>CM065359.1:30053982-30653982 GCA_033032245.1 Poecilia picta
CATTCCAATCTGAAATTAATTAACTAATTAAGTGAATTACTAAACAAAAAACTTATTCTAAACAACAAATAAAATAAAAATTCTAATGATAAATCAACTAGGAAAACAAACAAATGCTGAGAATAAACTAAACAATTTAAATTCTAAGATTTAACAAAACAATGGGAAAAATAGCTCCTACAGTAAGATATGTCCATCTTACTTGTGAAATGTTGTTTGTGGAGCCTCACATCAATAATCCATCGATCTGAACAACAATATCAATGTTGTTTTGATTGGCAAAGTAGGAGGGACTACCGCTCCAAGATGGCCGCCGTATCTCCTGCGCCAGAGCAGCCAATGCGGGGTTTACTCTTATATTATGTCTATGTCTGCGGTCTTGAGGCAGCAGATGTCCCACAATCCAATGCGCCATCAGCTTCTGATCCACTTTTCTAAGCAATTCCAAAATATTTTGGTGTGATTGCAGTCAAAGAAGATATGGTCTATTGTCTCAACATCACTGTCACAGAATGAGCATGTATTGTCATCAATATTAAAGCGAATTCTTAGTAGTTCTTTTGAGGGGTAAATTGCATTTAAAATTTTAAAATGTGTTTCTTTAGCTTTTGGTTGAATGGGCAGTTTTAAGTAGAGTTCTCAATCTTTCTATTGATTTTTTTTATCAAATTTGCAAAGAATGTTATTTTTATTTATTTTCCCAGGGAATAAAGTTTCATTTAGCAGCCAATGCGGGGTTTACTCTTACATTATGTCTATGCCTGTCCGAATCCGCAGATATTTTTTCTTCCCGGTCTTCGTTTTTCCGTCCTTCGAAGGACCCGTCCTACGTAGATCAGTCCTTCGAAGGATGCAGACCCTGAATTCGGACATAGTTTATGACAATCTGAGCTAACGTGTGGAGCTGAAGCGGCAACTTATTATTTTAGTGTCATTTTTAATGTGAAAAAAAACCTTTTGTGAACTACATTTTGTTTTACATATTTATTATATTTTCATTATATCCTTCTTTTGTGTGTATAATTAGAATTTTGGAAGTGTGTTATGATAACTCTTCCACACCTTTATTTATTTATCTTTGATTAATAGTGACAAAAGTAGATAATTTCATTTTGTTTGAAATATTTGGGGCCATGCCACAGTAATGCATAAGGCCTCCATGCATGCACCCCCACAAAAGTGGTATCAAATCGTGCGGCTCGGTGCCGAGAAGGGAGTTATTATTTTTATTGGGATTCTGAGTTAAAATGACGACATAAATTGAAAGCACGTGAAAATACATCAACACAACGAAGCTAATACGAGATAAAAACAATGTCATACTTGACGGAGTTTGGCTACATCGAGACTCACTGCTGGTAAAAAAGACATATGGAGGATCAGATAGCAGGTAAAGCAGCGCAGCTACAAACACTCACCCTGATTAGCATGACGTCAGAAAGCTAAACAAATAACCTGTAAAATTATTTAAATCTTCGAGCTGTGATGTAAGACGCTGGTTCTGCTCTCGCTGTTGAACCGCTGCTCCACTACAGGTAGTAATATTTGACAGACGGAGCCGCTTCTGCTCCACCTTGTAGTGACTCTTACCGAACCTGTGTTTACAGCTGCAGCATCTAACTTAAAGAGTACATTTTACATACTTATTCAAATTTTCGTTGTTCTAACATGAGACAGATAATCTCTAAAAAAAAACTTATCTTCTCCCTGTTCTGCATAATTACTCCGCTCAGCCAGAAACAGTCAATCAGAACTAGCAGTAACCAGCTAGCCGCTATGCTAACAGGAAGTTTTCATTCAGTAACTCTGGATTGTTTATTATAATGGATCCTGTTTTTGCCTTTGAATGTTAAATTTAATACTTGAATTTTTTGGCAATGTTGAGAGGTGCAAGTACAGCTTCATCAACATGTTTCTGACTCTCCACTGGTTTTTGCCTACAATTTAGCTCAGTTTAACATTGATGCTAATATTAAGCATCAGAATACTTCTTTTACTTATTAGCAACATTTTGTATAGTGAATGGAGTAAGTAATGACAGACAACATGCTAGTGATGCCAAACATGATACTGATAGCAATCATGCTAAGACTAGCATTTTGGCTAATTTCACCTCATACATTAATTTTAGCAAAATTAATGGTGCAAGTACAGCTTCATCAACATGTTTCTGACACTCCACAGGTTTTTGACTAAAATTTAGCTCAGTTTAACATTGATGCTAATGTTGAGCATCAGAACGCTTTTCTTACTTATTGGGCCTGCCCATAGCAATGCAGAGTTACCAATGTTTAATATACTGAATGGAGTAAGTATTGGAGTATATGGAGCTGGTGATGCTCCATATGCTACTAATAGCATTCATGCTATTGTTAGCATTTTGGCTCGTTTTAGCTCATGCAACATACTAAATATAGTAAAAATAGTACTAGTGCAGCTTAGTGAACATGCTTCTGACTCCCCGCAGGTTATTGACTACACTGCAGCTTCTTTAGCATTATTGCAAATATTTTACCATCAGAACGCTTTATTAAAAATCCAACAGGCACACTTTGGCATGGCCCCATAAAATTTCTGCAGGAATTTTCTAGTTTTGCTTACTACTCTTCCATTTGTACTTTGGAGATTTGGAAGCGCTCTGCACTTCGCATGACAACACATACTACCTTTAAAGTGTTACCGGTAGTTTTATTTTTCTTTTTGCCGTATAAATAATGAATTCTGCACGATCAAATGTATAGCCACAGGTGCTGGTCATAAAATTACAATATCATGAAAAAGTTGATTTAAATGAGTAATTTCATTCAAAAACTATATTTATTCATTATATACAGACTGATTTATTTCAAATGTTTAATGTTTCATTTCAGGTATTACCTGTTTGCAGGTGTACATGTTAATGTATTGCAGGACAATTTCAAGATAGGTGGTCCTTGAGTGTTTGTTAAATGGGTTAAGTGACTGAAAACGTTTTTCAATGTTGAAAAACCTTTTCTCATCCCCTCCCAAAAGAGTATTTTAAACAGTACTACTTTTATTTACCTTCGAAAGTAAATGACAGCGAGGTCATGTGTAAGTCAAGAACTAAACCCACCAGACTTTGAAGCACATAAACACACAGGGACCTTTTGTGAAGGAGGCAACCTTTCATGTTATAGGCGACCGCTGGACAGAGAAACAGGATATCAGCTGAGCTGGCTGGCTCCACATAATGAGCTCAGTGATGGAGACTGTCGTCATCTCTTGATAATTCCCTGGGTGCAAATCCTCTCCGTGATGAGCCGAGACATCCTCCTAACCTAAACCTAACCAAGGGCTGAATGCTGTGATCACTGACATCTCAGATTATGGTGAACACATGACCAACATAATCTGAACATGTGTGAAGACGAACCCAATCAGATCAAATCTAAAAGCAAATGCTCAATGTTACAGGTATTTGTAGAAGTCTTTTAATGACAACAGTAAAACTACGTTAACTGGCTCACAAATTGTTTCATTCTTCCTATGTCGCTGACAGCTTTTTGTAGTCTATATTAATTTACTCTTCTATATCCATGATTATAGGTAAATACATAATTGTCATGATCGAAGGTGATAAATAGCACCTTAATAATATAGCATATTCTAATATAAAAAGAAATACAATTATAATCATTGTCATTTTATAAACAGTAAAATATTGTATTTGTAACATGGTGCAGGGTTATGTGAAACAGCTGACCTTTTTTGCATTCAGATGCAAATTGTGAACATTTTACTTTCTTTAATCAGGTTTAGCTATTAGCAGATAGATGTAAGTTTACTGTGTAAAAATTTAGTTTGTCTAATCCAAACCATGTCAGAGTAATGTAAAACAAGAAGTGTTGCATCTGTCCGCCAGCAGATTCCCTCAATAAATGAAAGTTAAGTTACCATATTTTTTACTATTATTAGGTACCGGCAACCAATTTTTTTCCTTTATATTTTTTGTACTCTCAATGCATTTTTCTATTAAGTGTATTACCAGAAAAGAGCAGAAAAAATTTCAGACCATTATCTCTAACGGTCTCCGAGATTTTGGGGGGTTTGTGTACCTTGCCACAAACCCACCTTTGAGTAGAAAAAGATGGGGTATTTGAAAGCCGATTACTTTAAACATAAATACATTTGACACTTATTTGTAATGACATCCTTTAAATATATATAAATCATATTGAAAAACATGAATATGTACAGTATAAATAGCTTACTTTTAAAATGAAGGTTCTTTAAAATATGTAATTTTTAAAAATAAAACAAATTTCAATATTTACCCTGACAGCAGAGATGGCATGTTTGGGATACGATATTAAAAAATATAAGTTGAAACCAAGCCCATAAAGTTATTTTTCCCATCCTGCTCTGTGGTCTTAACATGCTCAATTTTTTGTAGAAGTCTGGGACTGTTCAATAAAAATTTATTAGACCGCAAAACTGCTTCCCAAGCTAATTTGACCGACGGAAAAAAATTTCAAAATTTGACAAAACTAAGTATTTTTTCACCACTCCCCAAACTTTTTATTTTTCATCCGATTTCAATAAATCTTCTCTACTACAGATTCATAAGGCTGCTGAATAACATAAAGGCATCCATTTTTGGCTATCTTTAATGGTTTCCTTGATATTGCTGATAAGAAATAGGGATTTTGTTTTTTGTTTTTTAAAAAAATCTAATTTTAGAGAATTTTGGACTTGCATCAAAATGTTTATTTTTTTATGCATCTCATTGAAACTTCCTTCCTAAGTGTCAATTAGGCAACAGCATCATATGAAAACAATTATTTATGGCTATCTTTAGTAGTTTTTTTCTATATTGTTAGCAGAAAATAGAGATTGTTTTTTAGATTTCTTTCTTTATGGAAAATTCCCTACGACTGACCATCTGAAAAAGTCCCAAAGAAAGTACAGTTTTTTTATAAAAAGTGTCTAGAATTTATCATTTTAGTATAGATACAGTCACATCATCATGCCGCCACCTACATAATGATGCCCTGGGCGGTTGCCCATGGCTCCCATATCAGAAACCTCCACTGAGCCCGTCTGCTAACGGCTTCATGTCCTTGCTGCACAAATCGCATAAAATCAGCACAAACCTAAACCACACAAATACAGGTCATCATGCATATTTCCCGTGGCCCATAAAAACAGCGGATCTAATCCGCTTTTTTATTATTAGGGTTTTTATTATTTATTATAAGGACAGGGAAGCAAAGCAAACCTGTGGAAGAGGAGGATGAATAACCTGACGTTCAGGTGAGGAGGTGAAGGGACCATGTTTGCTTACTTTTCTCCTCTTTTATAAAAGTTTAACCTAGATTTAACTTTAGATTTAACTCCTGCCACAGTCTTTGTGCGGCGCTCAGATCGCGTTATATCGCCGTGGATCTCGGCGTAGCGCGGTGGATGTTATGATCAGCCAGCCGGACTGATCCTGACATCCGCACGGTCCGCTTTTCAGTTTGCAAAATCACAAAAACGTTTGCTAAACCAGTGTTCCCGGTAGAACCGTGCACACAACAAAAAGCTCAGGAGGGCTTCACTCGATCCGCTCTTACCGGAAACTTACACTCCGGTTCTTCGTTTTTAGCTTCACCACGTAGCTACATTTAGCTAACAGAACGAACGAAAAGCAGGAAGCCGCGACTCAGCGGAGGTCGGTTCGTGTTTTGAAATGCGTGGGGCGTCACGCACATTGATTCTACAAGTGTGGATCCAGTATTATATTAAAGCTGACACATTGATCTTTATTTTTATACCCATTTTGGCAGGTTTATTTTTTAGATTTCGTTCATTATTTGACGAAGTTTTGATACTTTTATGATTTACAAAAAAACTTTAAAAAAAAAAACTTTGCCGAACCGGGTATGTATAGAAAGCCTATAGTTTCAGGTTTAATATGATATCACTTTTGGCTCATTTGGTCATATGTTCGTGACGCCCGAACCGATTTTCTTGGACAATGTTTCAGCGCGGTTCAGGATCGGCGTCCGAATTTGCATAAATAATACGACTTTTCAAAAAACTTGCGAAAATTACCGGGAAATTTAAAATGTTTTATTTGCTTCAACACACATAAAACTGGTATCGTTGGAAAGGAAAATCAATGAACTTTAACACAGTAGTGTTGCTTTTGGAAAAAAAAAATATTCTGAAAAGGACTTTTTATGGCGGGAAGTTGGGGCATTTTCTGTGATCAGCAAGCGTTCTCTCGAATTCCTGAGTGGAAAGAGCGTCGCTGCCGGTACCTACTATTATTAAAAAAAAAAATCATTGTTTCAGATTCATTTCTTATTAGAAACGAACTTCGTGACTGAATCAAAAATCATTCAACAATTATTCAGCCCTTAATTATTCAGGGCTGAAAAGTTTGTAGTGAAGATATTATATCCTTAGACCACCACTAGGGGCGGCATCAGCTCTGGAGCCCCCAGCAGGAGGAGAATGTTATTTAGCAGTAGTGATTATTAATACCGCCTCTTGCCCGGAACGTCAGCTGGAGATCGGCACCAGCACCTCCCGACCCCAGTAAGGACCAAGGGTGTAAAGAAAATGGATGGATGGATGCGTTATCAATCCCGTCCCCACTGAGATATATGGGTGAATAAAAATATTCCCTTCTATTTCCGTGTAAAAGGTTATCTTCGAAACTCTTTGTGTGAATTCTTTCTGATCTTTTTACTCTCAAGTTCAAAAGATGAAAAAAAAACCCATCTCCATACTCTGCATCGGGACTGGTTCTGGTTGAGCCCTGGCGAATTTCTGCAGACAATTGAGGTCAGTGGGCTCGACATGATCGTGGGTGGCGCCTACCTGACAAACCGATGGGCCCTCCTCCTGCAGTCGGGGCCCAGCCCAGCCCTCCTCCTGCAGTCGGGGCCCAGCCCAGCCCTCCTCCTGCAGTCGGGACCCGGCCCTCCTCCTGCAGTTGGGACCCGGCCCTCCTCCTGCAGTCGGGGCCCAGCCCTCCTCCTGCAGTCGGGGCCCAGCCCTCCTCCTGCAGTCGGGGCCCAGCCCAGCCCTCCTCCTGCAGTTGGGACCCGCCCTCCTCCTGCAGTCGGGGCCCAGCCCTCCTCCTGCAGTCGGGGCCCAGCCCAGCCCTCCTCCTGCAGTCGGGGCCCAGCCTTCCTCCTGCAGTCAGGGCCCAGCCCTCCTCCTGCAGTCGGGGCCCAGCCCAGCCCTCCTCCTGCAGTCGGGACCCGGCCCTCCTCCTGCAGTCGGGGCCCAGCCAGCCCTCCTCCTGCAGTCGGGCCCAGCCCTCCACCTTGCCTCCTCAGCGGAACCGGAGACTGAGCTCACACTGGCGTGCTGCCGCAGCGGGACGGGGCATGTCGGAGTGTGTGGAACAGAGGGAGTTTCTGTGTGCGTAAGAGACAGAAAACCCAAAGAAAGAAAGTTTGACTGTGTGTGTGTGTGTTTTTGCGCAGCTGTCTGATGCAGAGGGGTCCAACACACAGCTGAACAGGTGAGTTTTCTGGTTTTAGTTTTCTATCAGTCAGATTGTTTGCTACTGTGTGATATCCAGGAAACACAACACACACAAAACATGTACAGTCCGCTGAATGAGTCTGCTCTTCTTACTGTGGGCCTTCATGAAGAGACACCAGTTGCATTCCTGGTGGGGTTAAAATATTTACACCTCTGGATGTTTTGAGCTTTTTCTTCAGATCATAACCAAATACAATGAAACTCCCAAGTACAGCCATAAAATTAAAGCACATAGTCTGAGAATTTTATTTGGAGTGTTTTTGTGGCGATGCATTGATTGTGCAAAGGTAGGTTTTACCTCACTGGGTGAAATCCTGCAAGACAACAAGTGGTACATACTAATAGAATAATCTCAACAAGGAGAGATATAGCTCATTATCATAAAATATGCTGTATTTTTCTGTTTCACACCTTTCTAAGCATTTTGAGTAATAGTTACAGAAAGTATTCACCTCTCTCTTTTGTCTTTTGCTAAGTCACAACCTGTATTTAAATGTGTTTTTGATGAATTTGCACAACATATTCTAGCATCTTAGGTGAATTCAAATCATGAAAGCCAATTTATGTAGAAACTTTTTGTAAGTAAAAGCTTAAAATTGCCATGTGCATATATAGTCAACCCTTCAGGAATGAAGCTTGTAAAAAATTCTGGTGCAACCTTCAGAAGTCACATGTTTGGTGAAATGAAGTCCATTAGTGCGCAGTCTGTCAGTAGATAGGCTCCAGAGGCTGGAACACCACCACTAACCAACACTACAAACACCAAAGAGTTGTTCAGAATCAAGGTTCAGTTGTGAAACAAAAGAACTAAATCTCGGCCTAAGTACCATTAGATCCATTATCATCAAAAGCAAAGAACATGGTACCAAACACAACAAACCTGCGAAGGAATACTTGACACCCACCTCGGTTCAGTATTCTCCACAACCTTCCCATTCAATGCATCAGCTATTAAACCATCTTCGCCATCGATTTACTGATATAATAAAAAAAGTATTTACAATAAGTGTTTATTTTGCTGTAAAGTCATCTGTCTTTTAAGGACAAAGTAAAGCCTCATTGTTTAAATCATAGTTTGTGAAAACATTTTGAAGCCCAAATAAACATCAGGAATGCTTTCATTTCCTCAAACACAGCTTATATCAAGTCTCCGCTTGTTCTCCTAAATGAAATATTATGTTTCATCCACCTCTAGAAATCAAATATATCAGGCCTTTTTTCTTTATAATATGTAGCAAGATAGTTCTTCATTTGTTCAGGTGTATGAAGCCTTTGAATTGTCTTTCCTGTTGCTGTGTTTGGAGCAACTACAGCAACATCAAACATCTTCTGCTCACCTTATCACCAGAGAAACTCCTCAACACTGCCACAAGAAATAAAAAAGTTCTTTAATAAGCCATCAAAAAGCAGTTGTACTGACTAATTTCAGGAATATGTTCTGCTTGAAAGAGTTACTAAAAAACCAAAGTGTTGGTGTTTGGTTGTGCCTCTCTAGATGGATTCACATTGCTGAAACAGATTCCTCCCATATAAAACAGCAGCTATTTGCTGTCTTAAAGTCATTTAAAGTTGTTGTCTTTCAATTAATTATCTGTAATTATCTGCACAACTAGTGTATATTTTAAATTCTCCTTTTAATGAAAAGATTATGTATTTTAGCAGAATGTTATATTGTATCTTGCAACTATTCATTCGTTTCACCAACTTCTCTGGGTAGTGAGGTGTGTTTGTGTGGCTGTGCAGGGCTTAGTGTGGCTTTAATCAGCTCAGGGACCTGGTTTGTGACCCTACTGCTCCGATCAACTCCAAGGTTGAGAAGCAGTTCAGCTGCTCATGTGCAGGAGATGAGCAGAAAATGTTTTAGACTGGCTGCCTTTAATATATGTAGACCACCAGTTGGCTGGGTTTTGACTATATTTTCTTATGTGTTTTAACATAATGAATGCTAAGGAAGTTTCATAAATAAAAATAGTTTCTGAAATGTTTTCATTTACTACTACACAGCTCTGCTGAGATCCAAACTCAGTATCCCAGTCTGTTAGGCTGAGCTTTACTTGTAGAGAAAATGGCTGCACATTTGCCTTTAGAATACGTTGGTATACAAAGGAGCTTATTGTCGATTCAATGACTGAAATGTGCCCATATCATGTTGATGCTAAACAGTCCCAAATCACCATCCCTCCACCACCATACTGGACAATAGGTTTAAAGTGTTTGAGCTCATATGATGGATTTCTGCTGTTCATTTTGGCCACACCAAAAGGCATTGTTCCAGAAGGCTTGTGGTTCATTTAGGTGAAACAACATAATTCATGCCAGACGAGTCTTGGAATTTGATTGTTTTTAAATGGCTTTTCAAAACCTCCCAGAGTGATGGGCAGTAATGGCTGCTTTTCTCATATTGTTGCTGCTTTTATTCTTTGGCATTGTGATATTTAATTGTGTTTATTTCACATTAGCCTGGTAAAAACCAGCCCTTTGTCCCATGAGATCCAGAGTTTCTTAGGTGTTGGTGCTGTAAGTCATCCTCAAGTACATGCTGCTAAATGTGCTAATGGCAGACAAACAACTTGCTATTACAGGAAAACCACTTGTCCACTGTGGCTATGCTAACTAGCCTAGCATTTAAGACAGGCTCTGCAATTAGGAAAAAGCTGTAGCGTAGTAGAGGAGGAGGTTTATTGAAGTGATTGGTTTCATACAAAGAGAATGCATTATAACTAAGAATTTCTTTGTGGTGATCTTGTCTATAACCTGTCACTAAATTCTCCTCCTCCTTTCAGAACATCTCTCCTAAATACTGTATGTTAATCTGTAAAAGTTCTTCTGTGTGCATAGAGTAAGTCTTGTGGGTGTGAGGTAGTGGAAGGAGATGTTAGTTTTCTTTCTTTGAAGTTCCAAGGGAAATGGCTATGTACAGCTCAGTGAGAGACTAAACTCCCTCTGAAATCTTTAAATTCTCTTACACAGCCCTTCTAGGCTATATGATGCCAACAGACATTAAGCAACCATCCAAACAGAATTATGGGATTTCCTTTGGCTCCGAGGAAGTGATCCACCGATGTGTGCAGAGGATTAGGAAGATGTTTGAAGGAAATCTTTTTCCTTGTCGGCACTTTGTCTAAACTGAAACATGTATCTAAATGCGTTGTGTTTGGGTGGTCGACGCCCTTTTTATTTTCTCCTTTTTGTTTCTTTCAGTTGTTTTTTCTGTAATAGTAACATGGCAAAGTTCACGGTTCACTAGCCCACCTTTATCCAAAATGGCTTCATTTTGGATAAAGGTTTCCAAAAATTCTGAGATGAATTTTCTCTGTAAGGAGGCTGGGCTCTGCCTCAGATAAGTTGAGGATCTCCTTCATCCAGCCCGTGAACGTGGTTTGAACATGTCTCTCTTCTGCATTGAAAGATGTCATCTTAAACTAGGAGAGTTCAAAGTGTGACCTGGGGGCCAATATGTGACCTTTGGAATAATTTTATGTGCCCCACAATCACAGTTCAAGAACAAATTTATGCCTCCAGCAAATGGAGATGATGCAGACAGACATCAATGTTTTTAGGATGAAATATATATATAAAAAAATCTTGACTTGAAAATATTTGGTGCAAAACACTTTTTATTTATTTGCTATGCTTTTTTTCCTGCTTGTTTGTTGTTGTTTTTTGCTGTCTTTTTAAAATCATAGTATTTTGGGCAGAAAACTTCCTGTGACTTTTGACTTAGGGTGTATTCACACCAGACCTATTAAAGAAGCTTGTAGAAGATTTGGTTTGTTTGGAGTTTGTGTGAATGTGAAATCAAACTCTGATGTGGACCAAAGAACAGAACTCTAGTCCGCCTACGATCCTAGGTCTCCGTTGGGTTGATGTGAACTTTGATGTGGTTTGAATGCACATGTGAACGGCAAGCTGACGGAGACCGCTCCAAAAGCATGAAGTGCAGAGCATTCTGGTTACAACCAAAGCAAGCACGTTAGCTTAGCTCAAGCAGGAGAAATGGCTCATGGTCTTTGTATTGTGATACTTAAAAGATTTCTTAGAGAAGTTTGTATTCATTTTCTGTTGCTTTACCACTGCTTGTGGCAGGATGTAAGTTAAGTTTTGTTTTCGTTAAAATTCAGTCTGTCCAGCGTTTTTGGCCTGCAATGTGGCAGAGACAGTGTTTAGACCTTTCTGTAAGCCTCAAGTATCTTTGTCCGTAAGTAGTGTGTAATTGTATTAAAATATTGTTTGACAGAAAATAGTTACGTTTGTCTGCTATTTATGTTTTTGTGTAATATTTGACAATGTTAAACGTGTCCTGCCTTCAGCACTACACGTACCGAAGGCACTTGTAGTGCCTTGAGACACACATGAGACACACATGTCTCAAGTGTGTACTTGAGACATGCAAGACGGTCATGTGTATCTGCTTGACATTGGGACTAACATTTTTTTTGTTCGCTATCTGTCTAAAGCAGTCCAGCACGCCGGTGTGAGGACAGAACAGTCTTTTGCCAACGACAAAATGAAATCCCACAATCACTAAAATCTTACGCCGCTCAATTTTTGTTTATATGTAGGGAATAAGGAAGTTGTGCTCAGTGTCTTCTTCAGAAGTTTTGGTGTCATTCCCTGAGGTTCTTGGTGCAGCACCACCACAGTAGAGGGGATGAACAGGCTTTTGAAAGGGTTTGGTTGGTTTGACAGTGCAGTGTGAACGCGAACTGCACCAGCTGAAAATGGAACAAATGTTGCAATTTTGGTCCCCAATCGAATTGAGTCTACAAGTAGGCTAGGGATACCCATTCATTAAATGTGGCTGATAAATGGATTAATGGTAGCTTGAAAGAGGAATTTCTTGGTTTTCCTTAGTTGTGATGTTGTGGAGATGGGTAAAAAACCCTTCAGTCCAGAAGATGGATGGCTGTGTTTTCTTCATATTATTGTTTACCTTCAGATGACACTTTGTTGCTTAGAAACCCCTAGTTTGCTTCAAGTGATTATCCTCAGTGAATGCCAGCTCTTATGTTCATCATTCAGTTTCTTTTTTCTTGTTTTTTTTTTTATGGACAGTGAAAACAGGGGGACAACATGTTGTACCATGTATTTCTCTAAATGTCTTGATCATCAATTCAATAATAGTTATGGATAAAAACTTCTGATGCACATGTCTGCGGTCTCTGGTTAACATAAATTAGAGATACACCAATTGAAGCTTAATGTCTGATTTTAGACATCTGATTTCTACAAAACTTTGACCTGATGAATTGTATTTCAGCTGATTGACATTTTAGTTTAGAATAATTAACAGCATTCTAAATATTTGATTGCTCCTAATATAAAGAAATATTAAAATCGGAGATGACATCACACAGTATCTGTGAGACTGCATACCAGAATTTACTGTTAAAGGACTTTGTAAAATGGACTTTTTGAACTTTACATCAGGTTATGGTGTTACTCCCTCATCAAAAACATACCGGGAGTGTTGCCTTGATTCTTTTATGCAAGTTTGAGAAATCTTTTAATTTCCATGGCAACCATTCAGCTGTACAAAATGAGTGGGTCAACTGAGTGCCACCTTCAAGGCACAGCTTCTGAGAGCTGCAGTTTTCAAGCTTCCAAGCAACCACCTCACAGAGCAGCCCTCACCACAACTCTCCAACTCAGTTCCTTCAGACTAGTCAGAAGCAATTAGCAAATACCTGGTGAAACTGCACATCTGCTGAGCTCATTATACTTCTCAGTGAAACTCTGATAAAAATGCTGTTAAAGGGTTAATAGAGGAGACATGTTGCGATGACTTCCTCAACGCAGAGAGCTTCAGAAAGAGCAGGATTTTTTTGTTAAAGAGACAGAGGCCCAGTTTCAGTTTGTTAAATCAAGAAGTCAAAATTCTTTGAAGTTATATTTGATATTTCTAACATTTTTTATCACAACTGAAGTTAGCATAGTTACTTGATTGTGCTACAGACTGGTACGATGTGCTGCCCCTTTAAATAACTAAGACAAAATAATCAGAGTTGGCCTTTTTAAGCAGAATTTACCATTATCAAAATAATTCAGTTAACACCTGGAAATATCAATGTCTGTGTGTTAATTGTGGATAATCTAGACCCTTACTTAAAATATGAAGTTTTCCAGGGAAGTGAGTCATCTCCTTATAAAAAATGGAGCAAACTTCCAGTATGATCTCATCTGCAGGATCTGATCCCACTTCCTGCCCAGCCTTGTTTTATCGTACCTTGACAGTTTCTGAAGTTGCACAGTATTTTCAGGACATTCATCTGCTAATTCTGCAGACAAGCTGAGAGAGAGAGAGAGACGCACATAGAGGCAGCCTTATTGGGTTATGCTGTTCATGGATGTGGTGCCTGCGGTTTGTTTGGACTAGAGTCTTGAGATTAGCTTGCTTTGTCTGAGCCCGCTGCAGATGCGTCTGCAGATGCCACTACTATGGCATTGAACCTTCAACTGGTTTTTGCTCTATCTTGGTGTGATTGAATACTTACTCAAGTTCCCAGAATGAAACCTGGTGCTCTTGTAATTTTTTATGTCTTAGCACACTAAGCGTAATCTTCCATACTTTTATATATTATTCTGTTGATTAAAGGTTTAGCAGTGAAGTACCACTTTTTTATGAGAAGTTGTATTCTTACTTTGCAGATATTACGCTTGTAGGCGTTATAAAAAGTTATTACATGCATGCTGCTGATTTTGAATAAATGACTTATTTATGTAACGGGGAGTGTTCGGAATAATAACTGGAGTTCAGTCAGTAAGGTAATTAATTCTGTGCAGAAGAAGGTGAACTGCTTTTCAAGGCAACACATTTTGTGCATGGTTGTGACATGATTTAAAACAAACTGTTAAGAAGAATGGCTTGCTGTACTTTTTTTTCATATATCTGCCACTTGCATTTAGGTGTGACTTGTTCATGTCTTTTTTCTCTTTGTGATGCATTTTTTGACCGATATGTTAAAGGGGCAGCGTTGTGCATTTTCCAGGTACATAGTATCATTTTATTGCACAATCAAGAAACTATGTCTATGTCTCTGCTTGATTTGTTATAAAAATGCTGTGTCAAATTTGACTTAAAAATAAATTAGAGTAAGTAATTAATGCCTTGAAATTGGGTTTCTGTCTCTTTTAGAAACTTCTGCTCTTTTTGGCACTCTGCATTCAGGAAGTCATCACATGGCTCTTCTATTAATTTCACGATACTGCAGGTATAACCTGTGTAGACCATGAATGGATGGATGGGGATTCCTGAAATACAGCTTAACCCTCAACTAAAAACTCCTAAGATTTGTTACTGCAGTGTCTTTGAATAAGGCCTGACACTACCTTTGAGGTCACCTGACATATTGTTGAAACATAAAACTTCACTACAGTGAGATAATTCCACTGCTAATGTGCAGAGCTTGTGTAGACAGCTTCTCTCTCCTCCTCTGTGTTTGCTCAGTTACACATTGAGCCTCCATGTCCCACTTTAATCGATGCCAAAGGTCACATCGCTACAGAGCAGAATGTGCTGCTTTGTTCTCGCCTGTCATTTTTTTCCCCCAGTTCTCTGCTTAATCGCATACTTGTATAACCCACAACATGATGCATCGCAACAACACATATTACAATACACTAAGCACACGTCCACCAACATGCACCACTCCACCAGTCCAATCAGTTCATCTACCCAAGGTCACACAGCTGCCCTCAACAGATTTGGTGTTTACCAGACAGCTCAGGTGATCTGCAGCAACCTTTTGTAATTGTTTAATGCTTTTGCTAAAAAAAAAAAACAGTCTAACTGTTGAAAAGAATAAGTGACGTATTTTTTGAGTGCTTAGTCTTTATTCTGTTTTGTGTAGCTTGAGGCAGCAACTATCTAGCTGGCTTCCTGACGTTTCTGAAGAGCTGACCTTACCTTCAGACTGGGTGTTCAGGTTAACTTTGTTTTTCGGAAAGTGAATGCAGCTTTAATAACAGTTGAAAGAGGTTTAGCCACATATCGGCGACAAAGAACAATTAAACAAAAATCATTTGACTCGTGAATTCAGCCAGCTGTTCCATAAACTCGCATACTTTAAGTTTCAACTGTTTATATTTTCTGGAAAGTTACCCTCAGTTAACTGATAAAGACTTTGGATGGGCTAAAGATTAAGGTATTTCAGCCTCTATGACACGGTGTCAAACTCACTTTTATTTCGGGCCAAATCTAGATCACGAATGTCTTCAAAGGGCCGGTTGTGGCAGAATGTATAGATAAAACTACCTGTTAGCAATCTGCTAAAGGGGCAGTATTATGTAAAATCAACTTTTTTGAGTCTTGCATCATGTTATAAAAAAACATACCAGGAGTGTTGCCTTGATTATTTTATGCATGCTTGAGAAATCCTTTAATCTCCCATGGCAACTGTTCAGCTGGGACAAACACCTGGGTGGACCTGTTCTGTTCACCCAGGACAGAACAGGTCCGTCTGTTTCGTCTTCAAGGTGAAGCTCCTCAGAGCTTCTGCCTCACAGAGCAGCCCTTCCCCATGTCTCCCCCACTCAGCTCCTTCAGACTATCCAGCAAACACACGTCTGCATCCGGTGTTTGCTGATGCACAGCTCCATCAGCTGTGCATGTTTTCTTCCAGTTAACTGTAATGTGTCGCTTAACCTATCAGAGGTTTATGGCAGAGAACCAAGAAGGTCTGACCCAAGGCATACTGTTTAAAAGACAGTTATCCTTAATGCTCACCAAATATGTAAATTTTTAAATTCAAGGAAAGTTACAAGAAATCTCTTAAAAATTGCTCTTGGCAAGTTTTCTGACATTTAGCAAATTGAAATAATTTAGGTAATTCAAACTGACCTATAACTGCAGAGGTTTGACCTAATATAACTTCAGTCAGTGAAAAAAATGTGTATGTGTCTTTTTGGTACATTAATATCTGGTTTCAACTGCATTTATTACCTAATTTATATATATATATTTATATTTCCTATCAGAAACAGTTGAATAAAAACATATTTGAAATCTAAACCTGCATTAGGTATTAACAATTTTACGGATGATTTTTGGCACCGAACATACAAAGTGCTACTCAAACTTAGACAAACACTAATTAAAGTAACACTGTATATCAACCTGAACATACAATTCCTGCAATGACTCATGATGTTGGCAGCATCATGCTGAGGAAATACCTTTCTTGTTGGAACCTGGTCAGAGTTGTAAATAGGACAATGGATGGGGCCAAATGTAAAACCTGCTGGAAGCTCCAAAAGACTTGAGACTGTGGCTGAGGCTCACCTTCCTTGCCCTCAGAAGTGTAACTCTACTTTTTATCTTCTCTAATTCTAGTTTTGCTTTTAGTTTCCCCTCCTCCTTTTATTCTCTGTTCCTCTCTTCCTTTAATTTCCTCTCTGTTTTTCTCAAGCCTCCTCTGCCTTGCTCTCCCTGAGTGTCCAGAAGAAAAGGGTGGTGCATTCCAAAGGCCTGGAGACCGTTCCCCTCTTTCAGGCAGTGGCCCAGAGACTGACAGAGAAATTAGAATAAGAATAGCCGCCCATTCACCGCCTGTGCCCCAGTGACGAGCCGGGGGGAGGTGGGTTTGGTGGTGGTGGTGGGGGGGTTCGTTTTGGGAGGAGACGAATGAAGGGGGTCCCGTCCGGTACCCTGTGCTCCCATTGGCCAGCGGCATTCCCTCTGTTTTTACATTGCTGCCACCAGTTATGCTCTGAAGTTTGTTTTACACATTCTGGGGCGCATGTTCATGCACGCGTAAATGCATGCACGCATGCCGGGTTCCAGGACCTGCACACGTGCACTGGTAGACCGTAGTCTGAAGAGACGGTGGGCTGCAGAGACACACAGGGAGAACTCCTGACCACGCAGGGCAGAGTGGGGTGACCCGGCGCCATGTGAGTATGGTCTCACTCGTTGCTGATGTTTATACGGAGATCTGCTAAACCTTCCATATTCCTGACTTTTTTGCAGCTTGATGCTGTGAGTTCAGGGTTAAAACGTGACCCGGTGCTGTTGCCACTCCTTTACGTCAGGTGGATCTAATCTGTGAAGTTTTAACAATGTAGCTGTTAAAATTTAACAATAGTGCTTTCACAGAGCAACTGCTTTTTTTGTTGCTTTTTTTTACATCAGTTTCTTAGTTGCTGGCTTGTGCAGTTATATCAAATGGTATTTCTTGAATAATCTCTGCTGTTTAATTAAAGGAATTATAGAAACATGGAGATATCATAATGGGATTATGGCTCTGGAGCCCCTGGTGCCTATTATCATAGACAGGATCTGTCATTCTTTGATCCTGATACGGTTCACTCACAGTGTGTTTAGCAGGAGGGGAGGCAGAGTTTACAACAGGGTCATGCTAATTAAAGAGTGGTCTTCTTTGTTTCACAATCAGGAAAGTTTAAGCTTCATAAAACACCCTATAAAGTAATTACTGTATTTTAGACATAAGGCTAATATAGAATACATTGTAATTTGCTGTTACTCGAGATCAATTTAATTAAGTTAAAATGAGTGTAAAGGTGCAGTAATATGTTAAATAGACTTTGTTGAGCTTTACATCATGCTACAATGTCATTCCCTCATCAAAATCATACATGGAATGTTGCGTTGTTCCCTTCATCCATATTTGAGAAATCCTTTAGTCTCCATGGCAACCATTCAGCTGTACAAAACGGCTTGAAGGACCAAAGATGCATCTCCTCCTCTTTTTGGGGATGCAGCTCGGAGCTGCAATTTCAAATCTTCTGCCTCACAGAGCTCCCCTCCCCCACTCAGCTCCTTCAGACTAGCCAGCAGCAATTAGCAGCTGGAACTGCGCATGTACTTATCTCATCATACAAACTACATCTCAGTGTGACACTGGTAATATGTTGTTAAAGGTCTAATACAGGAGTGGGAGTTTTTAGAGAGACAGAGGCCCAATTTCAAGGTGTTACATTTTTCATATTTGGTGATAGGAGTTTGTCACTCAGTCTGAGAGGTGGATTTTGTATGAGTACTCTACCTTCTTCCTACAGTTAATTGATCTCTCTAAATAGTCCTTAGGAGTGAATGGTTACTTTTCTTGTGCGTCTCGGTGTTGCCGTGTGATGGACTAGCTTTCTTTCCAGGCAGTACAGATGACAACTCACCCAATGTCTGCTGGAAAGTGGCGTTAGCCCTCCATGCCTCTAAAAGGATGAGCGTCATAGATAATATATGGAACATCTCTTCACTTTTTACATTTTATTATACATTCAGGTTATCTCATATCATGGACGTTGGTTTCAGCAACTCAGAATAAAAAAACAAAACCATAAAAAAATACTTTCACTTGCTTTATTCTTTTTTTTTAAAAAATTATTTACTTATTTTATTACTTACTTTATTGCTTTACTTCTCTGTTTTTCAGATAAAGAGACAGTCAGATGTCCATCCACTTGGCCATTAAGATGGCCATCAAAATGATTCATTTGAGCCTTCTGGTGCTGGGTGAGTTACATTCATAAATGTTTGTCATTATTTTAGATTTGCTCTTAAATCTTAACTGTTTGTGACTGCGTATTGTGCCACTTGTGCCACTGTGTTGGGATTTTCTGTTCAGATGTTATGTCCAGTGTATAGATAAGATATGCTGATTAGGGAAAGGCGCGCTGAAGTGTATGGGAAGACATCATCGGCGCGCCGCCCCTCCAGACGGGGTTTTAGGTGCAGTGCCCCAATGCACCCATAACCACTTTTTGCACCACTGCTCACATGCACACTCTTGTCTTTTCTTCCAGCTTTTACATTAATCTTTAACTAGATAGAAGAAGGCTGCCTTTGTGAAGGGATAGAAGCAGTGAGCTTTAATGACACTTATACTGGTAAAGTCCAATAAAGTTGGACTTTAGTTCAAAGAACATTGGTGCAGATACCTGAAACAATCTTTGCTCTGTGAGTATAGCATAGCTAAAGAACCAGAAGTTGTGTCCAGCCCTCTGACACCTGGAATTGAGCCTCTGATGAGTGACTTTTTCCACCGTTCTTGCATTATTGCTGTATACATGAGGCTAATGCCTTAGTGGGTATTTATGTGTAACTTTTCCTGGGTGGATATGCTCCAGTCACACGTGCTACTCTGACAGACCAGATGGTCTCAAGCACACTGCTGGAGACAAACTACAATTAAACAGCTACTTGGAGTTCTTTTTGACCTCCAAATATTTTGCCCAGTATGAAAAGTTAGGTAGAAAAAGTCTTTATGTACTTTAGACCATTCAGAAAAGAAATTATAAGAAAAAAAAACCCTTTAAACTGCACAAAATCATCTCCAGAACAACCCAAAGATTCTCAATAGGTCTCTGGATTTTATGGTGACTGATCCACAATTTAAGCTCGATATAGCTTGGCACTGTCATTTTGGAATGTCCAAGTCCCATCAGGGAAGAAAACTCCATTGATGAACTAACCTTCTCATTCAGAATGTTCAGATAATCAGCTGACGTCATAATGGTGCTGAACCTGGACCTGACCAGCTGCAGCAACCCCAGATCACAGCGGGTTGCTCATTCCTAGTGGTAGTAGACACTAAGCACGATGGCTGCACCACTTCATCTGCCTCTCTTCTTATCGCGATGTGACCATCACTCTAGAAGAGGGTCAGACTGGACTCATCAGACCTTCTTCCATCGCTTTAAAGTCCAGTCTTTATATTTCAATTATCTTCAGTATCTAGTGGTTTTCCTATGACTACAACAGTTTAGTCCCAACTTCTTGAGTACCCTTCACATTGTATGTGGAAATGATTCTAGCAAAACCATGTTCCTCCACATGGTTGTGCTTTTCATTGCACCAGCTGGAAGACAACTGTCTATGGAGTATCTATTCAATAAAAAGCTCCTACCTAGTTGCTCAGTTAAATTCATTTGGCACTTTTTTTCCGGTCAGGCTGTGTATTTATCCATTTAACCATTTTTCTCTTCCTTCATGATCTGACAGCAATGTGATCACAACAGAAGAAATATGCTAACCAAGCAGAGAACCACAATCTCTATTGTTAGAATAAACTAACAATACTGAACCTGAAGCCATTTCTGATGGCTCTGAGGCTAGAAATTCACTTCAATGAATAAAAATAGCTTTATGGGTGTTTCGCAGTGGTTTAGTCTCGTAATTAACTCCTCAAACACTATTCAAATATGTCTCGGTCTAGCAGATTTGAAGAAATCCATGAGACAAAACCAGACACGAAGCTTCTAATATAGGCATACTTTCAGAAAGTGTGTGGTCTGTGCCTAAACATAAACTCAGTCGGCGATTAAAACTGAGGCTAATTTATGAGAAAAGCTGAGGGGTACGTGTCTAGACAGAGTAGCACAGACAGATCACAACACATATGAAGGATACCCCTATCACTGTCTCAATCAGTGAGAATATTTCCCACCAGCAACAACCTGTGTGGTGGTGAAAAATTGAAGGGAAGCAAAACAAACAGAAGCACTAAATCAGAAATTAAATTAATTATCAAGATAAAAAGAAATTCTTGCCTTCCAGGTACTTTTAGTATTGTTCACTGCTTCTCTTCTACTCTCTGGTGCTTGTTTTGAGCAGACTTTTCATTATGTATTTATGAACATCATAATCTCTGTGCTTGTCTTTTGTTTATTGTCTTTGTTGTGTGAAAAGGGGGACAAAAATAAACCAAACAAAAAAATCTACTTTTTTATCTTTAGGGATTGGAATATTTTTTGTGTGGAATTTTTATGGAGCTTTACCTGGGTAGTCTGACCAGAGAATGAACCTGTTGTGTAAAGTAATACCTATAGAGTGAGGTCAGGTGACACTGTTGTAGCTCTCAATCAAGCTCTGTAATCTTTGTCAGGGTTGTTTGAATAGAAGGGAGGGACCAAGGCCCGATACTTCCAGCCTCAACACTGATAACATTTAAACTGACCTTGTTATGATTTTCTTGTATCTGTGTTTTCTGTTGAAGTCTCATAGCTGCACTGAGTTGTATTTTCTTCTTGGCCTGGGTGTCTCTTGGCTGCAATCAGTATATTTCTCTGCTTTTTGTCTTCTTTTGTCATTGTTGCATTTGAAATAGATAGCTCATGAAGTTGGGGTACACTGTAGCTCAATGTTGTGGAATCTATCCTACTTCCTGAAAGGTGACTCAGAAAGTTGTTAGTCATTCCAGTCTGTCGGCCACTGCTAAGGTTTCACAGGAATTCAGAAAATCCTTCACATTGAACCTTGTACTTGAACACCAGCCAAGGCACTTACAATTTTGTGTGTGTGTGTGTGTGTGTGTGTGTTTGTTCTGAATGGCTGGAAAAAAATTATTCATTGTTGTGAAAGAGATTAGAACATTCCACAGACAATAACTTTAGAGGTATAAAGAGGTTTGGAAGATCCAGCTTTTATTTTGGAAGTCTACCTTCGCTTATTGGATGTGAATATTTAGGTCTAAATATTTGGCTTGCTAACTATATGGTTAGCTTCTAATAAAACATATGAACTCTTTGCAACTAATCATTAGAGGAGCCATGACTGACATCGGAAGTGAGGGACGGGCGTATTGAACAGAGTGACTGAAATTGTTTTCCCAAGTTGTTTTTGTCAATTTGTCTAACATAGCACACCTGGTTGGAGTGCACAGTCAGCGTTGTTCCTTACACCAGAGGAGACTTAAAAATGTATAAAAGACGAGATGCTAACCGGTTTTTCACATACATGTTACATGGCTACGTGATGGTGGGGTATTTTCTCCATGGTTACTAATTGTTAGATACGTACCTTTTCCATAGTGCAATATTTTTATATATAGTGCAATATTATTATATCTTTCTAATGACACTTACTTATAAAGTATATGAACGTTAATCTTCTTAACTTCTAAAAAGTGTTCGCTGCAAATCCACACGGAGGGCTGCCAGTCTTTATAACTGACAGCTGCATCCTTTGTCTGTTTGTGCGTACAGTGACCATTTTTAAAATGAAATCAAATAGAAGTGATATTAGGCTACTAGCTATCTGTTTTTTGACAGGTTTTAGGTATAGGTTGCATAGGTTGTTTTGACGCCTGTTATGGCAGAGTGAGCTGTGTCCTGAAGGGCATTACGTCATGTGCAAAGGGTCAATAGCTGAACTAAGTATTTAGTTTGTAGCTAAATATTTAGCTTAACTATGAATATTTACTTTAAAGCAAAATATTTAGCTTGCTAACTAAATATTTAGTTTGAAACTGTGACATCTATTAATGATTGAATAACATGGTGAAAATACTTTGACAAATTATCCCAATTTTTCAAAATATTACTGTTTATTTTTCATTGTGTAACTTAAATAGCAGCCCATATACATTTTGTTCAAAACATTTCACAGCATTCGAAAGAATATATTTCAGAATATGATTATTTTTGTTGCGTTTGAGTTGCGTGAATAGTATGAGTCTTTTTCATAAATTTCACTGCTTCAGTGTTTTAATGTGCGCTGTAATACTTGTCACTTGACGTCCAGAGCTTTATAAAGTCCTGCTTAGATTCTTCATAAAAGAAGACTCTCTCTCCAGAGGGACATGCTGATACATCTAGTGCTCCTAATTTTCAAACTTTTTCAATCAGATTTCCTTTTTTTATGGCTTATAGTTGCTAAAAGAAAAGCTTTCCATGTAAATTTACAATATTGACTAGGCTGCATTTTTGCATGTTCCAAATGCTTTGCAACTGTAATTCATTCATAATACTTCTGAAAAAATGTTGTTTTAATTCAGCTAAGTTCATTTATCCAGTACCAGGTTGCATAATGGCTCCCGCAAAGCATTTGAAAAGTTTCTAAAGATTTGCTGCTAGCAATGTGTGACCTTAATGAGTAAATTTGGTTCTTCATATTTTACAATAACATAAAAACACAGAGGCTGCAGTGCATGCACTGTTGCCTTGCAGGAAGAAAGTCCTATCCCAGTCTGGCCCCAGCCTGGGCTCTTTTTGCATGGAGCTTGCAAGTGCACCTCTTCTGAGCTCATTATATGAGCTGCTTCTCTATGAAACACTGGTAAAAACATTGTTAAAGGGTCAACATAGGAGTGTCAGAAAGAGCAGGAGTTTTCAAAGAGACAAGCCCAATTTCAAGGCATTAAAAAAGGAAGTCACATTTCTTTTAAGTCATTTTTGATACATTCAGTATTTTTATAACAATTGAACGCAACATAATTACTCGATTGGGCTATGAAATGGCACAATGTGGCTGGACAATATGTACTACTGCCTCTTTAAGAGACTTGCATAAGGTGTTACCACTTTCACTGCATGTGTACCTCTTCTAACTTTGACCGCTTTTCTGTGAAAGCTACCAATAATTAAAAATCATCAGCAAAATCATATTTTAAAAAAAGAAGATACTGTATTTATTGGCTACTGAGGGTTCAGCAGAATCAGCACTGCCTTCACGCTCTCTCTCTTAATACCTTCTGTAGGCTGTGAAAAATGGTTGGGTTGGTTATGGAGGGCAGTTATTGGGAAAACGTGCATTTAATCAGTTATTTCAAAAGAACAGTGTGTAGTTTTTATAATGGAACCCAAAATGTCAATAACATTTGTTTCCACAAGTTCCACTAGGATGTAGCAGAACAAGGGGAGAATGAGAAAAGAACTAAATCTTCATTGGAATTCGTACAGTTGCTGTTAAAGTAAAGAAATTTTTTTATTTTGCATTTCGTATTCTCTCTATCCGTCTGAAAAGAGAATGGAATTGTAGTAGATAATGGACTTTGAGTGACATAAATGTTGAGAATGAAAGGTGATACCAGGAATAAAAATAAAAGAAACACTGATGTCATCTCATAAAAAATGTTTTATGCTACTTGTGTTATCTTTATTAAAAATAAATCACACATTTGAAAGCAATTCTCGCTACCATACTCATCAAAAGCAGAGATGCAGTATTTCATTTTTCACAGAAGATACTTTTGATTCCATTTGAAACCACCCATGACTTTCCCAACATGCCTCAGCATGCCTGCCTTTCTATTGTCTCCAAATCAACAGATGAAGTTCTTTGAAGATATTCCATCGTCTGTAATTCTTTGCTTCATGACTTCTCTGAAGGAAGATATGAAACTTCTCTAAAGCTTCATATCTCAGTATGTTGACATTCAGTTGATCATAAAACTTAAAATAGTAAGACATGAGATGGACTTTAGTGATTTAATTAAGGGAAATAATTGGGGGTTTTTTGTGGCAGGAAACAGCTGTGCTCACTACATAAATATTCATATAAACATGAATATTTCGCACTATGTCGACTCACATATAGCACAAACAATATGGAAAGTAAGTGATGTTTACCCATCAAATATGTTACTTGTAGTTAACGCATAAACTACACGTTTGTGACATATCAACAACACATAAAATGCCTTTTTGTGCCTTTTAAGACACAATCAGCATCTGTTTATGACCCAACAAAAAGGCATAAGCAGGATGTTTATTCTACATGAGGGTGCTGTTAACATGTAGTTTATGTGTTAATAACGAGTGATATTGACGTGTATCTGGCGTGTTGTATAACATGAAATCTTTTCATGTATTTGAGCCCGGTGCTACATATTGAGCTACATATTGATAATATTCATTTTAAACTCCTTGCCAATACTGAAAATAACTTGGGAGTCTTTTTTACCCGGTAACAACTTCTAGACCTTTATTTCTATTGTTGATTTTCCTTGTGATGTGATTTCTACTGCGCAGTGTAACTCTTTAGGTAGTAACTCTATCTAAATACAATACATTAGTGTTCAATACAGACAAGTTTAAAAGTTTCTTCCGTCAAAGAAAATGACGGAAGAAATGACGGAAGTATAAATTAATCAATCAATACCAAAGGGTGTGGTTGGTGGCGTTTCATATTATGTGAAAACTCAACTTAAAAAGACACTGACACAACTTAAGCCCAATCAAGCCAATCAAAGCAGGTGATTTCTCATCACCAGCTGTTGTATCGATGAAAAATCTGACACGGATTTCATGACTCTTTGGTGTCTTGACTTTGGTTTTATGGCTTGTTGTAAAGAGGAGTTTAATGTCTATTTGCCTATCATATAACTCTGATCTGAAATGTGTTGAACTTGTGTAGAAACCATGACTTAAAAACCATTTTAGAAACAAGTTAGCTGGTATTGAACGCACAGAGGTTGGATTTTCTTGTGGTGTTCAATTTTATATTAGTAAATGGAGGAATGGTAGAATGACTACAAGCCGTTGTGCTTTATTGTGTGTGTGTGTGTGTGTGTGTGTGGGGTGTGTGTGTGTGTGTGTGTGTGTGTGTGTGTGTGTGTGTGTGTGTGTGTGTGTGTGTGCGTGCAGCTCTGAATGCATTTGGACAGGAGCTCCCGTCAAGCCCTCAAGGCTGCACTGAGGGAAGCTGTTACCCTGCAACTGGAAACCTCCTGATTGGACGAGCTGTCAACCTGACTGCCACCTCCACATGTGGTCTGGACGGACCAGAGCAGTTCTGTATTGTCAGCTATCTGCAGGTGAGGAAATGAGAACATACTCACTGGGAAGATTGGAACAAAATTCATACCCTGAAGGAAAGCTCCAAGCAAAAAAAGGGAGTAAAAGCGGATAACTGCACTTGATTATTCCCGATCAGTTTTGATAATTTCAGGTAGTTTAGCTCATAATTATTGTGCTGCTCAGAATGAACTGCTGGTTTAAATTCATTTCTTTAATCCTGAACTTGACCTGATTATCAGCTCATCAGTCCTCCATACAGTATATACTGTGCTTGCAAAAGTAATAATACCCCTTGAACTTTTCCATATTTTGTCATATTACAGCCACAAATTTAGTGTTAAACACCAACACAAAGTGATATACAATTGTGAAGTGGGAAGAAAAATATACATGATTCAAAACATTTTTTCATATAAAAAACTGAAAAGTGCGGTGTGAGAAGTCTCAAGTCTTTTGCAGACTCCAACAGGTTTTCTTTCTAACTTTGTCCTGAATTTGGCTTTGTCCATCTTCTCACAACTCTGACCATCTTCCTTGTCTTTGCTGAAGAGAAGCACCACAGAGCATGATGCAGCCACTGCCATATTTGACAGTGAGGATTGTGTGGTCAGACGGATGGACAGTGTTAGTTCTCTGCCACACAGCGTTCTGCGCTTTGGCCAAACATTTAATTTTGGTCTGGTCTGACCTCATGTTTGCTGTGTCCAACATGGTTTCTGGAAAACTGCAAATGGGACTTCTTATGGTTTTCTTTTAACAATAATACTTGTCCTGTGGACAGATTCCCCCACCTGAGCTGTGGATCTCTGTGTTTGGTCCAGAGTCACCATGTTGGCTCTCTGATCAGAGCTCTACTTGTTCAGACTAGAAGTTTCAGTGGATGGCGTTGTGTTGGTAGTTTTATAGATGTGTGTATTTGAACTGAGATTGTATTACACACATGTGTACTCTATTAGAAAATCTTCATTTTTTAGTATGCAAAAAGGTTTTGAATCATGTATAATTTTCTTTCTATTTAGCAATTGTATGCCACTTTCTGTTGGTCTTTCACATAAAATTTCAAGAAAACATGTTTGTGGTAACAAAATATGGAAAAGTTCAAGGGGTATGAATACTTTTGCAAGCCACTGTATATGGAGCCATCCTGTCAGGAGGAAAAGAAAACTGCAGTTATATTTTCTCTTCTCATGCTCCTTCATCAGTCACTCACCACTACTTCATCTATAATTGTTCATCTGTCTGTTTGTTTGTAGTTTTGATGAGTGAGGCCCCTCCAGGTGTTAACTCACTATCAGCTCCACCCTCTTTAAACACACACTCTGTCTTTGTCATATTTTCTCTTTCATCTTATCACATCTTTGTTTGCTGGTTTGATTAGTCCAAAATTAAAGCGAGATTTCAGTATATAATTTTTGTTGGTTGCACTTCACCAGTGATTTTATCAGTTTAATCCCTTAGAGAGGCTGAATGTGTAGCTGCTGGTCTCACTAAGCAGGGTCGTGTCATTGCTGTAGCCTACATGTATTGAAGATTTCATGCATATGCTGAAATATTAAAACTGTATGCTTGAATTCAAAGAGTCAGGGTATGCTACATGAAATATAACTTCTGACAAGAGAATTATTTAATAAGTGAGCTGATTTAGTAGGATATTAAAGCTTACGACCAGTATAAGGAGATTAAAACTACCTGCAGCTGCAGATGGGATCTGCACAGAAGAGAAAAATAAATATGGTGAAATAGTCTTATAAATATTGCTCACACCAGCCCCATTCAGTCCACTTTAAGCAAACTCTAGTTGATTAGCAAGTTTAGACAGAAGAGATTCATTCAAATATTGGAGCTACCTCATCTTTCACTCATCCAACAAGAAGAAATAGGTGTTATAACAAAGGCTGGATTTGCAAGGGTGTGGGTCCCTGGGCTGGAGCCAGTTTTGCTTCAGTGTTAAAGAAAAAAATCATATACTTATGCAAAGTATAGGACATTAATAGGTAGCTCTATTCATCAGCAGTACGTTTTTTAAAAAAGGTTTTAATGGCTCAACTGGCCTTTATTTGAGAATGAGTAGTCAGGAAAGTGAGCAATGAGAGAGGGAGACATGGGGCAAAGGTCACCAGGCTGGGAATCAAACCTGTGACATCTGCATTGAGGACCACGACCTCCACATATGGGTTGTGCTTTGCCCCTTTGGCACCACAGAACCTCCATCAGCAGTAGGTTGTAATTGTTAGAAGAAAACGAACTCAAACATATTTCATGAAAATAAGAGAAGCTATGTTTGGGTTAAGCTTCTTTCCACAGCGGGACACTCTGCTAAAACATCCTGCACACACTGCAGTCCTCCTGGCGTTTTCACCATCGTGTTTACATTCATCCAGCTCCCATCCGTGCATTTCCGCACACCTGCATGTTTGTGCCTGCACTTCCACTGCCTCAGGGCAGGAATATTAACCGCTGTCAACTTCCAGGTGAACATAATTTATGCTTTGTGCTTTCTACACCCTTACTTACTACAGTATGGGTCAGGATATTGTGACAGCCTGGTATGTCTGAAGACACTTCAGAGCCCCACAGAAAACATGTCATCCAGCTTTCAAATGTCCATGCTATCATCTGTCACTCATGTTTGATGTGTGTGTTTCTTGGGTCGTGTTTTTCTGCTCTGCAGGATCAGATTTAAGGCTCTTTTTTCTAGTTTTCTATAGAGCGGAGGTATGTAAGCTGGTTGTTGTCTACTATTTTATCTCTCCTTTACTCGGTAACCGCTGCATATTATTTTCTTTTCCTCAACGGGAAATGTGAGGAAGGGGGGCGTGAATGATAAACTAAAGAAAAGGGATAATCACTGAGGAGAAAACGGCAGCAAAGTCTCAGTTTCACAGCCTGAGTTGAGGCACAATGGAAACCAAATGAGGGAGGTGGGATGTACTTTCTTTTTGTGTTTGAAACTACCGTTGTAGTTACGACAAAGAAAAGGGTTGTCAAATCAGCTGCAGACTTTAGCCGGCTGATTGTTGAAGCGAAACCCTTTAGTTCAGCTGACCAGGCTTGACTAATGGGAGACAAATGAGAGCTGAGGAGAGGAGGGAAGGGTCTTTAGGGCAACATCAGCGATACAGAGGGCCTGAAAGACCAGATTAATTAGGATCAGACTGATATGTCTTCACTTCACAGGCATCAAAGTCAAAGTAGTATTTTTGAATGCAAGTGTTGGATCTTACATGTAAGATGTTTGAAATTATATGACTTTGATAGGTTCTAAGGAACATTGTATTAATAAGATGAGTGTTATTCTTTCATGTGTGCACAGACATGTAAAAGTTGACATGCATGCACATCCATGACTGTGCTTCCCTTCCCGGCTCAGCTGAGTCCATTTCACAGCCACGTTGTTGTTGCCAGCTTAATCACCCTTGACAACAGCCTAATTAAGAGACGCTGCCCTGGAATCCACTGGTTCTCTGTGCCAACTTCCCCTCATTTCTCTGTTTAGCCCCAGTTTGCTCCATCTGTGCCCCTCTTCAAGGCCTCTTCTAAACGAATCCCCTTTTTACCACACAAAAGCAATACTGTATCCTCATCTCAAATCAGCTTTCATTCAAGTCTAGATGCAAAAGTCAAGAAAATATGCCATCATGGCCGGGGGTTGTTATGAGAAATACATAACATTTGACACAAATCCAACCATTTCTTCTGATACTGAATATGCTGTTTGCCTCATTAGGATCCAGAAAAGTGTTTCGAGTGTGACTCCCGTCGGCCGTATGATCCCTACCACCACAGAAACAGCCACCGCATTGAAAACGTGATCTACCTCACAGACCTCAATGGGAATGAGAACTTTTGGAAATCTGTCAACGGTGTGTATTTACTCTTCAACGATGAACACAAACATGATCAGTTTGCTTCTTGCCTCCGTTTTCTCATGGTACCTGTGTCAGAATCAACAGATGAGACTAAAAGATTTGTCATTTGTTCATGACACATCTTGATGTGTTGGTCGCAGGTAAGGAGGACGTCAGCGTCAGACTGAACCTTGAGGCTGAATTCCACTTCACACATCTCATCATGAAGTTTAAGGTACGTTTCTTGTAATTTGATGTGGTTTGAAATGTACCTTTATCTTTCCAAAGCTAAGTGTTAAGAAATGAAATAAAAAGATGTTAAACTCATGATGGTAATCAAAGCAAACCGCTACACAGGACTGTGGTTAAGGACCGCAAAATGAAAGTGTACTGAAGCAGAGAGACATCTAAAGTTACAGGACACTGTTCCTTGAGGAATGCAGTTTGAGACCCCGAGTCTAAAACCCAATTAAAGTTGCCTTTGTACACTCAGTACTTACACAGTACTGAGTGTACTGTATGTGCTGGAGACTTACTCAGGCATGTTTGTCATGTACACCTCACTGTCTGTTGGCAGATCTACCATAAAGCAAAAGCTTTAGACAAATCACTTAGACAAGTTGCGCTCCTGACACAAATGACTTTGAATTCCTATTTGTATTTGTTGCATCACACAAAACTCACTGATGACTTTGGCTTGTGCTCTAATAATTTCTGTGTTTGTTGAATCTCTCCAGACTTTTCGCCCTGCAGCTTTGATCATAGAACGATCGGCTGATTTTGGCCGCACATGGCGCCCCTACCGCTACTTTGCCAAGAACTGTACCAGAACTTTTCCCGGCATCCCCGCCAATGGCTTGCACCATATCAACGACGTCATCTGTGAAGAACGCTACTCTGATATCGAGCCCTCTAAAGATGGAGAGGTACACTGGAAAATTTGGGACCCTAAGAGATTATTTTTTTACTAATATCACACAAACCCTATAAAGAAAATTGCCACTTAAGGCCCTTTACAGGACAAAGAGATCACAATTGTATGTGGGGAGCTAACTAACAAGCTAATACAACATAGTTGAATCAACACTCTGACGCCATATAGACAGAAAAACACTTAAGCCCCCACACTTCAGTTTCTCTACACCAGGCACACTGATAAACACCTCAGACCACATATCAATTTTATCCACTAATCTACATTTGCAAAGAAATTAAAATCTTTTCCCTAAAAGTTACTCAAATAAATGCAGCTGAGATTATGGGTCTCATTTTCACAAATCAAACTTTTGATTTATTTTTTAATTTATGATATTGTTATTTAGGTAGATTCTAGCTCTGATTGTAATATACTTTTCTCCAACTTGTTTTCCCTAAACTATTTTATTCTGTAATAAAGGTCATTTTTAAAGTGCTGGATCCAGCAATTCCAGTAGAAGATCCCTACAGCTTGGACATTCAAGGTCAGTGAAGACTTTATGTGTATATAACAATAACAACATCATGAGTGTATAATGTCACCTTGACATTTTTGTCAGTCTGTATTCATTTACAAAACCTGTCAATTTTTATTTTCATGAACAAAACCTGTTTGAACAAGCCATTTGCAAACTAAGGCTGCATGCTAGTGGAGAACAAAGATCAGCCAGTGAAATAGTTTTTGCCTCCTGATAAGAAGATTCCTCATTAACACCTGCTGTTATCATGCGTCCTGTATTCCACAGACTTGTTTGAACAAGAGAAAACATCCATCATCACGAAGGTTGACGAATCAGCAGGATGAAAGCTGATAAATAATCTAACAGCCAAACCGCATTATATAGAATGAGACTCAACTTCATCTATTAATCCTTACGTTGCAACTACATTTTCTTTAACAAAAACAAAAAAAAAAAAAACACATTAAGGTAAATTTAGACAAGTAGTCTGCTGTTTACCTCAAACTCATTAACAAGTTTGCTCCTAAGGCATATTAATATGGAGACGCGGGAAAAGTGAGTTAAAGACAGGTATCACACCTACGATTGAATTATATTAACTGAGTATATGAGTAAAATCCAATAAGTGACATGAAAAATACTCTTTATTATATATCAACATACATCACCATGAAAAGTACTGTCCTCCTTCCAGATAAGCTTATAAAAAAGGTACTTTTGATCTGGTTTTTTTTTTTCTCTTCAGAACTTTTGCGCATCACCAACCTGCGCATCAACTTCACAAAGCTCAACACGCTGGGAGACGACCTGCTAGACCGCCGCTCGGACGTCCTGCAGAAATATTACTATGCCATTAATGAGCTGGTGGTCCGAGGAAGCTGCTTTTGTTACGGACACGCTTCAGAATGCGCACCAGTGCCGGGGGTAAACACCCATGAGACTGGCATGGTGGGTTTACAGACTAATACACTACGCACAGATTGCATTGTGTGTGTTGAAGTGAGACAAACACCCAAATGTAGACTTAAAGCTGCAGTATGTAGCTTTTGAAAAAAAATAATATATATATACATATTTGTTAAAACTGTTACCATATCCTGACAGTATTTATGAGACAGATAATCTGTGAAAAGATCGATTTCCTCCTCCCCCTAACTTCTATTACCATCTATAGAAATACACCATGCACTCCCAACCAAAAACAACCAATTAGAGCAAAGAGGCGGGTCTTGGCTCTGTCAGTCAACTTCATGTACTTGTTGCTAAATGTGTTCATGGCAGCAAAATACTTTCTGTTACAGGAAAACTGCAAGCATTTATGACAGGCTCAGCTATCAGGAAGAAGATGTAGTGTAGCAGAAAGTAAAGGGAGGAGTTGGATCAGAGGGTTGAGCAGTGCTGCACAAAGGGGTGACTGATGGCGCTAAGGTCCTCCTCCTTGCTCTGATTGGTTATTTCTAGTGAGCCCTGGAAGAAGGCAGAGGAGCTCAAGTTTTTCACAGGTTATCTGTCTCCATACCACACCATCACAGCATAGTAACAGTATCAACAAATATGTAAAAAAACAAAAACAAACTGTTAATTGTTAACTGTTTTTGGAGCCTTCACACTGCTTTCCTATAATGTCCTATGAATTCAGACACTAATTTAGTAAAATGCATTTTATATTTACATGTATTTAGCCACAAAGACACAGTCCAGTGTCTTTATCTGACATCTTACAGCATTTTATGGTTAATACTATTACATTAAATCACTTAATGCATTTTGTGAAGTTAAACTTTAAAATCAACCAGTGATCTTTTTTACAATCAAATATTAAAATAAAAATAGTTTTGTTAGTTTTGAGGAACAAAAGAAATCTAATATTTATTCTAGTTTTTAATGAAATAGCCTCATTTGATCTTGTTTTTCCAGTATGTTGTAGCATTTTTATCTCATAATTTTCCTGTACTCTGATTGGTTAGATCCATGGCCGCTGCGTTTGCAAGCATAATACTGAAGGTCTGAACTGCGAGCGCTGCAAGGTTTTCCACAATGACTCACCTTGGAGACCAGCGGAGACAGAGGACCCACACACATGCAGAGGTAGAGACACAGAAACAGGGTCATGTCCAGAAACAGAAGCCAATGGAGTATCCGACGTGGGCTAGGCAAGGCAGGGAAATCCAAGAGACAAGAGAGCTTATATAGCACACATTGATAAGGGCAACATCTCCACTGGTCGTGATTAAGGTCAGGCAAAGGAGGCAACGTTGGATATGTATTCACACAAAAGCCTTTCAAAAATCTGCCGCCATCTGCCTGAATGAGTGCTGAATAGAACTGCTGATGAACAGGTAGTGTGCAGGTGGACCAGATGAGCTTGATTGGAGAGGTGAAAACTGAGGAGGAAAACAAAGCAGGCAGACGGGCCAGAATCATGACAGTCCCATCGCACGTAAAGTAGAGAAATACATCTAACCTTTCATATGTAGTGAAAAAACCACAGACTGTGGGCCTATTAACTTATGATAAATGAAATTAAACGACTCCACTTAATACCAGTATTTCACCTGCTGGGATCTGAACGCACAGCCTCTCAAATTCTTCCTGGTCGCATCTGCAGAGAAATCTGCGCTGGTTCATCACTCAGTTGGATCTGTCAGATCCAAACCGATCAGTTGAATTCTACAAGCTTTTTACCCTGTGTGCGCTTTTATTTTTATTTGTTATTTATTTATTTTATTTTTTATTTATTTATTTTATTTTTTTGTGTGTGTTTTGCTTCCCTGCAACGGCAGATGTTACGTCTGCCGCGCTTCTCCTGAGCACTGCAGAAGGGTAATGTCTTCCAGCTCCATTTGTTAAAACTGCAGGGTGGGTTAACCCTTGTGCGTGTGAGGACTGAGTCAAACGTAGAGGATACAAGTTGTAAATGCAAATGATACAAGTTTTACGTGCGTGTGGTCAGTTGGATCCCACACAAGGGTTAAGTTTAATTCTTCGCAGCGGCAGAGACGCGTCCGCATTGGCTGTGCAGCACACTGCGCATGTTACGATCTAATTAACTTCTGCACCTTTATTTATTTCCCCAAGATAAACTGCTGGCTCCTCTGTTTAGACTGTAAATGGACAACTTTGCATTCTCTTTAGTTTTCTCTGTTCTATAATGGAGACTAGAATTAGACACACTATTTCAACCAAAGGCTTGAAATGTGCTTCTGAACCAGACGCTCCAAAGTGTCTGGTCCATAACTCTTCAACACGCTGACAGCTCCCGGTTAGAAAGACACTTTTAGTTCGGTGTCCATGAGATGATATTCAGAAAGGGTTTTTTTATTGATTGATTTTTGTTGCCTTTCCGATGAACTCTTTGTCTGCCCATGTGCACCAGTCAAGGGTTTAATTATAACATGTCAAATGACCGACAGCCTTCAAATTTTGCTGTTGTTTAAAAAAAACTGGTCAAATAGGGAAAATATTCTGTTAATGCGACCTCTGATATATATATATATATATATATAAGTATAATATATATATATATATATATATATACATACATACATTTTCAAACCCTTGAAATAACAACTGAGCGTATCACTACTACTTTGTATTGGTTTGTCAGAAAATTCTTTAGACTTTATTTTATTTATGTAACATAATATTTATTTCCTGTTTTTTTAAACCTTCTTCTGCAGAGTGTAACTGCAATGGCCACACAAACCAGTGTCACTTTGACATGGCGGTGTATTTGGCGATGGGCAACACCAGCGGTGGAGTTTGTGATAAATGTCTGCACAACACAATGGGACGCAACTGTGAGATGTGCAAACCGTTCTACTACCAAGATCCCAACAGGGATATTCGGGACCCTCGTGTCTGTGTTGGTGAGGCGTTTTTATGTAATTTTTTTTTTAAAGGTTTTGTTGGCTCTAGTGGTTTTTTATTTGAAAGTAGTTCGACAGGAAAGAGGGTAATGAGAGACGGGGAAAGACATGTGGCAAATGTCACTAGGCCGGGAATCGAGCACCACCATGAGGACTATGGCCTCAATACGTGGGTCGTGCTTTGCCCCTGTGCCACCACAGTACCCCTATGTAATTATGTTTGGGACACTAACACTGTAGTTCAAACGTTTTTGATCAACGCATTTTATTGAACAAACACTGTATTCAACAATACCTACAACGGTATTAATTAACTTTTTTTTTAATGTTCTTCCCCCAAACTCCAGCCCTCCACAACATCACTAACACAGCAAAATAAATAGATAATATAAACCAAAATAAAAAGAATTAATATTATCAGTATCTGTTTTCAAAATAAGGAAGAAAAGGTTGGTGTTTGATATAAAATGAGTTTTGCCTGTAGAATAGTTGTGATCTTTTCCATTTAAACATTGTATATGACATCCTTAGCCCATTTCCCATGAGCAGTAAAATATTTTCCATTTCAGTAAAACATTGTCCCAGTCAATAGAAGGCAGGAAGCAATTAGGTTGGAACATCGCTTAGAGAGACGGGCGACGTTCCACTACAAAGATAAACATAAATACTTAAAGAACAAGGATTCAGAAATACAAGAAGATCTATGTTTGAACCCCAAGTGACACCTAGTTATAGAGCAGTGGACCAGCTGGACCTGAGATAATGAAAATATTTTACCAGCCAAAAGAAGGCAAAATCCAATTAGGTTTTAATGTATTTTAGAGAGACTGTCATTACGAGACACCACTTCAAAGATAAACATAAAATGCCACATAATTTGGACGAGGTTTCAGAAATACAGAAAGATGTATATTTGTATGTTTGCTTTTATCAATCTAGCTTAAGAACGGTGGACATGATGGACTGTCTAGAAAATATTCTGATGAAAATATTCTACCAATTATCCTATACCAACTCCCATCTGCAACATGTTTGTCCAAATATCATTCCCCTCTTTTCTTGAGAAAATACAAAGTGGTCAGATTACAGTTCCCTAACAGTTGTAACACTCATAGGATCAAAGTTGTCATCCAAAAGAAATGTGTTATTAACATATTAATTTTTGAACATACGCTGTGCTTGTTATGGTTCATATATATATATATATATATATATATATATATATATATATATATATATATATATATATATATATATATATATATATTTACCCAAGCTTCTAATTTTCACTAGTAATTTTATTTTGCAGATTTCTAGATTCAGGCTTGCAAAATGAGCTCAATAATTTACATTTGCATGATTTATTGTTTCTCTTTTTTCTCTCTTTCTATCAAAAACTACATGACTGAAGTTTTCAGTCTGCTGCTTTGGCCTCAACTAGCCGTTTTTTTGAACGGCCATTTTTTTTTAACATGGAGACTTCATAATTCATTCTATTTGCTGTTTCAATTGTTTTTGTTTATTTATTTGTTTGGGATATTTAAAATGCCTTCCACTTCCAGTGTTCAAAAGGATTTAAAGTTTATTGATCTTTCAGAATGTGTGTTTTTTTTTTGCACTTTTATGTTATTACCATAATATCACCTGAAAATGTTCTCAAAGCAACAATATTATTGTTTATTGCAATAACTTCTCGGGCAATTTATTGTCCAGCAAAAGTTGTTATCAGGCCTCGCTCAATGTGGATAGAAAATTTAGTTCCTTTGTGCATAAACTTCAATCTGAAAACTTTAATTCCAGCTTGCGACTGTGACCCGGTTGGATCACTGGAGGGAGGTGTGTGTGACAGCCACACCGACCTGGGAATGGGGATGATCGCAGGACAGTGTCGCTGCAAAGACAACGTGAAGGGAAAGCGCTGCGATGTCTGCAAGGCGGGTTATTATGGACTCAGTGAGAGCGACCCACTGGGATGCCAACGTATGTATCTGTGTTTATCTCCACTTCAGGCAGCCTTGACAGAAATGGACATTACTTTCTGGGGCTCAGAGTGTGTGTGTGTGTGTGTTTGTGTATTTTGCCATCAGCTTGCAACTGTGACCCCCGGGGCGTCATACGGATGGATGCTCCTTGTAATGAGATCAGTGGGGACTGCTCCTGTAAAAGATACGTGACGGGTCGCTACTGCAACCAATGTCAGGTTAGTAATCTGAAGAGTCATAAATCAGGCTGGTTTTTTTTACATTTCATATCTGACTTCTGTCCACGTCACAACTTCAACTTGAGGTAGAAGGTTTCTCTTCCAGACATGTATCCAAAGCTAAATATCTTGGTAACCGTAGTAATGATTACTAGTGATGTTCCGATACCAGCATCAATTACTCAATCTTGATGTCGATTCTCCAAACTGGTACTACTGTTCTGTTGGATTTTCTTCCTGGGTTGGAAAGCGGTGCAACTCAAAGTCTAAGCCACACTTCAGTGTAATACACCAAGAAGTTATTTGCTGATCCTCATGAAAAAAATATAAAAAATCAGGAGAAGGGAGAAGTTAAATTTCAATGTAAAGACAGAGGATAGTAAACAAGACACGAAAACTAGAGTTTAGATTTGTCCAGGCCTGATCTAACCCAACCAATTAATATTAATTACAGGCCTGAGTCTGAAGTAAATCCAACATATTATTTTAAAAAACTTGTCTTGTTTTAAATTTTAGTCCATAATTTTAGTAAGAAGTGTAACTTCTCTAATTTTTAGCTTCTGTTTAGCATCTTCCAACTCTATTTCATCACTTGTTGTAACAACAGTCAGGCGTAAATCATCTGGGATGTGTGGTTGATAGGAGCGAAGCAGGGCAGGGCTGCGCTGCAGTGCACTGTGCTTGTTAGTCTAACGAACATCTGCATTTTAAACTACAGTAAGTAGATTAACACAACTCAGATTTTATACTGCATATTCTCATATGGGTTTCTCTGTGTATGTATTTTAGGTTTAAACTACAGAAGCATGAGCCCAACAATGAGGCAAATCATTTGCTGTGACCTTGTTTGAATTTCAGATTGAATTTAAGCAGTAGGAAAAATTAATTAAGCAATTTTATAAATCATTTGAAAACTAAACAATCTGTATGTATTGTCTATTTATGATTAGTTAAAACAGTGACAGGAACTATGGGCTTTAAAAGAAGAAGAGACATCCTGTTCTTAATAAAATGACTTTGTTTCCAAAAGTTATTGTGTGTAAAAGTATAAATACTAACTTTTTAGCTACTTGGTACCAGTACTTGGAGTCAGCAAGTACACATACTGAAGTATTTGTTCTTGTAATCGGTCTGGAAAAAAACAGGTATTGGAACATCACTAATAATCAATTACCTGATGTAACCCAGTGCATCATGGATTAAAGTGTTTTCTGTCTCTGCAGCCTGAATACTGGGGTCTCAGTAATGACCTGGGTGGCTGCAGACCTTGTGAGTGCGACTTCGGTGGAGCGTTCAACAACAGGTTGGTCTTATGGATAAAACATTATCTGAATGTGAATTTAGAAAGCATGTGTCTATAATATTAACCCCATGGCCTGGTGCATGGAGGCTTAGTTGTCAGAATTTACGCTAACCAGAATATTTTTACATTTTTCTCTTCCTGTTGCAATAAGATGCATGATGGATAGTGGGCAGTGTGACTGCAGGAGGCATTTCATTGGTCGACAGTGTTCGGAGGTGCAGCCTGGGTATTTCTGTGCTCCGCTCGACTTCTACAAATATGAGGCTGAAGAGGCTGCCGGGCGCTCGCCCACCGACCCCTCGCTGCCGGTGAGCTCAGCAGCATCACCACAGTCCCTGCTCTGTGGAGAAAGTGACTGGGATACTAAAAGGTTTTCTTTGTGAGAAAAAAAACCTCAGATCTGATGACCAGGTCACCAGCAGATTTGTCTGTCCATCTGTTTGGGTTCTAAACTTAAATTGAGAGACGATGATAACCAGAATCACGCTTTTCTTTATCCTGTCTCACCTCTGTAACTGCTTTTACACGTTCCTTTGCCTTTTTTATCACTCTTTGGTGTGTGTCTTACATGAAGTCCTAGAAGCAAGCTCTGACAGTCCACAGTTGCAACATCTCTGCAGCAGGAATGTGAGAAGGACTGAGTTCAGTGACTTTGGAATGTCCTGAGGAGAAAGGCTACAGTGCGCGGCACAAAGTGAAGCGTGACAATTTCATATCTTGCTTGTTAGACTTCTACTGGAGGGAAAATAAACACATTTAGTAAAGATTTAGAAACATGCAGCAGATACAGTTGGAACTAGACATTAATGAAAATAAAATCCATTACCTGCCTGACATTAAGTCAGACTGAATGCTCTATTTTGAGTTCTCAACATTATTTCTATTATTAATTTTTCTTTGTAAAGAAGTTTTAAAGGTTTGAGTCCTTGTCAAATGGCGGTTTGACTAAAGTTCTACAGAAGCAGAGGCTTGTAGAGCCTCTTATTTTCGAGGAGACCCCATAAGGGCAAGTCCTCATCTGGATAATGTTTATTTATTTACTGTATTTATTATTAAATCTATTTAATGTTTTTATCTTTATTTTCTAATTTTGTTTTATTTCTCTTTCTCACTGTTTATTCTGTTTTCATTTTAATTATGTAAAGCACTTTGAAATGCCTTGCTGCTGAAATGTGCTATACAAATAAAATTTGATTGATTGATTAGCAGCAGTGGAGAGAAAGACATTCTCCTAATTGTTTCAGTATGTTAAAATAAAACTTTAACCGGCTGTGAGGATGTTGACATGACTAGTGTAAAAAGAGTAATCTTTGGAATTACTAAACCACTGATGTACATTTGCAATTTATTATTCCCAGTGGGTATGAAAAAGAAAATGACCAAAGTCATTCCATTGTTCCATTGAGTCTATAAAAACTAATAACAAACTTTGTAGTTTTTTTATACATAAAATAGCTTAATATGGATTTAAACCAAATTCATCCATTGCTTCATTGGAACAAAAATAGCTTACAATTGGAATATTCAACGACATAAAAAAGTCCATAAATTACGACGTCTTACTTACGAAACTTGAGCAGTACGATATCAGAAGAACAAAGCTAGAATTGATGGACAGATATATATATATATATAATCTTCAAAATGAATAGATCAACTAAATAGTTGACTGCACAGCAATAACTTTTCTCCTCAGTTTTCACTAACATCTTTAGTAAAAACTGCGAAACTTCACCTTCAAAAGTAAAAACAAGTTTGAGCTCAAATTTCCCACATGGAGCTTATTTTTTCCATCTCGTCCTCAGGGCCAGGTCCGTCCGCAGGCAGCAGATGACTGCATTCAGCAGCTCAGCGACCAGGCGAGGAGGCATCGGCGACACCGGCGCATTTCAAGCCTGCAGCAGTCTCAGGCAGCGCTGAGACGCATCCGGCAGCTTCAGCAGACAGTAGGACTCTGACTCAGTGTTCAACCTTTATTGAAGGTTTTGCTCAGTAGACAGACAAACACAAATGAGTGCATAATGATCTTTACTGGAGGAAAAATAAAACTACTTTGTGATGTTGGAGTGATTCTGACATCCATAGCTTCCTGTGTGGGTGACACATCTTCTTCCCACTCAGCCGGATGTCACGACGGTCCACAGAGAGCACGCTGCCAGCCACATCGCCACCTGGACCGGTCCCGGTTTTGCTCGCATCAAAGATGGCGCCGGCTTGGTGTTCACCATCGACAACATCCCCTACGCCATGGAGTACAAAGTCATGATTCGCTATGAGCCTGAGGTGTGTTTAGGTGTAGACAGTAGCTGCGTTTCCATTACAAATGTGCAAAATGTTTTGTCTATTTTCTACTAATGTTGAATTTCCAATTGTGTTTCCATGACATTAAAATCATATGTGAATAAGTTTGTTCACTCATCAAGTCATTAAAAATCATGGCAGTGACTGATGTTAACTGTCACATGAGATATATTTATAATTCAGCAATGGCACTTATGATTATCATCTGTCAGCCGTAGATCTACTTCCTGTTGTCTTTGTCGTTTCTGCCAGTAGTAACATCTGGCTGTTGATCACATGACTCGTGTCCATTAAGCAAATTTATTTTTGTATTTTCAATTTGCGCAATTTTATGGTTAACGGAACTGCAGCTTGTGACGGCCACATTTCCAGTGAACGTGTCTCACTGTGTCCTGATGCAGTCCACAGAGGACTGGGAGGCTGTAGTCAGCATCACCTCTGTTGAGCTGCCCTCAAGTCTCCGATGTGGAAACCTTCTTCCAGCCGAACAGCTCTACACTGAAACCCTGCTGCACCGCAACAGGTACATCATGGATGTTTGCATGCAGACCAGAATGTCTCTGAGTGTGTGTACGTCTGAGAGAGGAGCGGCTGGATGTTTGTTGAAACAGCAAGGAGAGGGGGAAAAACTCCATCTCTGTTGTCACTTAAATCTGCCCAGGCTTGTATGCGCTGTGAGACGCAGGTGGGCAAACAAACTGCTGAGTATTTGTAGGAATCAGATACAGGAAGACTGCTGTGGTGCAGGTTGTGGAAAAATTGCAGAACAAACAGATGAAGGTGTAATCTGACTGAAAGGTTTTAATTTATAGGCAACTTTTCAACTCTGGGCAAGATTCATTGAGTTTGCCTGGGTTCTATAGGGGCCGGATTCTGTTTGGTGTTTTATGTTGATATGCAGGGCCAAAAACAACAAAAAGTGCAACTTCCAGTGGTTCTTCTTTATGTGTTAAATGGCTGAGCTAATTCTTGTTTCGCTTGCAGCTTATGTTAAACATTTGCATGAACACTAAAACTTTCCTTTGTTTTTTTACTTTGTTCTTATGTTAAATTTTTATCTAAAATGCTTCAAAAAACTCACCACCATCTGGATATTTAGTTAATTATTTAGTGAGCAGTTATTTAATTAGCTAGCCAAATATCCAATTAAATATTTATAAATATTTAGTTTTTAAACTAAGGGCAGGGTTAGGATTACCAACTAAATATTTAGCTTTAAGCTACATCTTTTGCTAGCAAACCAAATATTTAGTTAACAAACCAAATATTTAGTTTACCAGCCAAATTTTTAGCTCCAAACAAATATCCTATTTACGTTTATCACAGGTGGGATCCAAATTTGGTTAGAATCTGGACAGTTTGTGTCCATAATGTGTGGGATCTGCAGAGTTGTTAGCCCCTCTTTTCTCTCCTGGATGGAATGGTCAGCTGTGATGATCCTTTCTGTAAACCTGAAAGACTTTCATTCAGACAAAAATATTGTCTGATCTCCCATGTGTGTTTTGTGTTTCCTATATGCGACTATCTGCAAATTTAATTTCTTATACAATTTCTCTTGACACGCTTCCATAAATCCCAGATTTCTTAAGTACAAAACTGACTATTGTGCTGTGGACAGATTCTCCCTCCTGAGCTGTGGCTCTTTCCAGCTCCTCCAGAGGTACTGCAGGCCTCTTGGGACATTTTGTGCACCTTTCCACTGCATGTTTTTCTTCCTTAAATACAAGTTTCAAAATAATAACATGTTCCTATGATTTTCTCCTAGTGGTTATGTATGTGTGACAGGCCACAACAAATACAACTAGCAAGTCTCACCGGGGCGTTTGGAGTTATTTACATATTTTGAAAGTCTGGTTTCTAAGTTTTTCAATTATGTCAGACACATGAAAATAATTAAATGAAGATATGGTCATTTCAGTATTCCCTGCAAACAAGACTGTGAGAAAACAGACCTCAAAGACTCAAAAGAATCAGTAACTGTGGGTGTTAACAACGGCTGTTCATTTACATTACTTTGCATTTGCCCCGCCCCCCCGGCATTGACTGTAAAGAGAAGGTGTGCAGAGAGAAACTCTGATAAGCCAGCTTCTGTCTGGCTTATCTAGTTGAAAATATTTAAAGATGTATATGGTTGTTTACTGCATTTCTTTTTATTATTCACGTTCCTAATTAAATAAATATTAACAAACGATGGCTTGTAAATCAGTTGCTATTGGAGCTACTCAGAGTCTATTGCAGTGTTAGTAACTACCTGAGTACTGACTGTAATGTATTCTTCCAGATACATCCTGATGTCCAGGCCATTTTGTTTTGAGCCCAGTAATCGCTACGTTGTAGCAATCAGGTTCCAGAGACACGGAGTCGCTTACAGACACCTTACTGCTTTCATCTTGATTGACTCAGTAAGTAAGAAACCATAAACCAGCTCTCCTCATTGTTCACAGGCAGGCATGCGGCCTTTAAACTGGTTTATTGGTGCTACAAATACAGATTTAAAATATACTATTTTTTTAATTGAATCTGGTCGAAAATTGTTATAAAGAAGTTTAGGTAGCACTTTATTTGAAGGGGGGTGAACAAGACTGTCATGACACTTTCATAAACATGACATAAACATGACCAATAAATCATTACTGTTTAAACTTTACCTTTAATAACATAAAGTTACCTAATTTTTTAATGATTTCTCGGTTAATGTCAAGTTGTCATAACAAAGACATTTTGAATAATGTCAACTTTGTATTAAAAGTGTCATAATTTACCAAATGATGCTTTATGACAACAGTCATAAATATTCCTGAAGGCTTATTCATATTCATGACATGTGTTATGTCATGTTTATGAAAGTGTCATGTCAGTCTTATTCACCCCCCTTCAAATAAAGTCTTACTGAAGTTCATGTTGAGTGAACTTTGTGTGATTGATAGCAGGAGCAAGGGGACCAGGTGGATTTGTCCCTCATTCTGAAACCAACAGAGACACAGTTTTGAAAATAAAACCTCTTAATAACCCCTCTTTACTTCTTGGAAAAGAAGGTCATCACTGTTGTTGAAACAGTTTGTTCAGTTCAAATGCTCACCTCAGTACGCTGAGACATGCATACTGATCTCCCCCTGCTGGTAGAGAGATGCAAATTCAGACGTTAAGGCGATTTCTAATTTTAAGTTTTCACTTTCAGTAATCATTTCTTAAAAAGTGAGTTTGGGTTACCATTTTTAGTCAAAATGTTTCCTTGACATCACAATTTCTTTTGTGATGTCTGTAAAAGTTTATTTCAATTAAGTTATGCATTTTTTGCATACTTAAGTATAAAAAAGTGTGCTGTATCACAAGAAGTTATTTTTCTTAATATCATTCGAAAACGCTTGGTCCAACTTAATATTTAAGAGAAAAAAAGCTTGAATTTGCTGCTAATGGTTAGGTTGTTGAATCATCCTTCTATTCCCAGAGTCCTTGTAATTCTGTAAACTCTGCTGTTTTTATTTACCCATTTAGCTGGTATTGATCCCCAAGTACACCGACTTCCTGGTTTCCACGGCAGCGACCCGGACACAGAGCGGCACCGGGAGGACATGATCCGCTACATGTGCCTGGATTCCTTTATGATCACGCCGATGCCGGCGCTGGCCGAGATGTGCTCCAAGCTCATCTGCGGCATCTCAGCCAACATTCACGATGGGGCCCTGCGTAAGCAGACACACTAACCAGACGTAGACTGAGCAGATGCGGATCCAAAGCCGAACATGAATGTGTTTATTGTCTGTTGCATGCAGCCTGTCAGTGCGACCCTCAGGGTTCCATCAGCAGCGAGTGCAATAAGGTCGGAGGTCAGTGCCGCTGTAAAGCTAACGTCATTGGGCGGCGGTGTGACCAGTGTGCCCCAGGAACCTACGGCTTCGGAGCGAATGGTTGCAATGGTGAGTCTGTTCTTGGAGCCTGTGAGGACTAACAACTTCAGGTCTTCAGTTGTGGTTGATGATTAGACATAATTATTTATAATAGGTTAGTACAGAAGGCTTTTATCGCTAATCCTCTGGAACATTTTGAAAGGAAGGCACTTTGGCATGAGCAATCATACAAATTTTCCTGTAATTTTCTCTGTAAGCAGAGTGCTATTTAGTCTGAATGAAAGGCCTTGGTATCCGCTTCAATATATTAAACTGGATACGATAATCCACTTGAGTAACTAGTACGCAAGTGGATAAGACAAATTAGAATTTTTGTCCCTCTTTCTGAAACCAACAGAGACGCAGCTTTGAAAATAAAACCTCTTAGTAACGCCTCTTTGCTTCTTGGAAAAGAAGGTCATCACTGTTGTTGAAACAGTTTGCTCAGTTCAAAGCAGAAATACTGAAGTTTAACAGGGAGACATTAAATGGGATGAATTATGCAAAATCCACAATTTTGTGTTTCCACTTGGGTCTTTGTGACCAAAAACAGCTTAAAGCACTTAAAAAAACACCCAGGGTGTTTTTTTGCACTATTAATGTTTTCTGGTGTCTGACATTTAAGGCAGTTCAAAAAGCTCTGCCCGTCACTTAGCCATCCAAAGAGCTTCAGCACCTTTGGTCAGCAGCTGGTTAAACTACACTGTACCACTATATCCTAGACTAGTGTTTTGTTGTTGACTTGCCATCTAGAAACCATTGTTGCATTGTGCATTGGTTGTGCAGGAGGTCCCACTTCTGCTTTTCAAATATGTACAGTGTTATTATTGTGCATCGGTTTGCAGCCATTTTCAGGTACAAGTGTAACTGTTGAGTTGGGGGCGTGGCCAGCAGCTGCAGCTTATTTGGATTTAAAGTGACGAGGCAAAACTGACCGCTCCTCTCTCTTTTTCAGCCTGTGACTGCCACCCAGAGGGCTCCTTCAGCCACCAGTGTGACCCGGTTACAGGTCAGTGTCCGTGCAGGCAGGGAGCCACCGGCCGCCAGTGCTCCGACTGCCAACCGGGCCAGTGGGGCTTCCCCAGCTGCAGCCCCTGTCAGTGTAATGGCCACGCCGACCTCTGTGACCCCCGGACAGGAGAGTGCAGGGGCTGCAGGGACAACACAGCGGGACACTTCTGTGAACGGTGGGAAAAAAAAGACCTTCCACATTGGCTTTTGCTGCTTCACTGCAGGTCTGTTTCCTGATGCATAAGCATCTCTCTTTGTTCACCACAGCTGTGTGGAAGGTTTCTATGGCAACCCAGTGCTCGGATTAGGGGATCACTGTCACCCCTGCCCCTGCCCTGGAAACCCTGGTTCCAACCACTTTAACGGCCATTCCTGTCAAACTGACCACACCTCCAATCAGATCATATGTAACTGCAAACCAGGCTATACAGGTGAGCTGGAACGTCATCATGATCCTGCTGTTTTACTCTTTCATTGTTCTTCTAAGTACAGTGATCCCTCACTATAACGCGGTTCACCTTTCGCGGTCTCGCTGCTTTTTTTGTGCATTGTCTGCGCTTCTTCTCTACTTGTGTGCCAATAATGTTATTTAACAACGCATTTAACTATACGTAACACAACTTGGCCATTCAGGAGATGGAAAATTAAACTTTGAATGCCTGCTCTAAAAAACTGTATCCATAGACAGTGTGAAACCAGACCGGAGGCTCAGTTGACGAGATCCATCGCTCTGCTGTAGATACAGCTGTGAATCTCGCAGGAGGAGACGCTTTAATGACACGACTCCAGATCACATTAAGGCCCGATTGATGCACATGCACATCCGCTGACCTGAAAACAGGTTTTGTTCTTTGGTTTCAGTGTAGAGTATTTTATCATGCTGTATAATAATTGCAAAAAATAAAGGTAACTACCTCACAGATTTCGCTTTTCACGGGTTCTTTTCGGAAGTACCCCCGCGAAAAACGATGGGGTTTTTTTTGCAAGTGAATGTCTTCGGTTTGTATTCTCCCCAAAGCGGATGTGTTTTACTTTGCCATTCTGTTTCACTTCCTGTCTCACTCATGACATTACCATCAAATTGCAGCGTAGCTTAAAACAAACCGCAGTTGCAGGGAGTGACCAGCAGTCTGTGTGGCCACTTGATTTAATGGGCTTGAATTGCTGAGTACATCATCTGACCCAATTTCCTTTGGATTGATTTCCAAGCCGGATCCTGTGTGATGTGGGTCTGATAGTTGTAATTAAACCATGTGTCATTTTCCTTCCATTTCACATTTCTGCTCTGCTTTGTGTTGATTTGTTACATTAAACACCAATAAAATACATTGACGGTTTTGGTTTTGAAGCGACAAAACATTCTTTTTGAAATATGCAAATAAAATCTTTAGGTTTTCTGAATTTGAATTTTGTGACGTTATCAGCTGTTGGTATCTTCCCTGCAGTAGACAGCAGTCTGAAGTTAAAAGAATTAATGTTAAAAATGATTTCAACGTGGCAGAGATATCCCTGGTAGCCCGGCTGTTAGCTTTGCATATCATAGAAACACATAAAAAACCTTTAATGTTGCTTTACTAAATATTAACCACCCCACCATGACCATCTTTTCCCGTCCAAGGTTCTCGCTGCGATCAGTGTGCTCCAGGTTACTACGGCAACCCAGAGCAGCCCGGTGGACAGTGTCTCCGCTGTGAGTGCAATGATAACATCGACCCCCAGGATCCGGGGTCATGTGACCCCAGGACCGGGCAGTGCCTCAGGTGCCTGTACCACACGGACGGGCCGTCCTGTTCCCGGTGCGAGGAAGGATACTTCGGCAACGCTTTGATCAGGGACTGCAGACGTGAGTGATGAGATATGATAATGATAAAATTTATGCGGTTTCTTTAAAATGGCATGTAAGTTTTAGAAAAGCTTCTTTTTTTTTACATATTTGCTCAAATATGTCGCCAATTTTGTGATGCTATGAGACAGATAATTTGATAGATCTGTCTCCTCCTCCCAGTGCTACTATTGCAATCTGCACAAATGCACCACTCTCGATCACAAGCTTGACTGACAGCGCCAAGACCCTCCTCCTGGCTCTGATTGGTTGTTTCTGGCTCAGCGGTGTTTTTCTACAGTTAGAACTGGGAGAACTGAGAGAAGGCAGAAGAGCGCTTTCTTTTTTCACAGATATCTCATACTATGCTAACACAATAAAATGACAGTTTTAACAAATATATGAAAACATAAATTTTTAATAAAAGTTGCATACTGCAACCATGATTTGTTACCATGGTTTTAAGGAAGCTAAGTCTGTCTCTGGTTTTAAAGCAAATGGCCAAGGTATTTCATTTCATTTTTAAAACACATAAGTAATTTGTATAGATATAGAGACTCCTAGATGCATAAAAGACTTTTTATGTGTAGGCGGTGGGTCTTGTCAGCCAATCAGAAGGCTATAGTCAGATTTCAGTTTCCTGCACCACATATAGTTTAAACAAAGCGTTTAGCACCACAATCCTGAATGATCTGCTTAGACCTGGTAGATGGAAGTAAACACACATCCACTGCTCCAACAAAGGCATAACTTAGTAAGATGAATGTTAGCATATAAAAAATGTTGAGCTAGATTCCAGCTTCGATATGGTGATTAACAGTCAGTGACTTCTTATTACTTCTATCCAAGTTTTTTGCATCTTTCTACTGGTATTTTAAAAATAAATTTTTAGTGATGAACTCTAATTAAATATGCAACTGTAAACATGTCACAGAAAATTTGATTTTCCTGTGGGATCGCTAAAATATTTTTGAATGTAATTGAATACTTGGCCCTTTGTCGTCATGCAAGGAAAACCAGCGAGATCACTGGCCATGTAAGCCTTTAGCTCATGTAGCCAGATTGCTGAATCTTTCTGAAACTTTAACATTTCCAAAATATCATCCAGTCAAAAGAATCATGTTGGCATAAATGGGAAACAAAAGAAACTCTGTCACACACGCATACACTTACAGTACACTCACACACCCACACACCTACACACACACCCACACACCTACACACACACACACACACATACACATACAGTTATGATTTCCTAAAAATGTATTTTCAAGTTAATTAAATTTCTGCTTGCCCATAAAAACAACAGCCTGCATCTGTGGAAAATACTAGACTCCAAGATCTTCTCCTTATCTATCCATTGCCTTTACCCAGGATGCACCTGTGTGACAGCTGGTACTGTGGTGTCAGCATGCAGTGAGGGACAGTGTCTCTGTGACCACTACACCGGGGCCTGTCCTTGCAGGGGGTCTGTGATGGGCAACAACTGTGACCAGTGTGCCCCCAACCACTGGAATTACGGTCAGCCAGAGGGCTGCCAGCCGTGCAACTGTGACCAGCGACATTCTGAGGGGGATTGGTGCAACATGGTGAGGAAGAGCAAAAGCATCTAAAAATAAAAAAATTGAAATGTTTTAAAAACCTCATGAGGACATGCATGTTTCCATCACCCCTGCAGTTCACAGGCCAGTGTCCGTGTCGGCCCGGCTTCGGAGGACAACGGTGCACTGAGTGCCGAGAGCACCACTGGGGCGACCCACAGGTGGAGTGTAGAGGTAAGTCCTGGTGGAACTGCACGTCTGCAGAGCTCGTCATGTGAACTACTGCTCAGCCCAGAGCTTTGACAAACGCTTAATGGGGAAACGTTCCTGTGACGATGTGATGAAGGCAAGGTGTTGGAAAGAACAGGAGCTTCTTAAAGAGATAGAAGTCCAATTACAAGCCTTTGAATTGCAAAGTCAAATTTCCTTTAAGTCATGTTTGGCATATATGGCATTTTTATAACAACTTGAGGTAACATGAACTGCATTTCAATTACAAATGTACTGCAAAGAACTGCGGGTGAGTGAGAGTCAGTAGATAAGTAACTTTAGTTGCCCACCTGAGGTCATCGATCCTTTGTCAATCAGCTGGTGCATCTGTTCTGTGTCCCTGGCATCAATCAGGACCCGCACCATATGGAATTTACTGTATATTCTCTATGTTACTCCTGGAAATTAAATACAGCTGTCGTTCCAATTTCTTTTGTAGAAATTGAAGCAATTTGGTGCATGCTCTTTGAAAAAATATTTGAAACGTCAAGTTTTCACCCTGAAAATGTTCACTGGATTTGGCCGAGGGCGCATCAATCGGTGCGCCGCTGATGAACTTAAATGCTTTCATTACCATCATATTTCTCTCTGCTTCCTTCCAGAGTGCAGCTGTCACCCACTGGGCTCACAGACACGCCAGTGTAACCGAGTGACGGGGCAGTGTGAGTGCAAGGACGGGATGGCGGGGGTCCGGTGCGATGAGTGCGCGCGCGGCTTCACAGGCGTCTTCCCCAACTGTGTCCCCTGTCATCAGTGCTTCCATCAGGCGGATGATCACTTGTGCCAGATCAGAAGAGACTTGGAACACATCCAGTACGCCGTCCAGAAGATCCTGGAGAGCGGGATCACACCCGGAGACGGGATGAACCGCATCACGGAGCTTGAGCAGAAGCTGAACCAGGTGCGAGACCTGATTGATACAGGGGACACGGAACAGATCCACCAGCTGATTGGACAGAGCATTGATGACCTCAGGTGGGCAACTAAAGCTACTTATCTACTGACTCTCACTCACCTGCAGTTCTCTAAATGCTAAAAATGTGTTTCAGACCTGAGATCGTTCTCATTAATTCACGTCTGACGGGAATCGACCAAGACACAAACAAAACTAAAGAGGCGGATGAGGTGTTGAGACGCACTCTGACTGACCTGGAGAAAGAGCTGATGGACGTCAATGCTACGCTGGCTCTCAAACAGGAGCTGCTGGACAAGTACCTCACCTCAGGATTTTTAGGTATCAACCGGCAAATCTTAAAAGAAACATCACACTTCATGCCGTCATTACATGTATAATGATAACAACCCGCTGGTAGTCATGTGTAATGGCCTCTAAAATATTGCCATAAGACACTTTCAGTTTTATAGCAGACTTTACAGTGAAAATGAAGCACTTCTCCTCATATTCTTCCTTTGTTTCACACTAACTACAGTTGGTTTGTTAATCTGATCATTTATGTTTGATGGTTGGGATGTGAAAGGCTTCTCCTGCTATTCCTCTTTAACAGGCAGTTAACAGGCTAATGGGGTCTACTGGTTGCTATGGAGACTTGATGCATCTAAAATGCTAAGAGCAAAGATAGCTTTAAAGATCTATTCAGCTAGTTTACCATCCTGCTCATTGGGTTTGGTAACAAACCCGAAACTGAATGGGTCTTTGTAACAGGCTGAGTGTAGATATGGAATAACATTTTCTGGCAGCTGCTTCCTGAATGATGAGTAGCCCATGTCTGCTTTACTTGAGCCACATGTAAGCCTTTTGCAATAAGCAATTAATCAATTAATGATCAATTTAAGTGATTTCTATTTTGTTTAAAGATATATTATAAACCATTTTATTTATGGTTTTGGTAATATGTGGCTTTTATTTCCATTTCATTTACTGCCTTTAGTGGTGTTTTATTTTACATATTTAAATTATCTTCCAGTTCCAGTGTTAAATAAAATTAAACTGTATTGGTGTTTCATGCCATTGCCAAAGAAACACTTGGTCATAGAATAATAATTTATCGTGATAATTACTGGGAACATTTCTCCTCCAACAAAAGTTGTTATCGTGACTTGCGTAGCCACATGTTTTCTAGTCTTTCCCATTTTGAAGTGATTTGTAGACAATTAACTCATTTCATACTGATAGTGTGGAGAAAGTTTATAGAAAAAGTGATCAGTATAAATAAATAAAACTACTATTTATACTATTTATTATATTTTTTTATATTTATTTAGTTTATAAATAAATATAAAAAATGAGGAAAAAAGAAAGGAAACCAATTAATAAAACAATAAAATTGGAACATAAATGTTAAAATGATAACATTGAAAATGCTAAACAAATATTAATTTATGTCACAATGTGTAATCAAAGAGGTTTGGGAAATCGTTTTGATTATTTTTTTGGACACAAATTTTTTCACATGAATTATTTTATCAAGCCATTTATTTACTTCTATAGTTATTCCCAATTTTGGCAGTATCATTCTTCCATATATGACTGGCAATTTTGTTAGCATTTGTTTCCTAACATGAAACATTTACCCCACTGCACCCCACTGCATGAAATGTGGAGTTTTTCAAGTTTTCAATATAAGAAATGCATTTCATCAGCTTAAGTTATTCAAAATTACCTAAATGTTTTAGAAATAAATTTTTCTCAAGTTGATTTTGCTCATAGCTGGCATATATTTCCTCCTGTTTTCCACCAGATCAATTTGACAAAGTGAAGAAGTACTACCAAGTGTCACAGCAGGCTGAGGAGAAGTGCAACGCCTCTGTGCTGTTTCCTACCAGTCCAGTAGAACAATCCAAACAAACTCGAGGGATTACCGAGAAGATGCTGAACACCACAAAAGACCAGCTCTTGCGAAATCTAACCGCCCACAACAATTCATTAAATGAGCTGCATCAGAAGACCCAAAACCTCAGTGAGACGGTCCAACATCTCAGCCAAAAGGTAGACAGTATGTGTGTTTCTGTAGCAGAATATTTTCATACAGTTTTTAACCCAATTAAACAAATATTAAGGTATATATTGTTTTAAATTTTGACATTAAGACGTGTTTTATTTTTGTAGTTGCACTTCATTTGAATCTGATTTCTCTCTTAAGGTGTGTGGTGGTGCTAGTAATACCAGCCAAAATGGCAGCTGCTCTGACAACTGGTGTGGTTGCCATGACAATCAGGGTAACTTTGTTTGTGGAGGAGATGGATGCAATGGGACAAAGAGTTCTTCTTTGACTGCACTGAAGGATGCCACAAACCTCACAGACAGTCTAAAAGCGGCCATGAAGGAGCTGCAGGGTGTCACAAAGAAGGTAGTGAAGCTTTCAGTAACCTTCCTACCTACTGTTAGCATATAGGCTGGTGTATTTGATTGATTAATTGATTGATTTGTGGGGCCCAGCTTCAGGACGTAGCTTCCCAGACCCAGGATGTGAAGAACCGGACGATGAATGCTCTGGAGAAAGCCCAGAAGAAGAAGGAATACTTTGAAAAAAGCAATAAAGACCTTAAAGACCTCATTAAGACCATCAAGGACTTCCTCACAGGTATGGGGATGGATGCTTTCAGGTCAGACTTTGACCTGATGCTCGTTACATTAACAAAGTATTTTCTTTTGGGGTCTGTCTGTCTGTTTGTCTGTCTGTCTGGCGTGCTGAGCAGAGGAGGGAGCAGATCCTGAGAGCATCCAGAAGGTAGCCCAGCAGGTCTTGGATATCAAGCTGCCGCTCAACAGGACCACTGTGGACAAACTGATCAACCAGATCAACAGCAGCATTGCCAATCTCACCAACGTTCAGGATATTATGAATCAAACTTCGCAGCTCATCCGCAATGCTCAAGACCTGATGAATAAAGCTAAAGAGGCAGAGTGAGTTGTACTTCCAGCATTGCATTTCCAGAAGATTCCAGTAGGCACTGTGACCCTCCTGTCACTGTCACTGTCCTCGTTTAGAAACACTCCATTGTCATCTGGGACTTATCTTCTGCTTTAGCCATGTCAGCTTTCCTGAATGTTTTGTTCCTTTATACCACATGTGTCAAACTCAAGGACTAAGTGCCAAATCTGGCCTCTAGACTCCAGAGAGACACAAAGAGACTGCTGAAGAAAGCAGTCGTGCGTTCAAATAATATTTTATGAATCAAATCAAAGCCGTTTTTTACATCAGTCATTCCCCTCAATTTTCTGCAACAATTTATTCAATGCTAACAAATCTCCACATTTTTTTTACTAATGCATAATAGTTAGTTTATTACAATTTTCCCCCCAAAATAGTAAAAAAAAAAAAATCAAAATGGGTTCAAGTGATGCTAACTCCCACCTGCAGGTGGCGGTATTTCTTACATTGGCTACACTGCTTCCTCAGGCTTCCTTGATGTCACGTACTGTCATACATAAGCACAAATATTGCAAATTCTTTGCAAATGTTTTTAAGTTACCACCACAAAATCTGTCATTTTAATTACAAACAAACAAACACAGAAACAATCAAGAAATCCTTTGGGGGACTGATCAGTGTGAAAATATGCTCAGTACTATTTAATTTTAAGAAAACTTATTGAATGCAGAGGCAACTTTTTATTGATATTTTAACAGTTTTCTAATTGCTTTTAGCAATACCCTTCAGAACATTCATAATCTGGGTTTTTAATAGTTTGACTTCAAACAGTTTTTCTGTCATTCCTGTCCAGGAGACAAGCAGTGGGTGTGAGGGATCTCGTCAACAGCACCAAACAGGCTTTGAATGTCTCTGAGGTGGCCATCGAGAAAGCAAAGGCAGCCCTGAAGGAGGCCCGGCATAACCTGAACAGCACCAAGAACTCCACTACTCAGGTACAGCAGGACTGATCTGTGCAGACTCTTTTTACCCACGGCTCTGTAAAGAGTTTTAGCATGTCTCTTCATATCCTTTCATTTGTCTTCTAAATTGTGACAATTGGTATTGCAGGTGGAAAAGGGATTGGTGCAGCTTGAGGACAAGCAGATGGACATCATGATGCTTCTAACCAACCTGTCCAAGGGGGTGGAAGCCCTAAAGAACAAGACAGAGATGAACAGACGAATGGCAAAGGACGCCATAAACCTGGCCAACAACGCCACTCACCAGGCATCCACACTGGCGCAGGTAAGTAAATAGGGAGTCAAGTATAGGTCCAGTTCACAGAGTCAATAAACGTTAATGGTGTGATTATATTGTAAATGTCAAAATATCTGTCCAACCAGAATGTTGCAATGTTTTTTGTGACTGTTGCTAAAATTACTAGTTTTTTGGAACCTTTTTCAAAACGTTGCTGTCAAAGTTGCAAAGATATTTTTTTCATAAAAAAAGTCTTAAAAAAAAAGCTGATATGTCACCACATAATCTTCACAAAAGAGACAAGGTTTTTAAATGAATAGGTTGCTCTAAAAAGCAGCATAAAATTCTGTGATATTGTCCACACACCAAAGAGTGTGTTGTTTAATCAGAATAAAGTTTTCATGTTCACATTGAACTAATATCGTCTGTGCTCTGCCAGAAGCTAAATGAAACAGAGAAACGTTACCGTGAGCTGCAGTTGAAGATGGAGTCTCTTGGCAGCTCTGGAACTCTGAACAACATCCAACAGAAGGTCAAAGATATGACAAAGGAAGCAGAAGAACTCCTCAGTAAAGCCAATAATGGGATAAATGATCTTGACAGTGAGTATCTAGAACTTGGCAATTGTCCTTTAAATTGGTGTACAGAAAATTCAGAAATCATCTTTATTTACAGATTTGTTCTTATTAAGACTACTGCAGAATCGCTGACATTTTTTCTTCTGTCTTGCGCGCATGATAAAATTCCCCAATACGTCAAAATAAATATGTTTAGAATTGTTATTCCTAAATGGTGGTCCAAATTGCTGAGCTGTCTTTTAATATGCTCCTGGTAGTGCTGTGAAGAGTATTTACCTCATACAGAATTCTTCTATTTTAGATTTTTCACACTTCAATGTTTTTGGTCAAACAACATTTTATAGCAGGCAAAATTGATGCAAGTACAAAATATGATTTTCAAACTTTGATTTGATTTATTAGAGAGAAAACTATTCAAATCAATCTGGCCTCATGTGGAAAAGTAAGTGCGCCCTAAAACTAAAAACTGTTTGTGGCAACATTGGTGGGAACACTTTGTCATAAAGGTTTTGAGACAACTGGCAAAACTCTTTTTTTCTACTGTTGAATTGTTCTAGCTCAGCCACATTGGGAAGTTTAGCTACCTGAACATCGAGTTACTGCTTGTCAATCAGACTTGACTGGACTTTGACTTGGCCAATTTTTCTTTTAATGATCTGTTTAGACATGACACCTGTTGATGTTCTTCGGATCATCATTAAATTATGCTTTGGATTAAGGTCTGGAACTGACAGATGGAGTTTATCCTTCATGATTTTCTGAAAGAAAACAGAGTTAGTCTTTCCATCAGTTAGGAAGAAATGTCTAGGTCCTGACAAAGGAGGCGTCACACTATCACCGCCATGTTTGACTTTTGCTACTGTTTCTTATAAATGTCTCATGAACATTGACCTGTAGGTAAGTAAGGCCTGAGATGCTGTTGTTCTGGGTTTGTTATGAGTAGCTCAGAGTCGGCGATGCTCTTGAAGTAATTTTGGAAGGTTCTACTCTGTTACATATCTGCAAATAAATCATTGTCTCTGTTGTCTGTTGTTTCCACTAAGTGGGTACTGCACAGGTTTTTGTGGTTTGGTAGACTATTTTGTCTGTTTCTGCAGATGACCATATGTGTGTCCTGCTGTCCAACTTGTTAAATGCCAGCGTTTGTGTTTTTTTATTTCTTTTCAGAACTAGGGGAATTATTGAAAAACAACGAGGACCGGATGAAGAAGCAGCGTGAGGAGCTGGAGGGCCTGAAGCAAAACGCTACTGATGTGAGAGACCAAATTCAGGAAGAAGTGCGGAAATACAGTAGCTGCGTGTGATGATGTCATAATATTACAGTCTGATGCTGCGACTGGAAACAGGTAGACATCACCTATAATAAAGAAAAGCTGCTCAGGAGCTACCTCCTATATGATCACTGGATTTCAAGTTTTACAGTCTACCTGTCAAAGTGTTATATCACATAAACAACCTTATTCATGTACTGAACTGTCCTCTCTTAGTTATTGCCTATACAGTGTTTGATATTTGTATTTAAGCTATTTCAACAAGCAGATTATTCATGGTGGTTATTTACTTCACTGTACAGACCTCAGACAGCGACTTTCTCCAATTCATGTTTAATAAATTTCACATATATATCAAATATGTTATCGGAAAGTTATTTTCACCAAATGTATCAGAACATTACATTTAACAAATATGAGAAAAGCTTTGTATGAAACTGAATTTGATGTTTTCTGTTTAAAAATATAATAAAAAATAAAAATAAATAAAATAAAAATAAATTTTTTGCTCATAAGATATGAATACATTTGATCTAGCAAAATAAACAAGTATCTCCCTGTTCTAATAGTTTCTTGCATTTTGAGGTTGTAGAGATGTATACGTCTTACCATTAAGGGGCGCCCTAACTTTTAAAAAGCATGTACCTGGGTTTCAATTTGTCATCAGTCTTTTTTATAGTAAGAACTGGGAAGCAGGTTATGAGTGTGAGGGAACGCCTGCGGCAAAGTTTGTTCGGCCGGGTCTTCCTTCACTCCCTTTGAGTTTTTAGCAATAATAAAAAAATGTATTTTATTTGTAGGTGCCTTCTTGGCACCTACAAGGACACCTTAAATAAAAATAAAATCAATAAAAATATACAACAATAAATAATAAAAACACTTGAACAGAAAGAGCAAAAGGCATTAGATAGAATAAGCAGTTGTAAACAAATGTGTTTGAGTTGTGATTTGAAACAGTGAATCGATTGGGTTAGTAATGAATTCCAGTGATGATGACGAATGTTTACACAATGTTATTAAGTTGTGATTAAAAGAAAAACAACTGTGTGGGGTTTTTTAAGTAAAGAATTTCTATTTCATCTCAAAACATGAACATCCAGTTTGTTTTCTCCAGAAGGTGAAGAAATATTAGTCAGTTTGAAATAATACCAGTGTCTGTATTTATTTATTGTGTGAACTGAAACGTGTTTAAAGATTTTACCACATTGTAAATAACTGGAATAATATTGAGTCAGTTTTTAAGAACTGCTTCACGTCTATGTTGCTGACTCAATAGACGGTTCTTGTTTCTTGATCCTGAAGAGTCAGAAATATCTAACTGTGCATTCTTAGTTACATATTATTCTCACCTCAACCAGACTGTAAAGGGCAGTCAAAGTTTAAAAATGATGTCATATAGTTCTCAACTTTTTATTTCATAAAGGTTTTGGTCTTTATCAAAAAATACCGAGATATCAAGTGGACTGGGAGTTGGATAGAGAGTACATCTTTTTGTTAGAAGCTTTGGGCTTATTCATGTGTGTGCGTGTGTGTGAGAGAGAGTGAGAGTGCAGTAACACACTACAAGAAAACCTAATTACTGACATTGACCTCTGCTTGGTTTTTTTTTATAACTGACAGAGGCAGCCTTGAAGCAGGCATGGCTTCTCACTCGTCACTTCGTTCATTGCCTTATTATTCTCAGTCTGTGCTTTTCTCTCTAAGTTTTAACAAAGAGAGGCTGTCCTCGAGCTGCATGGGGAATGTGTAACATGACAGAGGGCTTTGTTTTTAACCTCAAACACCTGCACTCGTTACACAGAGCTACAACTCTACGGAAAAGCTGCATTATCATGAGTGCCCTGGAATTCTCACATATTTGAATAAAAAGTTAGCTGCCACCTCATCAACTGAGAAAAAAAAAATCATGTTTCTAAATACCAACATGCTGACAAACAGTACTGGAACAGGACTTGGACTTTGATGTGTACATATCAGAAAGCTATAGAAAGAAGGAAAATGGGAAAATGCAATTTAACTTGGTGTTTATTTTTTATTTAGAACATTTTCTAACTTTAAGGTAAAAATAGTTTGTGAAAGTTGAGGTTTCTTACCAACCCAGTCCTCAAAATCCAATATGGCTGCCTTGCGTTTAGTAGGTACCTGTCTGTCTACTTTTACACTTTTTAAGTTATTTAATACCCAACATAAGGGTGACTACTTTTAGCAACACAACCCAGCAGCTCAGTTGGAAAACTCTAAAGGCAACAGTTCTATAAAGGTATAGAGCTGTTACTGCCACAAATGACTAGGACATAAACTGTCAGGAGTGCAAATCCTGCATTCAACATGATTATCTCTGTAGCGTAAATGTACTTTGGAGAATATTTAGTGCTTATTCTTGAATGAAAGGTTTGAGATGGAGTTTTCTATAATTTTGCAAATCATCTGCCTCAGAACAGAGATGAAGTGTATATAGCAAACCTGTTTGTGGTGTACGTTGTGGGTAAGTGGATGTGCAGAACAAAGGGTAAGGATTTATTCCTGCAGCTGTCTCTATGCTTTAAATTGCACTGCAGCTATCCTGAATTTGAGCTTGGGGTGGGTTGGGGAACTTTAACTTTTCAACTATGAATTCTGACTTCACGAACTTCTGCAAATTCTGATTCAGAGAAAAAAAAATGCAGCAGACCAATACAGAGGATTTCTGTAGATGTTCTCTGTTGCAAGATTAAAGAAAACTCCATAGAAAACTTTCTTTTCTATGAAAGCTGTCTAGTCTTTCTGCAATCCAACTCATGTCATCCACCTGAAAGACCAGTCTACGTTTCAGAGTGAGAGGGCAAACGGAGCATCTGAGACATGAGCGAGTTCGTGGTTTGCTCATTGAGGACAATCAAAGGGAATTTAATCCATCCAGCAGGGAGCAGCATTCCTGCTCCAGGACACATGCATGGGATGGCTGGAAAACATGTGATGGGACTTTATAGCAAAAGAAATCACTATTAAATAAATAGGTTGCCTGATCCTTTTGTAAATATTTCCCTAGTCTTCAAGACTAACCATAGTATAAAACTAAGAAAGTATTTCCTACCTGACAGATTTGTTCTGTTTTTGTGTGCTGAGTCTGTTACATGACTGTGGAGGATTTATGGGCCATTGTGTTCATCTCATCCACATTGCCAAAAGAACTTCATCATAATTAAGACCAGACTTTGACAAGGCCACTTCAAAGTGTGCTTTGGATCACCGTCCTGCTGATTAGCCCAAACAAGCTTTAATTTAAGGTCATTAACTTATTTCCAGATATTACATCATATTTATCTGCTGGAGAGCTGAATTCATGGTTTCAACATTTTTAACAAATTGTCCTGGTTCTTCAGTAGCAAGGCACCCCTGACCATTACTGGTTTGACTAAGGGTAATGGCATTAGTCATCATGGTATGATAACAGTATGATATTTTTTTCATAAATTCTGAGTTAGTTTTAGAAGATGTTGCAGGAAATAAACCTTCCCAGGTGTTTCTACTTCATCTCATCAATCCACAAAACATTTTCCCAGAGCTAATATCACTGTTGATATGATTAACATTGACCTGCAGTGATCTAGATGTTGTTCCAGGTTACTCCAGATGACTTTGAAGCATTCTTGGAGTAATGTTGGTAGGCCAGTCATGCAAGTTATCCACACGTACTCCATTTGTGGCTGATCACTGTCACTTTTGTTTTCTGGAATTCCACAGTCTTTGAAATGACTGATGGTATCCATCAGTCATCCATCCATTTTCTTTACACCCTTGTCCCTTAGTGGGGTCGGGAGGGTTGCTGGTGCCAATCTCCAGCTAATGTTCCGGGCGAGAGGCGGGGTCACCCTGGACAGGTTGCCAGTCTGTTGCAGGGCAACATAGAGACGAACAACCATGCACACACACCTAGGGACAATTTAGACAGACCAAGTAACCTGACAGTCATGTTTTTGGACTGTGGGAGGAAACCAGAGTACCTGGAGAAAACCCACGCATGCACAGGGAGAACATGCAAACTCCACGCAGAAAGACCCCAGGCCGGGAATCGAACCCAGAACCTTTTTGCTGCAAAGCTCTTCCAACTGTGCCACTGTGCAACCCAACTGAAGGATACCAATTAATTTATTTTTACATTTGTTTTTGAATTTCTTTTGATGAGGGGAAGAAGAGCTCCATTTTGAGATCTATTACCAAAAAAATAGGGCGACTCTTAAGACAGGATATTTTAAAAAAAATTCCAGACAACCTTTGCCAAACGTTAAAATGAAACTCCATTACACATTCAGCAAATATTGTCTGTGGAAGTTCGGCGAACATTAGCTGGATGTTAGCTAGATGTTCACCAAACATTTTATGAGGTTTCATTTTGACATTGGGTGAACGTTGTCTGCAGAAGTTCACTGAAAGTCGATGGAGACATTTGAGGGCTGTTGTCTGAACGTTCGGATGGAATTCCACTTTTATGCTTTAAAACCCCCCAAACAAACAAACAAACAAACAAACAAACAAACAAACAAACAAACAAACAAACAAACAAACAAACAAACAAAAACAAACAACTAGCTACTTCTATGCTTCAAATAGTTTGTGTTTGGCTTAGTAAAACACTATATTAAGCCAAACCCTTGGTTGGATTTAGGTATGGACTTTGGACCTTTATGACTCGTAAATATGTTACGAGTCATATTTACGAGTAACATATTTACTCATAAAACATATCTAAAGGGTCCTCCTAATTCTGATAGGCCTTTTGGTTGTATATGCAAATGACAATTTCCCTGCATAGCCCATTAGGTTAAAAAGTTGCCTTGCTAGTTTTTCAGTTGTACCATATTCTTCATTTTCAGATAACAAACTGATCATTTCTCCATCTGATATTCATAGCGTGGGAGTCTAATTTACTAACTAAAGCTGCTTCAAACTGCTCCACTACTTTATCCCTGATTTTGTCTCGCTGGACTTCTGAATTATCTTTGTTTTATTGATTCTTATTTGGGACTATCAGGTGTAAGTGCCAAAATCAATTATTTGAAGAGAAAATAATATAACCTTCCCTCCATCCAGGACTTTTACAGACCTGGTGTCAGGAAAAGGGTGGCTAAAATCTTTGCAGAACCCACACATCGTGGACACAAACTGTTTAGACCTTTACCTTCAGGTTGAGGCTACAGAGAACTATTTGCTAAGATTAACCAGTCTCCACAGAGACAGTTTCTTCCTCCAAGTGTCTCTGATGAATAGGCAGATTGATACTATGCATATTTTCACTAATTTGACATTTTGTAAAAGCGCCATACATCTACATATTGACAGAAAAAACTTCGATTAAATGTTTTCACACAGTGCAAAGTGGAACCAAAGTCAAATTCCTCGTTTTTGTGCAGGTTTGCTAAGTACACGTACATTTCTGATTTTTGTTGAAAAAAATGTAAAGGACACAGAGAACACATAGCATTTTACTTTAAACTATAATGAAAATACATCAAAGAACAGACTTAACCCCAAGTCCACTCGCCGTGACTCCGTGACCCCGTGACCCTGCTTCCCTTGTGTCTTCTATCGTGTCATCCTCTAACACCCACCCCAGCCCCTTGCACTTCACCCATAGGAACCTCCCTTATTACCTGGCCACTCCACTCCGCTCCGCCAGAGTCCAGCTCCGGGGTTTCCAACAGAGAGTCTCAGGAGCTGCGGCTCCCTCACCACGGAGCTCCGTAACAAGTGTTCAGAGGGGAAACAGGACTGCGAACATCTGAAACCCGACAAACACGGTGAGTTCACGTTCGCCCTTGTGTTTGCTAACATTTAGAGACACATTGTACACAGTCTCTTGCTTATTTGTTTTAAATGGAGCGCTTATGGAAAGTGAGTACTTATAAACACCGAATCTCCAAAGTTTGAACTGAAGAAATAATAATAAAAAACAACAACCTAAATGAATAGAATGTCTCCCAGTGACATATAGAGTTAATTAAAGAAAGGCAAACGAAGCAAAGCTCCTTCATGAAGTTATGTTCTTCGTGAAATAAACAAATGTATCATGTAAACTGTTAAAACGCTCCAATAGCGGTGATATAAATTTACTTGAACCCAAATTGTTGCCTTTCCCAGGCAGGCAGGCAGGCAGGCGGGCAGCCCGGGTGGATGAGCCTCAGAGATGCGAGCCGCGCTGTTAACGCTCCTCTGCGGTAAGTAGACTGACTGCACTGAGCTTTGAAGTCTCTGCTGCAGAACAAATCCTCAGAAGTGATCCAGTGAACGGGATCTCCACGTCACGGGACTTTCTTTGATTAGTCTCAGGAAAATATGGAGCATATATGTCAGATTAGAGATGATGTACGCCTTGATGTTGCTGCTTTGCTCGTCTGAGAGGTATTCCAGCGTGATCTGCTGACGTTGTGTGGAAAGCCTGACTTCTCCTTCAGTTTCATTCTTTTCTCAGTCGTTTCTTGTCCTCACCTGTTATTCCTAAAAGACCTACAAGAGTCGTGACAGATCACAAGCTCCCACCCGGTTGGCTGCTGTGTCTTTCTGAACACAGATAAGATTGCAGATGTTTCTTTTTTAGGGCCTCTGGTGCCCCAGGGTCTCCAGGGTCATCCCCTGTTCTGTCTCTCTGCAATGTCACCCTGTTTATGGTCCTCCTAAAACAGGCCAGCTGAATCCGCAAATAGAGGCACTAACTTTGCACCTATATGATCGTCATCTAGCTTTTCAGACTGTGTTTGTGTTTGGTATTTTATGTGATCGAGGTTTTAAAGCAAAGGCGTAAAGTGGTGACATTGCAGTACTTCTTTTATTATGCAGTGCCCTGCAGAAGTATTCATACCACTTCAGATTTCTCAGATTTTGTCTCATTGCAGCTACAGCCAAATTTTTTTAAGGTACCAAAAACCAAAAAGTGTCTTGAGGTCAATGATTTCTGACCTGAGACACAAACCACTGCTCATTCTTACATACTGAGAAATAGCCAATGTGCAGTCAAATCGGTCTCATCTGATAAAAACACCTTCTTCTCCATGTTTGTTGCGTCTTTTACATGACTTGGGGCAAACTGCAAACATCCACAGTCCAGATGTACTGTGCATGACTATTGCTTTTTCTTTCTGAGCTCATGTTTACATGTACCATGTTTCCACTGAACTGTACGGCATGGGTCATTGTAAAACCAACCAGTACCAAGGCATTCCTGGGTGCCCTTCAGATGTAGGTTCATAGGACAGTGGTATGGTACGGTTAGGTGGACTTTCTTGTGTCACACAGCACATGAATTGATTGGAGGACAGAAAAACATCACTGTTTGCAACCAGCATAAAATATAGGCTTACTAGTGACCCACTGTTGTTGTTGCACTAGGAACATTGAGTTTAGCTCCTGCCAATCAGTGGCAAGGAAAATAAAGGTTGCTCCTGGATTGGCTGCTTGGCAAACATCAGCCGATAGTGGGCCAGGTAGCATTATGTTTAGGCATTTCAGGTTGCAAAGGTTTATTTCTTTCAACTACTTTAGTCATGCTTTATGAAAAATTCTGTAAATAGGCATGCTGGTTTGGAGCTACGTTCCACAGAGAAATCTGTGAACATAGATATTTACCGTTCTGATCTCTGCGGAGCTTCTCAGTTCTGTCGTTGAACATGGCTTTTTAAGTTTCATGCTTTGATTATTTCTATTTTTTAATCTATTCATTCTGAACTGAGATTCTAATCTGAGTCTCTACAAGTGGTGCTACTCCTTGAAAGCCCACTGGATTCAACTTAAATGTTAAAGGTTTATCCATTGACAGCTGGTAAATTTGTGGTCATTTCAGACATGATTTGATAATATTGAACAGGACTTCATGATATTAGGAAAAACACACAATAGCTTTCCAAAAATAATGGGTAGTTTTACTATTCATTTTGGTTCTTCCTTTGACTTGTGTTCTTTGTGCTGCAGAGTTGAGCAGTGAACCAATTTGTCCACAATGGCATTTCACTGAATATTTTTGGACTGAGTTTCATATTAACAATTGAATTATGACTATATGAATTTTAGAAAGTTACTGTGCTGACAGATGTGCTGTCATCTGGTTCTCTTTCATGATGCCTCATTCCAGCAGTTATTAGATGAGAAGTGGGCTAGCTTGGAGTAACCAGCTAACCTGACAGTTTTGTTTTTTTACTGTGGGAGGAAACCAGAGTCACAAAACCCAGAGTACCCAGAGAGAATCCATGTGTATACAGGAGAAGATGCAGAGTCCATATGAACCCAGGACTTTCTTGATGCAAAGTAACCATGTCACATTATATAATAACATAATAGTATTTTTCTTTTAATAAACATGCAGTGTACAAAGCAATTAAACATTCATGAGGTTCAATAGATAAATGCACTTGATTAATGTTGAAAGATCAGTTCTACAGATAAGTCTGTGATATTCATCTAAAACTGCAGGTGTGCTTGTACAAGTATTAACCTTGATGAAAAAGTGAAAATGAAAGTTTAGTAGAAGAAAAAGGAAAACCTTGGTTGTCGCTGGTGTGTATCAGAGCTGCAAATTGAAAGCGCTGTGTGCTGTCAGGTCAGTGTTAAGAAACTGTCCATTCAAACTGACACTTCAGGAGGACGAGCTGTGGGGTCAAGGGTCAGCCTTAAACCCCTGGGTTAGAGAGCGGGTTAATTGGATCTGCACAAATGAATAGATGTGTCAGTTTGTGTGTGTGTTTGATGAAAGAGGAGAGATACTCAGAGACTGAGCCTGACGTCAATGACAAATAATTCAGCCATGCTCCACTTTTCCTTTTCACCTTTTTCTGTTTCTCTCTGAGAGATAGAAATTTCACTGAAAAGAAGTTTTCATTAATGGGATGTAAACGTAAAGTTTTTTTTTTTTTTTTATGTCAACAGTATCCTTAACAGCGTTGCTTTCTCTTGATTATGCCTCATTCATTGGGTTTGCTTTCTAACCTAAAGTGCCTGCTCAGTTTCCTACCTCCCTTTCAGGTACATATGTATCTGCAACTGTGTGTTTAGGATTGTTCTTTTTCTTTACACCAGACAGCCTATTTAGAAATGTGTGTGTGGTCAGGTAAGAGAGGGTTAGGCAGTGGGAGCTTGACTTCTTTGCAAGCGTCAGCCTACGGAAATGCGCGGATACCAGAACAATGGTTCGGTAAAGCCTAGTAGCTTGCAACACTAGAAACAAATAGGGAGGCAGAGTGAGGGGGGAGAGAGAGAGAGAGAGAGAGAGACGGTGAAAAACAGAAAAGGTGGGGGTAGTAGTGGTAGGATAGAGTCAGGACAAAGAGGAAAAAAGAAACCGACTTTGGGGGAAGAAGAAAGACGGGGTGGGAGAGCTGGTATATGAAAGGACGGTGAGTTAGGTTTCTCTGTCCTGTTGACAGGGGCTTTTCTGGATTAAAACAGGAGGTGGAGATAAAAAGGCAGAGGAGGAGGACTGGTGGGGGCAGGATGAAGGGAGCTAGTCTCATTAGAAACAATGGAAAGGCTGGCACAGTGGTAAACTGGACTGCAGTCGCCAGTGTACGCCAGAACAGGTGCTCTGCTTTAAAGAGAAAATCTTTATACTGGAGCTACTGGAAGAAATGTAGCTACTACAGGTCAATAGAAAACTACAGTTTAGAGTTACTCTCACCGTGGCTATCTTGAATAGGTTTACTCTTTTTGATGGTAAAAGTTGTAGTCATTTTGATGATCCAGAAGGGAGACCAAGGCCTTCAAACAAGAGGTTGGAGGTTTAGTTTTTCTGCAGAACAACATATTTTAGGTTTTGAGTCACTGCTGCTATTTTAATTTCTCATCAATGTTTGTTCATTCCCCTTTCTCATAGGCTGGTATTGGGAGATTATAAAAATTTTGGTTTGGGATTTTCAGATTAAATCTCAAGCAAGTGTTCATTTTTCCCTTTCTGGTGTTGGACTCAAGGACAAAACTAAGCTCCTTCTACATGTTCCTGTAGAAGGGTCCAACCGTTATGCTCCCTTTCTTATTTAAACCTTTTTCTTATTGATAAAAGGAAAAGGTTTCAGTATTGTCTGCTTAATGGATGGTAGTGATTTGACAGACTAACATCTTTTCTATAACCACAGGATGCATCTTTCCATGTGGTTGTTTAAGAAAGGAGAAATGAATGATGGTATCGTTTCAGATTAAATAACTTGTGGACAGCTCACAGATGATCATCCATTTGTAGCAGTTTGCTTGGTGACAGCATTGTTTTGGGCCAGGCCGTGGATCTAGGTATCTACAGGCTGTGCACATCTTTTTTTGATCTTATGAATCTACATTTTTCCCAATAATTATTTACGATCATGTTCATTTCTTTTCTTTGTGTCACTTTACTTGCTTTGCATGCTGCTCACATACCAACTATGTACATAAAAGTTGCACAAAGTGCAGCTGAAGCGCTTGACTTTATTTTTACGACTTTAAAATCAAAGAGTGAAGTATGAGAATTGAAAACAACTAAATAAATAAAGTTTATAATTGTCAGACCACAATTATCTGGGATGTTGCGATTATAAATTTATGTTTGACATACCATAGCCACACCCTGCAAAGTTACCCAGCCATACAAGCCATATAGACACAACCATATCCCTCACACGCATTACCTCAGATGAAAAAGAATAGATTTTAAAAATCTTTATCCCAGCTCCTAAAAAATATTTAAAAATAAAGATTAAAATCTCTTACTTCACCTGTAAACATAAATTATTACTATATGCTCATCCAGAAGCAGTGACTCATGCAATTAGACTCCATGCAATTTGCTGTTTAGACGGACAAACAATTATTTTTAGTAAAAAAAAAGAAAAAAAAGAAGGGAAAGCTCATCACAAAAATCACTATTTGTTCTAAGATAAAATCCTATTTTTTTCTATTAGGCTTATAGAAAAAAATATTGGTCATAACATTTTTGGCTTTATTATTCAATACTCTTTATTTAGAAACCAGAAATGTTCCATAACGTGATTAGTTGGCCATTTAACTTCAGAACAAACTGTTGAACTTTACAGTTAACACAATTATTTTTAATCTATTTCTTTTAAAAACAGATTCTCCTCCTACTCTCCAGTAGGACAGTAGGAGTATTTATACAGAGAATCAGAGAAATATATACTTTTCACCTTTTAAATTTTCATGTGTAAGTTTTTATTTGTTTTCTTTTATATTATGGCAATGAGTCACAGCTGTGGTTTGCCAGATTGCTGTGTTTAATGCATCTTGTTTAAAAAGTCCCAGATGGTACAGTGTGTCAGGCTAAGAGAGAGAATGAAGGAAGGTGAGTGAAAGGAGGAAATGATATAAAGGACAATGTCAAAGGAAAGGAGAGAGGACCTAAGGTTCTATACATTCAATAAATTAGCCTGTTGAAGAGTCGCACAGTTAGAAAGCCTTTATTTCTTGAAAGCACAACATTTAATATTACAATATTACATTAGACAAATACAAAACTATTTCTAAAAACAGAAATGTGTGCTTAATGAAAGTGTGTTTAATGGCTTTTTAAATGTTATTATTTTCAAAAGGTACTTTTAATCTGACAAATGAACCTCATTGTCACGCATATTGCAATTTATCGATATAACTATTTTCTCCATCTAAATCAAAATTAAACTTCAAGATGTTTTTTTTTACAATGATGCCTTATTTTGTGTTTATGACTTAAAAAGTAGATTATGTGTCATGCACATTTTTCTGTTGATCCAACAAATCAGGCAGAGAAACTGTTGTAGCTCCTGTTCTTCACTTTAATTAAGTAAACTGCAACTTTATATCTCCTTTCTTGTCTTAATGTTTTGCGCTAACACATATACTTGCTCCTAAATGAAGCAGCTTTCTTGTTGCATTGAGACAATTCTTGTTCATTGTTAGAACTCGTCCAGCTAGTAACCTGTCTAGACTTTAATAGATACATGGAGGGAAACCAGAAACAATTCTCTTCTCTCAGGGTTTACACAGGGTCATTACCAGTTCAAACCTTTTGTTAAAAAAATCACTTCCCATGGTACTCCCTGGTGTACTCTCAATCATTTCCAAGCCTGCTGACCTCTGCCCTCGGCTACTCAGGAAAGTGGTCCATTACACAGATGTGGCAAATTTATCATTTAACAACTAGATGCAACACAACAATTATCCTGCACACTTAATAGATCTACATACACACAGGAAGACAGAAGGCACAACAGAAATACACATCCATAATTGTTTGTAGTTAAACGCATTCAACTGTTGCATAAATTCTTTTAAAAGGACTCTTAGGACGCTGTGCACATGCCATTCCTCGGTCCTGTGTGTGCTGTGGTTTCCTCTATGTGTAGGCAGACCTTCTTTATCAGAGTTTCTGATTAGAAGCTACAGCACACAGGACTGTACTCCCATCAGAGGTCTAGGACTCCCTGAGCAGCTGCTGAGCATCAGGACAAACACACGGCACCCGGGTTACTAACCACACCAGCAGCAACTTGCTTTCTTTGGACAGGCTGTCCAGCCTCAGGACACATCTGTTGACCATGTGTACCCCTACATACCCACAGTCAGCCTTGCTGCCATTTAACCTCTATCATCAGTATATCTTTAGAAAAACAGTTTCACATGAAATCTGAGTGATTGGTAATTACAAGTCGGCAGGACAGGCACCTATTGTCCTTTAGGTTCCCTGTACAGTTCATTCAAGCAATGCCAAACATAACTGGCTTCACTTTGACCACCTGTTGCTGTCAGTGTCTCACTCCATATTTCTTAACCACTGTGAAGTGAGTCAGACATTTCCAGCATCAGGCAGGAATGTGGAAGTGTCTTCCAGTGCAACCAGCTGCTTTCCAGAGCCAAGCCTTGTTATCTTAAAAATCAGTGTAATAGGAAGCGTCTGGTTTTTAGTCAGTGATATTGTCGGTTTGATCAGAAGGGAGACAGTCTTACAATTACTTACTTACAATTATTGACACTTTGAATAATACAGCTTGCTGTATAGTTACAGCTGAAACATTGAGGAAGGATCAGCTTGCTTTTCTCAGCTATGATATCCTGAGCTCTCATGTAATGGTCAGTAGACCTCTAATCTTGTAATTAAGAGTCAAATCAGAATTGGTCGATTCTGTAGTCCTGTTCTGGTGGTGCTAAGGTTTGGTGTAGTCTTTCCTGAATGAAATGCAAATCAACTTCAAGCTCCACCTAGGATGTTAAAGGGATAACTCAATTTTTTAGTGCAGTTCTGCAAAGCTAATTAGTCATAAGTCCTTTAACTGTCGTAAAAATATATTTCATCACTCTGAGCTTCTTAGAGTAATGGACACTAAAAGGTAGTCAGACGTTCTCCCATCATTTCAGTTGATTTAATTATTTCAAACAATTCTAACTGAAAATGTTGAGATAAGTGGGATAAAACGTTATATTGAATCATATAACGTGGGCTATAGTGTTGATGTCTGCGTTTTATCTACACTTAAACATATTGTTAACTTTGGTGCTATCAAGCAGTACACTTGAAGTGACTCTAACAGGTGGTCAGTAAGTCTTAGATTTTAGCTGTGTTCATACAGCAGGGGCTCAATTACATTTTTTTTTCTTTATTAATTTTTTAAGATGGGAGTTCATATTACTAATTAAATATGACCAGAATCAAACTTTTGTGTGAATGGTTTACAACCCCAAAGCAACCCACATGCACAGAAGCAGTGGCGCAACTACACATTATTCAGGTGGATGTGAAAACATAAATCGGCTCCCCCAACCCCCCCAGAGAAGGAACGTCAGGGTGAAGGAGCGACGCTCGCTCAACCCCCCTCCCCCCCTCAAGGCGATGATACATGAAGGGTAAAACTCGCTATATTTACCTCGTTATGTGCGCTAGGCGAAGGAGCGAAAGGCGCTCGGCGCATTGCCCCCTCCCGACGGTGTTTTGGCGCCCCCTCTGGTGCTGCGCCCCTATGCGTTGCATACGCTGCATACCCACATTTTGCGCCACTGCACAGAAGAAGAACGTTGACGCTTAACAGCAGTGGATTATTAAGAGAAGTAATAATGGATGCTACCATCTATTGGTATAATTTAACATTGTTGAGCGATTGGATTTGACAGTGTTACAAGATCATAACAAGAGATAGGAAGCCAAGAAAAAATAAAGCACAACTAATAGTGTTTCTTTTGGTGCAACATTATGACGCATGTCTCTCGCCAATGGCATGAAAGTCGGATAAAATGCGACATGACCATTTTGGCTACTGACGTTTTGAAAATTATACGTATCCGATTCAGCAACACATATGGAAGCGACACAAATCTGATTTTTTATTTTTGGTATGGAACGATAAGAATTAGGCTGTTCACACTGCCTTGAAAAAGTTTGACATGAGTCGCATATGGGGAAAAGAAATCTTATTTCTGTGCATTTGCCTTCTGTGTGATGGAGCCTGAGTTTAATTCTGCTTAACAGCAAACATGGATTATCCCATGCTCTGTATTAGTTTTTCGTTCACTAAAGTTAAACTGTTCCCCTGTAGACCTCATATACTCATCTTTTTTAATGCTTCTATCTTTTAAAAACTTTATTTTCTAAAATGAGATGTTACCTTCTCCCCCCACATCCCCCTTTTTTTTATCAAAAGGGCTTTAGCGTCTGATTTGGGTAGGATGGCAGTAGTCAGGAAGGTGAACACAAGGCCGTAGTAGGGAGCCTGGTCTGCCTGTGGAGATTCAGTGGTTATTAGAAGAAAAGAGAGACGGGAGTTGAGGCCTGAGAGTAATAAAAAGGTGAGCAGGGAGGAGAACAGCTGGCTTTTGGGGTGTGGGAGTCAGCCATGCATCAGCTAAGTGCAGAGCAAAGAGAGACCAGAGACTATGAGAGGGAGAAGGTAAACTAATTAGCTGGGAGTAGGTAAAAAAATGTTATTGACATTTTTCTGCTGAGTCTTAAAATAGGGGCTTGACTGCAATTTCTGATGATATTTTAGCTCCCTTTGAGTTCAAGATCAATCTAAGTCAGGTGGTCAACTCACTGCCTTTCTTAAAATGAAACTGGAAATAAATACTCTCCTGACAATGTCCATGTTTGCTCCATATTATTCTTCTTTGTACCCCACCTTTTGTGTTTGTGTGTTTAGTTGTTAATGCTTGTCTTATTGTTGGTCTGTCAGTCTTTGCTTCCTGTGATGCCTTACCTGGTAAATGTGAAAGCAAACTTGGCCCCGCCAGCCTGTCTCACAGGAATCTGGCACGTGGATGTTGCATCTCGCTCCCTTCTGCTCCAGAACTGGAACATTTATTTGTTTTATTCAAAATGGAACAAAGAAATTACATTGATGCTACAATTTGAGACTGACAAAAATCATGTTTGTTTGTTTTTTTTCACAAACTTTGCTGCTTCAGTTCAATAACTGAAGCAGCAAAGATGTGTGAATCTGTCCTTTTAGGGAAATGCAGTTAGTTCGGAAATGAAACAAAGATTTGCATTGTTTTATTACTACCACAAAGTGGTCTGCAATATTAGTGAATCTTTTATTAGCTCATGGGAAACAGCTGACATTACAGTCATTCCTATAGAGTTATAATTAAAAATGGTTGCTTTAAAAAAGAGTGAAACTTGAAATCATTCTTTTGAAAACTACCTCCAAGAAAAATATTGCTGTTACCAATGCTTTACATCACAGGAACTTCCACACAATCTCAAGGAAGTGGGATTGCCCTGATTGCAAGTGCCAAGACATAACCTGGAGAAAACCAGTCCTTTGTTTTACGCTTTGCTTCATGCAGAGAGTCTGGACCCTCGTCTAGTGAGAAATGATTGGTTGCTGGATGAGTGGACTCTGTTGTAGATTCAGATTTTACCCAATCACTAATGCAGAGGTTCCCAAACTGTGGGGCGCGCCCCTTTGGGGGGTGCCGTGCTATTGCAGGGGGGAGGGGTACTGGAAGATATCTGGATGAAAAAACCCCCCAAAAAATTAATGCTGTATGCATTCGGTTTTTACCTTAGAATGGTCAACTCTCTGTTATTCCTATGTCAATTTGATACAGTAGGGGCTTCTACACTTCCCATATCTGTTTCCTCTGTCACTTTTATCAGCAGTTAAAACTGTTTAATCCATTGTTAACATGTGGTGACCTGTTTTTCTGAGCCGCCTTTAAACGCAACATGAGAGCTACGATGCTCGCGCTGGGTTTACACCTGTGTGGCAGTGAAGGAGACCTGCTGCTGCTGTGCAGAGCTACGCAGGTGTGTTAGAATCATGGCAGCAAACCGGCAAAACGCAAAGAACTTTTCAGTTTTTCCCCCAAACTAACCGACTGTTAAGTAAAGCTGTTGGATGCAGGTAAAGTTAGTTAAAGGATGACTAGCTAATATAAATACATCACCTTAAGCTTAACAAGTAGTTTGTAGGCTACCAATGTTGTTGTCTATGTCCAGCTACGTATATTCATTTTGCCCCCCAAAAAAGTCGCCCTCTCCTCCCCGCCCCTCCCACATACACATCGTTCAACCAGACAGCTATTTGTAATCCATAGGGGTCCTAGAAAATGTTTGGAAACCACTTCACTAATATATTTAATATGCCAGTTTGACTCTATGAACATTACCAGAAATTACCTTCGCTGTAAACAACCATCCTCCACTACAAAGGAAAGAAATACCAAGCTGAACAAGACAGCTCTTAATGTTATTTTAATATTTGGAAGAGCGTCCAACACAGAGTGAACTGCTTTGCTCACTTCCTCTGCTGCCATTGCTAAAACTACAGGCAGAAAAACATTATTGTTCACAACTTCTTCTGTTCCTTGATTGGCCCAGCTGAAATTTTAGCAGAAAAAACTTATGTTCAATAGGAGAAAGTCCAGACAGAGCAGTGAAGGTAAATGAGAATCGAGCAGAATTGCTTAGGAAGGAAATGGCCATGCTAGCATTGAACTCCTTTGACGGATTCAACTGATGGATTTGGTTACAGTGTAAAGCTTGCGAAGGAAATGCAGCAGCTGGATTTGAGTGGAAGTAAAAGTAAGTACTCAGCAAAGAAGTCACTTCTGTCCAGAAAAAAACTCAAGGACAAATAACAATTTACTGGAAGTACCAGGATTGGTTTCTTGTTATGTCTCATTGATTGATTAAATTGGGTGATTGAAGTTTGAGTAAAAAAGACATACTAGTAGGTCTTTTTTTTTTAATTTAACAGAGGCATTATTACTGCTTGGGGAGGAACTTCCACAACCTCAGTATGGCCTGGTGTGCTTGGTCACACACTGCTGAGGAATGACATCTCATTTCTCAGCAAGCATTTATTGCAAGTGAGCTAATGTGGTTGTTTTGGTCACTTTATCCATGAACAGCATTCACTAGTTGATTCCACAAGTGAGCACCGGAGTTGAGATGTTCCCTCATGCAGCCTATTTTATTACTTCCAGACTCTAAAGGTGCTTTTCCACTAGACCACATCCACCCAGTACTGTCCCGGTTCGGCCAGATTAATTTTACATTAGCAAATCCAGAGCAGTTCTGTGTGGCTGTTCTTAGATTTTCCACACAATTAAATAAATGTATATGTCCACATCACCACCATACCCATATAGAAATATGGAGGTTACTTTTTAGATGGAACAGTTTTTTTTTTTTTTCAAGGTGGATGAAATGAAGCAAGTCTCTTAGAATAAATAGAAAAGTCACATGTCTTGTTATGCAGTGGATGTAAACCTTTGGTTTCATCTATTTGTCCCTGCTTTATGAATTTAATTGTTAGAATCCAACTTGGCTTAAAATGTCTTGTTTCATTATTATAGTGATGCAGTTGAAGGAAATACATTTTCTGCCTACATTTTCTTCAAGGTGCAGTTCAAGTAAATGGCTCATGTTGGGTTTAGAAATCTGAAGACAAAGAGAAAAAGTCGCTCAGATAGGAAGACAACAAAAAACCAAGACATTATACAAACATCAAATATCTGCTCCTGTCCTCAGCCTGCCTACTTCTTTCTCTCTCATAGACACACACACACACACAGGCCTAAACCTTTGAGTGCGGCCAACAGTATCCAGGACAGATTTGATGTTGTGTCTGGATGGATCAGCTCTTTGTCTGGAGGGGAAGCTCTGTTCTCTCTCAGGCGTCTACCCTGTTCTACTGGTGATTACCACTCTTTCTCTCACACACTGACAGATAAAAGACAGGAGGAACAATCTATTTTACATGGACTATTTGGTTTGCTGTAGTCTTCGCTTGTAATAATAAAAAATGTTGGCAGCTTTGGCTGTTGTCTTGTACATAACCACTAATAGGTGTCTTTTGTGGAGTCAGCAAGCAGAAGCCTGATTTTAGTATTGAGTAAGAGGAGGGAACATAAGCGGTTACGCTGTAATTAAGAATGAACGTGCCTTTGAGCAGAAGTGGAGCACGTGTGTTTGCATAGATGCACAGGTGGGTAGCGGTGTGAGCTGCCTTCATCTGCCTGGCACCAATCTGAGACTTTGCTTGTTGCAAAGTGTGTGTCGAGATTGTTGAAGGGTGTTTGTGTGAGTGGATGTGAAATCCTCCTCTGCACTGTTCTCAGCAGGCTTTATATCTGCAGCTGGCCAATTTGCACTGTCAAGCTGTGGAAGTCTATGTTCTATTGCATTGTAATCACAGAGAACATACAGACACGGGCTGCGTTTCCATTACAAATGTATGCAAAACTTTGTCTATTTTCCACTAGTGTTGAAAAAAACACTATTTTGCTATTGCAGAGTTTCCAGTAAATAAGAAACAAAATTAAAATCACATGTGAATAAGTTTGTTCACACGATAAGTTATTAAAAAACATTCCATGCAATCATCTTTCAACTACTAGTTTTCTTTTTCGTGGTCTGCACCAGTGGCAATATCCGGTTGTTGATTATGTGACTCGTGTGATGTGAAAAAAGTGCTTACATGGCAGTTTAGTGAGAAAAAATAAAATCGATACAGACATGAAACCATCTCATCCTAGCAGCAAAACGTATCAAAAAACGAGTTTTTCCAAAATTGCATTGTTTCCATTGAGCAAATTTATTTTCGAAATGTCAAATTGTGTTGTTGGTCAATAGAAACACATCTAGTGACAGATAAAACAGCCAGCTCTCTAGATGTGATAAAAACATTTTTGGTTTGGTTGAGAAATCCTTTGCTCCATAAGTAGCTTCAATATTTCTGCTCAGTGAGAGAAAGCAACCAAACCTGGACAAGGAAGGACAAAAGGTTCTCAAAAGTTGGTAAAAAAATATTTCCATATAGCAAACTTGAACATAAATGAATGTTAAAACTGTCACATTTCTATTTGTAAAAACGTTTTGAAAAACTTGTATCCATTTATTTCTACTTTGCAAATATTCTTTGTGTTGGTCTATCTCATAAAATCCCAGTAAGCACAATGAAGTGTGGGGTTGTGATATAACAAAATGTTGAAAGGTGTGAATACTTTTGTAACTGTAGTTTTTTAAATGTGTTTTGCAAAGACATTTCCTCCTTATTGTTTTCTATCCCTTTTTTTGCGGCTAGACATTTTGCCATTTTGGTGAAAACAAAGTAGAAGTGTGCTTTGAAGTATTTCTTCTCAAACCTTTCAGGCACTTTCAGAGGAAATCTTAATGTACTAAGATTGTCAAATATGTTTCAGAGTCGAATTGTTTGCATAGCAGCAGCCTACATTTAACTTTTTCCAGGGCTGAGTTTAGAAAAGAGACACCTGTTCTGGAAAGACTGTAGATTGACATCAGGAATATTGTACACTCTTCATGCTAATTAACTGTCTCTCTCTGACGTATAGGAGGATACATTCAGATTTATATCCGTTGTGTATCTTAATATTTATCTACCTTAATATATATACAATGAATATATATCAGTTGAATATATATCTGAATGTGTGACAGCTGCTGCTGGTTGTCATGAAAACTTATTAGGTTTATTTTAACTCCCACACATAGCCCGACTATGTAGTCACACCATGGCTCCAGTGGGACTCCCATCACTTTGGTTCAACACTGATATCATTCCTGGTGTTTCTGTTACAGTATGATGTATCATGGCCAAATTTAGTGGACTTAGATTACCTCACTCTGGTCTACTTTGGTATATTTCTGGATTTAGCTGGTAACTGGGCTTTGTTGTAACATCTGTGACCTGATTGATTGATAACCCCAATAATCCCTCTAGTAGTGGATGTTGTCTCACATTTATTAGACAGTAGTTGCCAACATGCAGACAGCAGCGGGTTTTGACTTGGGTATTCTGGCTTGCTTCATTAAGTGGGTGGATAATAAGGAAAAAGTAACAACATAAAAATGTCAGTTGAACCCCTGACATGTTTTCTTATTTCTTATTTTATGTCCATTTAAAGCTGAGTCCAATGAACCCTGTTTCTTAACTCTCCTGCCATCTTAGCACAATGTTCAGGAGGAGCAAGGCAAATGTCATGGTCAGAGAGTGAGAACGCACTGTGGGACAGGGTGACGGTCTGACGGTCTTTCCGAAACCACACACGCACACAAAAATAAAAAATAAAAATAACCAAACTCGTAAAAGTGCACAGTGCAACCCTCAGGACTACACACAGAGTAAAAAAACTTGTGGGTAGGTTACCCTGTCTCTTATGGCTGCAGGAGGGTTAAACAGTAAATCCAGGAGCAGAAAAAATTTAATTTGCAAAGTATGTGGAAAAGAGGAAATACAAGCAAAAACGAAGCATGTTTGTGAATCCCAGCAATGCAGATGACTACTAGTTCCAGTCACAACACTTAGGAGAAACGGCAGGAGTCAACACAGACATCCATTACATTAAATTTATTGTGTTTCTATATAGATATATTTTTCATTTTTTATTTAACTTTGAATTAATTATCCAGGAAGTCATTATTGAAATTATGCTGCTGCCTATCATTGCGGTAAAATAAAACTGAAGTTATAAACATTACATATAAATAACATCCACAAAAACATGTTTTAACTCATAATGCATACTTTCCACTCAATTAATATGATCGTTTTCTTTTCTATTGTAATTTTTATACTTATTGTAATGTATGTCATTACTACATTTTATGCCATATTGCACATTCCTATTTGTGACTATGTGCCTTTAGTGTTCAAGGACTTTTCCATGTTCAGAGTCTTAAAAACCTTGTCTATGTTGGTGTCAACTGATTAATTATGGACTTACTTAGGTATTCCTTAGGTATTCTATCAGGACTACTAGGTGTTTTCCCACTTGATAGCCTAGTAGACTTCAATTGAGGACCAGAATTACAACATTTGTTACATTTTCAGCTGGTGCGGTTTGCTTTCACACTGTACTGTAACAAACAAAGCAAACCATTAAAAAAAACCCTTCAACTCCTTGCCTGTGGTGGTGCTGCATCATCATCACTGAAGGAAACAACACAAAAACCTCTACAGAAAACACTCAGTCAAATTCCTTCTTCACAAAATAACAACTAAAATGTAGTGCTGTTACATTTGAGAAGTTGTAGGATTTCTCTTTTGTTTTTGGCAAAAGACCATGAGTCATTTCTCCCTTTAGCACTGACTCATGTGGTTGTTTGGGTTGTTTTTACGCACAATCCTCTGCACTGTAATCCACTTCCTGCTGTTGGAGCAGTCTCCTGTCTGCTTGTATTCATATGCAGGGTTTCCCCCAGAAACCTTGCTAAGCCCCATGGTAGGGAAGCTTGGACATTGTGCCCCAACCAGTCAACCAGTGGCCTACCATGGTTTAAGTTTTTTTTATTTTATTTTTTCATTTTTGATCCTTTGTTCACATACTGACCATATTATGCTGCCAATGTACTTCCAGCCATTTCACCAAAGAGATTCTTTAATCCGACTTTTCTGTATAAAAGCAACCTATAATAAATTAACAAAAAATGCTTTGCCTGGTTGGGATGCAAGTAAAGCCTGATGGCCCGCCAGGCTTATAATAATCTGAGTGAAACCCAGCATACAGTATGCATTTGAACTGCATTGGAATTCACATCAACCAAACCAAGACCTAAGTTTGTAGGCAGACCACAGTTTGCTTTTTTGGTCCTCGTTGGAGCGGAAAGGAGAAGACTAATTATTTGCCAGCTTATGAATGTCATAATGTCATCATTTGAAAACAGAGATCTGTTTTCAAATGATGTCAGTACTGTTGCCTCCATTTTTCTTTTTGATCCATGGCTGGTTTCTATCCCTCCAGGCCTGGCTGCCACAGTTGGCCAGGAACCAGACCAAGCCCACGGCTGTGCCCATGGCAGCTGTTATCCAGCAACTGGGGACTTGTTGGTTGGAAGGGAAAAAAACTTGAAGGCCTCGTCCACTTGTGGCATGAGAAAGAAGGATCGGTATTGCATCGTCAGTCACTTGCAGGTGAGGGTTTATGACATTCCCTATAGGATGTTTTTACTTGTGTTTGTTTTTATTTGATCCCTGAATTCCCTCTCTTCTTGTCACTATATTTGATGCTGTCCTATCCTGCCACAGGATGAGAAGAAATGTTTTGAGTGTGACTCCAGACGACCATACGACCCAGTCTACAACACCATTAATCACCGGATAGAGAATGTTATCACCACCTTCAAACCACATCGGAAAAAGTCCTGGTGGCAGTCAGAGAACGGTTAAAGGATGCTTGTGTTTTGTGTTTTAAAAAAACTACATAAATTACAGAGGGAGTGGTAAATGAAATTGATTTTGTGGCTACTTTTGGGCACTAGAAGTTAAATCTAAGAATGGATAAAAATTAAAAGGGGTTGAGGGAAAGATGACGAATCTATATTTTACAACTACAAATCCAAAGCAACTTGTAGCTGTAGAGAACTATAAATGTTTCACATGAAGACACTGTGGCCAACATCCTCCCTGGAGCTTCAGCTCAGCCTAATAACAGAGCAGGCCCAGCTGTGGCATCTCATCAGAGGAAGGGAAGGAGGAAAGAAGAAAAAAACCAATGGAAAGATAAAAGTTAATCCAGAGGGAATAATTAAGAACCAGTCAGATACTGTTTAGACAGTGAAGAAAGTCATATTAGAAAAAAAATCATATTTTGTTATGACTAAATGCACACAACTTGTGTCCAATCTCCTTTTCTTTTGTTTTGATCTGCTGAAACAAATTTGTGCTGATTCTGATTATTTTAAAAGCGATAATATTAGAAGATATCAGAACAGTATTCAAAAAATGTTTTACCTTTTCTAGCCCAAATCAATAATCCAAAATCACTTCAATGATTTAAGAGTAATCACTTTTAAAACGTTTTTATAAAACCACTATATATAATCATAAAGCTAATATTTTAAAGGGGCATTTCAGTAAATTAGACGTTATATTGATTAATTTCACACAGACCGATGACATATTGACATATTGGAGCCTTTATTTCTGTTAATTATGTTGATTTTATGCTTTCGCTAAATAAAAACACCATGTTTAGTTTTGAATTTTACAGCAGACGATCAAAAAAGTATTTTAAACTTGTGGAAAATATGTTTAATACCTGCTTAAAAGTTTTTGGGTTTTTTCTTCAAAAGGAACTTTTAATTTGACAAACAACCTCGTTGGAACCCATCTTCTGATTTTCTTAGCTAGTCTATTCCTAACTTAGCAACATCTATGTGTATTTCCTTCAGAATGCACATCTTTAAGTTTCCAAAAGCTTGTTGAATTGATCAAATTCATCAAGCAAGTTTAAAGATTGAAATAATAAAATAGAACAGCTTTGCTGCACTCCCTGTAATCTTCTGACCATCTTCCTCTCTCACACACCCTCAATAAACCAGACATTTCTTTAGATTTTGTAGAAAATTCCTCTTTTAAAGTTTTAAAAAATCCATCCACCCAACCAAATAGATTAATTACAAGCAGAGCAGATACTGCTTCCAATATGTCATGCCTCCCTATAAAATACATGTTTCTATGCTTGACCTACAGCAAGTATATTTAACTACCATATTACAAAATAATGAAAGGTTTTGCTGATCTCAATCAACAGAAAAGAAACAAAATGGTAAAAGGTTCAGATTCTTGCAGTTCAGATTTTAAGCCTTGTTTCTTGCATGGTTTAGCAGTTCTTTCTCTTGTGTTTCACTATAATGTCACAATCAAATCTCTGTCTGTGTGCATACAGCTGTCATGGAAAAGTAGGAGTATAAATAGGTTGTACTTCCTGTGCTCCTTTCAGTCTCATTTAGTTGCTTTCTGCTTCTATTCTTGTTGTTGTTGCAACATGATGTTGGCATCAGTAGCACCCATGGCTTAAATAATAGGGACATTTTGTTTAAATAATCAAACAAAATGAAATAACATAAATGTAACATAAAAATGATCCTATATCAGAACTCGTTTTAGTGTGAATAAAGCAAACAGAGTGACTGTGTTAAAAATGTGGGTTTGTTCCTAAGAACAGGGTCACTGACGGGAAACTTGCTCTCCTATTTATGATACAAAGTGATCAAATACCAAGCTTTGTGCAAACTTGTTTTACTAATAAACTGAAATAATGCCCCTGAATCCTGCTTTTAAGGCGGCAGTATTACGTGCTTACCAGGCACATAGTTTTATTTTAAAGCACAATCAAGTAACTGTTAAATTCAGTGATGAAAATTCAGTACATTATCAACTATGACTTAAAAGAAGTTCTACTTTGTCATTTAGCACCTTCAGGAGCAACATGGTGCCTCTATTAATCCTTTAGCAACATTTTTACCAGCATTTCACCAGGTCTTTACTAATTGCTTCTGGCTAGTCTTGAAGAGTTGAGTGGGGGAGTCGAGTAGAGGGCTGCTCTGTGAGGTGAAAGCTCAGAATCTTGGAAAGTGCAGCTCCAAGGAGGAGCTGTGCCTTGAAGGTGGTGCTAGATCCACCAAGGTGTTTTGCACAGCTGGATGGTTGCCATGGAGATGAAAGGATTTGTGAAATATGCATGATAGAATCAAAGCAACCCTTCAGGTATGTTTTTGATGAGAGAATAAACACATTATAACTGTAATCAAACTGTAATCAAAACGTCAAATTTACACAATACTGCCCCTTTAGAATTTTTTTAAAGTTATTTGCTGCATGAACATATACCACCTTAAAAAAAACTATTAGAAGCCCGACATTAATGTACACTATGACTGAATATAAATGGCTAACCAGTCTTTTTTCAGTCTCTGTCATATTGTTATACAATTTGTAGCTATTATGATTAATGATTAAATCTAATCATAATAGTTTTAATCACTAATCTGATGCAGTTTCTCACTGCATCAGTGAGAAACGTCTGATGCAGATGTAAAGCAGTGTGATTTCCATTACAATTTTCATTTCTAATCACTTGAGTGGAAGAAATGTTTTGACTATACCTGTCTTACTAATGTTTTCTTTCTCTCAGGAAAGTCAAATGTTTTTATTGAGTTGGATCTTGAGGCAGAGTTTCATTTTACTCATCTGATTATGACATTTAAGGTAAGATCAAGGTACTTCACTCACTTTCCTGAAACAAATTAGAGTTAGTGCTAGAATATAAGAAAAAAAGCATTGCATTTTTTTCTTGCAGACTTTTCGCCCTGCTGCCATGCTTATTGAGCGATCAGCAGATTTTGGTCGAACCTGGCAGATCTATCGCTACTTTGCTCATGACTGTGCTGTTTCCTTCCCTGGCATCTCTACGGGTCCTCTGCAAAATATCAACGATGTGATCTGTGAGTCGCGTTACTCTGACCTGGAGCCATCGACAGAGGGCGAGGTAAGGCCCACTGGTGCTTATAAAAACATATTTACATGTTGAAGCCCTGCAAGGCCTCTAGTGGGTTGTCCTAGGAATGTAAAAAGCTACATTCAGATGTGAATATTACCATTATATTCCAGATGTAGCTGTAGACCACATGTTGTGGTCATTGGTTGATAACAGCAAATTGTAGGGCATTTTATCCATTGGATGGCTGAGAAGAATGAGAAGGTTAGACATGTGGACGTTTATGATCGCGGCAGCCATTTTGGATTTGGATCTTTATTGGTGAGCGAAAAAAATCCCAACCACAATTTAGTATTTTGAACATTTGGAGAGCTTTCTATTAATTTCCTTTGGCTTTTGAGTTTAAATCAAGCAAATGTACAATTACTTTTGGCTGCTATGGTTATTAAGCAATTAGCTTTGGTCTGCTTCTGCATTTGAAAAAGGCTAATTAAATGGACAGATGCTGAACTTGTTGAAATTAAGACATGAATGCATCTATAAGTAAAAGGAAAAACATGAAAACATAATTTTAAAAACTATTTAATTTTTATTATTTTATTGTATTGTATTTTTTATATTTGCAAAGCATATTTCAGCAACAAGGTTCTTGCAGGCAAAGTGCTTTGTACCATAAAAAGATAGTAGAAACCAGTTATGAACAATCAATAAACATTGCATTTTCTTAAATGCCATCATCGAGATTACCAAGCAGATGTACATCAAGCATGTTGATCAATGTTCCAATAATGAATCAAAAGCAACTCTAAACACGTGGGGTTTTCTTCTGTGTTTCAGCCCTTATCCAGTCTTCTGGAAGTTTGTTCCAGAATTGTGGTGTATAGAAGCTGAATGCTGATTCTGTCTGATTTATGTCCTTAAATGTATAATTAATTGGAACTAATTATATTATAATTATATTTTTTTATATTTCAAAATATAAAAAAATATTTTGAAAGTCAATTAACTGATGATGGGGTAAAGTTCTCCTTTCTCAATTAATTGGTGCATTTTAAGTGTATGCCGTGTCATTTATAAATTTCTGTTTTAATTTTTCAGTTTTGGTCCTCTATACAATTGTTTATCAATTACTTTACCGCATTCTTAAAACCTTAAAACATAACTTGAAGGAAACACTTACCATCTTGATAACAGATTAGGGAGTTAGTTCTGCATCCTCCGTCTCTTTGCTTACCTCAGCACAAAGCCTTATGTTCTTCTGTTTAAGGTCGAACTGATACTTAGAAAGTAGGGTCCAAATAACTGCTGTTTTTAAAAAGTTGTACATTTTATTTTCCTTACTTATTTGGGCCATTAAGTTTTGGAGAGTGCAGCATGCCAAATTAAAAACCGTTGCTGTGGAGAAGACATTAAAAAAGTTCAGTTTTTAAATGATCCCTAAGCATATCAAAGCAAAACCAGCATATCTTGTGCTCAGATCAAATGTACCATTTAAGCCTTTCTGGATCTGTGAATATTTGGGCTCATGGTGCGTAAATTAGCTCTACCAGTCATTTGTGGGGGGTAATGTGTGTTTTCCTGCCCTAGGTCATCTACAGAGTGTTGGATCCAGCTATCAAGATTGAGGACCCATACAGTCCCAACATTCAGAGTAGGTCCTACTTCCTACTCATATTATGGGATAAAGTAAAATAGCTGTGTTTGAGAATGTATGTGATGTATATTAAAATTAAATAAGTTACTTTAAATAAAACATTTCAAACCATTTAACAGCATTGTAGACTACCAATTTCTGGGGCTGTTAAACATTTAGAGGAATAAAATATGTTGTAGACTTAAAACTGCAATAATTAACTTTTGTAAAAAAAAAATGTTTATACGTATTTGTTAAACTATCACCATGTGACAAATAATCAGTGAAAAGATTATTGTTCCTGAACTGTTACGGCTGTTTGAAGAAATGTACCACTCCCACCCAGAAACAACCAATCAGAGCCAGGAGGAAGAGAAGGATAGCAAGGGCAGAAAGTGGCTCACAAATTTACTTGATTGACTGCATTAAGTCTCTCCTCCTGGCTCTGATTGGTTGTTTCTAGTTCACACAGAGAGATGGCAGAGGAGCTCACTTTTTTATTTTATTTTTTTCACCAATTATCCCTCTCATACAGCCTGTCACGACATAGTGATGGTGTCAATATATACCGTATGTAAAAATTATTTTTAATAAAAGTTGGCTTTATTGACCCCTTTGAAGTTGTGTCACAATGGAGGAAAACCACAGAGGAAACCCACCTGAAGAGTTTTGCATTTTCCTTTCTGTGTTTCCATTTGTCACCGTAAGTCAAACTCCAGCCAACACATATAGCTGCTGTCATCCGGCTGTGACACATTACAAGACAGACAGTCAGCCTCTCTGGGCTGTGAAACATTTTCCTGCTGAGTCGAAGACATGGTGCGATGGAAAAAGCAGCTGTTTCTCTCCCACAAAGCGCTCATGTTTAAACTGGCAGGACTTAAGAGCTGTTCCCAGAAACCCCTGCTTTGTTTCCAGCACAGCAGCCGAGCCTGTCATCCTCTGTTGTGAAATAATTCATTGGAAGTGGCACGCAGGAAGTCCTCTAACCCCCTCACCTCAAATAAATCCATATTTATGGGCATGTGGTACAATTAGTCAGTGTCCTCTTGAGGTCTTTTTGGACAGGATTCCTGTTTGTTTTGAAATTGGTCAAGTTTGCTTGATGATTACATTAACTTATTGACTGAAGTTTTATTACTATTGAAATAGAAGAACTGTCAATAAGGGGATGGCAAAAGCAAGACACATATGAGGGTCAGAATCTTTTGTCCTGAACGTTGAGTCATCTGAGAACAATCTTTTAGTCACATTCTTAAGGCTTGGAAACTCGGTAGTTTAGAAGTGCATTATAAACAAACTACATTTTATAAAGTTTGCACTGATTGCAGTTTTCAGGCCAATCTTTAAAAAGCCTGATCTGCCATTGTTTTATCTGAAAGGGCCATAAATATAACTACAAAGTTTATAAGCCCTCAAAGTTTTCTGTGAGCCTGGGATCAATACCTTGTGACGGTCACTTCAAAACATTGACTTTGTTGCCTTAAGCCACATATAATTAAGAAACCCCATTTCTTCCCAGCTTTTGGCTTGCAGTTGTTTGGCTTGCAAGGTTCCCCTGTTTGTCGACACAATATGAATCCAAAAATCTGTCGTCTTTTGTTAATTGCAAACTGTAATCAGGCATCAAACATACATTCATCTTTTGGTCTTACCATGGGAAAGAGAGTGGGATCAGAAATAACATGTTTCAAAGGAGATCAGAAAGATTGTGGGTTTTTGGACTGGACAGCTGTACTGTTGCAGCAAACTGTCTCACTCCTTTCCCTCAAAGATTGAAAGAGCATAAATATGATAACTTTGATATTTCTGACATACCCTCTCCAAAAGGACAAAGAGCAGATTGTTGCATAAGCACAGGATTCCATTGCTGTCTCTATAAAGGTTTCCATCTGTCCAGAAATGACTCTGAAGTGGAACAGTATGGCATTGCACTAGGAGTCTAATTTTAATGTCTCATGATACATGTTTCTGACTCTAAATCCATTATTTCCTTCAGACCAACTGAAGATCACTAACTTAAGACTGAACTTCACCAAACTTCACACACTTGGAGACACCCTGGTGGACAACAGAGCTGAAATTAAAGAGAAATACTACTACGCCATATACGAACTTGTTGTACGTGGAAACTGCTTTTGCTATGGCCACGCCTCTGAGTGTGCACCCATTGAAGGCATCAGGGACGACATAGAAGGAATGGTAAGTGCTGAGGATTTACATCTTAAGCATTTCAAGCATTTTACAACTCATTTTTCAGCCATCCATGTTGATTGAATTTACTTTTACTCGGGTCTGTCTCAACTCTTTCAAGGTTCATGGCAGATGTGTGTGTAACCATAACACAAAAGGTTTGAACTGTGAGCAATGCGGTGACTTCTACAATGACCAGCCTTGGAGGCCAGCTGAGGGCCGCAACACACACGCTTGCAAGAGTTAGTCTTTACTGTAGATATAAATGATAGTGTCTGCCATACTAATATCTTGGGAACATTTCTTGAGCTGTGGCTTCTTTTTGTTTGAGTAAATATCTCTTCAAATTCAGAGTGTGACTGCAGCGACCATTCAGATAAGTGTCACTTTGACATGGCGGTCTATTTGGCCACTGGAAACACAAGTGGAGGGGTGTGTGATGACTGCCAGCACAACACAATGGGCCGAAATTGTGAGATCTGCAAACCGTTCTTCTACAAAGATCCCACAAGACACATAAGAGACCCCCGTGTTTGCATAGGTGAGTGTGTGGATGGTAAATAAGGTAACGAGTCTATAAAAAGATATTGTTGGGTATGAATAACATTCATGTCGTCTGTCGAAGTTTGAAACGATCCGGATCCGACTTCACCCAATCGCTAACATTTGGTTATGATGTATGTAATACCAGATATGCTATGAAGCGTCCTAGAAATTGCTAGAAACAACCATCCCCAACTGTGAAAAGAGAAGTACTGAGCCAAACGACATCTTTGCCAGTATCTAAAGGTCTTAAACATTCCTCTTAAGAACAATACTCTACAGAAAGAACAAACCAGAACTAACATATCAGAGCAACTCCATAATACTACCACCAGTGGAAAACGCACTAAGTGCACATAAGAAATAGAATAGATCTTTAGATTTTCTAAAAGTGCAGTTTTGACTGACAAATAATGACAATAACCAGGACATATTTGCCCTTCCAGCTTGTGATTGTGACCCAGATGGCTCAGAGAATGGAGGACAGTGTGACAGCCACACTGACCCGTCGCTCGGCATGGTGGGAGGTCAGTGCCGTTGCAAGCCTAACGTAGAAGGACCACGCTGCGACAAGTGCAAGACCGGCTTCTTTGGCCTGAGCGCCAACAACCCTGTGGGATGCCAACGTGAGTGCAATTTTGGTTTTCTTATTTGATTGTCTTGGAGAAATGTTTGCTTTTTGATTGTAATGTCTGTGAAGGTAAAATATACAGACTATGTTTGTAAGTAATGTAAAAAAATATCTTAACTAGTCATGTATCTGTGACTTTTTCTCTTCTGTAACATTTTTTCTTCAACCTCAAGCTTGTCGATGCGACTCCAGAGGAACCGTGTTGGGCAGCTCCATGTGTGACCCATTCAGTGGAGACTGCATCTGCAAGCGACTTGTCATTGGACGCTTCTGTGACCAGTGTCTAGTAAGATAACACAAAAAATAATTTCAGGCCTTAGATTTCGAAGTATTTAATTTCATTAGTCATCAATAATATAACTAATGTATCTTTTGATAAATGCTTCTATTTGCTTATGTGTAGCTCTATTTATCTTTGAAAAATTATTTCTTTGTTACCTTTATTATTAATACTTTTTTTAAAGTTAGGTAGACTGAAAAGTTGTAAACTACAGAAGCACGTTCAGCTGAGTTTGATTGATGCTGAATGAAGTGTGTAGTATTAAAGTAAATGCACCAAATGAAGCTTTTTAGCAGGGGCTCATTTACAGTGCCTTTAAACAAATAATTCATGGGGTGCTGAGGTGGCGCAGGGGTTAAGCACAACTCGCATATGGAGGCCTTAGACCTCAATGTGGTTAAATTGGTTAAATCACAGTTTAAATTGTGACCTTTGCAGCATGTCTTCCTCTTTCTCTCATTACCCACTTTCCTGTCAATTCACTGACAAATAAATGCCACTAGAACCAATAAAACCTTTAAATAATAATAATAATAATTAATGTCCCTTGACCATGAATTATTATGGTCAAGGGACATAATGGTCCCAGATTGTGGATTTTTTCAAACCACAATCTGCAGTGTGAAAAAAGGTGCTCTGGTCCCCATCTTGCTGGGATGCTTTTATGACCAATCAGCAGCACGTTTATCCCAAAGCATCACCTATTTACCCAAAGTGCCTTCTTGAACCCGCAGTGTCCTGCTGAGCTTCTCAAACCATTTATCAGTTCAGCACTCCTAACAACGTTGTAAATTAGTTTATGTAAAATCATTGTTTTGGTGATTTCCTGAAGGTGGAACATCAGAAAGAGCAGGAGTTTCTTAATGCTACTGAAACCAATTTCAAAGAATCAAATTCTTTTAAGCCATGTTTGATATATGCATCATTTTAACCCTTTAAGGTCACTCACAAACTCTAACAAACACGCTGCTAGTCCAAAAAACTCGCCGAAAACGCTTCTAGTAAAATCTACGATCTCTTCCTGCCTCCAAATCTCTCTCCAGAGCTGCTGTCTCTCATTCAACTCTATTTTGTAGACAAAATTTTACAAACTGTGACCGTTTTCTTTCCACTTTATAAAACTTCAGAAAAATATGTTGACATTTATGCGTTTTAAAAGGACAAAGTGTGAAACGTTTTAAGGGTTGTGAATATGTTTTCAAGGCACGGTAAAATCATGTAGACATTTTTTGTGTGCCTAGCAACCCAAGCTGTTAAACAGTGACGAGCCTCCTGTTATAATTCAACCCCTTGTCCTGAACCTACTCAGCCAGGAATAGCATGGGCAGAAATCCGAGCTCCTGCCTGGGTCATGGGTCTAAATTTAGCTGAGGGATTTAAGGTTTGTCCGGCTGGTGTGAGTTACAGTGGTCTTAAAATGGTCAAACCTTGATGTGTTCCGGGTGTGTGGATCCGGTTGATAAGCCTGATTTATGGTCTTTTCTTACAGATCTGAACTGAGCATGTGATTATTTCTTCATCTTGTGTAGAACTTGGATCATTTGGCAAAGTACAATAAAAATCTGGTGACTATTTGCATACTGTGAACTGTTCTTCTTTTCTAAGAAAACAGAAATTTTAATGATGTTCTGAGAAAGAGAAGTAGACTTCCTATGAAGTCTACTATATGTAGCTACATCCTGGTAAACTCCTGTTGTTGCTCTGTCTGTCTTAAAGTCTCACTACAGGAAAAGTGTTGCAGCTGTTCAACTCTTTCTTCTCTTTGTTTCTGTCAATCATTGCCTTCTCTCTATCATCATATAACTCTAGTCCGAACACTGGGGGCTGAGCCATGACCTGAATGGATGCAGAGGTTGCGAATGTGATATTGGAGGGGCGCTCGACAACCAGTGAGTAGCGCCGTAAATTCAATCAGAAATCAATTTATTCTTTGACAATTCCATTCAGGTTCTGAACATTTTCCATATATGTGTCGTATTTCCAACATACAATAATTAAACTTGATTTCTCTCTATAAGTAGAATTGTGTTTACATTTACTGGAATGATTCTGCGGCATGGGGTGCACCAATAAATATGCCCCAATTTCTCTAATTTTAGGAGATCGGCGATCAGCCGATACATGATTGTGAAACCAATCTTATTCACCAAACTCATCTACGTACCTCCACAAAAGTCTAAAAATCAGTCACTGTCCCTTTTTGCTCTGTCGTAAGAGAGGTTTGCCTTGCAGACCTGGCCACCAGGTCACGTCACACATGTGCCTGGTTAACAACAGCGAAGAAAGCTTCATGGAAAAACTGCAAACATCAAATATCTTTCATGATATATTTGAACTGTAGTATTTATTGCTGTCAAACACAATATGTAAATCTTGATGCCTATCTGATGTCACCATATGCCTATCTGATGCCTATCTGATGACAGTTACAAGTGAACATACATTATATATAAAATCATAGTTTATACATAATGTATGTTCACTTGTAACTGTCCCATTTCAACGAGTCGTATAAAATATCGGTTAAAATTATGAATCATGTATATGGTATAAATGATTTTGCACCCACTCTCCTGGTGTTATTTCATGTAAGTTATATGATTTAGTGAGCTTAATCTTTTTCTCCTTGTGCACATTTTGTTTTTTATAGAGGTTTGCTAAAGGTAGGTCTAAATATCCTCTTTAAACACTTCAGCCATAATCAAGAGTTAATGGCCTGTAAACTCAGACCTTATTAGCGTTTCTTTACTACATTACATATCAATTAGAATTGCTGTGTAAAGGGTTTAGCCATAGCTATTGGCACAAATAACAATAAGAGTTCTCAGTGAAGAATTCTAGATAATTTTGATATAGATCAATTTACAACACAGCCAAAACTTCCCACAGCTCCAACAGTTTCTGTTCAGCTCTTTCTTTTTGTCATCTGCCCATCTATTAGAAGGAATTATGGCAAGATTACACACTCTTAGAGTTTCCAGCTAAACAATAAGAGATGAGCTATAGACCCATGCAATAAATTACAATATTATTGAAAAGTCCATTGAACTTTATCACAAAGTGAAACACATTATATAGATTAATTACAGACAGAGATGGGTGTTTGAAAGACATTATTTCTGTTATTTATGAGGATCTTCAACTTTCCACTAATTAAAACAGGACATTTAAAATTAGAATGTTACACCACACCATTAAAAAAACTATTTCTAATACAGTAAAACAAACTTAATGAAAAGTATGTTAGTAGCTTCCATTTTTAAAAAATACTTATTATTTGATAAACCAGTTTCATCGGAATGCATATTCTATTTTTTTAATATTACTGTACATGATATTTAGCAGCATGTTCATCCATTAATTCCAGAGCTCCTTAAGATGTTAGTGTTAGCTCTGTAAGGTTTTATAGGGCAACATTAGTCCTAAATACCACTGTGTATGCACTCTTTTTAGATGCTCCATGGATAGTGGTCAGTGTCGCTGTCGCAGTCACATAATGGGACGTGATTGCACGCAGGTGGAGTCTGGATATTTTTTTATGGCTCTGGATCACTTCGTTTATGAAGCTGAATTTGCTCAAATGGGGCAGGTGAGTTTTATCGCATTTTTAACAGAAACCTTTTCAACTTTGATATATTTGAACTGTTTGTTTCTGGGTGCATGGTTTCAGGGTTGCACCTTAGAGACCAGGGAGCATCAGCCCGGTCGACCCGCTCAGTGGACAGATATCGGCTTTGCTCAGGTCCCTCAAGGCGGCACTTTGGAGTTTCTGATAAATAACATACCTTACTCTATGGAATACGATTTAGTCATCCGCTACGAATCCCAGGTATGTATTATCACTCATGTTAATCTGAGGTCTTTTCTGGTTGTGTACTCCTCAGCTATGAATGAGAAGTTGAATGGAATCTAGCCTGACTATAATGCTGTATCAAATTAAAATAACTTTTAAACATGGACATTTCTGACTGTTATTAACAGCAGACATAACTTGTCAGTTTGTCAAATGGAGCAAAATGGGCCAGTGACTGATTTTAAGGTAGATTGGTTCAGTGGATAAGATCAGTTTCACATTGTCAATCTCCCAAACCCATGGGATTTATCGATGCATCCCTAACCCAACCCTTTATGCTGCCTTCTTGTCTTCATGTGTTCAAAAATGATTCCCTGTATCATTTCCCTAACAAATAACCTTTTTTCTGGCTTCTTTAGTTTTGATTTCTTTGTATGCGTGGACTACTTGGGTTGCTACTGACATCTGTTGTGAATTTCCTTTTAATTGGTTTGTTATAAATATTTTTAACAAGAAACACATTGGCGTGTTTGACACTTACTTTCCCTGCTGTATATTTGTCTTTGTTGGCTTATTTTTTTGGCTTAGTTTATTTGCCTGGGAACCATTTCAAGGAATTTTTACCCTCTGAACTCTAGATGCCCCGGGACTGGGAGGAGGTGCAGATAACCGTGATCCGTCCAGGTTCCATTCCCACCAGCAGCCCTTGTGGGAACACCATCCCAGATGACGACAGACTCACCGTCCCTCTGCCAGCCGGAGCCAGGTGTGCGACTCATGCAAACAAGCAATGTTGCACACACACACACACACACACCACACAGATTTCTTTACACACTTGTATATTCTCATCCAAGCACCAACACTTGTGAGCTTCTCTTTCAGTGTTGATGGGAACTGAGTGCTACCTCTGTTTTCCCAAGGTTTGTGGTTCTTCCTCAGCCAGTGTGTTTGGAGAGAGGTGTGACATACTCCCTCCGCTTGGAGTTCACACGCTATCAAGATGCTAACAGTATCCTCAACGGAGCAGACTACGCTGTCATCCTCATAGACTCTGTGAGATCAAATTACGTCTTTGGATCTGCAGTTCTAGTGTCTGGTGATGTCCTCTGACTGTAATGGCCGTCCTCCGCTCCAGATTGTGCTGATGCCGCGTCACTCCTCCATGGAGTTGTTCAACACTGGGGATCTTGCCTCAAACGTCAGGAAGCAGACCTTTGAGCGATACCGGTGCCACGAGGGAGCAAGGAGTGTGATCCGCCCACAGATCAGTGATACCTGTGCTAAGCTCATCAGCAGCATGTCAGCCGTTATTATTGATGGAGCCCTGGGTGAGGAAATGACAGTCTCTTTCACTTACATTTAAGAGAAAGAGACTGTCTTTCGCTTAAATTTTATATATATATATAAATATATATAGATATACATACATACAAACTTGACAGAAGTACTCTTATCCATATAAATGGATCCATATCCATATACTCCCACACAAGATAACTAATTATCTTATCTGTGATGAAGGAAAATTTTCCAAGGCAATGGATTTTAAGTGGGATTACAAAAGGGAAACAAATAAAGTACAATGCATGAAATGTGTAACAGTGGGGAGTGTAATAGTAGGACTCATAAGGTGCTGTTAGAATAGAACTTATTTTTGGGCTGTTTTCCATTGGATTTGTTTGATAACCTCTAAAAATAACAGAAAAGGTCTATAGGTTTATAAAGGTCTATACAGGGGAAACTGACCCACATAACCACGACAAGTTTGTTTTCCTGGGGAAGATTCATTAAGAGGAGCTTATTAGACCCAAAAGTCTACCGAGGTTTTACACTCAGTTAAATTCAATTAAAAGTAAATAATTTTTAAACAGGACAAATGTAAAAGGCTAAAACTGGTCTTTTGTATTATAATTTAAATGTTTTTCATTTGTTTATGTTATGTTTAAGTTCATTATGCTTGAGTAGTGAATCACTGCATGTAAAATAATGCTTTGATAAATTTTGTTTATGTGTGCAACAGGTTATTCCTGTTTCCCTCCCTCTCAGATGTAGAATGTCAGACATTGCTGAGTCAGAGGTGAGGTAGGCTGGAGGGGAGAGAGAGGGACATTAAGAAACAAGAGATCAGCCCCTTAAAGAAACAGTTGAAGCAAAGAAGATAACATTCAAACTGTTGAGACGAGGTCCAAAACATACAGAAGCCTGTGTGTTAATTGCAGTTAAAACATTAATGGTGTGTGATCAACCTGTTAACTTTGGCAGCCCTAAAATACACATAAGGCGTTTTCGCACTGCAAGGAACGGAACAGTTTCGACCGGGTTTGGATTAGAACTTGCGACCGGTTCCACCCGGCCCTTTGGAACAACAAGAACCGCTTGGCTGTTCCAATCGGGCTGGCCAAGTGGTTCTGCTTAGAATCAGCAGCTGATTGGCCGCTTGTTATGCAGTCAGACGTTGATTTTCTGTTGACAGCTGGCTCTCACTAAACTGTATTTTGTAAAGAGTGCTATTTTCAAAATTGTTATTGTTAGTTTTAATTATCAATGGATTCGTCAAATATAGTGCAATCACCTGGTCTAATGATGAGGTATATTTTTTCCTCCGCTTACACGCTGATGAACGAGTACAGAATGAGCTAGATCAGTCAACGAGGAAAGAGAACGTTTTCCACCGCATCTCTGAGGAAAAGGCTTTGGTCGCCTCATCGAAACCATTGTTTAGTTTCAAAAATAATGACATCAGGAACAGCTTCGATGGCGTGTATATGCAAACACAATAGAACACAATGGAACCGTTCCGTACTGTTCCGTGCAGTGCGAAAACGGCTATATAGATTTCAATTTCTGCTGAAATATATATATCATGTTTTTGCTCCACCAGCTTGCAACTGTGACCCTCAGGGATCCATCAGCTCCCTTTGTGATCCCCGTGGGGGCCAGTGTCGCTGCAGGTCCAACATCATTGGTCGGCGCTGTGACAAGTGTGCACCAGGAACCTATGGCTTTGGACCCTCAGGCTGCATACGTGAGGAACTCTCATAAAGACACAGAATATCTTCTTAATTCCTCTACAGGGCTTTTGCTTAACTTTAAGAAAAAGAGTGTAGTGGAGTTTTCTCAAAGTTAGAAAACAATATCCATGCTTTGGATATACTTTGCTCAATAAAATTGATTTTTGTGATTTTGGCAGTCAGACAGCTGTATGTCGTGCACTTCACAATTCTAGCCTTTATGGAAGAGTGTCAAGAAGAAAGGGATGGTCAAAAGAAAGTCATACAAAGTCCTGTTGGAGAGAACCAGAGTATTACCTCAGCATGAAAATTATTGTTCAGATGCTTTCCTTCCTTTTTGATCCAGCTTGAGATATTTTGCAAGGAAGAATTAGCAGAAATATTTTATTTTAGTTGTAGTTACAAAGCTGGTGGAGACATTCCCAAAAGGGTTTACAGCTGTAATCACAGCAAAAAATAGTAGAAGTAGCAATACTGAGTCACTGGTTGGGGGCAAATTCAAATGCACTGCACACTTTTCAGGTTTTAATCTAAAGAATTATATAATTTTCCTTCTGCATCATAACTATTCTTTGCTATTCTAGTTTGTGTTACTCCTTTCAGGTAAGATCCAATAAAATATGTAGTAGTTTGTGGTTTAATGTGGTGGAATGTGAAATGTTGAATGGGTATAAATACTTTTTCAAGACAATGTAACATGTGCAATCTTTGCATAGGATTTAATGTTAGATTTAATGTTGCACACCTTTAAGATGTTGGAAGACTTATGGTTGGCGCCCTCTACTGTTTCTAAGTAAATGTTTCTAAAAGAAACCTCTTCCCTGCCACTCTTCTATCCCCCCACCCAATCTTCTGCTCCTGGCCACACATCCTGTGCTTCATCTCGGCAGCATGCGAGTGCAGCTCAGAGGGGTCAGTGATTCGACTCTGTGACAAATACACCGGGCAGTGCCAGTGCCGTCCCGGGGCGTTTGGTCAAAGGTGCGACGGGTGTCAGGCGGGACACTGGGGCTTTCCCAGCTGCCGACCTTGCCACTGTAACGGACATGCCAACCACTGTGACCAGAAAAGCGGAGTCTGCATCAACTGCAGGGACAACACCGGAGGGGACAGTTGTGACAGGTGGCTTTCCAGACTACATTTGGTTAAAACTTTATTTGAATGAGTTAAATGAGACATTGAATTATGCAATGCAGTAAAATATTATGTACACCACTTACAGAGCAAGAGATCATTTTGAACTAACTTCAATTGTGGCTAAGCTCTTTTCTCATTTTCTTTGAATGAGTTTGTTGCGTCTCCTGTAATCAGGTCAGAGGAATCCTTTTTTCACTTAAAAAGACAAAATGTTTATTCAAAATTTTTATTTATGTGAACAGCTCCTAAATGATGCCAGAATAATCCAAACATGATGACTTTAGCATTTTTTTTGTTTCCTTATGAGTTAAATGATGTTTAACTCACCATGAACATAACTTTGACCTCAACAGGAGTCTTGGGAAACCTACATCCTATCATACATTATTTTTTTAAACTTTATATTAAAAGTTGTATTAAATTTATTTGTGTTCCTGTAGGTGTGCCAATGGTTATTATGGGAACCCAATTTTGGGTATATCATCTGGTGGTCAGTGTCGCCCATGCCCATGTCCAGATGGACCCCACAGTGGACGCCACTTTGCCACATCTTGTTACCAAGACAACCGCAATCGACAAATTATCTGCAACTGTAACCAAGGTTACACAGGTAAGCATCAAATAAGTATACGTTACAGTGATGAAAGTGTGGATAGACAGAAATTAAATCGATTTCATTGATTTAACGCAATAGAACAGGATTTCATGTACGTACGTGAATATGTATGTACATGTATGCATGCATGAAATGTAACATATCTATATCGATCTACCTATCGATCGGTCTGTCTATCGATCAATATAAATATACAGGGGTGCCTGAAGCTGTATGGCAGTATGCGCTGTGCGTACCTCGAGGTTTTCCTCAGAGTATTTTTATTGTTTTCCCCATTTGCTATTAATAAAATTGTAGGGGGAAAAAAAGGTCTTTTGTGTACGTAGCCCAAGTCTTTGTAAGTCTGTGGGGGTGGGCACATGAATGTCCTAAACCTGAATGTTATTGATCAGTTTTGTTTATTTGGTGCCCTTTCTTTCAGCTAGATATTTAAAATGAATAACTAGACTTGTCGCTGATGCAGATCTGAGAGGAGTTGCACTGATTTCAACTGAGCTTTTTATCCTGCATGTGCGCGGCCCATGTGGACTTTTACGAGTTTTTTGTGTATTAAAAAAAAAAAATACAAAACTCCATTAGCCCCATCCATCAGCGGGATGGGGTGTCGCACTGACACTCCATCAATCCTCCATCTTCCCTGCTCTTCCTCAGCGTCAAGCTAGACTGGGAGAGCTGGACAGTTAAATCTAGTCAAAACATCACAGAGAGTAGAAATGAAGCAAACCTTGTCACTTCACATCCTTCTCTGGAAGTCTCAGATAAACCACCCGAGCATCAGCATCCTCCTCCTCACACGGGTAGGCTTTGCTTTCGTGTCTTTATTGTTTGGTATAATTTATTTTTAAAAAATTACAAAATGCTATGTGGGCTTATAGGTTTGTGTGTGTGTCACACTGTACGCGACAGTTGAGCTTTGTGTGGATCAGAACTGCGGCTTCTGTGCCATGCGCTTTGCGTTCATGTGGCCTGTCAATGTGGTTTAGGTTTGTGCGATTTATATGTGTTAGGGAAGTCACTGTGTTTGTGTGCATCAGGTGCAATGATAGCTTTGTGCGTACCCTCCAATAATATCCTGTAGGCACCCCTGTAAATATAGATCGATAGAGATATAGATCGATATCTATTTCCCTATTTCTATAGATACATATATATGGAGTTGTCAAAGTGTTTGATTTTTTTGTCACAAATGAATCATTCATCATATTTTTATTTTCTATCAGACAAAGTTGAGGTTTTGATTATTTCACATCTTAGGGAAAATAAGCTATCCAAAACAATCTAACCCTATGTGAATTTTAAAAAAAAACTTTCTTAGACCTGATAAATGGTCATGCCAACTGTTGGTCCTATTAGCTGCCCTCAAACATGTGCAACGTCTCACAATGAGTCTTTTACATTGCTTGGGGGGATTTTGGCCCACTCTTGTTTATTGAATTGTTTTTAGTTCGGCCACATTGGAAGGTTTTCCTGCATTAAATTGCCTGGCATGTCCTTCAAATTTAAGTTTTTAAGTAGTTATTTGAAGCCATATTCTCCAAAATCTACTTTTTTGTTTGTTTTTTGAGCTGAGTCATTAAACTTGCTGCTTTGCTTCAGGTAGTTGTGCTGTATAAGCTCAGTGCAGTTGAGATCTTGGTCACAAACCGACAGCTGGACATTCTTCTTACCCTAACTTTTACCCTTGCTTTTTGTAATCATCTTAGCCTCATATTAAAATTATCTTGATAATCTGAAACATTTTAGTGTTTCAAAAAAGCAGAACTGAGAGCAGATCTATAAGGTCCAAGCAATTTTCAAGGCACTTTTTGTGAAGTAAAAATTCCAATGAGGTAATAACAGCAGTGATTCTGTTTGGGCTTTAGTGAATGGTAATGGTTTTCATTTCCTTCCTCCCCTGTCCTACTGGCACAGGGATTGTTAAACGCTCCGGGGCGACCGTTTTTAAGCGTGAGTAATAACAGTTGGCCCCCTCCCATTCCCGCTACCCTCTCCTACTTTTTTATTCTTTATTTTTGTTGGTTTTGTTTTAATCCACCGAGCCTACTGTCCTCCCCACCAGTCTTACCCATGCATGAACCCAGCAGCACTGTTGTGCTACAACACACTTCCATGTGAGACCTGGTTCAAAAGATGGTTCAGTTTTCCTCTCACTGGCTGTGTTGTGATGTTTGCACCTAAGTTGCACCTAAGGTAACAGACACAGATTAAATAATGCAAAAACCAGCTTTGAGCCAGGTCAGTGTATATATCCACCAAAGAGACCTGACCCAGAATCTTTCTACAGGAAGTAAAACTGGCTGTTCCTCAGTCTGGTTCAGTGTCTTGATGCACGACTGAATGATGTCACTATAAAAAGCATTTTAGTCCTTGTTTTGTGGTGATATTTGTTACATTTTTGTTCCAATCTCTGTTTTTTGTAACCTTTAACATGCCCATAGTCAATTCAGATTGTATTGAGGATCTTTCCAAATCTGAATTTTAACCATTCTACTGTGAGTGGTAGCTATGTACACCAGAAGCCAAGATACTGTATATTCATAATGGTTGTGTAAACAAGCAACTACTAGAAAAATTGCTGTACTTTTTGTTTTAATTTAAAAACAAGATTATAGGGTTTTAACATAAAATCATATTCCATAATAACAGAATAGAAGATGCAATCTGCTGAACCTTTAAAAGTACATTAAAAACAACTATCTTTAAGAAGGTGTTATTATTTTGAGGATCATTTTGGTTTGTCATTATTTTGTTGTTAATAGTGTAAAGTTTTGTTAAATAAAAGCCACATTTTTTTTATCATGTTTGATTTGTAAAAGCATTAAAACGGGAAAACATCCAAATACTTTTGAGAGGCACTGCATTGTCCTCACTGTGTTGTGTTTAGCTATGAGTAACTAAAACTGGTACTGGTGACACAACTTTCCACATATGTTTATCTCCATCCTTTCAAGACTTATGTTTTTGGAGAAGGAAATGACTGCCTGTAACTATTTAGTCCCAATTTAATAATAGAAAAAACACAGTTAAACCAAAATGACCCATTTCTGCTGCAAGTTTAACAACATCCCTGCTTCCATCCCCCATTCCATCCGCCATAAAATCAAGTTGAGAAATCCTTAAGTGCACTTTTCATTGAAATGTGTTCGCTCCTCCTTCTCTTCCTGTTTCAACTCAGGCGCCCGGTGTGAAGAATGCGCCCCAGGTTACTACGGCAACCCCTCTCAGCCGGGAGGGCGCTGCCAGCCATGCCAGTGCAACAATAACATAGACATGTCAGACATGGACGCATGCGACAGGCAGACTGGGGAGTGCAGGAAGTGCCTTTACAACACAGAGGGCTCCAACTGTGGCATCTGCAGGAGCGGATACTTTGGAGATGCATCCCGACGCAACTGCAGGAGTTTGTAACAGTTTTCTAAAAATATAATCTGTCCAGAAAAGAAAATGGATTGTTTCATTGACAGATTGTGTTGTTTATTTCTTTATTTTTTTCTTGTTCAGAGTGCATATGCAACTTTTTGGGCACTGAGCGCAGCCAGTGCATGGAGCGTGAAGACTGTGTGTGCCAGCGTGCCACGGGCCAGTGTCAGTGTCTGGCAAATGTCGTAGGTCTGGCCTGCGACCACTGTGCCCCCAACCACTGGAACCTGGCCAGTGGGAACGGCTGTGAAGCATGCAACTGTGATCCCAACAACTCTGTCACATCCTCCTGCAATGAAGTAAGTAAGGCATGGAGCTAAGCACTGTGCTGTGGTAGGTCATGTTGCTTGACATTGGATGTTTGTACATATAAGATAAAGGATTAAAAAATGGTAACTAGCCTATGAGTGTTACAGCTGTGGGCATTAATGGGCATATAGAGAATTCTTTTAGCATTAAGGAGTTTATGGAAGCTAAGGAAAAAGATGGAGGGAGATCCTCTGATCTGGAATGAAATTTAAAGTAAGTTTGAAGTCCTAAGAGTTGTATTTCTTTTGTTTTCTGTCCCACAGTTTACAGGGCAGTGTCAATGCCGAGAAGGGTTTGGAGGAAAGACCTGCACAGAATGTGAGGAGAATTTCTGGGGAGATCCCCGGACTCTGTGCAGAGGTCAGAAACATAATTCAATAACTTAGTACACATGGTCAGATCTGCAGTTAAGTATTTTAGGACATTCTGCAGATGTTCTATTTAACCATTCAAAGCAATTTTGTATAATATTTAAAAAATACATAAAAAACACAAATATACAAATAATTCAATTACTACTTAAAATAAGAAAATAAATACGTTTACTTTTATGTTATCTTTTATTCATGGTGTTGAAAAGCTAAATAATATTTCCAATTACCATTCACTAGTACTTGACAGTACATCTCAACTGCATCGTCAGTGTGTGTGTGCAATAATCATATTGCAAAGGACAATATCATATTGGAGTGCAGTAATTGTTGGCCAATATATTTTATGAGCTATAAAGTTGTATTTTTCATGCTAATGCTATATTTAGCCAGTAGACATAATTGATATGGCCAAAAATGCTAAAGGTATCTTGCAGGATAAAGGTATCCTACCTGAAACTAAAATTTTAGGTAGAAAAGAAAGAAAAAAGAGAAAAACGATAAATCATGCAAATGGAAATTATTGAGCTTGTTTTTTCATGTGTTTAATTGATTTATTGCTTATTGCGACAGGCCTACTAGGAAACAGAGATCAGAAAGATAAAAACAGACCAATATTATGCCCAATGAAATATTTTTTTTAATATTAAGCAGCCCTAGCCCTAGTCCTCTTGTGTTTTCCCTCTGTAGCGTGCGACTGTGACTGGCGAGGGATTGAGACGTCTCAGTGCAACCGCGCAACCGGACACTGCGTCTGCCGACAGGGGGTGTCGGGCGTTCGCTGCGACCAGTGTGCCAGAGGCTTTGCCGGCCAGTTTCCCAACTGCCAGCCCTGTCACCAGTGCTTCGGGGACTGGGATCGGATAGTGCAGGTGCAGCTCTGAGTGAAAAACGAGGGAGTTTGTCCTCAAACAAATACTGATTAAATGTGAAAAATTGTTGTTTTCACTCTTATCATCAGGACCTGGCAGTGCGCACCAAGACTCTTGCGGAGCGGGCCAATGAGATTCAAAGCACTGGGCTTATTGGACCTTATGAGAAAATCTTCAAAGACCTGGAGGCAAAGCTGGCTCAAGCTCAGGCCATCGTCAACGCAAGAAATGCCACGACTGCTGCTGTGGCTACTCTGATGGCTCTTATTGAGGACCTCAGGTACTTCTGCTTCACCCCACTACATTTTAATTTATTTATTTTTGACAGACAATAAAAGATAAAAACTGAAATTATAACAAGGCAAGTAGTCATGTCAATTGACATGAAATTTTACACCATTCATGCACATCAATATGCAGTCATTTAAGTCTGCACACGCCGCATAATCTACATCTACATAAAGTGACACTTAAACCTCACATTATCGTCATGGATTGAACAATTATTTACATTGTCAAATTTTTACCTTTGAGGAACTCATTCAATAATTACGGCGACCATTGTAGATAGAATAAAGGAGTAGTAAATTTCTGCCAAAAACTCCAAATTTTTTAGGTTAATCTCAGAAATTTTCTAGAAAAATACCTTAATCTCAAATTTTCTGAGTTTTTCTTCTTCCAGATTTTTTACTTTTCAAAGCTAAAGTTTTTTTAACTTTTGATGCTCAGAAATGTACACTTTTATTGTCAAAGATTTCTGACATTAGTCTCAAAACCTCCTCTTATATTACTCAACCTTGTTGTGTATCAAAGGGCACAAATTGGTGAGACAACCGAAGCCCTAAACCATGTGGAGGGAGATTTAACAATCATCCAGGACCGAAACTCTGACGCAAGCAAAGAGCTGAATACTCTGGAGCGGGAGGCTCGAGAACTGAACCTCACATCGGAGCAGCTGAATCATCAACTGGATATCCTGAAAAACTCAAATTTCTTAGGTGGGATGAAACAAAGCTCAGACGAAACTGTTGTGTTTTTCATTTCTCACACGCACCCCAACTGATCCGGTCCTTTTTCTTCCTCCAGGAGGGTATGACAGCATCCGCAGCTCCTACAACATGTCTCGAGACGCTGAGCGACGGGCCAACCAGTCAACCACCACCAAGCCTAGCACGGTCAGTCAGTCGGCAGACACTCGCCGCCGCACCGAGCGACTGATTGCCGGGAAGAGGGACGACTTCAACCGGAAGAACGCAGCAAACAAGCGGTCTCTGGGGGAGCTGAAGGCACGAGCCCAGGGTCTGGACATGAAAACCTCAATGAGAAGGTTGGGTCCATCGCTTCATTCTTTGAAGCACTGCTTTCACGTTTTTGACACCACAAGGTGTTTTTTAATCCCATCCCTGAATTCCCCGATTTCTTTCTTTTTTCGGTGATTGGCAATTGGCAACTGAGCTTATCAAATCTCAGCCACCATCTTATTTCTCTCTGCCATGAGAGAGGGATGACTGACAGACCACCAGGTCACGTCTGCACATGTGCAGATAACAACAGTCAATCCACCGTTACCAACGTAGCAATCAAAAAACTGGTGTTGACCAAAATATGAATCGGCAGGAAGAGGATTTTTTTAAAGATCAGTGATCAGCCAAAAAATTGCGATCAGTGCACTCATACCCAATTAAAATAAAGAACTGACATAAAATAGTTTTATTTGGTTTCTTAGATTCCTAAGTAATTCGAACTAAAATGAAAGTTTGTAGAATAGTTTACATGACAGTAAGCCTGATACAATAGACATAATTAAAATGAGCTCAATAATTTTCATTCTGATGATTATATTTTTCAGGGCAATTTTGTTTATAGAAACATGATAAACCTTTTTATTTATGGTTTCTTTTGTTTGTGGCTTTTATTTCCGTTTCATGTTTTGGTTGTTGTTTTGTTTTGGATATTTAAAATATAACAGTTCCAGTGTTAATTTTTCCCCCCCAAAATTAAAGTTTCTCTCTTTGAGAGAGCAAACTTGCAATATTATGAGTATATTTGTTGAAAATAGTCTCAAAACAATATTATTGTTTTTCACAATATTTCTGGGACAATTTATCATGCAGTAAAAAATTTTCTTATGACAAGTTTATATAATACCTTCAATCACATTTAATATTACATAAAAGTGAGGAAAGTTCAAATTCATTCCATATTTGCTTTAGCTGTGAAGCTCTGCTAATATTCTCCATTTGCGCCAACAGATCTGTGGTTCTCTGGATGATGTTCCCTGCACGGAGAACCCCTGTGGAGGAGCTGGCTGCCGTGACGATGAAGGGAACCGTCACTGCGGAGGCCTGAACTGCAACGGAGCCGTGGCTGCAGCTGACAATGCTTTGGAGAGAGCCAAACATGCAGAGAAGGAGCTGAACAAAGCCATGGGGGAGATGCAGGAACTCTTCACCAAGGTAAGACTACACATGGAGCAGATAGAGGCTAGCACATGGTCTGCAACCTGTACCAACCAGAGAGCCGATTTCACTCTCAGTCCAGCTACTACAACTGATTTAGAGCCACAAATGTTGGATGATAACTTAAGTTTTCTGTCTGTGGTCATTTTAAAGAATAACCCTTTTATTTCTGTTTTTTGGTTTTAAAACAAAGAAATACTTAAAAAAAAAAATTCTAAAATGTGGATTGGTGCATTTTCTGGGATGTGGAAAATTCTACAAATAAAAAACCACTAAGTTTACAACATAATGACAGAGAAAAAATGATTAAATATTGGTGATACCTGTGTCATTCTGTTGTGAAAATTCAACGCAGGATTTGTTTAATGCAAAATAAAACACATAAAGTCCCCAGCTAAAATCAGCATTTTTTATATCTATATTTTTAAATATTTTTGTTTTTCTGAACTTGTTTGTAACCAAATATCAAGAGCCAGTAGAGAAGGTCCAAAGAGCCACTTTTAGGTTGATGACAAATAATCATTCAAAGACTTTTATCATGATAAATGATATGACAACTGCCCACAACTATCAATACTTTAGTAAGACACTGTATCCTAAAATGTCCACGTTTATATTTTTAGAACCTTTTTTTATTTGAAGTTGGCTTTTTTCAGCAGGAATTTTTAATTCTTGTTTTATTTGTGAAATTTCATTGTTGCCTTTCTGAAGGTTAATTACTTACCTGTCTGCTGTGCAGGTAAAGGAAGCTAAGGCCAAGGCAGAGGAGGCTAAGGGTAAAGCCCAAGCTGCTCTGGATAAAGCCAAGGCCACAAAGAGCAAAGTGGAGCGCTCCAACAACAACCTCAGAGACCTGATCAAACAGATCAGGGATTTCCTCACTCGTCAGTTTTCGATAAGAGTCCACGCTTGCTGAATAACGGCAGTCACTGTTAGTGCAGCCTCCTGTGCTGAACCCTGACTCCCCTTGATCTCTTTACAGAGGAGGGAGCCGATCCAGACAGCATCGAGGCGGTGGCCAACCACGTGCTGCAGCTCTCCATCCCCGCCTCACCGCTACAGATCAGACAACTCGCCAACGAGATCAAGGACCGCGTCCGGAGCCTGTCCAACGTGGACGCCATCCTGCAGCAGACGCAGGATGACGTTCAAAAGGCAGAGAAACTGCTGCTGGATGCCAAGAGGGCAAGGTAGTGATTATGGAGTCAGATTGGTTTTTTTGGGGAAAGTTTTTTTTAAATACATGAGCTAATTTACTGACATTTGTTCCTTGTTGATGGTAAGGCATCGTGCTGAGGGGTTAAAAAGCACAGCGGAGACGGTGAAGCAGGCCTTGGTGGATGCTAAGACAGCCCAGACTTCAGCTGAGAAAGCCATTGCGAGTGCCAGGGCAGACATCAGAGACACTGAGAATCGACTGGCTGAGGTCAGCATTGTCTTGGTTCTGTGTTTGAAATGCAGAAGAAATGACAAGCATGGAGGATTTTTAATATGAAGGAAGGAGGAAGGTCTTAATGCTCTCAATCAACAGCATTAAAACCATACTAATTTAGAAATTTTGTACATTTCTAAATGTGCTAATGGCCTAGAAACAACTTAACATTTCAGGAAAACTGTTTTTTCCACTGTCATCCATTTTCATTGATCCAGTTGCCAACCAAACCAAAATTTATTTAAATTGCCTTATGTAAAATATTGGTATCTGAAAAAATTATGATTGATTCATATTAATTAATTGCGAAGCCTCTAATAACGTGAAGTTCTTTTCTAAATCATATTAATTTGAAAATGTATTTTGAAGCGATTCTTACTCAATTATTCTATTTGGGGGGGAAGTATTGACTACTTCTTAATTTTTTTCCTGAAATAATGCTACTTTAATAAAATATATGTATATATTTTTATTTTTATTTTTTTTATTTTAATGATTTTTGCACACGGGTCAGCACTTTAAATTTTTAAATAATTTAAGTTTGAAAGTATACAATATTGTTACTTTTTGGTGTTTGCTGCCCCCTGGTGGTCACCAGTTATTTTCAGTTTTTTAAAAGAAAACTGTTCTCAGTATGTCAACAATGACTCAGTCAGGTGAGCTCCCTTCAAGCCAAACTGCGTGTAAATTATCAATTGCAAACTCTTATTCTACACAGATTGAGACAGAAACCTCCAACTGTGAGCAGAACCTGGATGATGCAATGGGTCGCCTCGGCACACTTGAACAAGAGATCAATGTGCTGAAGACCAAGCGAGCCAACAACAGCATGGCAGCAGCCCGAGCTGAAGAGACGGCCACCATGGCCCGGGACAAGGCAAACGAAGCCAAGCAGGTCTGTGTCTGACTGCACACTCCAACTGTCGTTTAAAGGGACAGATTTATGTACAATCAACCTTATTGAGCTTCATATCTTAATGTTATTCCCTCGTCAAAGACATACTTGCAGTGTTGCGTTGATTCTTTCATGGATGTTTGAGAAATCATTTAATCTAACATGAAAACCATTCAGCTATGCAAAACACCGGGTTAGACTTGGCACCACCTTTGAGACGCAGCTCCTTCTCTGAGCTGCAGTTTCTGAACTTCAAGGCTTCCTTCCCCATAACTCCCCTATTCAGTTCCTTCAGTCTAGCCATATATTGTTAAATATTGCTAAATATTGTACTTATCAATATTTAACACATTGGATGGAGTAGCTTGCCAACAAATAACCACTGTCTCCTTGGAGATCAATAAAATGTATTCTGTTGTATTTTATTAACCAATCCACATTATGCTCAGATACTAGACGGCCAGTTGACAGACAAATTCAATGAGGTGCAACAACGAGTGGACACCAAGGCCAAGGCCATGCAGGACGCCAAGAAGAAGGCAGAGATTCTCCGAGAGGAGGCCAAGAAGCTCCTCAACGACGCTCAGAATAAGCTACAGAAACTAGCAGGTGCTGCTTAGCTGTAGAAGAATTGCCTATGTTTCAGGAAGAAAATGGAGCATGTAGTTGATTAAAGGTGACATTTTAAGGCTAAAATACTTTTTCTTCTTCATGCTTGGTGCAGAGCTGGAGGAAAGCTATGAGGAGAACCAGAAGAAACTGGAGGGGAGAGTCCGGCAGCTGGACGGTTTGGAGGACAAGATGAAGAGCATCCTCAACGACATTAACAAACAGATCCAGATCTACAACACGTGCCAGTAATCGAGCCCCTCCAAAACCACAAGGAAAGACGTCCACTACTGTTATTTTACATTAGATATATAAAGACATGGTGCTAGGTTTTCAAGGGAAAATAAATCTCTCTGCAAGCCAGTGTCCTTGTGGTGAACCCATTTAGTGTTTTCCACTCAAATGGAAATTGCTAATTTGGTACGTTTAAAAAAAAACATAGTAACGGCAAAGGATGTTAAAGTTTGTCAATGAGCACATATTTTATTCATTTAGTTTGTGGTTATTACTGTTGCTTTGAATTTGGAACACCACTTTGAATGTTTGCATTTAAGTTTTCAAAACCAATATGTATTCACTATAGAACTAAGAGCGGTATCTTTGAATCACCATAACAACAATTTGGCTGCAAATGGCTACGATGCTGTTTACATGCTTCTGTTACATAGGTGCATTACATCATAAAATCCCTTGAAATGGCTAAAAAAGTTAAATACAAATCAGGTCAACTCCTCCAGTATGCTGAAAACAGTTTGACATTGGGACTTCCAGAAGGATAATGATCTACGATATTTGGCCAAACCAACACAGAAGTGAAGCACCAGATCCAAAATCCATTTTCCATAAACATCCAAGGCCACAACCCTCCAGAAACCATGTGGGCTATTTACGAGAGAATGGCTACCCATAATTGTGCCACTTTTCAAAGATTTTTTTTTTCACATGACATTATTTTCTCACTAAATAATTGTACTGGAAGTACAAAATTGAAAATTTAACTCATTAAGTACAAGTTAAATTTGTAATACAGTTTTTCAGTGTGAGGTTGAGCTGAAGTTGGAAGTGTGTTCTGTAGCTGAGCAGAACATGGTGCAACAGAAAACAAGATTTTATTTTCATTATGATTAAAATTCAAAAAATGCAAAAAGAGTCTGCACAACAAACTTACTTTTGACATGAATAGGAGTAATTATTCACTGGTCACAGTGAATCTAAAAAAACCACAGTGCAGTCTAGTGGTGGCCATTTATATAAAACATTGCTGGCAACACACTATGGCCATTTGAATAGCTTTCCAGTACTTCAACAAACAGGGAAAAAACACACAGGACAAATTTAAACCAAATCAGATTTAAAACAACAAATATTAAATTCTATTAATTTCAGAAATACTTTATCAATCAAAAAGGGAAATGAAATGTTGTAACTCATTAATTTAGAATCTTCTCATTAATTTAGCATATTCTAATAGTTATTAAAGATGGTGATGGCTGTTGGCAGGAAAGATCTTCTGCAGCAGTCTGTACTGCACTGAATCTGAAGAATTCATACAAACGGCTTCACTGTTGCATCTCCAGTCCAGTCTGTTGTCAAGGCGAACACCAAGGTATTTATATTCTTGAACCACCTTCACTTCTACTCCCATGATAGAAATAGGGTTTGACCTGATCCTGTTCTTCCTGAAATCAACAATCATTTCCTTTGTTTTGTTCGCATTTAAGATAAGATGATGGTTCCCACTCCATGCCACAAAGTGCTCCACCAGATCTCTGTACTCTGCTTCTTGTCCATCTCTGATACACACAACAACTGCTGAGTCATCTGAGTATTTCTGTAGATGACAGAAGTCAGACTTGTGCTGGAAGTCTGAAGTGTACAGAGTGAAAAATATGGTCAACAGGCTGCCGAGTGGAGTACAGAAGTTGGTAGCACTGTTGCCTTGCACCAAAAAGTCCTGGGTTCAAATCCCAGCCTGGTGTCTTTTTGCACGATCTGCCTGTTCATTGGTAGGTTCTCTCCGGCTTCCTCCCACTCTGCAAAAACATGACTGTTGGGTTATTTGGTCTCATTATATTGTCCTTATGTGTGAGTGCATGTATGTGTGGTTGTTTGTCTTGTGTGTTTCTGTGTTTTCCTGCGATGAACAGGTGACTTGCTCAGGGTGGACTCGCCTATCGCCAAGTAAGCCTCCAAAAATAAGTGGTATAGACAATGAATGGATGGATGGAATATGGTCAACATCAACCTGACTGTTTAAAAATGTTTGCAAATGCAACATTAGATATGACATTTACAGAGTATAATTGGGTATGTGACCCTTAAGCATAAAGGTTGAAGCTGTTTTTAAAATAGACTGGAATTTAAAAAAAACCAAAAAAACAACCCCATTAGGCACTGCTGAGATACTGAATGTTTCTCACATACTGTATTTTGTGATGGAACAAGCTAGACCTGCAGTTACTGATCTCTGATGCTGAAGTGAAATAAGTGTTTTAGTGCCTTATGCGGTCAGTATTGTGAACAATTGGCATTGTGCATGTGAGTTTGAGCTTTGCAAAATGACTAGTGCAAAAATCGTTTTTTTTTTTGTTTTTTTTTTACATATTTCAGTATCAATGACTGGTCATTGGCAATGGAAACACCAAAGGTACCTTGTTAAGTTTTACAGTTTTCTGAATAAAGATGAATATGAAGTCATTTCAGATTTTTCTGTCTGTGTAAATATTCCTCCATGATGGTTGTTTTTGCTGGTCAAACTTGCATGTGTTCCTCTCATAGTCCTCCAGCCAGCAGCACCCCATCTGAAAAGCTGAGTCGACTTTTTATTTTTATTATTAGAAAGGTAATACTGGACCAGACAGCAGGACGAAATAACAGCATGCAAACTCATATTAACAGCAAAGAAGAAATGCGTATATGCAGTAAGTATAGGTATCCGTGATTAAAGCAAAGTTGTTGCAGCAAACATTAACTTGCCACAAAACTGCATTATTTTAATAAACGGAGGATAACGTTGGCCTCATTGGGCAGCTGCAAAAGGGACAAAGCTGTTTTCTAAAAATAGTTCATGTCCTAATGTAACTAGTCTGAGTCAGCTCGCCTGTTCATGTGACTATTTGTATGAGCCCACTCCTATTCTGGACAGGGCTGTCAGTTTGCTAAAAGTTAGATAAGAACATATTTCTTTACTTCTATATAGAGAAGTGTCATGAATAGCTCTGGAACTTTAAGTTGGGATTTTATGTGGCAGGTAATGTAAATCTTTATCACCCTTTGTCCATTTTGTCCATTCTTTACAAAATGTCTTAGGTTTGGTCAGCTTGAACTGAGAGCATCTGAACAAAAATGTCCAAGGTTTGCTACAGGTCACCTCCACCTTCTCCTTGAGCTACAATTGCTGTCTACAGAAATGTGCCATTCCCAATCACAAACAACTAATCAGAACTAGAAGGAGCATCTTAGTGCTGTCAATCACTCTTATCTACATGCTGCTCAATGTGCTAATGCCAAAGAAATAACTTACTATTTCAGAAAAAAAATGTTTATCCATTGTCACTGGTGGCCATGCGAACTAGCCTTATCATTCCTGGCAGACTCTGGGAAGAAGATGTAGCAGGTATGCCAGCATGATTGACAGTATTAAGACCCTCCTGGGTTTTTATTGGTTGAGTCTAGTATCACTGAGAGCACTTGAAGAAGCCAGAGGAGCTTGATTTTTTTCACAGATTAGCTGTCTCTTTATAATCTGTATGAGACGTACAGATTAGTGCACATTTGTTTTGTTATATTTTACAACAAATGTGTAAAAAAAACGAACATTGTGTCCTCTGGTTCCATAATCACATACAGGCACGTTGAAAACATTATTTGCTTTGGATGCAAGCACTGTCCTTATTAGGTGTGAGCTTTCTGAGGCCACGTTTTTGTCAACGAGCCTGCTGAGCCCGGTTATTTCCACTGGGGACAATTACTGGGTGTATTTTTTTCTTCTTTCCCCCCTCAACATTGAATGATTCTTTTTTTTCTGTTGATCTGAAAATCAGTAGGACGTTTGTTACGTTAATATATGTATTTTATTTTTTAAGTTTACTTTGTTCAGTTGTTAATTAAAAGCAATGTAATTTCGCAATGATTCTGAGACTTTGGTTACCTGTAAAGTAAACCGACTGGAGATCTCACCTTCTCAGGACCCCAAGTTGCCAGAGAGAGAGAGACTGTATTCAGATCACGTGTTCGTGGTATTCAGGAAGTAGCGCAGTCTGGCAGTCATTTCAGGTCTGGTGGGGTCGGTAGTATATTTTGTTTCCCACAAAGTGGGTTCCATGCGCCGAAGACAATGACACAAACGCAGTAAGTTCGATTTTGGACATTGTTGTTCTGCTTTAGTATCGGAAAAGCCGTGCTAGTTTGACAGAAATGGGTCCTGGTTAGATGTAGAACATTCTAGAAACGCCGTAAGACTGCGGGGGTTTCGAGTCCGGGCAGAAACAGCGCAGCAGCCCGAGGCCGTGAAGAAGCTTAGCAGCAGCCGGGGAGCGCGCTAAGGAGTCGCCCGCTATTGTGAGTTCAGGCGGAACTACAACCACGTTTAAGGTAAGTAGGCCTTCAGTTTCACTGCGATAGGAGACATTAGGGTTTAAAACACCCGGAAGCTTGTTGTCACGAGATGTCAGGAAGCGTTTATTTATTGTCTGGTAGCCGTGTCAACCCTCTCATTTCAGTTACACTTAGCATGTTGCTAATGACATTAGCCGTTGAGTCTTTCCTGCTCTCTGCGGGTAGAAGTGCTGCGCTGCTGCATATCAGGTTTAGCGACATCACCTATGAATTGTTTGCACTGATGGTGATGATGACAATAATAATAATAATAATAGATCAGTACAACCTTTACAGTGAAATTATCGGAAAGGAGAAGTTGGCGCACCGGTGATTAATTACTTTGTTTAGACATGTACGTTTTAGTTAAGTCTAATGACTAAATGTCCATTTTTGACACCTCGGCATTGGTAGTTAAATGTCACTATTTAATAGACACGAGAGGACATTAAACGCTATTATTTTCAGGCTGCTAGCTCACCAGCTACTGAGCTGCCAATTGTAAAGGCGAGTCGTCTGATAAAAGCCATTTGCTTTTATGAGCAGGGTTCGTATCTCAATAAATGCGCACTCTTATAAATGTATGTTGCTCTCTTTATTTACTCATATCGTTCGGTACTCGCTGAATGTTAGGCTTGGGAAAAGAGGCTAAGCTCTTTTGTAATGGCCGTGTTCCGTTTCAGCGTTATTTGAAACCGGCTCCTAATTGGCTTAAAGGTCCCTAATGTTTGTATATGAAGGAGCTTCTAACTCTTTTCGCCCCAGCTTTATATACCTGAAACACCAAGTAACGTATTTATGTACGATTTAAAACATACATATTAAACATTAAATATTTGCTAATTCATATGACTGATATTTAAAATCCAGAAATGAATGTATTCTTCAGAGATGCATTCAGTGATTAAATTATCGTTAAAAGTTAACAGGAGCCTCGGATATAAATCAAACATTACAAACATAATGATCCTTGTAAAAGTATTCACATTTTTTAATCTAAAAAAAATTGTGGTCAGTGTTTGTATTCAACTTGATGCCCTTCATACCATCAAGTGCAGTCAGTTGCCTTCCTATGTTACATAATTAATATGTATGTATTTTAATCTCAATAAATATCCAGAGGCTTTTTAGGTTTAAAAAAATAATAAGTGAACAAACAGCATAGTAAGATGTGCTTATGGAACAAGCAGAACAAATTAAATCTGTATTATGAACATAAAGCGGAAGGTAACGGTTTAGAAGTATTGCTGCATACAGATTGATTCAAAATGGAAATTAAACTTTTGTAATTGAGGTTTACACGCAATATTAAACACAGATTGAAACAATAGGGACTTTATAATGAACATACACTCACAAAAAGTATAAAAGATAATGATAGGACGAGTTTTGAAAGTTCAGAGCTAATTATTGTTGGTCAGTCAGTGTGATCTACTGTATCTTCTGTTTTTTGTTTTTTTTAATTGTCACTGCTGCTTTACAGGTGCTTCAAGTCATGTTGTCGTTTCCAGGTAGCTGTCCGGTTTGGTTTTGTTTCACATGAAACCCTCTAAACCAGCAGTTTCTAAAGTTGTGAAGCTAACTTGAGTTTTTGTTAAAATAAACGTTGAGTCTAAGCTAAATGAAAAAGGATCATAGTAAAATGTTTTCTCTGATAAATGTCGAGATTGAAAATACCGCAGTGTTTTTCACAGTAGCGGCCGCCAGGGGACGCTGTGGGGGCTTTAGAGAGTAGGAGGGAAAATGAGGGGGAAGAAACTCAAAAATAAAATAAAAAATGAATCTCAAATTTTTCAATCTTAAGTTTTTCATCATGATTTCAATTTTGTTTTTCAGCTTTTTGAAATGAATATCCAAGTTAAATTTTTTTATTTGAATGTTATTTCTGATACTTGTTTTTTGATTGGCTGTCAGATTGATCAAAACACTTTGGACCTTAAGCTAAAGGAGGAAAGACATGGAAAAGTTTCTGACTAGACAAACATCAAAGAAACTGTCCAGCTGCCTCACTCTGGAGATACTATAAATGACCATAAGACCTGAGATTACAATTAAAAATGAATGACTAGTATAAACATTGAATGTTTTCTCATCAGAAGAGGTGCTTGTAATGAAAATTGTATTGTCTGTTGATAGTCATAATATATTATCAGATAATTAAGACTTTCCAGCATAGAACTCATGGCCACCTAAAACCAAAAGGTATGGAGCAGCATTTATGCTAAATGAATGTAATATTCATTGGATAGTGACTAAAAAACATTCTAAAAGTTGATTTTTCTTTACATATTTTGTAGCATTGTGTGTGTTTGCAAAGGGGCTCCCCGCCCAGAGGTTAATGCTCTTTAGGGGGCCCTGATCTATGCGAGTAGAAGTTAGCTTACCATTTTTTTTCTCAAGTTCTTACTATTAATTGTGCCACAGTTTGCAAACATCATTCATATTTACATTTCTACGTTGTTGTTATTTTGCGTCAGAAATGCCCTCTGTGTTCTGCTGCAGGTTCCCACACCGCCATCAGCACCCTGATTCTGTTCTGGGAGAGTTCAGACCAGTATCGTCGCCAAGATAGCCGGGCCAGGCAGGAAGAGGCACACCTCAGATTCCGAGCCCAGCAGCGGTAGTGATTCTGGCGACGGGCAGCCGGTTAGCGCTAAGTGCCTGAAGATGGCCAGCAGCGGCGGGGACCGAGTAGCTGGTAGCGAGACGGGGGGCCGTCGTAGTGGGGCTCAGCAGCGAGGAGGCGCTAGGGAAAACGGCTCAGAACAGACCAGCAGCACCAGTAAGAAGAAACAGAAGGACAAGGCCAACCAGGAAAGCAAAGAGGCCAAGAGGGCAGCAGCAGCCAATGCGGCGCTGGACGGTGTTCTGGCGGAGGTCAAGAAAGGTGAGAATAAATAAAACTGAAGTAACCAGTTTATTTGATTGGTGAAATTACTGTGGGTAATCACTGGATAACGTGGAGTGGTGCAGTGCTGCTCCTCTGTTGCTGTGTTTCTATTACAAATGTGTCTTAATTCTTTTATATTCTGTTAAGTTAAAAAAAAAAACCCACAATTTTGCAATTGCAGTGTTTCTATTAAATAATAAATGAAATTGAAGTCATGCATAAATAAGCTTGTTCATGCTTATAAGTCATTTAAAATCATGGCAGCAACAGACGTGGACAGATGCATACATTCATAATGCAGCCATAGCACCAGCGCTGCTCATCCATCAGCCATCAGAGATGTTGGTGTCTTTATTCAGACGTTGGAGCAACAAACCCCTTACACTTGACAGTGGCTATGTAGACCTAATTTTTTAGAAATTGTAGTCATTGGTCTTACAGGAGAACTCTGGATTCAACACATGGGGTTGACGCACATCTTTTTATGGACTGCGTGATGCTGTGGGAGCTCTGGTGGAGCCAGCTGCACATAGTCCAGAATAAAGAAAAGATTGTTCTACCACTTCCTGTTGTCCTCTTCAATGTTTTCGCCAGCAGTAACATTTGGTCGTTGGTTGCATGACTCGTGATGGGAACAAAGTGCTTCTGTTGCAAATTTGTGAAATGCATCTATTTTGATGAGGCTGAAAAACGACCTTATTGAAAAATAAGTTTTTTTGGGGGTGGGGGGACTTTCAGTTAAACAAATTTTCATAATTTCAATTTGCGCAATTTTATGGTTAATGGAAACGCAGCTAATTCATGACATGAAATTTTTTAAAAAGATTTTTCAAAGACAAAGAATCACTTAGTGGACTCTAGGAGAGCTTAAAATCTTCTTAGTAAAGGGTTTGTTTTGATTTTCTAATGAAAGGTCTTTTGAATTTGTTATAATTTCCTGTACATGTATAAAAAACATGTTTTCAGCTGGAATATGTCTTCAGGTGAGCTTGTAGAAAATGGGAATGCATTACAATAATAGCTATTCTGATGTTCACCGTCTGTTTTAGCCAATTCATCACTTTAGTCCAGTTCAAACTGAAAATGGTCATCAGTGAGATGATATTCTATAATGGTATAAATGGTCTGATGTTTTTCTAAAATTTAAACGATGTCCATTTATGTGTGCAAAACATCTGTTTCTGTTAAACATGTTGTATAGCAAGTGCATACTTTCATAGGGATATTTACATCTGTGTTTTTATATGTGGAAATAGTTGTTTCTCCATGTGCCATTTTTATTTATTCTCCCTCTATAACATGAATGTTTTTATTTTTTAGGCGTCTGGATTGTTGCCTTTCATTTTGATACTAGAAAATTTCTGACCTTGCAGTTCTTTAGATGTGATAAATTAATTTTGACCATTTTGATGTTCTAATGTTTCAGCAACATGTTTTCTGAAGATCAGATGGTCATGTGTATTTCTGTGTACTGGTTCAGTTCTATAATCTATAACCTTTGTTTAGATGTGTTTGTGGACTGGAAGCAGAACGTGAATGAAGTGACAGTCAGACTGCGCTGTGGAGACGAGGTGCAGAGGACGGAGGACATCAACACCACCTTCACAGACACACACTGCAACGTGTCTTTCCCAGGTTGGCTTTGCTAAAACCTTAACTGCAACTAAGTGAAATGGATTCATGCAGGTGTTTGTAAATGTTCCTTTTGACTGTATTTTGGTTTGTGTCTAATTGTTCAGATGGGCGGCAGTGGAGCTGTCAGTTGCAGGAGGAAATCGAGGCCTCGTGCAGTAAAGCACAGTACAAGGAGAAAGGTGGACTTTTGCATCTCATTTTGCACAAGAAGATTCCGTTTCACATTTGGCCGTCTCTCAAGGTGAGTCACTTTCAATGTTTTTCTTCCTCTTTTTGCTGTTCTTCAAATACATCTGGGTTCAAACTTTAGACAGAAACATATTTATTATTATTTACTTTAGTATTGCCAAAATTACAATACTAAATTTTGGCAATACTAAAATTTAATATTTTAGTATTGCTAAATACTAAAATACGCTAAAGGCGAGCTGTGAGAGAGGATTGCAAAGTAGAGATGTGAATATTTCAGCGTTTTTTTGATTCCATTTTTAGGGTCACGATTTGACTCAGAAACAATTTTTAATTCAGAAACCAATTTGTGTATTCAAACAGCCTGGAGATATTGTTGAAATTATGTGACTGACAATATGAAAAGACTGTAAAGAAGTGGGACATTTATTTAAAACATTTCTATAAGGTTACATACTATGCTGCATTATGTGGACACGTAATCCGGTTTGCAGTTTACTCAGAAATAAGAGCAGCAAAGACATACAACTTAAACACATTTTAAAATAGAGTTTTGAGCATTTTGAATCAATTTAGAATTCCCAGGACTCATAATTGTGATTCTATATAATATTTTTAATAATTCTGCATCTCTATTGCAAAGCAACACAAACTTTATATTTCCTTTTAATGAACTTGGTGGTTTTAAATTCAGAGGCCAAAAACCCACTTAAGATGAAAGACAACCGGAAGAAAATAACATTTTTCTCTACAGTTACTTAATTTCAAAAGCTAATTGCCAAGTTCACCATGTTGGTGTTTGTTAAATGGCCTCATTTATTTTCTTTTCTCAACTCTTTCAGTCAAATAAGAAGGAAAAGGAAGTGACCCGACCAGAGTCCAGAAATGAAACCAAACCTTCCACCTTGAAGTCGTCAGAGAAAACCAGATCAGCTTTAGAGCAGCTGCAGCCTCGGCCTCCCTCATCACCCGCACACGACGAGCAGAGCCGCAGCGCCGGCAGACCCGAGCGCGGCTTCAAACGCTGCTTCAAAAACAAAGCGGGTGACAAGGCAGCCGCGGACTCGGTTCAGGTGAAAAAGGGCACCGACGACCACTCAGGCCCCAGCATCACGCCCAGGGCAGCCGCTAAAGGCGAGCAGCCACCTCAGGAACACACTTTACGGCTGCTCAACACGAGCAAAGATGCAGAAGGGGAGCCCACCTCTGTCAGATCTACTGCAGCTGCTGGTAAGATTCCTCATCTCAGCTCACACAGTCGTGAAGACAACAGAGAAGAGAAGGAGGGAGGCAGCCAGGAATCTGGAGGACCAGCGGCGGATAGAGACAGAGCTCAGGTGAGACGGTGCTCGTCTAAAGCCTCTGCTCAGGTTTGTTCTGAGAACCACTTATGGTTTCAAAAACTGTTTCAGATTCTCAAGTGTTTGCCCTGAGAGAAGTCTCTTGGTCAATCAGAATAGTGTTTTGCTTTTTTTATCATTATTTTATTATTTAGCAAGTTGTAAAATGTTGGCTCGAGAAATTATCTACTGCAGTAAGAAGCTGGAATATTTTTTTCCATTTTCTTTGTTTAATATCTTTTTGTTCAGACTTTAAAAGCCTTGTGTGGTTGGGATCTTTATCACTAAAATAAAAGGCGATTCTTCCTTTTTATTAGAGTGAAAGAATGTCTCTTTGTATCACTGCAGCCTGGATAAGGAAGACTTCTGGACATGCTGATATCATGTTACACCTGACTTTGGTTTAAACTGAAATTTGGTAACCTGTTTCCTTCTGGAGAACAAAAGTAGTAAAAGAATCCATTGACTTTAGATATTCAGTCTAAAGTCAATGGAGTGCTAACAAATTTCTTTGTTGCCTCCAGAACACTAATATCCATCTTTTTGTGTGAAGGTGGTGAAGACAGACGAGTCATCAGACGTGTCCGAAACAACAATACCTGGGACTGACGGCCAGCCAACGACTCCTGAAATCACCGATCGCTTCCACAACCCAGCCAAATCCAACAAGAACACAGATTCTTCTCCACAGATGCCAAGAGACGGAACTGACCTTGAGCCTCAAGGAAAACCCACGAAGCACGAATCCCAGCAGGACCCATTCACATCCCAGCAGCCTGGGATAACAGAAACGCCACCTGAACCGGCTGCCGGTGCAGATCACAGGCAGAGTCAATCAGCAGGTCTAACACCGAAGTCTGACGGAGAGGAAAAACGGGACCAGTCAAAGGAAGAGCCCACTCTGGAGATGATGCAACAGGAAGGTTGGTTACAAACGCAGAATCGGTTTAAATGGAAATGTTTTGAGGAAGCTTGGATTATTCCAACTCTTTAATCATTACCATTAGTTTGAGAACGTTACAAACACTCCCAGAAAACGTCCCAAGTTGCGCTTTTGGAAATGAAACGACAACAAAGAAAATACAACGGTGGACTAAAAAAAAACTAGTGTTTCTGTATCATCAAATAATCTTTTAAATAAATAATGTACTGCTACAGATTACTGATGCTTTATTATCTGAAAACAGAGTGAGTTGAATGTAATGCCAAACTTCATTGTTAAACTGGACGTGAATATGAGTGGAGCAGAATGCCAGGTCCATGTTTCTGCAGTGATTTTCAAAAATATCAACAACCTTGTGTTCTGCCCTTGCAGCACAAATGGCCTAAAACCTGCATCCCACTATTTACATCGTTATTGATACTTGCAGTTTGCCATAAGGCTTTGATATTTGATGCATACAATTCATTTGTGCTGTGTTCTCCAAAATGTGCTTTCAAAGAGGGATCATGTAAATGATCCCAAACAGATCGGTTTGAATCTTAGGTTGCTGACATACAGTAACCTGTGCTGAGTTCATTGTATCAACTATAAACCCAGCTTAACTCATCTCTGCTATCACTGTTACTGGCGTATAAAAAAAAAAAACTAAACTAAATTTATAATGAACAAACAAACAACACCAGGGTTTTCCCCAGTGTATTATAGGCATGGCGGCCCCCCTCCCGTGTCAACAGAATTGTCGGACTCTCTACGGATCGCGCGCACAACACCCCACCCCCTGACCGCCAGGCTAAGCGGCTTTTCTGGGGGAAACCCTGAACACTTAGCCTGGCAGGGTGCAAAGTAAAGCCTGGTGGCCTGTCAGGCTTCTAATACCCTGGGGCTAAACCGTGATCACATCCTGACAAGATAAATGGAACTGTGAGAAAGCATCTGTATTTTCTTATTTATCACTTGTTAGTTCAAGTTTTTTTTTTTTTTTTTTTTTTGTCTATAAAAATCCCCTACAGCCCCCGAGCCGATGGTCAACCTGCCGTTGGTGAAAAACGACTCGTACGAGAAGGGCACAGACCTGATGGTGGTCAACGTTTACATGAAGGGAATCTGCAGGGAAACAGCCAGGGTCATCTTCAGAGAGCAGGACTTCACTCTCATCTTCCAGACAAGGTGGTTCACCTGAAAACGCTGCTAAAAAGCAGAAGCTTTGCCTCTTTGTTTATCAGAACCAGTGACTTATTGTTTGCTCTTTGACAGCGACGTGAACTTTCTTCGGCTTCATTCAGGCTGTGGGCCAAACACAGTGTTCAAGTGGCAAGTTAAACTCAGGTAGCTGCTCTGCTCTGACTTCCTTATAACTGGTTAATGACAGCATGAAGGAAATTGTCTAGTTGGTATTTCCAAGTAATACTAACATTTTGAAACGAAGGTCTGAAAAAGTACAAGTTCTGCATGAAGTTGACGGCATAAAGGCGAGCTACTTGAAAACGTGTGATGTGACCTCCTGTGTGTCAGGAACCTGATCCAGCCGGAGCAGAGCAGCTACTCCTTCACCCCGTCCCGCCTGGACATCACCCTGAAGAAGAGACACAGCCAGCGCTGGGGCGGCCTGGAGGCCCCGGCCTCACAAGGTCTGCTGCAAGCTTTCTATCTAGTCCCATTTCATTCTCTCAACGACTTTAAAGAATTTAATAATTCATTTTATTTGTTCTTTCTGTTGTTTATTTTGGATATTTCAAAAGTCTTCTAGTCCCAGTGTTAAAGTTGATAGATTTTTCAGAATGTGTTGTTGCATTATTATGCCTTTGCCATTATATTACTTAAAAACAACAATATTCTTGTTTGTTTTGATAACCTCTGGGCCAATTTACTGTCCAGCAAAATTTATCGTGGCAGGCTTAGCTTTGTCCAGAATTGTTTTTAAGCAAAATAAATCATTTTTTAGGAAATGTGTAATTAATATTTAGCACAATTCACGGTGAGTCTGTTGGTGATCTTCTAACCACAAGCTTTGTTGTCCTGTTTAAGGTGCAGTGGGTGGTGCTAAGGTTGCTGTGCCCTCCAGCCCTGCCTGCACGGAGAAGAGCCAGCCAGGCAGCAGTCAGCACAGCCTCCCAGCCAAGGAGGAACCCCAGAGGGTCGGAGAGGAGCCCACCAAGGTGCCCAAGGCGTCTCCCAGAGGAGTGGAGGAGATGGGTCTGGATACTGTAGCTCCCCGCTCCGTCTCTGAGCATGTTAACATCACCAAGGCGGAGCCCACAGTAACCACGGTGAGGGGAAAACACAGCAGGTTACTCCAGCTCAAACAAGCAACATAAACTAATATGCGTGTGAAGATAAGTGGGACAATGTGTGCTTGTGTTTCAAGCCTCAGCCCAAGCCTACTTGCATGGTGCAGCCCATGACTCATGCACCACCTGCTGCTAACGAGTGCCACGAGGAAGAGGAGGAGAAGAAGGTGTGCCTGCCTGGATTCACAGGACTGGTTAACCTGGGCAACACCTGCTTCATGAACAGCGTCATCCAATCCCTGTCCAACACCAGAGAACTCAGGGATTACTTCCATGGTAAACACAACCATGTTACTGCTTTGGGTGATCCATGATCATCTAACCAGGAACCAAAAGGTTTATTCAACATCAACAGAATTTATCTGCATCACTTTTAGTTGTTCAAGCTTTAAAACACTAGTGATTAATGCAGAACATTAGGAGCTTGTTCTTAGGGGTCATTAGTGGAAACTTCAAAGTTGTAATCGAGTTAATTTAATTAACTGAAATTAATTTATTGCATTTTAATTAAAAACTATGAAAAAACAAGCTAGATTTTCAAGTTAAGTACCCCTTTTTGCTGCTGAATTACTCAATAAATGGATATATAAGCTGAACAAAAAAGGTATTTGTTTTTAATCGGTTTGGGTTTTTCAGTTGTCAAATAGGTGCAAAGTGTTATTGTAGCCATTTAACTTTCAGTGTTCCTGGAAGCCCTGATCATTGATGTAACTTCCTTAGAAATGTGGACACTGACATTAGCATTGGGGGTGTCTGTGCTGCTGCTACATGTTTAGCATTGAAATGCTAATTTAGGCTTGAATAGTTTAGCTGATGAGCTAATTTCTTTCTTTTTTTAAAGGTTTTGTTGGCTCTAGTGGCCTTTATTTGAAAGTAGTTTGACAGGAAAGAGGGTAATGAGAGATCGGGAAGACATGCGGCAAATGTCACCAGGCCGGGAATCGAGCCTGTGACCACCAGCATGAGGACTAAGACCTCAATACATGGGTTGTGTTTTCCCCCTGCTCCACCACAGCACCCCCAGCTAACTCCTTTCACCACAACTTGAGCTCAACAAGTCTTTTTCATCATCCCACCAGATACTTTTTTTGAAGCAGAACTGAACCAAGAGAAGCGGTTTTATTGTCCATTGATGTTTGTAGATGTCGCTTGTGCTTCAAATTTATGGGTGTACTAGAAACATGCGATTACAAAGGTTCCGATTTGAGACTTTTCTATGTTTAAATTGCGTTAAATTAATTAACACATTAACATCCATCTAATTAATTAATCAAAATTAAAATTAAATCTTAGCCCTCTGAACTGTCTGTAGCTTTACTATAAGGTGCTGATGTTAAAACCTCCTGATCTCTGAGTCTTCCCTCCCTGTCAGACCGAGCGTTTGAATCCGAGATCAACTGCAGTAATCCGCTGGGAACCGGAGGCAGACTGGCCATCGGCTTTGCCGTTCTGCTCAGGGCTCTGTGGAAAGGGACTCATCATGCCTTCCAACCATCAAAATTAAAGGTATTTTAATTAAGCGGGATTTTTCTAACTTGCTTGGAATATTTCTTCCATTTCTCTCACACAATCCTTTTCACGAGTCTTGTTTGAACTCCTGCATTCCCTTCTGATCTTGCAGGCGATCGTGGCCAGTAAGGCCAGCCAGTTCACAGGTTATGCTCAGCACGATGCGCAGGAGTTCATGGCGTTCCTCCTGGACGGACTCCATGAGGACCTGAACCGGATCCAGAACAAACCCTACACCGAGACGGTCGACTCTGATGGACGGCTTGATGAGGTGGGCTGGTTGTGGAAAATTGGCCCCATGGGAGATTTACTTATTTTTTTCTATTAAGCAAAACCAAGTTAAAGTTTGCTTTCAACTGATTGTTTCTTTTTTTTCCTGTTGTTGCAGGTGGTGGCAGAGGAGGCATGGCAGCGGCACAAGATGAGAAACGACTCGTTCATCGTGGATCTGTTCCAAGGCCAGTTTAAATCCAAGCTAGTGTGCCCCAAATGCTCCAAGGTAACATTCAGCTCCACTAAAACATGGGATGACAGACCTGGCTTCACCCCGTCTCAAGCTCCCTATTTCTTTTTACAGGTCTCCATCACCTTTGACCCCTTCCTGTACCTCCCAGTCCCGTTGCCACAAAAACAAAAAGTGCTCTCTGTTTTCTACTTTGCTAAAGAACCTCATAAAAAACCAATCAAGGTGAAATGATCATTTGTGCTCTCTTCTCCTGACATTACCATTTGCACTTTGACCCCCTATTTAACACACTTTTCCACTGTGTCGTAGTTTTTGGTTAGTGTGAGCAAGGAGAACTCCAGCACTGCTGAGGTTCTGGAATCCATCTCCAGGAGTGCGAGAGTCAAATCTGAGAACCTCAGGCTGGCGGAGGTTAGTTGTTTTTTTCCTGTACATTTTTATTCTTAAGATTTGTTTATACACATAATTTTGACCAATGTTTTGCAGAAATACAAGCCAAGTTTACAGATTCTTGCATGTTTTTGCACAGAATTGTTTATTGCAAATTTTCCACACAAATGACCCAAAATATTTAAAGTGATGCTATTCCCCCACCTGCAAGTGGCAGTAATTATTTTTTACTGCAGTGCTGCCTCATCCTTACTTGCTCTCAAGTTAGTTTGTGATCAATACAGCAAGTAACAAAAGTTCAACTTTAAGTTTAAATAATAAAAATGTTTGTGTCCAAATCCATGTCCTTCTCTTCTTTTTCTTCATCTTGATCTAAAAATGAAGATTTTTAGATGGGCTTAAAGAGAAAAAGATGGCAAAATTCCTAAGAAATATTCCTAAAATAGCACCTCGAAATTTTTGCAAATATAATTACAAAAACAATCATGAATTCCTAGAAGGACTGAATAAATCTGATTCTTATGTAAATGCAGAAAACTGTATAATTCAGTAATTAAGCAATAATTAGTGCCAACTAGAGTAAAAACAGCCATTGAATACCATCAGTAGTGGAAGAGAAATGGCTGAGATTTTCACTTGTTAGATTTTTATTTTTTAGCTGCAAATTCATCTTTTGTTCCAAATAATCAAGTGGTCACTAAAGGAATGTTATTAGATTTTAGGCTACAAAATGTTTTTCTTAATTAAAGAATAATTAAATTCTTCATTTTTATCTTTAAATACATTTCTAATGTATAAAATAAGCTCAAGTGGGTACGTGGAAAATGTGCAAATTATTACAATATTTTTTATCCAATTATCAGAATAATCAGTGTACTAAAATGACCATATGACAAATGCTTAAGTTTTCCTGATGGGAGTCCTCGTTCTTCCTCTGCCAGGTGACGAAAAATCGCTTCCAGCGCATCTTCCTGCCGTCCCATTCTCTGGACACCGTGTCACCGTCTGATATGTTGTTCTGCTTCGAGGTGCTTTCCAAAGATCTGGCCAAAGAACGAGTGGTGCTGCTCAGAGTGCAGCAGGTAATAAAGGAAACTCTTTTGTTGTTCTGTTCGTTAGCAGAGGTGCAACGATCCAATCTGAACGGCTTCGTTTTGCCTTCCAGAAACTCCAGGTGCCCAGCATCCCCATCTCAAAGTGCGCTGCCTGCCTGAAACCTCCGGTGTCTGAGGAGGACAAACTGAAGCGGTGCACCCGCTGCTATCGAGTGGGCTACTGCAATCAGTGAGCATCATGGGATATTTCAGAGCTGAACTGCGAATGTCTCCAGCTTTGACTGTATTTTCTCTCTTCTGTGCCCCCAGACATTGTCAGAAAACTCACTGGCCCAGTCACAAGAGTCTATGTCGCCCCAACTCTGAGAACGTAGGTCTGCCCTTCCTCATTAGCGTCCCAGAGTCCCGCCTGTCCTACGCCCGCCTCGCCCAGCTGCTGGAGGGTTACTCCAGGTAATCACACCACCTCAACTGCTCACCTGTTTGGTTATTTTTGACTTCCTCTGCCGGTCATTTTTATATTAAACTTACCCTAACAAACACAGAAGTTCTGTTTTTGTTGGGGAATAAAACAATATTAGATTAGATCATCAGTGTTTGAAAGAGTTTGCTTTGAGATTATATTAATAGAATGAATCAAGATGCAGATCAAAGGGGCAGTACTTGGTTTAGCTTTACATCCTGTTATAATGTTTTTCGGTCATACTTGGAGTTCTGCCTTGATTCTTTCATGCATGTTTGACAAATCCTTTAATCTCCATGGTAACCATTCAGCTATTCACAAAGCCTGGTTGAACCAAGTGCCGCCTTCAAGGCACAGCTCCTCCTTAGAGCTGCAGTTTCCAAGCTTCTGCCTCACTGAGCAGCTCATAGGAGCTACTTCTCAGTGAAGTTCTAGTAAAAATGTTAAGTGTTAATAAAGGATCGACATAATGACTTTCAAAAAAGCAGGAGTTTTTAAAGAGACAGAGAACCAATTTAAAGGTGTTAAATTATAAAGTCAAATTTCTTGTAAAAGTTATATTTCATATATATAGATAGCATTTTATAACAATTGAAGATTACATGGTTACTTAATTGTGCTATAAAGTGGCACTTTGTGCCTGGAAAAGATATAGTACAGTCCCTTTTTAAGGATTTGTGATTAACATTGTAAAAGGAATTTTAATTCATGTTGGTCATTATCCGCTATGGGATTATCATAAGTGATTCCTCTAAATGGCAAATTGAAATCCTAATGTGAGGCTCTTTTTATGCTTTTTCTTTTTTTTCTACCAGGAGTTGGCATTAATAGATTTTTCTACACTTAGAAACATTCATGGCTTTTAAATCATAACAGCTGTGAAACAATAGAAGATGAACACAGTTTTACTTTTATAGATTATATGAATTCTGCTGTGCTGAAGATCCAAGTTTCAGCAGTTAAATTACTGCAAAATATCTTAGGTCAAAACCATTTTGTAGATGTGTTGCATAAATGGCAAAACTCAGAATCTGTACCATTACTTCAGCTAAAGAAGCAGAAGACTGTGAATCCTGATGAAACCAACTGATCTGTAACTAAAACCTGGGATTCCTCCGTCCCTGCAGGTTTTCTGTGAACGTATTTCAACCCCCGTTCCAATCAGGCAGAACCTCTCCTGAAACACCCCAGGCCCGGTTAGACGTACCACCAATGGCGCTCGGCTCTCCTGACGGTACCGGAGACGAGGCCAGGGGGGCGGGCGGTGATGTACAGGCTGGCGATGCTGACTTGCAGAGCCCCTCTCTGCCACCTGAGCTCCAGGGGGAATACAGCCAGGCGTCAGCCATCCACGCCGAGGCGTCGGGTCCCTTCTCCCTCTCCAGCACCCGGACTAAAGACTCCGGGTTTTCTGAGTCAGTTTCCTCCACTTCCTGCTGCTCTCTGGATCCTCAGGCGGAGAAAGAGACAACATGTGAGAAATCGGTGCGGCCAGAAGGTAAAAACCAACTAAAAGTCTATCTTTATATTTTACATCAGGCATCACTAAATGGTGGGCTTTGGTCCGAATCAGGGCCGAGTGATGGCTCTGGCCTGAACCCGCCTCCAACCTGATTAATTCACAAAAATAGATTGTTTTCATGGAGCGTCTGTTCCAGCAGGAAACGAGCAAAGATGCCGCTTTTTGTTTTCTGAAGATATTGACCAGTTTAAACTTTTTTTTTTGTTGTTGTTTTTTACAGGTTAATTTTATGATACCCCTTTAATTTAAGCACTTTATTCATTGTTTAGTAATGGTGTTGACTTTTTTACTTGAAGTGTAAGTCTCAATTCTGTAGGCTTAGACCTTTTCACATTAACAGAAAAGGGATATTACACTCTGTTGGCATTTTTAAGATGCATTTTATTCTGAGGTTTCTGTCTTAGTCCAGAACGTCTTAAGTTTAATTGTTTCAGGCTACTTTAAAACATGGTAAGATGCTGAATATTTACTGTGAAGTGCAAATTAATAGTTAATATGTGAAGTAACCAGGACTGGGGAAGGGATGGTTGAACTGAAGGAGTTCAATCATCCCTTCAGTTAGTTGAACGACGGAACATTAGGGCCAGGTTACAAGAAATGTTGTATATTTAAGAGAATATAGTCATAATATTAGCAGAAGAACAGAAAATTAAATGGAAAAATGTAATTTTTATTAAAAAAAAGCCCAGCATAGAGATCTGATGTGACCATCTCAGTCCTTGATAATTTGATCCTGGTGTTTTTAAAAGATTTAGTTTGTCAATTAGATATTATCTGTCAAACCTAAACTACTGTATAACTTCACAAAATCTTCAACGTTCATTTAAATTGTTTATTTTTCCTGTTTAAGATCTCATAAAATTACTTTACTCTCCTAATATTATGACTATGTTTGCAATATTGTGACTTTATTATCATAAATTTAAAGTCCAAATCAATAGAAGATGGCTGCCCTGGGCATGCTGACATCACTCTGAACTAGGAAAACCCAAGGACTCCATTGGTGGAAAAAAGAAGATCCTGATTTTTCCAAAAATTAAATCTGCCAATATTCAACAATTTGATAAAATAGATTTATCGACCAGCACCAACAGAGATTCTTCTTCTTTGGTCTTGGTGTGCAGCTGCAGTAACAGGGTACCAACAGCCCAGTGAGGCAGCGTCGGGTCATGCCAGTCAGTTCTACATCGGTCTGCTGGACTCCAACAACAAGGAGCAAAGGCTGGATGAGAAAGGTACAAGAACGATCATCGGTTCTAATTGGATTTTAGTTAAAATGCAACTTTGTTTCTTGGCTTTAATTTTCCCTCGTACGCTCCCTGCAGAGGACGCTCTCGCAGACGTGGTAGATGACGCGACCTTGGAGCTGGTGTGGAAGAACAACGAGCGTCTGAAGGAGTACGTGCTGGTCAGCTCCAAGGAGCTGGAGTATGAGGACGACCCCAGCTCCATGAGCGAGACGGCCAGAGCCGGACATTTCACCCTGGAGCAGTGCCTCAATCTCTTCACCAAGCCTGAGGTGTTGGCACCTGAAGAGGCCTGGTAGGGACAAACATTTACCACCTCGGTCCCTCCTAGGGTCCCAAAACATTTTTACCACGACAACTACGAGGCGTGCTTCCCGGACTGAAAAACTGCAAAGTCTTACCAAGTATTTAGTCTGTCTTAGTTCATTTGAAATGAGACAAAAGTAACTTTTCAGCAAGATGCAGGAAGTAATTTGAAGGAAAACATTCCTTAATCATTTTAAAATGTACTAATTACACTGGCCGATTATTATTTCACTTCTAACAAGACATTTTCCCCATGTTGTAAGTGAAATAATCTGACTGTGGTATCAGTAGTTTTCTCATCAATATTAAGAAATGTTTTATTTAAGCAAGCTCTTATAGAGGGATTATCAGTCAACATTACGTTAGCAGCCACTCTACTTTGCATGCCGCCTTCGGAACGCAGGCAAGAATACATCATTCTAACTATTGAAACTATTTACAGATGGGCTATAAAATAATATATCTTCACTCGGTGCAGCTCCCGCATGCAGCTTTGCAGGGTCTGTGGTTTTCAGAGGCTTTATTTTTAGCACATTGTCTCTGTACCTCATGCTACCTTCCATTCAACCTGCTGCATTTTTTATTTCTGAATTTCTTAGTTTATCAGCTGCCTTGATGGATGCAACTACATCCCCGTTTTCCCTCTAATTGTGACCAAACTACGACAAAATGATTTTATTTTATTTATCCTTTTCACGCTAAATCTGGATTTTCACCCTTTTTTTCTTGTTTTTCTTTTGTCTTATAAAAACCTCAGTTTTTGGAAAACCCTATTCTGGTGCGCTTATTGCTCACCTTCTCCATGTTTGTCGTCTTTAGGGGGACTGGACATATTTCATTGAGACCCGATGATCTTACAATGTCCAACTTGCTTAAAGATAGCTAGTAATGGGCAATCTTCTCGTCATTTATTGTCTCACCTGCATTTAATGGTTATGGGTGATTGGGACACATCTCATTCACTAATGTTAATTTGGTAGAATAACTTATTTTATCACACTGTGATGAACAGTTATAGTACACTAACATGGTAGCTAATGTTAAAACAATAAGATAAATGCAGGCAAGTGGCCTCTGTGACTCTTCCATCAGTCAAGTTGCGCACCCATCCGCTATGCTTACAAATAATTCCGCTACATCTTTCTAAAACGTTACTTGTACTTAAGTGTTTTTTTTTTCTTATTTCAAATGTGCTAAGATATTTGCTCCAAAAACTTGATGGAAATACTTGCAGTGAAATATGTGGAAATTTCTGCCAGTTCTCTGGAAGACAGAACCAGTAATTAAAGAAATGTCTGTAAATGTAATCTTTCTTTGACATATTCCTGGAGCTGTCTGTGTTCCTTGTTGCTGAATTTGCTGGATCTATTTCCTCCCTGCTCCCCGTCTACTTCCAGGTACTGTCCAAAGTGCCAGCAGCACCGAGAGGCCTCCAAGCAGCTGCTGCTGTGGCGTCTGCCGAACGTTTTGATCATCCAGCTCAAGCGTTTTTCCTTCAGAAGCTTCATCTGGAGAGACAAGATCAATGACATGGTCGACTTTCCTGTCAGGTGATCACAGCTGCTGTTTAGCATGGGAAAGCACAAGATGCTTGTTAGAATGGAAACATTAGTGAAAATCTAAACCTCTTCAACAATTTTGGGTTTCAGGAACTTGGATCTGAGTAAGTTCTGCATTGGCCAGAAGGACGAGATGCAGCAGGCCCCCATCTATGACCTCTATGCAGTCATCAACCACTACGGAGGGATGATCGGAGGGCACTACACTGCATACGCTCGCCTGCCCAGTGACAAGAACAGTCAGCGCAGTGATGTTGGTACGTCTTACTCCTTCCCAAATGTATCTGTGTACTTTTGCTTACTCTGATCGTGATTTTATTTAATTTTTTATTTTTTAACGGGAGTTTAAGAAAACTAAACACTTTTGGGCTTTAAAGATATTATGTAAAAGTCTTAACTTACTGTCTAAAGTTAAGGTCTTAAAATGTCTTAATTTCATGAAGAAAATTTAAGATGAAATATGTTAATCACAGATCCTAAATTTTGTTGTGGCTGGATCCCCCCAACCCCCAATATTTTTATCTCAGGCAAAAGTTTGAGTCACCTGCAAACATCCTCATTGCTCTCTGTTCCTCAAGGCACAGAACGTCTGGAGTAGCCAGCTAGTTGCCAGGCTAATATACTCTTGCTAGCTAGATAGATAGATTTTCTTTTTTGGCATCTGTTATCGGCACAAATCCAGTTTCCCATTTATTTTTTGACCATTCTTGATTGTAATTCAGAAATTTTCTCCAATCATACCTTATATTTATATTTTTTTTCTGTCTTAAGTTAAACTCAAAGTGAGATTAAAAAAGTCTTATGGTCTTATTTTTGGCTTGCTGAAACCTATAGATCCACTGTGACTGATTCACATCAGAACATCACTAGTTACTTTCTGTAAATGTGCTCCTTTATTATATTGCATTCTGAGTTTGTCTTCCATGTGTGGCTACAGGGTGGCGGCTGTTTGATGACAGTACCGTAACAATGGTGGAGGAGAGCCAGGTGGTGACGCGTTACGCCTACGTCCTGTTCTACCGCCGCAGGAACTCCCCTGTGGAGAGGCCACCACGCTTCCTCTCACCTGGAGCCGAGTCAGCTGCAGCCACAGGAGCCTCTGCCAGCCAGGTGAGGGCGCCACAACCATAACAAACCACAGGGTTGTCTTTACAAAGAGGCTTTGATTTTATTTCCCGGGTCATGAGCTGTACTTTACATGAAAGGTTGATAATTTCTTCATCCATACTAACATAAAATCAAGCTGTTTATGTTAAATATTGCCACGTAATCACACATTGATTAGATGATCACATTTACCTTTCAGAGGTTTGGTGTAATAAATGTTCCAGCCACTAGGAGGAGCTTTTAATTGGTTACAAAACAGCAGTGTGTGTGTGTGTGTGAAATGTCTGAGAAACGGCACCCATTAATCATAGATTTTTCTGAGTTCTGTTGAGTAAAGCTAACCTGCAAAGGTCTCCTTTTACCGATTCAAAATGTTTTAAAAACTGTGCATTTTCTAATGCCTCTAAGGGCAATAAATCCATTTTATCACTTAATCCAATTTCCTAATGTTGGAAATATTATTTTGGAAAATTGAGTTGTTTTTCCACCAATGTGTTTCCATATTTTAGTGATGTTATCCCACCCAGAGCCACCATCTTGTTTTCTAACTTGTATTTAGTCATTTCTTATGTTTTATAAGAAAAAATTGAGGGGAAAAAATAGTTTATAATCAGAAATAAGGTTTTACAAAAAAAATCTGATTTAATCATTTTTAAGCCAATATGTGCCACTGTAACATTGGCAAAGTGAAAAAGAGAAATGTCCTACACTAGCAACCTTTTCTTTTTGTTGTTGCTGCTGCAACATCTGTGGAAATCAGAAACGAAGTGGTTCATGTAAATGGTGACATCATATGATGTCATTTCTTTAAATTAGCCTTTTGTTTTTTTAAAAATAGTCATCTTTTTCAAGTTCTCATATCTTTGACTTGTAACATTCAATGTTCCTGTGGATAGAAGTGGTTGTTTTTTATCCAATAGGCCAGCATGTGAAATGCAAGGAAAATGATTCATGGTTTTCAAAGATTTTTATGAATAAAACTGTTTGACAAATCACTCTAAAATCTATTTTTTATTTTTATTTATTTATTTATTTCTTGCTGCATTTTCAGCTCCATTCATCTAAACACTTGTATTCCAATTGCTGTAGCATGATGCTGCCACCACCATGCTCCACACTGTGGATCTGGTGTGGTCATCTCTGAAAACCTTCCACCCTTTTCCTTCCACTTCACTTCTCTACTCCCATGTATTGATCCGTGACATAAATGACACTTCAACTTACGGTTCCAGCGTCTAAGTGGTACGAATACTTTGTGTTAGAAGCTCCGGCCTGCCTGTCGTCCCTCCTGCTCAGCAGGCAGCTCACTGTGGCCTTACCAAGTGTGATCTGAGTGTTTGTTAGAAACTCGCCTTTTCCCAGAAGCTGACACCCGGTTTCCGCCAATCGCAGGCCTCTCTATTATGGCGGGAACTGGAGGAGGAAGACGAGGGGCCCGACGAAGGGCCTCGCGGACTGTTCCGCTCCGCACTCCGAAGCCGACAAGCACAGAGGAACAGAGGCGAGGAAGAGGCAGGCGCACGCCGCTGCCGCAGGCACAAGATGTCAGACTATCCCGATGAAGACTGCGTGCGATATCTAGTGGTGGCCACGCTCACTGCAGTCATCGCTCTCTTTGTTAACTTAGTTTATCCCTTTCTATACAGAATCAGATGAACCTTTTAATAATAATGCTTTCATATACGACAAATACCTTTCTAATAACTGAGGTATTTGAAACGAAGATTGCACTACATGCTTTCTGAAAGGATTCTATGAGACTATGGTAGAAGTTTCTGTAATAAACGAGTAGCCTTATAGTCGAGGCTAAGGTAGATGTATAGCTTTAAAACTGCAGTATGTAACTTTTGTTAAAAAAAAGTTATTTACATATTTGTTAAAACTGTCGCTATGTCCTGACAGTCTATGTGTCAGAAAGCTTCTGAAAAGATTGATATCTTCTGCCTCCTCCCTGAGCTACTGTTGCCATGTGAAGAAACAACCAACCAATCAGAGCAAGAAGGAAAGTCTTAGCGATGTCAGCCTCATGTTTTCACTGCTCAATGTGCTAATGGCTGATAAACAACTTACTATTACAGGAAAATCCTTTATCCACTGTCATTGGTGGCTATGCTAACTAGCCTTAGCATTCATTACAAGGCTACGCTAGCTGCAGCGTAGCAGAGAGCAGGATAAGAGGCCTGTCCATGAAAATGATTGGCACTGCTAAGGCCCGCTTGGAGAAGACGGAGGAGCTTTGTTTTGTTTTTTATGTCTTGGCACAGTGACACTTTCCAAAAATAATTTATATATAAATAAAGTTACATTCTGCAGGTTTAATAAGCCCAAACCTTTACTAAGTGATCTGAGGTCAGTAATTATTACCTGGAGCAGACTTGAGCTAAAAGCTGTGGAACTTTCTAGTTGATTCTTCCTGATTGGGAACCGGTAGTTTGTTTGCAAGGCTGTTTGTGGGTCAGTGACATTAGGAGGGCTAATTAGACTGAAGTAAGGAAGCTAGCCTGAAGCTAGCTGCTGCTGCTGCTGCTGAAGGAAACCTTCATTTCTCTTCACAAGGCTCCTGCAGTGAAGCTGCCACCTGAAGGCTCTTTCCTCCTGGTTCTTGTCTGGTTTATTCAGTGGATTTAGTTTAAAATGCCCTTTTCTGTCCCTTTCATGTCGTATTTTATACATCCTGTATGTTTTCTGCACTGTAATCTGTTTTTTAATGTAATTTGGGTATGGGCTGGGCTAGTATTCAAAATGCCACAGCATAAATAGTTCAACTCAAACTGTTCAAGTTCCTTCTTAAATGCAGTTGGATGATCTGAAGATGTAGCTCTGACTGAAACCACTGTGGTGAGCAGAGGAGGCTCATGATTTATCCTCCATGCTTCTCCATTTTTTGAATAGAAGATGGGGCTTCTTTAGCTCAACTTAGCTTTTAAAAATTTGTGTTCAGCAACATGTGGGGGAGGAGCAGTGCTGTTACCTTGATTCCAGAAACCATCCCAGGCCTAATAACAGTTCATTACGTCTTAATTTGTGTGATATATTTTTACATGATGTATTAAAAGCTACAAACATACTTTACATTTTGGAATGAAGTGTAGTAAGCAACATGTTTTCTTTTAGTTAAGCTGCAGAATAAGTTTCAAATTTCAGAATCCTGTTTCCTTCTGACTATATATATATTTTTTTGTATTTTAAAGCACTATGAGAAATTGTACCTATATATTTTGAAGGACATTTCTTTTGTAACAAAGTATGTATATATATATATATATATTTAATGTTATCAAATTGAATTTAATTTATAAATTGTAAAAGGGCAGCAATATCAACATTTTTCACATTTCTGCCTTTTTTCTTTATGCAGACATTTTTTTAAATGATTTTCCAAGAGCATTTCTGAGTCTCAGGGAAAGCGGTGCAAAAGCAGCATTAGGTGGTCTGTTATCCTCAAATGTTTTCTTAGAAATTAAAATTAAGGTATATGAATGCTTGACTCTAATATATGCAATGCGTCTCGTTTTAATGCGCTTTTAACCTGGACGTGCCATTTTGAGCTTGATGTGAAGAGGCATGAGGAAGGTTGCAATATGCAGGCAGCACAATCACTATTGTTCTGATCTGAAATGATTCAGAGTTGAATAAGGCTGAAGGAATCCGAGTTAGTAGTTTGAAGCCAGCTGTAAAATGACTAAAATCAAAGTAATATCTTTTCATTTCCTTCCAGTACTGTATTAATGCTGCTTTCTAAATAAATTCACACTACAACCTTGACTGAAAGTGTTTTTGTTTTTTCCTGTTTCTCTAGTGTGAATGTTTGAGGATCCTTCGTTTAACTGGTGATTTATCTTCCAGGCCTCTAGCCAGTCACTGTTTGGGACAGACCTGGACCCTGAAGGACCCCCAACCCTCACCCCGGAGGTGCCAGCTGACATTTTCGCTCACTCTGCGGAGTGCACTGCACCGTCCTACAGTAACATGGAGGAGGTGGACTAGTTGCTGTGGCGTCCAAAAAATAAAAAAAAGAGGGTTTCCAAATCTGAGTTGTGGATGTGGTCAACCAGGGTATCGACTGTTTTCATTTCGACTCACAGAGCAGCAGTGACTTCCTGAACATAACGCGTTAGGATGTAATAAACTGGCATACGTCGTCTAATTTATCCAGTGCAAACACGGCTTCCACACCTGTACCATGCAGCCATGTTTCAGAGGTCAGAGGATACGCTGTCGACCATCCGGGCCGGTCTGAAGCTGAAAACCTGGGAACAGATCGGACTGGACCATCCCCGACTGACACTTTGAACTTTTAGGCTAATTCTGTAGAGTTTGATTGGTGCTTGTTTAAAATGTGTGTAAATTATTTTTGAGTTGTTTTGCTGCAGCATCTCCTGTCAGTTGCTTTGTTTCTTTCTGCAGGGCGGGACATGAGTTTCTGTTTTCTTAAAGATTTTGCCTTTTTTTTTTCCGCATTCTTGTAATATTTGATCCTGTGGATGTAAGTGTTAGATGGCTTTGGTATAAACTGATATATGCATGACTTGATTTTTGTACAGGCTGTAATCGCCCACCTTGAGCTGAAATGCTATGCTGCTCCAGTTCACTGTTGCAGGTTTGTCTTGAGTTGTCCAGTCTAACCCCTGCAACGTTTGTCATAAACTGCAGATATAAACTAAGATTATTAATCCTGCTGTGGAAACTATAAATGGTTGATTAAAATGAAACTGCTGATGGAAAAGCCTGCAATGTTTCCACTCATCTGGACCTCTGTCAATTCAGGAGTATCTGAAAAAAGTGCATCTGTAAATAAAACTAGTGATGACTATTCATATTTGAACCTGTTGTGTTTATTTAATTTTTTTTACAGTACTTCAGTGTTTTAAATCATGACATTTTTCTAATTTTTATTTAGTTTAGATGTAATGGTGGGAATAGAACTAGTTATGATCCAGAACATGTGCTCAGTTTGACTTTCCTACTAGGTAATTATTTTTTCACAAAATGCCAGCTTGGGTTGAGTAGCTTTGGTTCTCTTACAAAAAAAGAAATTGTCATGACTATTGAAATTTGTTTGATCTGAAACATGGAAATGTAAGAAATAGAATTTTTTGTGATGTGAGGGGTTAAATACTACAACTCTACAAAATTATAGAAATGTGGCAATCCAATAAATATTAAAGTAACTAAATATGTAATTTAGAAAATGTATTTTATTAGTTAAAACTGGCTCTATGTTGACAGCATAATATGAGATGCCCCCCCCCCCCCCCCTTCTTTCTGCTAGGCAGCAGATGGTTCCCCACCAGAGTGCTGTGAATGCGCAGGCCAGTTAGCATAGCCACTGATCACGGCGGAGAAATGGATTTCCTGGAACAGTAAGTAGTAGATTGACAGCTCTAAGTCCCTCCTCCTGGCTCTGATTGGTTGATTCTGACCACAGGTAGAAGGTTTGTCTTGCATCATACCGCTGCAATATAGTGACGGTCTTAATAAATATTGGAGGGGAAAAAAAGACTGCAGCTTTTAACAGAAAATGTAACTGAGCTCACAAACTGCAGTGAAACTTGAGAAAAAATCCAATGGACGTAGAATTCGGAACGTGGTTTCCATGCTGTGACGTAACAATGACGCGTGGCACCCCTATTTACGATCCTTCATCCAGTGTTACTAACTTCGCTCTCTTGCTGTAAAGTCAACTTTTATCTCGGGTGTTTCTGCAAACATTTCAGACCCAGAGATTCAACAGAATAATAATAATTTCACAGCCCGAAGAAATCTTGTTTTAGTCTTCCAGAAAAATGGATGTCAAGCTCGAGGAACTGTTTCAGAGCGTCCCGCAGAAACACTGGAGGAAGTTTTTGAAAGGCGATTATAAAAAACAAAAAGCTTGGTTACGGAAACATTTACTTGTCGACGCGACAGCGTTTTTTTCCGCTTTGGTCTTGAACAAAGTCCAGTGGACGTCTATCACACTCAAGATTGTCAAAGCCATTGTGGGTAACAGACTCTCAGAAGGTCTTCCAAAGTTCCTGGGCATTCCAGAGATGGTTGACTCAAAAGCCGTTAAAAGGTTGGAGAAACAAGTAGTCAAAGAAGTGATCAAAAGGATCCAGACCTCCACTAACATGGTCAAAGTGAAGAAAGGCTCTCTGGTCAAGAGAAGCATTCATAAACTATTTAATAGGGCTGATCAAACTGACCAGCAGCGACCTCAAACAGCTGGCTCGATAAAATCAATCATCAAAGGAACTGGGAAACATGTGGTTTATAAAAAATACCGTGGGGGGAGCCTGTGGTTCAAAGAGGGGGTCCCCGAGTTACCAACCATTGTGGAAGTCCCTCAGGATGAGGAAATGTTGGCTGAACTCACCTATTTTGGATGCACCATTCAGGGAGACACAGAGGAATTTGTAAAGACGTTAACTGATAGTGGAAAAGCCCACTGTCATGAGGGATCACTGTTATCAGATGACTTTGACTTCAGAGAACAGCCATCCCATGGAGGAGTCCAAATATTTAAGAGTGAGAACAATCAGGCTTGTAATCGATCACAATTTACCACAGCTGAGAAGAACACCACGAAAGACCTCAGTTCAGAAGGTCAATCCAGTAAAGAATATGTGAGCAAGATTATTAGGCTGGTTCTGTGTCAGGCGCTGGAATCATCAGATAAGATTTACTACTCTGATGTCTTCCAGGACATCTTCAAATGGACCTTTGACAAGGTCTGGGATCGGGTTCAGGGGAAACAAATACAATTTCGCTCAAGAGTAAGAAAGAGATACATCCAAAAAATCTTCTCGAGGCTTTGTAACGCAATCTTCTGTACAGATAAAGACGCCTTGTGTTTGCTAGTCATGAAAATCCCAGAGTTTGAAGAGACAATTCTGTCCTGTTTTGAGAAATACCTGTTAAAGAAAGTTAGCAAGGTGGAAAGATGTCATGAGTTTATATGTGACCTTTGTGGGAAAATAAAATGTTGGTCGCGCTCTGATTTGTTAGAGCCACCCCATACAAAAAGTAAAGTGATAGATACAGGGGACTTTCAGATGGAGTTTCTCCAGGGGAAAGGTGAAGCAGCAGTAAGTAGGAGTTCCACAGACATCCCAAAGATGGCAGCTTGTCCCGGAGCTACAGCCAGAGCCGAGAAACACCCTGAAGAGACACCTGGAGCAGAAACTCAGACAAAAACGGCCTTACAGACACTCATTAAAGGTCTGGTGAGCAAAATGATTGAAGAATCAGCTTGTAGCTTCCAGGCTAAACATGTTGATAGGTTCTGTGACATGATGTCCCAGGAAATCTGGAATGAAGTTCAGGACAAAGATATCAAGTTGTCCCTGGGAAGGATTGAGGATCTCAGTGAAGCAATTTTCAGGGACATTTTTGAAAAGAGTACAGGTGATAACATGAACCTGGGAGACTCGGATAAACCGCTGACAAGTTTTGTCAGGTCTTGTGTGATAGAAGATCTGAAGAGAACAATGTCTAGAGACATTGTAGATGTCTCTAGATGTTGCAATAGCCAATAAAAAAGGGGTTAAGAGGGGACAATGAATTTGTCAGAAATATTTGTAGAAAAACTAAACATGAACAGCAAAGATCCCAGGCTGGGACTCAGTTCAGATACAGTCGCCCTGCATGTTTGGGTTTGGGACCTTCCTTCCTTCATTTATTTATTTATATAAATAAATTTAATAAATTAATAAATTAATTTATATAAATTAGAGAATGCCAATGCATTAAAGGAAAAAAAAACAACAAAAAAACATATTAATAAAAAATCATCTATCTATCTATCTATCTATCTATCTATCTATCTATCTATCTATCTATCTATCTATCTATCTATCTATCTATCTATCTATCTATCTATCTATCTATCTATCTATCTATCTATCTATCTATCTATCTATCTATCTATCTATCTATCTATCTATCTATCTATATTATATATATATATGTAGATCTAGATATACATATATATATATACATATGTATATCTAGATCTACATACTGTATATATATATATATATATATATATATATATATATTATATATATATATATATATATATATATATATATATTATATATATATATATATATATATATATATATATATATATATATATATATATATATATATATATATATTGCAGAGTTGGCTCACGCAACTCTGCAATATCGCATGGACATCGGGGGCAACCCCTCACCACCTGTCGGAGGGGCCAAAGGGGTCGGGTGCAATGTGTCATGGGCGGCGGCCGAGGGAGGGGACCCTGGCGGTCTGATCCCCAGCTGCAGAAGCTGGCTCTTGGGACGTGGAACATCACCTCTCTGGTGGGGAAGGAACCGGAGCTAGTGTGCGAGGCTGAGAGGTTTCGGCTAGAAATAGTCGGCCTCACCTCGACACATGGCTCTGGTTCCGGAACCAGTCGCCTTGAGAGGGGCTGGACATACTTCCACTCTGGAGTTGCCCACGGCGAGAGGCGCCGGGCAGGAGTGGGCATACTTGTTGCCCCCCATCTTGGCGCCTGTACGTTGGGGTTCACCTCGGTGAACGAGAGGGTAGCCTCCCTCCGCCTACGGGTGGGGGGACGGGTTCTGACTGTTGTCTGTGCTTACGGGCCGAACAACAGTTCAGATTACCCACCCTTCTTGGAGTCCTTAGAGGGGGTACTGGAGAGTGCCCCTACTGGGGACTCCCTTGTTCTGCTGGGGGACTTCAACGCTCACGTGGGCAATGACAGTGAGACCTGGAGGGGCGTGGTTGGGAGGAACGGCCCCCCTGATCTGAACTCGAGTGGTGTTCTGTTGTTGGACTTCTGTGCTCGTCACGGTTTGTCCATCACGAACACCATGTTCAGGCATAAGAGTGTCCATACACCCATACACCCTTGGCACCAGGACACCCTAGGCCGCAGTTTGATGATCGATTTTGTCGTCGTTTCATCGGATCTGCGGCCGTATGTCTTGGACACTCGGGTGAAGAGAGGGGCGAAGCTGTCCACTGACCACTACCTGGTGGTGAGTTGGCTCCGGTGGTGGGGGAGGAAGCCGGTCAGACCTGGCAGGCCCAAACGTGTAGTGAGGGTCTGCTGGGAGCGTCTGGCGGAGTCCCCTGTGAGACGGAGCTTTAACTCCCACCTCCGGCAGAACTTCGAACACGTTCCAGGGGAGGTAGGGGACATTGAGTCTGAGTGGACCATGTTCCGTGCCTCCATCGCCGAAGCGGCTTATCAGAGCTGTGGCCGCAAGGTCGTTGGTGCCTGTCACGGCGGCAACCCTCGAACCCGTTGGTGGACACCTTCGGTGAGGGATGCTGTCAAGCTGAAGAAGGAGTCCTATGGGGCCTTTTTGGCCTGTGGGACTCCAGAAGCAGCTGATGGGTACCGGCGGGCGAAGCGGCATGCGGCTCGGGTGGTCGCTGAGGCAAAAACTCGGGCGTGGGAGGAGTTTGGAGAGGCCATGGAGAAAGACTTCCGTACGGCTTCGAGGCGATTCTGGTCCACCATCCGGCGTCTCAGGAGGGGGAAGCAGTGCAGCACCAACACTGTTTACAGTGGAGATGGTGTGCTGCTGACCTCGACTCGGGATGTTGTGGGTCGGTGGGCGGAATACTTCGAAGACCTCCTCAATCCCACCACATGCCTTCTGTTGAGGAAGCTGAGCCTGTGGACTCTGGGTCGGGCTCTCCAATCTCTGGGGACGAGGTCGCCGAGGTGGTCAAAAAGCTCCTCGGTGGCCTCAGGTCCCCGGGGGTGGATGAGATCCGCCCGGAGTTCCTTAAGGCTCTGGATGTTGTAGGGTTGTGTTGGCTCACGCAACTCTGCAATATCGCATGGACATCGGGGGCAGTTCCTCTGGATTGGCAGACCGGGGTGGTGGTCCCCCTGTTTAAAAAGGGGGACCCGCGGGTGTGCTCCAATTACAGAGGGGTCACACTCTTAAGCCTTCCTGGTAAGGTCTAATCAGGGGTCCTGGAGAGGAGGGTCCATCGGATAGTCGAACCTCGGATTCAGGAAGAGCAGTGTGGTTTTCGTCCTGGTCGTGGAACACTGGACCAGCTCTACACCCTCAGCAGGGTCCTGGAGGGTTCTGGGAGTTCGCCCAACCAGTCTACATGTGTTTTGTGGACTTGGAGAAGGCGTTCGACCGTGTCCCTCAGGGGCTTTGTGGGGGGTTCTCCGGGAGTATGGGGTACCGGGCCTTTTGATACGGGCTGTCAGGTCCCTGTATGACCGGTGTCAGAGTCTGGTCTGCATTGCCGGCAGTAAGTCGGGCTCGTTTCCGGTGAGAGTTGGACTCCGCCAAGGCTGCCCTTTGTCACCGATTCTGTTCATTACTTTCATGGACAGAATTTCTAGGCGCACCCGAGGTGTTGAGGGGATCCGTTTTGGTGGCCTCAGGATCGCATCTCTGCTTTTTGCAGATGATGTGGTCCTGTTGGCTTCATCAGATCGTGATCTGCGGCTCTCGCTGGAGCGGTTGGCGGCCGAGTGTGAAGCGGCCGGGATGAGGCTCAGTGCCTCCAAATCCGAGGCCATGGTCTTGAGCCGGAAAAGGGTAGAGTGCCTTCTCCGGGTCGTCCTGCCTCAAGTGGAGGAGTTTAAGTATCTGGGGATCTTGTTCACAAATGAGGGACGAAGGGAGCGGGAGATTGACAGGTGGATTGGGGCAGCGTCTGCTGTGAAGCGGGCGCTGTACCTGTCCGTCGTAGTGAAGAGAGAGCTGAGTCAAAAAGCGAGGCTCTCGATTTACCGGTCAATCTACGTTCCCACCCTCATCTATGGTCATAAGCTTTGGGTCATGACCGAAAGAACGAGATCACGGATACAAGCGCTGAAATGGGTTTCTTCCGCAGGGTGGCTGGGCTCTCCCTTAGAGATAGGGTGAGAAGCTTGGTCATCCGGGAGGGACTCAAAGTAGAGCCGCTGCTCCTCCACGTCGAGAGGAGCCAGTTGAGGCTCGGGCATCTGGTCAGGATGCCTCCTGGACGCCTCCCTGGTGAGGTGTTCCGGGCACGTCCCACCGGGAGGAGGCCCCGAGGAAGACCCAGGACACGCTGGAGGGACTATGTCTCTCGGCTGTTCTGGGAACGCCTTGGGGTTCCTGGAGGAGCTGGAAGACGTGGCTGGGGAGAGGGAAGTCTGGGCCTCACTTCTGAAGCTGCTGCCCCCACGACCCGACCCCGGATGGATGGATGGATGGATGGATGGATATATATATATATATATATATATATATATCTATATCTATATATATATAGATATAGATAGATAGATCTATATATCTATATATATATAGATAGATAGATAGAATTTGCTCTTAGCACTTTCTTCTTCTTCTTCTTCTTCTTCTTCTTCTTCTTCTTCTTCTTATTATTATTATTATTATTATTGTTAGTGTTCGTATTAGTGTTACCATAGTGACAATCTGAAGTCAAAACATTTCTCTGTTTGAGCTTCAGTTTGTTTCACAAATTCTAAAAAAAGAAAGAAAAAATTTATTCTTTTTCTTCCAAAAAAGTCTTCTTCTTCTTTTTCATCATCATCATCATCATCATCATCATCATCATCATCATCATCATCATCATCATCATCATCATCATCATCATCATCCAATCAATCAATCAATCAATCAATCAATCAATCAATCAATCAATCAATCAATCAATCAATCAATCAATCAATCAATCAATCGGCTTCTTCTGTCGCCACCTACTGCACACAAATGCGTAGCAACACCACCTTGCATCCATTAAATTCCATTTTTTAATTTTGTATTATGAAAATAAATAAATATTTTTTTTCCTTAATCAATAAATATTCTCAAAATTTTCTTCAGGTCTCCATATTCCTTTAAAACTCCATAACTGTCCACAAATAAAATGTTTTGGAATTTTCTCTTTTCTCTGTGTCATAAGCCCACCGCCAATGCAGATTTAAAATATTGCAATGCATACATGCAACACGTTATTTACCCATTTGGGTTTTTCTACCTTGTAACTATATATGCCATACCATACCAACTTTATATATAAAGCACCTTAAAACAATATAGCTGATACAAAGTGCTGTACATTAAAACACAACATAATAAAAAGTAAATAAATATATAATAATAATAATAATAATAATAATAATAATAATAATAATAATAATAATAATAATAAATGTTTACAGTTTAAAAACAAACATACAATTTAAATCTAGATCCTGCTGGAGTTGAAAGAAAGTAAAATAGATGGGTTTTAAGACGAGCTTTAAAAGTGGACAGTGAAGGGGCCTCTCTGACCTGCAAGGACAAGTCGTTCCATAACTTACGACCGATGACAGAGAAGCCCTGTCCCCTCTGAGCTTCCTTCTGGATCTTGGTACCTGAGAGACCGACAGGGTATGTAGGGGTGAAGAAGCTCAAAGAGGTAAGCCGGGGCAAGATTATGTAGTGATTTAAAAACAAACATAAGAATTTTAAAATGAATCCTAAAATATACAGGCAGCCAGTGAAGTGAGGCCGGGACAGGGGTCACATGTTCCCTCTTTCGAGTTCCTGTTAAAAGTCTTGCAGCAGCTTCTGAACCAGCTGCAGACGTGAGAGCAGCGACTGACTGACTCCCAGATGAAGTGAGTTACAGTAATCCAATCGAGTCGAAATAAAAGCGTAGATCACTGTTTCAAAATGCTGCCTGGAAAGAAAAGATTTCACTGATGCCAATCACCTTAAATGATAAAAGCTGGACTTAACCACGGCTCTGATTTGGCTGTCCAATTTAAAAAATATATATAATGATATTTAGGCTTTAGTCTTGATATTTAGACCTTAGTGAAGTCTAAATATATCATTAGACTTCCCTGGTTTTCTTCTTGCCTATTTTCTTCTCTTTCCTAATATGTGAGCTTTAATGGTGGGACTTTAAATTAAATATTAAAGATGCATAGAAGAGATTGCAGGAGCTATTGAGACAAAATAAGTTAGATATTTTCTTTTCTACAACAAACCCATAGTGCATGATGTTTCTGAAACAGAAGGGGTTTTATGCTGGGTGGGACAGTGCACAGTATTTAGACATGGAACAAATCTCTGTGCATGGCTTGGTATTTTATTTTTCTATATATTGACATACAAATTATGGCAAGTACAGAATAAGTACAGAACATGTCCAGTAGAATTTTACAAGTAAAGCAATAAAAAAAGTCTTCATTTTATTAATATATACTCACCAAATTATGGTCCTGAATTAGGACATTTATTTTAGTAGTGGGGCTACTTACTGGAAACAAAACTACAAAATTTCATTAGTAACGTAATTAAATCAGCCTGTGAAAAATTAGTGACTTTTTCCACAGGAAGATGGCGCTGTTTGGCGATGTTCTCAGTGTTCGTCACCATCTCGCCTAATAATGCGAAAGAAGAAGAATAGATACCGGGGAATCAGGAAGTAGCTACCGGTAAACATCTCGTGTGCTTGGTGGATAGCAGTGAGTCACCCTGGTAACTGACAAATGGCTAAAGTTCCATGAGTCAGTCAGGTGGAACGTTTCCCTTTGTGTAACCGCAGAGCTGTCATGGCGGAGGAACACGAAGGAATAGAGAGCGGAAGAATCTGTGTGCCGGTGCGGTGGACAGCAGGTGACCCTCCGGTGTCGGTCCCTCGGGGACTTGGCTGCGCAGACCACTCAAGGAGGAAAAAGTTAATTCTACACATGGACCTGAATAACACCGTCCTAGTCTCGGACACGGTGACCGGACAAGGGACGGTGGCCGCTCTGGATTATTTCCTCACCACCGTCACCTGGGGGAAGATGAGCAAACACGGTAAAGTCCAGCTGCTTTCAGCTGACACCGGGAATTTATTGTTCTTTTTCTAGAACACACGTAGAAAAATTGGATGGAACTGCTGTTTAGTAAGTATTCAATTATTTCAGCACTATATTGAGTTAATTTCTCTATTTTCAGTAATATAAACACTTCAGTAGTCACTGAGAACTACTTTCTTGATTCCACTTTAATTGATTCCTCGCCGCTCTGTGGAAGACTGAAATGACTAAAGGCGCTTTCACACTGCAGGAACGGAACGGGACGGAACGGGTGTGTTCACGTTACAACTTGCGTTCCACCGGATTCCAAGCGTTCCAGCAGCTGATTGGCCGCTGGTTGTTATGGAGTCAGACGTTGATTTCCCGTTGACAGCTGGCTCTCACTGTATTTTGTAACGAGTGGTATTTTTCTTCCGTATTTCTCCTTGCAATACGTAGAAGTCGTTCAGCATTTAGTCTTCTGAATGTAGCTTGTTGGCGGAATTTAATTAATTGTATGAGGTTGATGAGCAGCAAAATTAAATCCATGTCGTCCATTGTTGTCTTAGTAACTGTTAACCCCGCCCCAAGCGTTTCTGCTTAGAACCAGCAGCTGATTGGCCGCTGGTTGTTATGGAGTCAGACGCTGATTTTCGTCTCAATATCAACCAATCAGCTGCTGGAACGCTTGGGGTCGGGTGGAACGCAAGTTGTAATGTGAACACAGCCATCCCGTCCCGTCCCGTCCCGTGGTATTTCATGGTATTAAAGCGCCTTTAATACCATGAAAGCGTCTATTTTAAATAGTAATATTTTATATTCTAATAATATTTTCAAGCAGTACATAAAAGCAGAATACTATTCATTAGGTTAATATTGACTTTACGATATATAGGTAGTTGCAAAATACTTATCAATATATTGTTTAGTCCACCTATGAAAACATTTGTCACTTTTAAATGTATTCAGCTCAATGATAGAAACACGTCATCTCACACATTTCAAATCATACTTGAAAAGCCATTTTAAATTCAATTACTTCTATAGCAATAGGTTTTCTCATCCTAAAATGATGAAATGAAGTAAACACAGTGGAATATTGACTGTAAGTCCCTGTGGTGAGAAAAGATTAGTAGGTTGTGATGCTGCACTAAATATGATTTGTATTATTTCATAATATTAAATGTTCTTCAATTGAACAGCCTGACATTTTAAACATAGTCAATCTGTAAGCCGAATAGACACATTTGCTTACAATGAGAAGACCTATTTTTTTTATAGAAGTTACTGAATTTAAAATGGCTTTTCAGTCCGACAACCCAGTTTTGCAGTTTTTAATAGGAATAATGTTAGACATCATTTCCATCTCTGAAACTCTAGCATGCTGGGTAATTCTTGCAGGAAAATGGGAATGGCTGAGTGACTCCGCCTCCCTGCTACCTCCCTGCAGCTACGCCTCCAGCTACTACTCTCAGTTTGGACGCTCACCAGGCTTCACCTCTGTTGCTGGGCGACGCTTCAAAGGGCTGCTGGAGGAACATCTGGAGCTGCTCCGCTGGCCTGAGGGCGTCAAGGCAAGTGAGCGGTCACAGAAACCTGCCTGATGCTCTGAGACGAAGATGACTCCCCTCTGAGCAGTGCAGCTACCGACACTCAGATGTATTATAGGCCATAATAATGTCGAGTTGACATTACTTTTGATGTTTCCTCTTAAGTCAAAGGGGGACGCTGTTCAAGCCCAGTTGGACATGCTTTGATTTCTTTGCAATTAGTCAACATCATGAGAACAAAGTATTTCAACACTGTTTCCCACAGGAAGACAGACAGCTGTCTGTTAAAGGAGAAGATGGCCGACTCTACCACTGGATCCTCCCTTCCTTCTTCCAGCTGATCAGAGATCTGGCGTGGGAAGGACGGGAGTTTGCCATCGTTTTCCGCACGTTTGGGACTGACCTGCCTCGGGTGTTGAAGGCCGTGTCTCGAGCAGTCAATGATGGAGCTCACCCATTGTTCCCTGAGCTGCCTGAGCTGAAGGTGAGGCAGGGTCCCTCCTAAACATCAGCTGATATTAGATCTTCAGTGTTGCCTTGCAGAACTCTGCTCATTAACTGTTCGGGTGACAGAAAATTACTTTAATGGGGAAGTATTATATAAAATATTTTTTTGGGGTGTTACATGACGTTAAGATGTTATTCCCTTATCAAAAACATTCCTGGAGTGTTGCTTTAATTCTTCTGTGCATGTTTGACAAATCCTTTAATCTCCATGGCAACTATTCAGCTGTCTAAAATCTTGGTTTGACCTAGTGGTGGCTTCAAGGCGCTGCTCCTCCTCAGAGCTGAAGATTCCAACCTCCTGAGCTCATATAGCAGCTCTCCTCTGTGACTCCTCCACTCAGCTCCTTCAGACTAGCCAGCAACAATTAGAAAACACCTGGTGAAACATCTGCTGAGCTCATTGTACGAGCTACTTCTCAGTGCAACGCTGGTAAAAACTATGCTAAAGTGTTGTTGGAGGAGGGATGTTGTGCTGACTTCCTGAAGGTGGAGTTTCAGAAAGAGCAGGAGTTTTTAAAGAAACGTAGACCCAATTTCAAGGTGTTGCATCAGGAAGTAAAATCTCTTTTAAGTCATATTTGATATAGCATTTTTAAAACAACCGAAGTTAACATAGTTATTTAATTTTTCCATAAAATGTTACTTTGTGCCTAGAAAATACACAATCGTTATTTTTTTAATTTTTCATTACTACTACTGGCCCTTTAAACGTACTGCCATATTACTTGTAATGTGGCTTAATGGTTCAGGATTATGTGTTTTCCAAGCATCCAGAGCCATTTTATATCACAATCCAGTAGTCATGTTAATGGGCCAGAATTCCAGCAAACTGCTGTGAGAAGCTTATGGAAGGAAACTCAAAGGGTTAACCCTGAAATACAGTCAGACAGTTTTACCAAAAACAAATGAATGAAAACTATGTTGTTATTCTAGCATTTAGCAACTTGAAATAATTTTGGTCAAACAGTGATTAGCAGTAGATTATTTGTCCTCATATGGTGTATGTTAACATCTGGATGTGCTGAGATAGACAGAAGAATAGAAGAAGATGAATCAAACAGTTTCAAAACTAGAGCTATTTTATTCATTCCTGGTGATTTTTATTTAGTATCACATCTCCCAACATGGCTGTGATTTACAAACAGAACCTGAAAGCGCTGCACAGTGATCTAACTGTGTTTTTGTGTAGCTGTCTGTTTTAGGTGCTCATCTATGGTGCACTGTTATCTTCCTTAGGCATTGTTTCCTCTTTGACACCAAACTAAATTATCAGCTAAAAACAGAATCAATTTATATATTCAACCAGAAACTAAAACTAAAATTAGGTTAAAAAAACCTTTATTCATCCTAAATTTGGTGTTTCTGTAAACCGTATTATAGAGATATCTTCACAGTTGCTGTGGATGCTGTACCGCTCTGTCTTACAATCGATTTGAAGACTCAGCTGTTGTATGACACTCTGATGAAGAAGATTCTGCCTGTAAACGTTCTTCATTTAATCTTGGTTCCTTCTTAGACAATCAAGCTAATATGGTTAAGAACTTTAGGACTTGCTTTTTTATGACGTCTCTTCTCCTACCCTCTTCTACAAACTCTGACCTTTGCTCTCCGTTTTGCTTTGGTTCAGCTCAGAGTGGATATGACTCCGGGTAAGATCCGCTGTACCAAGCGAGGGGTTGTCCTGAGCCGGGCTGAAGAGCGTGTGTCCACTAGTGATGGAGAGCGAGGACTCTACCAGTACCTGAGTTCTGTGCAGGGTCTCGGTGGTTTCCAGGACCACTTTGACTGGTACACAAACAGATGCTGCAGGGCATACACTGCCACTTTGTTCTTTCTCCTTCTATTTCAAATGATTTCTAATCCGGGCGTCTGTGTCCAGGTGGGCTGCCAACACCTTCTCCATCCGAGGAGGGAAGCCCCTATGGATTGACCCCTTTGACCAGAATGTTCAGCATGTCTTTATAGACGACAACATCCGACAAAATGATGAGGACACCATTGTTAGTCCAAAGGTAATGTGACTTCACTAATGTCCTAATTAGTTCAAATATGAATTGGAACTTCTAATCAATTAGTTTTGATCCTGTTTGTTACTATTTTATGAAAGTATCATAAACTAACTGATGAAAGCAACAGTATACTCTCTATGTCTATGTATACAACTTCTACTAATATATGTTTTTACATTAGCTAAAACTGTCACTGTGTCGTGATAGAATGAGGCAGATAATCGACCTCCTCCACCTCCTCCCACTGCTACTATTGCAATATAAAGAAATGCACCACTCCCGGTCAAAAACAACCAATCAGAGCCAGGAGGAGGGTCTTAATGCTGCTAATCAACTTGTGTACGTGCTGCTAATCATGCTTTTGGCTGAGAAACCGTTTATCTGCCGCCATTGGTGGCCAAACTAACTATCCTGAGCATTCATGGCAAGCTAGCTGTCAGCAAGAAGCTGTAGCATATCGAGAGCAAGAGGAGTAGCATCCATATGAGGTTGATTGACAGCACTTAGACCCTCCTCCTTCTTTTTTCACATATCAGTACTATGGTACACTGTCATGAGTGATAATTTTAACAAATATGTAAACATCTTTTGTTTTTTTTACTAAAGCTGTAGCTTTAATCAATCAGCAGATTCATTACTAAATCAGTGAAGTAAACAAATATCAATTGATTAAACATTTAACCAAAACTCTTCAGTCGATTACTTTTCTATAAAAAAGTAACAATAATCCAATCACAGTCAGCCTCTCAATCAATTAATCTACCAACTAAGTACATTTAACCTTATTTAAAAAATCTATCTTTTCATCAGACCAATTTGAAACCAAGTTTTCTTCAAGTATTTTAAATCTATTTAGCTACCTCCTTTGTTATGTACAAAGATAAATCAGCCGATGACAAGACTGCAACTGGATACATTTCTGCATCTAGACATGATTAAGATAACTTGCTGAAGGCCAAATTTGAGTATTAAAATGGCTGAGAAGGTGGATTTGAAAGGGAAATGCTTGTTTGCCTGAGTTTTCAGAAACTGCTGAACAGCAGAAATTGACAGAGCTATCTCTAGGGTGTGTTGGGGAAAATATATACCCATTGATTATTTGATTGTTTACATTCCAAAATATCCATTGGACTTTGAAATGCAGTAAGAAAGTCATTTTCATCCTGTCTTCTGTGTCCCCGCTCACCTTCCTCCTCGTTGTCTCCGCCCCGGCCAGGTGTTCCTGGAGCCCGGCGGCCATGACACCCGTGCAGCGGCCACTGCGGAGCTTTACGACATCTCCTTGGTCCAGACCGACCTCCTAAAGAGCCATTTCGGATCGCAGCTACTTCACACAGCGCGTTCACATCTGCCTGAAAAACTACGAGAGTAACCTCTGGAATGGGACAGCCTAGAAGACAACTTCTAGGTTCCTGTGAGGTTTGTCCATGTGACATTCTGCAGTTTGCAATGCTGCTGTCTACTAAACAACACTTCCATCCCAGCTCAGTAAGAGTCACTAGGTCAGAAGTAAAGACCTTAGTGTGGTGGAAGGTTGTGAGCTATTTTTAGATGAGAATTTCATCGGCAGTACATGGACTTACCAAAAGGGTAGCACTGAGATTACTTGCATTGCAATAATTATTATTTATTATAAAATATTTGATTTACAAAAGATTGCCAGTTTATACAAAGAGCACTTACAGTTAAACTTACATTATCATACACCCAGCAGATTTAACATCTTTATTTAGTTTAGTCTCTGCAATAAAAACAATGTAAAATGACTTTCAGTTTTATTTACTTTTTCTTAAAAAATGTCATGTCAAACATTGTTTATAGCCATAGATGATGACGTCCATTATTAGATCTGTAAGCAGACCACTGCTGTGTGACGTCAGTTTTTTTTCTGAACATGTGGGTCGCATTGGGAGTGAGTCTCCATTCACACAGAGGAGTCCAGTTGTGGTCGTATTGTATTAGTAGTATGAAAGACCACACAAAAAAAGAAAAAAAAACATTGGGATTTTAGCAAAAAATCGGAATTGAGCATCAAGACCTGACATGTGAATGTAGCTCTAGTCGTAGTTTCTTCATAACTTTATCACCCCTTTACTTTCTAAAACATTTTCATTGTGCAGTAAACGAGTGTCACCCACACCTGATTGCATGGTACTTAAATGATTGGCTATTTTTTTTCCTTTTGCACAATATGCCTATAACATGCAGCAATACTGCGATAACAAAACTATTGGAATAATTGTTGCAACAAATGGTAGCAACAAATGGTAGCCTTCATTTCTTTACCAAACTACAAGCCAGTAACAGTTTACAACAATCTGTTCTTTTTAGCTGTAGCATCAAAATTATGACCACACAGATGTCTCTGGAAATGTATTAAACAATGTGAACAATGTTTTCTTTGATCTTCACAAGATACCCGAGTCTGAAAATGCTATCAAACAGCTGAAGTGTTTTCAAAAACATAGCAAAGCCACTTGATCTGTGGGGTTTGTTGTGTTTTTACCTCAACTTGTTTATTTGTTGGGTCAGAGGAGTTAGATGCCGATACTTGAATACGTCTTTATGAATGAACTGTGACTTAAGAAGGTAATGTAGCAGTAGTAAATTGGTGTATCCCACTTGTCCTTAAGCCGGAGTGTGTGGTTAGTTATTTGTCCTGTGTGTCTCTGCGTTTCCCTGGCGACCTGTCCAGGTTATAGCACTGACCGCAGCACAAAGGATAAGCTGCTATAGATGATGGACAGATGGATGGACGTGGATCTGAACAAACTTGAACATGTCGCACTGTGGAAGAATCAAACTGTGAAATTCTGAATGTACATGTTATGCTACTGTAACACTCTTTGGTGTAAGATAATGTTTAGCAGAATCAGAAAGCTTCATCTGAAGTATTGGTCCAACGGTTAATGGACACCAAGTTACAGGTGTTAGCGCTATTGTAAACAAAATCAGGTAAAGAAACCCAGAGAGGACAAAAATCAGTTGATGCAGAACATCTTGAACGTAGCTTGGTATTTAAATCTGATGTCAGTACTCACTATTGAGATCAGAAATCTTCCTTCACCAGACATTTTTTTTAAATCTGTCTTATGATCACACAGTGTGAATCAGGTTTTAGGGGAAGGTTTTTACCAAGCTCTCCTCACAGCAGATTTGTCTGAAAAACTCTACTGGGATGATGTTGGGGTTTCATTTGCATTGACTTATTCTCTTATTCTTTAAGGCACTTAGTGTGGAGTATTTTTGTAAGTTTTCTTTAAAGGTTTTAGAGTATATTTAATATTTGGTTTAGCACTTTGAGTAAGGATGGTATAAATTGCACATGAAGGCAGATAATTGCAGTGTTTTTATTGTAGCTGAGGACAGGCTTTATGTTACGTAGCCCAAACTGAAGACTCCTTTACATGTATATATTAACATAATTTCACTGCCAAATAAGGACTATTATATTATTTCAATAAATGTAAAACTTGAAATGAGTCAGAGAAAGAAAACATTACATATTTATTAAACATAAATGGTTCTAAAAATATGTTATTCACACAACTGACTAGAAACTAGAAAAGTTGCAGCTTTATGCTAGGTGGAGCTTATCTATTGTCTGTTTTATGCTGTCAGTAAATTATCTTCACAAATTGAGTTCAAGGGGAACAAAGCCACCCATAGTTACTGTCAGTAACCAGGTGAACTGACATCAAAGGTTCATTGGTGTTTGGTGGCAAAACAAGTATGAGTTCAGCACAGAGGCAAACGACTGAAAAAAAATCTGCTGTGTCACATCATCTTTCTACCCTGGTAAACAAAGTCAGGGATTACTAATTAGATGTTCCTAGCACCAAAAAAGACCATCAGTGATCCAAGTCTACCTTAAGAGTTCTCAAATATTTTCAGTGACTGATTATGATGCTGAGATAAAAAAAGCAAATTTATATTTGAGGTTTTTTTGCACTTCTTTACCAACTATGCCAAAAATGTAGCCGGTACAGTGTGCCAGTATTTCCCATGCCTGGTTCTCCAGGCACACTGCCCTGCATGTTCTAGAATAAAAAAAACATGCAGAGCATGCTCTGCATGTTTTATATGTTTTATATGTGCCTCTATTCCAGAACAGCTGATTCAAATGATTGCGTGACCATCAGGTACTGCAGAAGCCTGTTAATCTCCCAGAGATACAATTCAGCTGTGTGGCAGAAGAGAAACACCTAAAACATGCAGGACAGGGGGGGTGAGGACCAGGGTTGGGAAACACTGCTCTATGCACAGCAATGACTTTGGTTTGTTTTTAATGTTTTAATTCTTATTTGAATTGCATGGTTGCTGTTGGTCTTGGCATGTTGTTGTTGTTTTTTTTTTTTACAGAACTAAACATATCTCAATTTTATAGAAACGTTCATTTACTAAACCTGCAATTTTATTTACTTTTGTGAAAATCTTCAGATACTGAAAAAAATACCTTTACACCCTTTGAGGAGTAGAAGTTGCCATATACAAACTTTGTAATAAAAACTCCTGATTTTCTGTTGACCCCTAACAGGAAAACATGTCTTCCACTATTAGATATTCTTCTAAGGTTGTCTGGATTTATTATTTTCTTTTTATTCACCAATGAATTTTAAACCCAGCTGTTAGGATTTGGCCCTTTCAAGAGTTTATTTCTGGTTTTTGAGATCTTCCTCATGTATGTGGAAAAAAACCTGGCTTTATTCTTCAGAAGATTTGAAATTGTTTTGAATTCTAGCAATAAAAATTAGGTTGTCAGTGAAATGGTTTGTTCCTGGAACAATTTACTCAAATATTTTGAAGTCAAAACTAAGCCAAAGGTGCTGGAAATCGTTTCCCTCGATGTGTATTTTTAATGTGTACATCTTACAAAACGTGAAGTGTAAACAAAAAAGTTTTCTGAAATGTTTTTTTTTCTTGTGAAACATCAATATTCAACTAAAAGGATGGTGGACGTTTTAATTTTCAGTTGTGCCGTATTTTGTTTAAAAACCTGGGACAGCTGCCTAGAAAACAAACAGGCCAGCTGCTTACGTCCTCCACATCAGGTTATTCACTAAATTCATTTTCTTGATTTTTATCAACAGAAACAAAGTAAAAAATCCTCTAAGATTAACAGCTAAAAGACACTGAAATAAATTACCTTAATTTCAACCAATGTTTGAAATCCACTTACTCAAATGAAGCTAATTTATGTTTAGAAAGTAAACAATGAGAAGTGGTGTGTTATCGAGGTTTACACTAAAATGTTACTAAAATGCTCTTGTTTAGCGGGTTTTGTGACAAATGAACTCCAAGTCCAGGTCTGGAACTCCAGTTAACACTGTTGAGCGTCTATGCTGGCCGATGTAGTGGAGGTTTTGACTTCTTTTACTGATGCATCACAGGGATCATCAACTCTCTTTACGATTCTGTTCCTTGACTATCACCAACCCATAGCTTCAAAAACATTCAGGTGGATCTTTGGCCTGAATGTTGATTCTTTGCGTCATGTTTACTGACGTGGAATAGCTCAGATACTGCACTGCTTTTTTTCTTTTTTTGCAGTGTGTCAAACAGGCCAGCTGCTTACGTCCTCCACATCAGCAGGGGGCACCCAAGAGCATTTTAGGTTTGTCTTTTATGTCAGCTTATACCTGTATGAAACTAATCTTTATTATTGATATTCAGTGGGTTATATCTTAGGAGTTAGACCTTTTCTTGGTTAAAAAGTATTTAATAGGGAAATTTTAACTGAAGTGATATATGTTTTCGCATCCACCTGAAAAATGTGTAGTTGCGCCACTGCCCCTCCATACGGGGTTTTTGCGCCCCCTCTGGTGCTGCGCCCCTATGCGCTGCTTACGCAGTATCCCCACTTTTTGCGCCACTGCTCTTACCTTGTAGTGAATGGGGGAGCAGAAAGAGGGCGCTACGAAGGGCTGCTGTTTTCCTTTTGATTTGTAGGGTCTATTCATTATTTTATATTAAATTTATCCACTTTTGATTTCAAAAATAACGTTTTTCATGCACTAATAGATCGCCAATAAATATCTTCCAATAGGATTGATGTTGGCCAAATAAATGTGCTTCGTGATTTAAAAGTGGAAACGGAACGTTTTCTTTTTTGACCACACGGGGGCAGCGTTGCCGCGTTCCAGCTGCTCTCACCTCCGGCCGCGGCGTCGTTCCGTTCAGGTGAGTTTACCTGCTGCCGCAGGTCGAGTCCAGGGAAAACCTCTGAAGTCGAAGCTCCGAGTCTCTGCACCGCGCCACGACGCGACGGGGATTAAAAGCTCAGCTTAAAGCAGAGGAGGATCGTCTGTTTTAGTCGGAGGTCAGCGTGGGAACAGCTGGGTTGCTGTCGTGCCTTGCGTAAAATGCGCGCTGGAGAGGGAGAGCGGAGCGCTGCGTGAACGAAGGGGAGAGGAACTGGAACTGTTGATGTTTTCTGGTTTTTCTTTTTCTCGGGTTGGTGGTTGAGAGGACAGTAGCGGAATCTCCACGCCGGGTTTCTGCTGGAAACGACCCGCCTTCAAAGTGAACTCCGACGCACCGCTGCCTCCTGAAACAGGTACGAAATGCTTTGCGGCGAACTTTAAACGCCGCTTGTGTCGTGCGTGTAAACAGCGCGCAGGTGTTGCTCTTGGGCTCGGATGGCGATTAACTGGCACCGAGTGGATTCGGAGGAACCGGTCGGTGCTGCGCTTCAGCTTGGCGCACCGAAGCTGCCAGAGGTGACGGTCCAAACCAGATGAGACGGAGACTGAAGGTTTTTCTCTGGGTTTGTCTCACTATCCACTTTCTTTGGCACGTATTTTCCAATTTAAAAAAAGGAATGCCCCTTTTTTAAGCTGAAGTTTCATCATAAAGTGTTGATAAATAAGAGTTTTCAGGTATATGTGTCAAATGTTTCATCAAACACAAATCTGAAAAGTCTGGTGCCCCCTACCTCCGCACCCCCTTCCTGTATTGGGTGCAGTTTGAGAAAAGTAGTAAGAACAAAAATGAGTAAAAAAAATTTACACCAATAATTTGGTTTATTTAGCCTGTAATAGAAAAAAATTAGGAAGGTAATTGTTCAAAATATTTAGTCTGGACTAGATATTTAGTTTGAAAGCTAAATATTTACCTCAGACTTAAAACATTTAGTTTGGAACTAAATATGTGGCTTCCTGACTAAATATTTAATTTTACAACTAAATATTTTGCTTGTGAATTAAATATTTAGTTTGGAATGGTGAAGATATGACTTTGAGAAATGAACTCCCACATCTGTTCCTCTATGAGAGGCGAACTAAACCAAATTATTGCTCATAAATGTTTATTCCCCAAACACCTGTATGGAATTTAATCACTGAAAGGGGCAGAACTGCAAACCAGTGTTGGTTTTGACTACAGTTTGATTTAGTTTTACTTGGACCTTAGAATTAAATGTAGCACTGCTGAAACAGTTATTCAGATTAATTGATTATTGAATTTATTGAGTAATTTAGAAATTAAATAATTGTTAGCTGGAGGATACAAACTCTAACAGATGTGATCTGTTGAAATAACACAAATAATCAAGACAAAACCCTAGAAAAAATACATATGTTTTCATTTAAGATGGAAAAAAAATCTTTGAAAATATTTTGTACCCAGAAATCCTGAAGTGGCATAGGTTTTAGCTTCCTATGGTTCTCAGTCATGCCAGTGTTGACTTTGGAGGAGCTGCAGCTGTTCACAGCTCAAGTTGGAGAACTGTCGTTATGACGACTATAAGTTTTGCCCTAAACAGATCTGGCCTTTATGGAAGAGTTATGAGGAAACAACTTTAAGGTCAATATTACAGATGAGCCATGTAGCCGTTTGTCACTGAAGTCATATGAGAAAAAGCTTGAACCTTCTGGCCTCCATGCAGAGCATCATGGATGGATTGAATGGTGATCCGTTTGGACGCCGTCTCCAACAAAACCTGTCTGCCATCAGTAGCTCAGCTGTTTGGGTTGCTGCAGCAGCAGCAGCATGCTCTTTGCCTCAGGATTAGGTAAAAGCCTTCTTCCGGTTTTGCTTTCTAATTGAGTGCAAAGCTTTTTATTATATTCACAGAAAATCCATCCAGCTGTTTCATGACATGGATTTTTCCTACAAAATCTCTAACCCGCCGGCCAACATCTGGATGTTTTACCACCGTCACTGGAGTTTAGTCTGTCCTCAGCCTGAGTTTGGATTGTGAGAATTCTGGTTCTTCCTCTTTTTCTTTTTTTTTTATTAATTCCCCTGATTTACTCCTCACATCTCTCTCTCTCTCCTTATTATTCCCATCTGGGCCCTGATGATGGCTCTTGAGGTGCTGTGAGTTCATTTTTCATCATGAGGATTACAGCTGACACAGAGAGAGACATACGTCTGTCTCCTTGGATACGGCAGGGACACGTAGTGGTGCTGAGGGCCAGCAGAATCCCACCTCCACCTGGGACTCGGCAGTCTGTACTCTGCTTCCTCTTACATTAGTGGTCTTGGTTCTGTGTGGAGGACGAAGCATTTAAGTTTTTATAGTTTTTGTTGATCTTTCAGTGGGTTTGTGCTGCAGAAACAGAGTTGCTCACCTTCTTGCAAAATTCATCCTGAAGTTCAGTCCACAGGAAGACCCAGTCCTGAGGCTACCATTTTACTTTAGACAGAAACAAGAACTGATATTTGTTGTGACTTCACTCTGCATCTGCTGTCTTGGGTTTTTGAAAAATAATAGTGTAAGATTACAGATTATTTATGCCCCTCTCTGTTTAGGACTAAGGAACTGATGCTTGTTCTCGTCCCATATGAGTCGTCACAGGCAGTTTGCAGTATCATTTATCATCTGTACCATACCTGTGTGGACAGTTTCGATGTGTAAATGATGCCTACACAGGTTTGAGGAAGAGTTGAGGAAATCATTGTTGGCATAGTTGTGTGTTTAACGCCTCTGTTAGGGCTGGAGCAACTGCCATTATATGACCAAACACCGACTTGGTGATTCTAATTATATCCAAGATCGATTTTATTATTGGGACCTTCCAGAGCAATGCATAGGACTCCCAAGGGAAAAGCGAGGCATTTTCCCAATTCAGTATTTTAACATACTGAATTGAATAAGTCCATGTTGCTCCATATGCTTGTGACTCTCCACATGCTATTGAGTACATTGTAGCTTACTTTAGCATTGATGCTAATTTTTTAGCATCAGAACTCAACCGACAGGCACACTTTGGCAGGCCCCGTTTAAATTTCTTCAGAAATGTTCTAGCTCTTATTATTAATGTAGTTGTTGTTATTATTATCAATATTTTGTCTGCAGTCACTAAATATAAGTACATAATATTGGTGGATTTAAGTTGCAGGACACCAGCCCTGAAGCTTTCTGGATCTTGTGGTTGTAGTCAACATTTTCTGGTCCGACATGCCGCCTGCCACAGGATGTCTCAGTGTTTGGCACTGGTTTGTACTTACAAATTTACTGAAATATAGTGGAGTTAATACAGAGTATGTTAGTACTTTTTAAATAGATAATTTTAATGTAGACTGTCTAGAAAAAGAATGGATGTTGATCTTTAAGGCGTTTGGCTTGGTTGGTCATGTTACTTTTTTAAGTTATACCTGTGTGGAAATATCAATTATTCCTTTATTTTAGTAAGGTGAGTGTATTGGCCGACATGACGTCATGTTCTCTTGTTTCATCTACACTGATGTGAAATCAGAATTTCACTCTAAAATGTTGGTTATTCACTAAATTCATTTTCTTGATTTTTATCAACAGAAACAAAGTAAAAAATCCTCTAAGATTAACAGCTAAAAGACACTGAAATAAATTACCTTAATTTCAACCAATGTTTGAAATCCACTTACTCAAATGAAGCTAATTTATGTTTAGAAAGTAAACAATGAGAAGTGGTGTGTTATCGAGGTTTACACTAAAATGTTACTAAAATGCTCTTGTTTAGCGGGTTTTGTGACAAATGAACTCCAAGTCCAGGTCTGGAACTCCAGTTAACACTGTTGAGCGTCTATGCTGGCCGATGTAGTGGAGGTTTTGACTTCTTTTACTGATGCATCACAGGGATCATCAACTCTCTTTACGATTCTGTTCCTTGACTATCACCAACCCATAGCTTCAAAAACATTCAGGTGGATCTTTGGCCTGAATGTTGATTCTTTGCGTCATGTTTACTGACGTGGAATAGCTCAGATACTGCACTGCTTTTTCTTTTTTTTTTTGCAGTGTGTCATTACTCAGGCTTAGAAGTTGCCAGTTTTGGTGCAAACAGTTGATGCACTTGAGTGTTTTGTGTCTCATGATGAATGAAGCTCCTGTACTCTGCGGGACAGTAGCAGAGTGTGAGCGTGAAATGTCTTTAGCTGTAATTAGACTAGCTTGTGTGGGACAGATAAGGTGGCTGTCGCACTCATACGGAGAACGGGGCCCTGGTTCTCTCAGAGACATTAAACCGGACAGAGGAGGTGTGGAATTTAGCCAATATTCTCATCAGGGGATTAAGAGGCCTACTTACTGAAGACAGTTTGGACACTCAGCCGCCAGCGATGGGGACGTCTAATCCTGGGGGGATGTCAGAGTAGGAGGAAGTAATAAAGTAGTATGGCGCGTGACAGGAAAACAATTTTTACGCACTTCAAGCTGACAAGGGGATAATGAGTGTTTTATTAGGAAGTGTTTGACATGTTTGATTTCACTCCCAGCATATATGCCTAGTCGAAGCAGGAAGTGACCACTGTTGCTGTTTGACGTACCATTTGTGTTTCCTAAACAGTCTTAAGTGACATACTGCAGCAGCTAAATCACTCTGATTCTGCTGGTAACTGTTAAAATTGAATGGTTGCAAACAACAGAGACTAAGATTTCAATAAGAGGATTTTTTTCTTAGAAAAGACTTAAACAGTGAGTCAATTAGAGAAGAAAATGCCAAATCTGGATTGGCTTGTGAAGACATGTCAGTTTTTAGCAGCATAGTGCTACTCTGTGAAGTTATCATTGAGATAGTACACCACCTATAGCTGGCTGATGTCTTTTACAGTATGTCCTGAAAAATTGAACTACATCCTCAGCAATTTTAAAGAGGCCGTATTATGGAAAATCAACCTTTTTTGAGCTTTACATCATGTCGTTATTCCCTCGTCAAAAACATACCCGGAGTGGTGTTTGGTTTTTTTCATACTTGTTTGAGAAATCCTTTAATCTCCCATGGCAACCATCCAGCTGTCCAAAACGCCTGGGTCATATTTGGTACATGTAGCATTTTTTAACAACTGAAGTTAACGGTTACTGAATTATGCTATAAAATGGCACTATGTGCCTGTAGAACACATACCGCCCCCCCTTTAAAATAAAATGACACCTTTAATTTCTGATTTGAATAGTTTTTTCCCCTCACTTTGTTCCTTAATTTTATTTTAGATATGAGAATGTATCTTCAAAAACTTACTTCAATCCTCTCCAAAAACAGAAAATTCAATTACCGTAATTGCTAAAATCGATGTATCACCCAGTTCTGATACACAGAGATGGTCAAAGAGAGTCACTAAAAGTTTGAGAAAATATGGGAATGTTACAAAAACTGGATGTTCTTACAGAAGAGATGGACAGAGAAGACAGAATCTGGTCAGAAAGGCCCTTGGCAAGACTGAAGGAGGTGCAGAAATGTCCCGGAGGTCCTGTTTATGTTCCACAGGTGCTCAAAACAAATCTCCCTCTTCTTTCTATGTCTCTACTGAAGTGTAGACATTTGCCTCATTTGTTAAAGATGCCATCCAAGCCTGTCTAAGCCTGGATGTGGGACAAATAGGAAACAACTATGAACTTTGGGGTACAGCTCTTAATTTTCCTTTAACACCACGACAAGACCACATCTATTGCATCCACTCGCTCTGGGGTTTACTGCTCCCAACATCGAGTTAGAGTTTTTGTTAAGTTGGATAAAGTGTGTCAAAATAACCACATAGTTTTGGGAAAAAAGAAAATCTTCAAAGGGTTTGTCTGAAAGCTGGTGATGGATGGAGATTTTGTTTTTCCTCATCACAGGCAGTCCAAGCATACATCCAACTCCACGAGCTTCACAGCAGGAGGACAACGCCGTGTTAATTAAAATGGCTCAGTTAAGATTCACTCAAGAACATTTTCGTAGCGCCGACAAACAGTAACTGCCTTGTTGTTTAATTGCCGTTTATTGTTTGCATTGCTTCCCCTCATTAGGCACAACCTGGAGCTGCTGTTGGGCTGTGATTGTAGAGAAGCGTAGGACAGCAGTGATCTAACAAACATGGAATTGTTCTGTCCCAGGGGTGTAGCGAGAACAGAGAGGTCCACATAAAACAAATCGTTCCTGAGGAAGCAGCCGTGTGTTTAGAATAACAAGCATGAGAACAGCATCTAGGATTACTATTGGCTTAATGTAAACACAAACATGGCAACTCGAGCTGAAGTTAAGTCACAAAAATAGATTTTTGTGTTCTGTCCTCTAGGATTGACTTGGACGAGACTTGAGAGACTTCTGTGTTGAGCACACAAATCTTTACATTTGGACAAAATATATTTCATGTCTTCTGTAAAGTCAGATTATTACAGCTTCTATTGTCTTCTTTGGTGATTCTCCAAATGCCACAGTTATAAAACAAACAACAACAATACTTTTATCATATTTCATTCAAATTCAAAAATACTTGATTAATCTCAGAGGGGAATTAAGTATTCCCCTCATGTTTTATACTTTTCTTCAGAGTTAATATAGATGCTAATGGCTGTGGGCAGGTGGGAACTCCTGTAGCAGTCTGTGTTACAGCTACAGGATGCTCAGGAGAAAAAATATATTTTAATATATTTTTCAAAAGCACCATATTAAAGTTTTAACACTTAAGCTCTAGATTAGCTTTACTAAAGTTTTTAAGTTGATCATTTTCCCAGCAGCAATAATATCAATTTGTTTTTCCAAGTAGTTACTCAGCACTCTGAAGCTGAGTTTTCCTTCTAGTATTTAGCATGAATATGATCAAGAGAACTCGTGGTTAACAACACAGTATTACATGTTTTCCAGGCACATAATGTCATTTTACAGCACAATGAAGGAACTTCTGCTCTTTCTGAAGCTCCGCCTTCAGGAAGTCATCATGTCGCTCCAGCATTGCAATGAGAAGTAGCTTATGAAATGAGCTCAGGTGATGTGGTGGTCCACCACCTGTTTGCTAATTGCTGCTGGCTAGTCTGAAGGAACTGAGTGGAGGAGGGCTGCTCTACTCCACGATATCTGTGAAGAACTCCTTAGACCCTCTTCTCAGGCTAATAAGTTGCTCCAACTTCTTTCTGAAGGCCTGAAAAGCAGTTTGAATCAAATGGTTATGGCGACCAAAGTAAATATCCCAGGTTTTAACAGAGCAACCCTTCATCAAAATCTTGATTCAACTGTGTGTGATTTGAGTCATTTTAATTTGGTGGCATTGTGCTAATTTATTCCTCATCATAAATTGCATTATTATATTTTACAGTATTTTACAGACATTTTCAAAGTGTTTGCTTCACTTTCAATTATTTATTTTACTAGATGTTTTGTCAGGTTTGACAAAACATCTAGTTTTGCCTTCATTTTTTCACCTGACTCTGTTTCTGCAAATCAGCCAATCAGTGCTGCTGATTAATTTGTAACTTCAACTTTTTCATAAGATAAATACAGTCATCAGCCAGTTGGGGTGGATAGACGTCTCCATTGTCATTTCATAAAGCTGTGTAGATCTATGCTTCTAGTTGTGCTCATAAGTATTTTTTGATTTGACTAGACCTTTGCAAATGTTTAGCCGTCTCTGAGTGCCGCATTACTCTGCTGCAGTCAAGAGTCTGCAAAAAAAAAGAAGCAGAGGCAGACTTCCAGTTCTCTCTCTGGTAACAGCAGCACAACACATACAGAAAAGAAGAATAAAATCTCCATGGTAATTAGAACAAGTCATTTTGATTACATACTGATTAGATGTTATAGATCTCCCGATGGAGGTGGTAGTTGGGTGACTAATAGGCCGGGGAGACAGAAAAACAAGCTTTTGATACTTTATTGCATCCAGGAGCAGAATGTGGAGGAAGGTTTAATCGAGTAATCAGTGTTATGGCTTAAAGTATTAGCGCAGTATTAGAAGATCCCAGCTCAGCAGAAACAGAACCGTTTGGGTGTTTTTGTTTTTTTTTTCTTTATGATTGATTCCATTTTTATGTTTGCCAGAAGCACAGCCTCACGCTGTGGGAATTAGACCTCCGTGTGATTGCTGTGACTGCCACCACATGGAGCTGTAGATATGATTGTAGGCTTGCCAGAGGCACTGAGAGACATATGCTCATGGAAAGTCACTGCTGTTTGATTGCTCCCACCACACTCACAACTGGGTGGTCAAGGGAAGTAATCAGAGGTCACACAGAGGCTGAACTGTTCTGTCTGGACAGGTGGAAATAGAAACACTTGTTGCGGCCTTAGACGGCAGGGTTTCCCCCAGAAAACATGCTAAGCCTGGTGGTAGGGTTGCTGGAACAGTCCATCGGTTTTTGAGTTTTGCATGAGCAGGCATCATAACTTAGAGTTTAACCTAACCTAATGTTGTCAATTCATCCAATGAAAGGGCAGTGCCCCCACAGTGCTCAGGCACCGGCCTCTACCCATGTCATGTTTGAAGTGTTTGTGTGTTTGTTCTCTGGACGTGTTGTACTGAAATGTGAATTTCCCTCTGAGATTAATAAAATATATTCATGCAATCAATGGAAATATTAGGGTGTGAGGCCAACAGGCAGGTGCAAGAATGGCGTAATTCTGCGCATCACACCCAGTTCAATGCATTAACTGTAGACCTAGATCAATTTGTCTTTACCGATATGCTTACTAGTGTACTTTAGAAACTCAATTTAAAATAAACAATGCTTATTCTGGTGGTGAGGGCAAGTAAAGCCTGGTGGCCCATCAGGTATACCCTGGGCAGATTTTTCAAAAAGTTAGTCAAAGTTACAGCAAACTTTTAAGCTTTATTTTTTGCCATAAAACATGACCTCACAATAAAGATGAAGTTGCTGTACTTTCTTGAAATGGCACTAGATCTGGATGATATGACTGAAAACTAATCTCGATTTTAGTGGTCAGTCGATACCGGTAATTGCCGATATTGATAATTATCGCTTAGTTTTTTGTTTTAAATATTTGAAATTCTGCCAAACTGGTGGTGTGACCTTTACTGTGTTATCCACAGTTTTCACTTGACGCTGCTTATTTTTAAGCAGTTATGAGGCTCGGTGGTGAAACCTGAAGCTGCTGCTATGTAAGTTACTCAACAAGTTGTTGCTAGGTAACTAAAGAGTGAGTGAGCTAGCTGATGTCTTCAACCTAGCTTGTCTGGCTGTGAGAGGCTGAGCCTTTTCTCTGCCTATATTTCCCAGAATTCTTTGCGGTCCTAGCTCTTGGCCCACCAGGGTTAATTTTTACTTCAAAAAACAATCAGATGGGACACTGGAAAAGACTTGCTGTGTGCATAAAGGATTTAGTCCATCAGTGAAGGTATTCAAGACTAAATTAGCATCTCAATGCTAAACATATAGCAGCAACACAGACATCCGCAGCACTAATACCAGCGTCCACAGTCCACATTTCTAAAGAAGTTCCATGAATGATCAGGACTTCCTGAAATACTGAAAGCTGAATGGGTATAATAACACTTTGCAACAATCTGATGGTTTAATAAATTCCATTATCTTTGCTGTTGAGCTCATATATCTGTTTGTTCACTAATTTAGTAGCATTATGACATGAGAGTTTCCATATGCTGCAGAGGAGACAGTTATTCAGGCAGAGAGGAGAATGCAGAAGTTGTAAGTCACTGCAGAACAGCAGAAGAGCAAAGACAGAAGCATTTTGCCTTTCAGCATGGCAGCCGTTGTGCATCCAGCGAGGTTCAGCCTCCATCAGATTTGTGAAGCCTGAAGCAGGATCCATGTTGCAGCCTTCCTGTACCTCTGTCCTTGTTCTCACTTATCAAACAACACATTGCTGCTGCTGCTGGCACCCTACAGGTATCATTGTGAGCCAGGAGGAAGGAGGCAACAGCTGCTGTTTGACTTTGTTGAATTAAAGCCTCAGTTGCATTAGTGCTTTTATGAGAGCACCTGTGGCCTTGTCAGTTGTGAGCCAAGATTTGCACACAGTTCATTTTGGCCTACATAAAGTCATGGGGGGGAAAAAAATACATACTCACTCTAATTTTATAAAGTTCTGAACATGTGATCTGTGATTTGGCCTTAAAATTAGGTGGCAAGTATAATTTTGGTTTTTTTTTCTTCCTTTTTTTCTCCACCATTGTTGCTTCTTTCTAACTGATTCTGCCTTTTTGTTCTTTGTTTTTGGGTTTTGATATTATTTTGCAAATGACTTTGAAATGCAAAGTTAACTATTCACGCCAGACATGTTTCAAATTCTTCACAACCCTGGCAGATTTGAAGTAAAACATTCAGCATGGTGTGTGAACCAGGAAGTGTCTTGAAATGTTAATTCACGGATGTAGGCAGAGGAAAGGATTTAGCCGCTCAACCTTTCATGGCCAGCTAAGCAAAGTTTGGTGGCATCAGCTAACTTACTTACTCTTTGGTTACCTAGCAACAACCTAGTGAGTAACTTGTGCAGCAGCAGTTTCATGTTGTGTCACTGTGCCTCATAGGCTGTTTAAAAATAAAAAGATTGGTGTGAAGGGAGGAAATGGTTAGACTAGCATGAGAGGAAATCATGGATGAAACGGTGAAAGTCTCGCCACCAGCTTGGCAGTATTTCAGATATTTAGAACCAAAAACTAATCAATAATGATATTGACTGATATGAAACGCTTATATCATGGTGCATTTTTCAGCCGTATTGTCCAGCCATGTCCAGTCATAATATGCTAACGACATGATATGCTAATAGCTTCAGCCAGAGGACTCTTCAGATTAACTGGAAGACTGACTGCTCCTGCAGAGTCTTCCTGCTCACAGCATTATCATCCCACTATAAAGATACCTGGATGATATGAGTAACAAGATTTAATTTTATTTTTATTGAAAGATTACTTTAAACCTTAATATGCCAGCAAAATGAATAATCATTGGCTTAACTGTATTGTGTGCTTTATTTTTTATTTTTATTAATCTCTTTTAGTCATCTTGTAGCCCTTTCTTTGCTCTGGTTCTCATCATCTAACTCCACTGTCATCCACTGGATAAAAATAGAGAAAAAATGGCTTTCCCTGTGTTTCTTCTTCTTTTTTCCACTCTCCCCCCCCCCCCCCCCTTCCGCTTGCTGCTCTTTCCCTCGCTTTGTGGCTTCCTCTTTTAACTCGGTCTCCCATCCCCTCTATTTAAGGGAGACAACGGTGTCATTTGGGAAAACTGCAGGGCTGAGTGGGAAGCTTAAGCTGAACGGCCCAACAGACTCCTCTCTGTGGCTCATGCTGGTAAAGGAAGGGAGGAGAAGCAGAGGGCAGTGGTGCAGATGAACAGATATGGACAGGGCAACAGAATGAGTAAAGAAGACACTGTATATGTGAATGAGTGGACAGAGGGACAATTTACAGTGTTCTCTGCTGCACTTTGACCAGCTTGTTGACCTTTTAGAGGTGCATTGATTGCAGTTTTCTGGCCGATCACTGATTACTGATCTCTTAAATGCCTCTGATGGTTCCAATTTTGGCTGATACCAATTTTTTTGTATGAAATGTTGCTAAAAATAGCAAGAAAGTTGCATGGCTAAAGCTGCCCTGAAAACGGTCACCACTGCTGCTCCTGCTAGCACTGATCTATGAGCAGCATTTGGTAAAACACAAACTGAAGTTAGAGGTTTCGTGGATTTTAAACATGGCGGTTAAGCACCAGTCTGACCTAATAATTTTATTCCAAAGTTGTTACTATGTAATGAAATGGAGCTGAGGTTGAGAACAGGGAACGAGTCCATCATAGGGCCAAAGGAGAATGGCCTCAGACATGGCAATGATGACAAATGGAAACAAAATAAGTTACATTTCATTCATAGTGGTATTAAAAAGTCTTATATGTGAGATGGTGAAACCTACAGAAAGCCTGATTATACCTGGTGATAAATTTGAAGCCTGGCAGCACATCCAAGCAGTGCTTGACAGATCCATGAAGAAAAGTTTTCTTGAGGTGACTAAATGCAGAGAGAAGCAACACTGGAAGCCAAAAGAAGATGAATTTAAACTTTATATGTTAAAAAATACGTATATTTAAAAATTCTTTGAAAGGAATAAAACTGAAATCTCTTTAACAAGTTGCTTTCCTGGAGAGAATGTAGACATGCTAGTCCTTGAAGAGAGGACATCCCCACAGGGTATCGCTGTACATGCTGGGATCCGGGGTAGGAGCATCTTTGCTCGGGCTAACACTGAATGATCTACTTTTGATTTCAGTAGGTGATGGAGGTATGTAGTAAATAAACTGGTGTATTTCAAAGTTCATTCACTGATTTGCCTCGGACCCTCTAAATTCGAGGGTCCGATTTATAATCGCACCCTCCAAACAACCCTCTCTGAGAAAAACACCAAAGAGTTTTTCTGAAGCATGTCACATAACAAGGTCAAGTCTGGAGCAGCCTGTGCTTATGTTCAGTTTGTGCTGTACATCATTTCTCTACCACGCAGCTTCTCAGATCCTGTTTTGGTGAATAAACGACCAGCTGCCAGGGGTTTCTCCTGGTTCTCTGTTCAGTTAGCACTGGGAGCTTTTACACACACTCAGTGGTTCACCACAACACAGACTGTCACTAACACTAAGCATGACCTCCAACGACAGTGCCAGTGGGTAAACTGGCTTCCTGTATCGGTAAATTGTTCCTCTGCCATTAGCATATTTAGCACTGGCTGCTTGTTGTCGGGAGCGGTGCATCTCTTCTGACAGTAATAGCAGGTCAGGGAGGAGGAGAAGGAGATTGATCTTTTCACAGTTTGTCTGTCTCATAGCAAACCTTTAACAAATATGGCAAAAAAAAAAATTTACTGCAGCTATAATGGACAAGACAAAGATTTGAAAACTGCATTTTGGAGTTCCTCAGTTCATATTTGTCTCATAAAATACATTGAACATCAGCACATCACCTGCTAAGATGATGGATGGTGTTTCCCACTAATCACTAGGTTACCAAACTTCACCTCCATAGTTTCACTCCTCTTCTCACGATACGTCCCGTCAGTTATTTTTTCATCTCTGAAGTTAGTCTGTCCATCTCTGTGAAACAGACCAGTACACTGCTGTGTTCTCAGAAAACCAGCTGTCAACATCACTTTGGTCAACTTGTGCAGAATACCACATCACTCAATACTCACCGCAGGGTGAGAATAGTATGAAACAACCAGGCCTTCGGCGTCAGTTATTCACATTTGCACAGAAGCTGATGTGAAGTGGAAGCAAATTGGTGTCCAGTGTGATAAAAAATCAAACACTTTTTTTCTCCAAACCGAAGGTTGCGTGTTTTTGCTAGATCTGGGAAATAGAGAGATCGATGAAGCTTTGCCCTCAAAGACACAGGACATCAAGAGAAAGTTGAACCGCCTGGTTTTCTTTAAACCTCAGTAGTAGCTCAGTCCATTCAGTATGTGTGTTCATGCACTATGACAAATGGAGAAATCGTACAAGTTTGTTTGAATGCAGTGCAAAACGCTGCAGTGTTTTCTGCGTACTCTCCTCCCTCACTTGAAAAACAGTCTTGTGTTGCTGTTGCATTTCAAAGGTCACATAGTCCCTGCAGTTTACCAAAAGAAAAAAAAAGCTGCAAACTCAAAAGAATTCACACTCCTTGAACTTTCCTCATTGTACTTCACTGGGACTTATGAAAGATCAATATAAAAATAATTACTACTGGTTGTCAATGGAAGGAAAGGTATCCACCTGTATCCTTTATCAAATAACATTCTGAATGGTGTGGCATGCTCTTATACAAGCTTCTTCTGAGTGAAACAGAAGAAGCTTGTATAATGAATATACTTCTATTGAATTTTAAATATGAATCCTTCTATTAAAGGATTAACTTCATGAAGGCAGTGTTTCAGAAAGAGCCCGAGTTTTTAAAGAGACAGAGACCCAATTTCAAGGTATTAAATTACAAAATCAAATTTCTTTTACGTCACATTTGATATATACACAACTGAAGGTAAGATAGCTACTTGGCTAATAAAAAGGGTCTATGTGCCTAGAACATACATGGTACTTAAGGCCGATCATGTTCTCCAAGGAATTTCAGCTGCATTTGTCGACAAACTCATAACAGAAAACATAATCAGACATTACTGTATTTGATTTTTATACAATATTTTTAATTTACAGAGTTTAAAAATACAGTTTTAACTACATGAATCCCTCTAACTGAAGTACAAATGTTTTAGTATTCATCATGACATTTAGTTTTTTTTTAATATAAATCCCATATATCAGGGTGATTGACAGCGCTCTGACCCTCCTCATGTGGCAGAAAATTAACAAAAGATATGCTTCCCTGTGGAGCTAAACACTCCACAGGGACAAGGAAGTTAGTCTGAGTCAAAGGAAGATGGATGGAGCTACATGCAAAGCAGAAAATGTATCAGTTTCTGGAAGGGCATATTTGCTTAAAAAAAGAAAAAACATTTTTTTCTTTAAAAGTCAAATACTAATTTGATACAAGAAGAAACGAGTACAAGTAAAGCTGACTGGATATATTGAGGAGGCTATGATTTGTCTACTGCAACGTTTGCAGTGTGCCCAACAGGATAAAGTCGCTGCACAAGTTACACCACGGAAAAGAGTTGAGCAGTTTTCTACTACAGAAAGAAGCTGGTGTGGCACAGACACTGGGTACAGGAATGGAAGGAAAACGTACGGACGTCTACGTTGGAGATTATGAGGGTCACGAAGGAAATAAATCCTCTCTGTTGCTGGGGTCAACTTTCTGTGTTCATTTCCCCAACCTTCAGTTTCTAGTAGGAAAATATCCAATGAAATTTCAAATCAAAAAGTATATTCCATCCTATTCTGTTCTATGTTTTAACTCTGCTCTGTTGTTTATTTTTAAGCAGTTTTGAGGCACTGTTACAAAACTTGAAACTGCTTTAATGCAACTAAAGAGTGAGTTAGTTGATACCACCCACCTTGCCTAGCTGTGCGTTTGAGGTTGAGTTTCTAAAACTTTCCCTCTGCACAGAATTCTCTGCAGTTCTGGGTTGGAGTTCAGTAAATATTCTGCATATTGAATTATCTTTTGATATCGATCACCACGTCTATTGCAATATATTATTGATTTATTTTCCTACCACATATGAACTATTGTTGCCTATAGCCACCAACGTGTTTCTTTAAAGTCTTTTTAATTATAGGCTAATTGAATTTATTATTCCCTTGTACATACCTTTTTGCACTTTTGTTTCCCACATCGTTCAACATCATTTGATCCAGGAAGAGGCAGAAGAAAGACATTATTAGAGTTTGGCTAAATCTGGAAGATGAAATGACACAAAGAAAAACAAGACCCATGACAGAGATTGTGTCTTAGACACAGGAGACTATTGACGTTGTTGTCTATCAGTTTGATACCTCGGCGGCCTTTGGTGGTGGTGATGTCACGCAGGCTGTCTCCGTGGAAACGGTTAGTGGAGCGATTGATTGGACAGTTAACCTCGGGGGCATCTGCGCCAACCAGGCTCGCTGTTCCTCTTAGTGGGACTGATGGGAAATGTGCGCCGGAGAGAAACGCTTTCATTTGGTCGACAGGCTGCGTTTATATAATTCCCATGCAAACACATTTTTCTTTGCTCCTCTGTGCCTCATTGACTCTGACTGCTGTTGCTCTCTCTCCACTTTGTCTTTCTGCCCAGCTCAGGCTTGGGATGTTCTTCCTCCTTTTCGTTCTATCACATCTACTTCTAACGACTCTATCTGCGTAGTCCTTTAGTTCTTCATCGGCTTATTTTTGTGCCTTACATTATGCAAATTGTTACTGCATTTTGCCATCAGACTCAATTTGAAATGACCTCCCATCTTCTCTCCACTCTGTGTCTTGAATGTCCCGTCTGATTCTCACATTTGTAAGCCTCAGCTGTACGTTTCTATATTTCCATGCATTTCTTTCTCTTAGACCCTTTTTTACACTCCAATTGTTGGACGGTCCTCCTTTGAATGTCCATCGTTATGGTTGTATATTCTCTGACCAGCAGTGACTCACAGTTAAAGAACAGGGCGAATGAATCAGAGCCCATTCTAAGCATACTGTAAAGCTTAGATCGATCAATCAATCAATCAATCACATTTTATTTGTATAGCACATTTCAGCAGCAAGGCATTTCAAGGTGCTTTACATAATTAAAGAACAAATAAAAACAGCATGTTACATTGAATAAACAGAAAGAGAGAAAAAAAATGGTAGATGGTTGAATTGACTGTACAGTCCAGTAAAAATAAATGTTTCCAAACATTAAACAATTGAAGTTGGACTATAAAGACATTTCATTGCTGGCAAACATATTGTGGCCTCCTCTCTCATAAACAGTTACGTTTGGCCTAATGTTCGTTGCAATCTGAGACTGCAGGCTATTTAGATATTTTAGTCTGCCATCCTTCTTCAGCCTGTGCCCGGCCAGACCTCAAGAAAAAAATTCTAGAAACTCTGCTGGCTAGCAGCAACACTTGAGTGATTAATAAACTTGGCAAATAACAGGAATTGTTGCTACCTTTATGAAATGTTGTGTTTTTGTCAACTATTACACGATTCCTCTGAGATACGGTCAGTTAGAGACTCAGGGATCTGAATTTCCAAATGAAATGCAACATTTACTGTAATCTGAAGAAAGGACTTTGGACCACTCAGCAACAGTTCTGTTTTCTTTTTTTTTTATATCCTAGATAATAAGATTTTGACATATGTTTCTGCTTCAGGGGTTAAAACTAAGAATGTGGCAGTGCTGTCTCATGTCTTGGATCCATCTCTGCCTGGTCAACTTGAAGCCTTTTCTACATCTGCTTTCTATATCTTATTGATTTCCTTTGCTGTTGGTGGACCTTTCGCCTCCACTCAGCTTTCCATCAGTGTGCCTGGAAACAGCACTGCGAACATCTGGCTTCATTATTGTGGCTTAACCATGTTAATGAGGGCATCAGCAATATTCCTTATGTAGAGCTAAAGATTTCTGCATGGAAAAACCTTTTCTTACTTGAGCTGTTGTAAACCCAGTAAGCCACACTCACCTGTGACTGTAAGAGGTTGGAATGTATCACTTTGTGTGTAATTTTGCCTCGTGATCTGAGTCATTGAAATGGATGAATTTTTCAATATTTTAATTTATTGAGCTACAGCTGCATGAATTATTTCTAAAGCCGATCTTGTTCACACATTTTGAAGGGTAATTTTGTTTACAGACTTCAAAATCTTATTGTATTTGTGTTTATATGTGGGTGGCTTTTATTTCCATTTTATTTATTGGTTTTGGCTATTTGGTTGTTGTTGTTTTTTATCTACCACCTTCAGAGTTTAGTGTTCTGTACAAAATTTAATTTTATTGATCTTGAGAAATCAAGTTTGCATTATTTTGAAATGATCAATGTTGCTTGAAAATGGTCTCAAAAACAAAAATATGATAATTTACCGTAATAATTTCTGGGACAATTCATCGTCCAGCAAAATTTTATATTGTGACCGGTCTAATGTCACCAAACTGGACTCTTAGTTCGAGTTAACTGGCTGCTTCTTTTGTCTGAAAAACTTTTTAATATACTTCTGGCATATAACTGTTTAAACTATAGGCCAGCTTAAGGAGATTTGTGGTTTTTTTGACTGTAGCATTTCAAGAAACATTTCATTTAACTATATCAGACATACTTTGTCTTTCAATATGTACATTTACATTGTACATATTGAGTGAAATGTCATTGCAAGCCTCCAATAGAAATAAATAAAAACATGAAAACTTTTTAAAAAAGCATCAGCTATTAGAATTAAAAATAATGATATAACATTTTTAGCTGAGTCTCACTAGTTTCACTCTGCACTCCAACATATTATTAGTATAATAAAGAATATTTCATCAATGGTGTTTATGGAATCATCAATGGTGTTTATCCTGAATTTCTATTTGGACAGGGATTGAAAGTTCATTTTTTGGTCACACTAGTAAATACTGCATCACAGTTCTACTCAGTTCAGTTCAAAAATAATTTCAGAATAAAATCTTGTTTTCTTAATCCCATGAGAGGCTGAGTAAGCATGACTTCTAAACAATACCAACTGTGTTTTCCAAGTGAGATACACACACACTTTGACAGACTGACAGAATTCTCACATTATCGCAGCCAGCTGCTGTGAAGTGCTCAGAGATGGCGTTATGTAACTAACACAGCTTCCTTCTGAGGCATATCCCGCCTCTCATCCTCTCATTTGATCAAACATGTCTCTGATCAAATGCCGTACTGTCTGGATGGAGCAGATATGTTCCCGTCAAAATGAGTCTACAGAAGGAAGGAAACACAAACAGAATACATGCTTGACATTTCCAGAAAACGCCGGAGTCCAGGTTATTAAGGAACCACACTGTTCTCTTCTCACGCTGTAATATTTTGGGTTAAGCAGCAGTGGGAGCACCAGGTCTCATTAGTTCTCTCTTGTTTGTAGTGGTGCCAGGATGTGTGTGTCTTTTTATATGCATATTTATCTTCTTTTTCTGTGCTCTTGCTTTTGTTGCCATGTTAGTTTCTTTTTTAAGCATCATCACTTACATATCTTTTTCCAGCTGCACAGAAACAAAACTGAAGTTATTATCTTGGGACCTAAAGAGATTCGATCTAGAGTCAGCACACAGCTTCAGTCATTACAGCTAGAAACTAGTGATCAGGCCCAAAATAGGTGTGGTGATTGACTCAGACTGAACATTCAGAGTCACACTAAGACAGTTACAAAGTCGGCCTTCTATCACCTGAAGAACATTTCCAGGACTAAACTTGGACTAATTTCCCAGCAGGGTCTAGACAAACTCATCTATTTGTTTCCCTTTGCTCCCATTGATTCCCACAGAGCCTTCACAGGTCTGCTAAAAGTGCCGCCGTTCTCTCTAAAAATTGGAAGATGAAGCACATTAACCCAGTTCTGAAGTCCTTCCACTGGATCCCTACAGTTCAGAGAACAGACTTTCACATTCACTGTTAGCTTAAAATCACTGAATGAGAAATGAAAAATAAATATTTGAGAATACAGTGAGTTCTGGTTAACGCTCCTTGAAAATGTAAATGTTTCTAAAAATGATTAATAAGCACCAGATATTTTTTTAATATATTTATTGTCCTCACCATGTCCTATACAATGACACTTGTATTCAGTAAGGACTTGGTATCTGGGAATGTGAGTAACTCTAGGAATGCATAGTCATTTCTTTAAATCTCCAAGATCTTTACTAATGTATGCATACATGTTGATCAGAAACTAGAGAGTCATCAAACAATATGAACTCTTGTGTTTACAAATGGGGTCCAACCGACCTCACACCCGTATCACTTGAATCATTTGGCTCAGTCCTCACACACAGAAGGGTTAATATCTGTATCAGTCCCAGTATTGTCTAGGCAACAACAGTGTTTGTTGCCTAGGCAATATTGTGTAGTAAATGATCACTTTGTTGCACAGCTGTCAATACAGCAGTACTGTAGTGCCGACCTGCTCATGTTCCACCTTCTACATGACCAAGCTGGAAATGATTTCCTCTGGTCAGCACATTAGCTAGTTATTCTCACTGCTGTAGCTGTTAGCTGAAGCTATGCACCACTTAGCTTCCCTTGTCTTAAGCAACAGGGACATTTTTAACGAATCGTGAAGAATGAAAGCTGAAACGACATGTGCATTTGTCAGACTAATGTAGTACATTAAGGATTCATCCTGCTGAGAGCGCAGAGTTTGCTCCACATCAGATGCGATACATTTCAAATTTTAAACACCTCCTTCCATTCATTGTTTGAGGTGAATTAATCGGATTTATCGAAGTGGATTCTGTATGCTCTAACAGTGACAGTAAGAGAAGCAGCTGGGATTTGGGGGCATGGTTTGAAAATCATGATGATCCTAGAGAGAATTAAAAAGTGGGAACATTTAAATTATCAATGAACATCAGCAAACCTTCAGAGCAAATGCAAGCGAACAGCACAGTTTGGGAATTAGAATGAACAAGGGCAAACAGTAAAATGCCTTATAGTAAGTTTTTTTGGCTTTGTCAGAGGACTTTGCTTTTTTTGGTAAAAAACATCAGAAGCAGGACTTTGGATGAAATAGCCAAGAGCAAAATTATGGTGGGATTAAATATTCATAGGAAGAGGTGAGGAAAGGAGAGCAGATGCTGTGATTACACGCCCGTCTCTACACTTCGCACTATGAGCACGGAGAGCCTCTTTGGTTTCAAGTTGTGGGAAGTGAAACACAAACAGTTTTGACCTTTGCGTTGCACCAGATGTCTCAATCTCAAGAGGTTGGCGCTCGCCGCGTCTCCAGATAGGATCAGCCAGCTTAAGCCAGATGACGAGGCTTCTGACACCGTTTGAGAGGTTGGAGAGAAAATCTTTTATAGCAAAGGGATGCTTGTAGGCCGAGGAGCCAAACCGCTTTGGAAGAGTAGAGAGAGGATTGGAATATCTGAGGTATGAAAGAACAACAATCTTACCCGTGTAGATTTTTTGGCCTCTCTGCCCGACTCTACCCAAAGTCTGTTGACATAGAAAAGGCACATTTTAACCAAACTTAATATACAGATACAGTTGAAACAAATGCATTCATGAGTGAAGCTCACATATTTGAGAACTTTAACCTGAATGATGCGTGTTTTTAAGAGAGAAACTTGGAGAGAACTTGGCTCAATCTTGACATTCTTTACTGACGCTGTCAGTACAGAATGTACAATCTTTTGGATTGTACAAAAGATTTATGCTGTTTCTTAGGGACAAACTTTGGAAAGTTATTTGAGAAGGAGCTACAGCATTTTCTCTCAAGGCGCCTGCTGTTGGTCTGCTGAGTCTGCTTAAAAGATAGTAGTGGAAAATCCAATCAGAATACTGGGAGGTGGTTAATGAAGCAAACTGAGCTGTTTGATCACCACGGTTATATTATTTATATATTAGTTATAATAGTTTAGGGGTTTTCTCTATAATTTTATTTTATTGTATGGCATTTTTATGTCTAATTCAGTTAGTCAGTTAGTTAGTATGTCTCTAATTTCAGTATGTTTTAGTTTTCTAAGTGCACATTGTTGTTCCAGTTGGTTCCAGTTTTTCCCCATTTCCCTGTTTTTATTTTTTTAACAAACATATTTTCTCAATTGCAGTTTTTGTTTATTTGTCAGTTTTAGTTAACTACAATAATGATGGCGAAGGCTGTACTTTCAGAAGGCAGTATGTGCCGTCAGCTGGATGGGAAGCCTGGAACGGACAGAGAAACTGAGGGATTTTGGATTAAAAGGCGGCTCAAAGGCGCCTGCACAAAATGACTTCCCAGTTTGAACAGACCGCCCGCCACATAGCGGGGAACAAACTGCCAGTGGAGACAAACCCAGCTTTGCTGTAACCAAACCAAACTTTTAATGGTCCTGAATGAGACTTGACAATGGAGACGGGGTTAAAATGTCTCAGTATCCGCTGATTTCAACCTTGCCTAATCGCTGCCTGGCAGAGGTGTTCCCAATCATTTCCACTGTATCATAATACCACCAACAACTGACGCTAGCAAATAAATGATGAGGAAATTTCATGGCTGGACCTGTTGCACAGGTAGCGCCCTCTGAGGCCATGACACAGGACGTCACTGAGCTCCGTTAGCGTACGGCTGCTGACGCAGTCTGCGTGTCCAGGTGCTGGATTTATTCTTTTTGAAAAAATATGACAAAAGCAAAAAAAAGAAAAAAAGTGTAAATCAAAAACGGTTGAAATATCTCCGCAGTCATCGTTGCCAGGAATTTGGCTAAAAGTGCATTTTAACACATTCTATTCTCTGCACCAACTGAGGCGTGATACTGACCCCAGTCATTTAGCTCTGGCTTATCAGCAGCAGACATGCCCCACTAAAGCCAAACTCAGTAGAGATTTGGAAAACTCCGAAAATCAAACTATTGAATTGTGTTTTCTGTGGACCTCTGCACTCTGCTGCGCTCTGATAGCAGATAAACGTTTTCCTATCCACACATCTGTGCTGTATAATGTAATGTGTGGCTTCAGGCTGAGCTGCAGACAGAAGGAAGTCGGTTGTGGCTCAGCGGCTGCTGTACAGACCACAGCTCTGCTGCACTGCAGCCTCTCATGAAGCATCCAGGAGGTTTTCTTGTTGTTGTCTCTCGCTGACTCACCTCACGCAGTACTTACTGGTAAATAAACATTCAGAACATTTTATTAAAAAAGAGTCAGGTAGGCAGTTCAGAGCTTGACTTTACTTTCTAGAAACTTCATACCTGGAAAAGTCAGAGTCGGCCAAAGCCAGGTATGTTCAAGTTAAAACTGCAGTATGTAACATATGCAGAACGAGTTTGTTAAAACTGTCATCATGTCATGACAGATTTTTTATTAGATAATCTGTGAAAAGAGTGATCTCCTCCAGGAGCTACTATTGCTGTCTGTTGTAATGCACGACTCCGGACCAAAAGCAAATAATCAGAGCCAGGAGGAGGGGCTTAGCGCTGTCAATCACTTCATGCACTCGCTGCTAAATGTGGTAATGTGTGTGTGCTTAAATATTATCAATCAGTCATCAATCAGAGCAATGCAGTTTTCACTTATTTACTGCTAAATTATATCAATCAGATCCTCCAGTTTCTTGAGTTATTGTGGAAATTCATGTAAAATCAATAAATCCCTGCACTTTTTTGCACTAATAATTGGGAGTTTATTTCAGATTTTCTTCAAAAATTGTCAAAAACTTTCTTACTTGTACTCAACAGCTTCCTCAGCCTTAATTGATTATTTGGAAAAGTCACATTTCCATATAACTACCACAAACATTTTGATTTTATTGAAAATTTACAAAAAGAATCACAAAATCTTGGAGTGGCTGAAAAGATGTTCAGTATTATTATTTAATTTTAAGAATTCATCGATATTTTAACAGTTGGTGAACAGGTTTTATCAATATCACAACCGGCCCTTTAAGAGCATCCATGATCTTGATTTGGCCCAAAATGAAAATGAGTTTGAAGATTCAGAAGAATCTTCTGAATTTAAAGATTAATAAAAAAAAACCTCTTGGCATATTTTCTCTCTAATTATTGTGGGATTCTGTGCTTCTCTTCCAACAGCACTGAGTCTGAATGGATAGTTTTCAGAATAAACTGGATTGAATTGAATTTGAACTGATTTAGATTCTGCACAGCAGGATATAAAGTTGATATGATAATCTAACATAGTTTGTAGTGATTTTATTGTTAAATAAATAATATACAATGTTATAGTTATACAGTGTATATTAAAGTGACTCAGCATTTTTTGTTGCTGACTCCATTTAAACCAAATTGAGTGCTTTAAACAACGTGCATACACTTTGCAAATGTTTGCAAAGTGTATGCAAACACTTTGCATACAACCTTCTTGTTTTCTCTGCATGATGCTGCCTTGATGGACTTGAGCATCTTCTCTCTCTTTTTTTGTTCATACTTCAGTTTTTCCTTTGCTAGTCAGTTTCCCCTGGTTTAGGCTGCAGTGAGGACTGGCTATATTAGGCTGGCAGCATGTGTTGCTAGTAGGGACAGAAGACTCGAGGGACTATTGGTCATAGTCACATCTGCCATGCTGGCTCTAACATAACACCATTTATAGCTGATTACCAGAGAATACAATAATCTGCAGCAGCTGAGCTTTGGTGGAACAATGTGTACTTTTCATTCTACTGGTATTATGTCATAAAAGTGCTCATTTAGATTCCTAAAATAAATACTTACAGTAGCACAGATGGAGCCTGTATTAATATCTCAGCTTTTATGTCATCACATATTTATGCTTTCTTGGACTCTTCGTACTTAGAACGCAGACATAAAAAAAAAAATCCTTAAATCATAAAATTAGCAGAAACCGATTTATTTCACATAAATTGCTGTCAGATAACTGTTCCTCTGTTTGCAGGAGGATCTTTGTGGGAGCATTTTCTGTTAAAGGGGCAGCGTTCTGTATTTTCCAGGCACAGTCAAGTAACTATGTTAACTCCAGTTGTTAAAAGAAGCTCTAAATATCAAATATGACTTTTCTACTTTGTAATTTAACACCTCGAAAGTGGGCTTCTGTCTCTTTAAGAAACTCCTGCTCTTTCTGAAACTCTGCCTTCAGGAAGTCATCACAGCATCACTACTCTATTAACCCTTAACAGGGTCACTAAGAAGTGACTTGTAAAATGAGCTCATCAGATGTGCAGTTCCACCAGGTGTTTGCTAATTGCTGCTGGCTAGTCTGAAGGAGCTGAGTGAGGAGTTGCGGGGTTAGTGGTGCTCTGTAACACGAAAGCTCTACTTGATGGCGCTTGGTCTACCCATGCGTTTTGCACAGTTGAATGGTTGCCTTGGGAGATTAAATGATTTCTCAAACATGCGTGAAAGAATCAAGGCAACACTCCATGTATGTTTGTGAAGAGAGAATAACCAGGTTCTGGTTCTGCTGAAGGTTTCTTTCTAATAAAAGGGAGTTTTTCCTCTCCACTGCTGCTGCAGTGTGGTGAATTGCTGCAAAGTCAACGACACAACACAAGTGATCATCTACTTTTGCTATATGGTCGTCCAGCAAAAGCAAATTCTCTGTCAATCACTTGATGTGATCTTCTGGGTTTCTTTAGAAACATTTTTAGCCAATTTCAATAATAAACTGAACTTGTTCCTTTGGTAACTTGGATTGACTGGAATGTAGGTAGCTAAAATTGACTTTTATATAGTAACATACCTTGATTTGCAGTGGGAGTGGTTCAAACACTTCCATATTTCATTATTCAATGGAGTAGCAGACTTGTTTCACTAAGCTAACAATGAATAAATGTGATCAACACGATGATGTTTTAATATTTTCGGAGGTCATCCATGTCAAACACATTTTTCATTCAGACTAATTGTTTGATGGAGGACTGGCCTACAGCAAAAAATCACACAATATTAATCACATGATTATTTCTTTACTTTAATTGAATCCAATTAAATTGAATTGTTTCAAGATGATAGAAATCCATTTTTCATCCGCCTCAGGCTAATTAACCTGAATCTTTAACTTCTAAATTAAGCTAATGTTTTGTTTTGTTTTTTCTAATTGAAAACATTCAGAGTATTGCCTACTAAGGCAAGATACTGATTGCTTAAAACTTTTCTACAGGTCCCTTCTTCCTAAATTCAGAACTGTCCCATCAGGTCCAGTTCTGGTGCTAATGGAAACTCACCATCATCCATAACACCGACCTTTCCTCATGGTGCTGATGACTCATCTATTCCATCTCTCCAGCCTTTTTCACTTATTTTATCATAATTAATTCCATCTGTTTCTGTGTTGCATATTCAGAAACCGTAATGGCTGCCATATTGAGTGTTTCCACTCAGCGCTTTCAGATGACAGATTGCGTTCCCTTTGTCTGCAACCTTTATTTATGACAAAATATCTCTTGAACAATAAAGATGTCTCGACAGATTTCTGTTTTTAATCAGCAGATCCAAATAAAATGCTGTCGGTAATCTCCTTTAGAACTTTTACAGTGAAACTGAGGCAGTCCAGAAACTTTGACAGAGGTGTGAAAATAACTGCAGTTCATAACTCCACTTTTGTTTTATAATGACCAGGGGTCTCATGTGGTTGTGCTGTGCTCAGCAAAAATTCAGACATACAAACCCGTGTGCATGAACAAGGCTGCACACCTTTCCTTTTTAGGCCCCAATTTGAGGGAAATAGAGCACAGCTGCTGATCCGCCTCGTCGCCACCCATTAATACATATGCAAATTAGTATAAATACCTGGAAGACTATCGTCACATGTCCCAGTAACAGTGGAAACAGTTCCTTGCTTGTAGTAGTTTAAGGAGTTCAGATGCTTGTGTGAACAGCAGAGCGTTCAGTCGGGATTTGAAGACAGACATCGCACCAGAGAGTCCTTTGAGTGGGAATGTGGAAGTTTATTCTGAACAGAGGAATCACATGTTGAACCAGGTCAACAAGCCACTAATCATTTTGTAAATATTGACACTTTAATGCAAAGTTGCCACTTTTAATGGACTTTCAATACAACGTTTAGAGCAACTTTGCATTAATAGTGCAATTAATTATTGACACTTCATGACAACTGTCATAAACATTCATAAAAACTCCTTGATGTTCATAACAAGTGTTATGTCATGTTTATGACCGTGTCATGTCAGTCTTATGCACACCCTGTCAGATAAAGTGTTACAGTCAGATATTCCTGTAAAACAGAAAAGCTGCATGTATTAGGTGACGTGTTGTCATTCATTATTGCAGCCCTTGAAAAGCTCTGCTGGTGCTGATGAGACTTCAGGTATAACCACACCAGGGACTCTGAAAACTCCTGAAATGGGCTTACAATGATACAACTGATGCATCAAAAGAAGATAAAAACAAACAAACAAAACAAAACAGGAAATGGTTTGAACTTCTTTTGTGCTCTTCAGCACAAGATCAGTAGAGATCAGTAGTTCATTTACAGACAGCACACATGTGCTGTCTGTAATGTTTATTGCATTTGCAATAAATGTTTATTGCATTTGCATAAACAGAAGTGTTTCTATATCTGATGGGATTTTTATTTAGTGGTAGGCAAGTTATGTGGTCACTAGAATTGGTTAAGTAAAATAAATACTGATTACTCCTCCAAGAACACAATTGAGTTACTTCACTGGTTATTTATTTTCAAAAGTGATAAGTTACATTAATAATTACTTAACAGTTTCCATAATGTGCTGTTAGCACATTAGCTAATTTTTTCTTTAGCACTCCAAACTAATATTTTTCAAAGTCACCTTCACGCATAACATTGGGTCGTCCATGATAGAAATCATAAGATTGGACACTGTTTAGGTAAATAATAAGACTATATTGTAACTCATGGAATTGAAAAGATCATGGAAATTATAAGGAAATAAATGTGATCAGGATTTTTTTCCCCATAACTAAACATCCTAAATCTGCAACATTTCACATGACTTGATGATCAGGTTGGCTTTCTTCTTCCTGATACTTTGTGTTCACTTTTTTATCAATGCTGAATCATGATTCAAGACAGATCTGCAGCACTACTAGTAAAATATCAAATTTTAATCTCATCTTTGTATTTTAGATGAAATGATGAGAAGAAGAAAAGAAAGCTAATGCTAACAGAGAAGTGGGCCAATAAGAAACAGTCGTGTAACTGTAGGAGAAATAAAGGAACAGGGAGAAAATGTAAAGTCAGCAAAGGAGCTTCAACCAGAATATTAAGTCTGCACCCTACTATCCATCTGTCTTCTTCAGACTTTAGGTTATTCATTCAAAAATAAATGATTAAACAAATCTCAGATTCACCATTTGTATGACAGCCTTTTTCAGCTTCCACTTTCTCTCCATTTAATTTCTTCCTCTCGAAACCTTTGGAGAGGTTAAGAGCTGAACAGGTGGATCTAATTTCCCATTTAGGAAAGGGCATTTATTAAATATGCCTGAAGGATTTTTTTTAAGGTACATTTGTTGAGTTTAGTTTTCGAGACCTGGTTACAGAAACCTACATGTCTGTTCCTCATGGGTTAATTTTCCCACAGTTGGACTGAAAATAAGAGCCATAACATTTAATTTCTTTTTGCAAACCCACCCACACACACACACACACACACACTTACCGTAACACGTTTCAAAGGTCAGGATGTCCACCGGGCTCAGGACATAACTGAAACGAGGAGGAGGGCGTCATTAATTATGAATGTGTTTTAGTACGACACACTGCGAGAAAGAATGTGAGAGCAGCTGAGCTGGGAGCCTCACTGTGGTGCTTTATTTCTCTGAATGGCACCACTTTTCCTCTGTCCTACTGCAACACACACACACACACACACACACACTGAGTCGAACATCTATATTACAAAGAGAATAGCTGCATTACCATTGACCATATAACTGCGCAATCTGACATTTTCAAAATAAATTTGCTCGACGGAAAAAACACCAAATAAAGAAAACTTGTTTTTTTGTTAAAAAACAAGAATTCATATCATTGCTGTCAAAAAGGGTTTTCTGCTAGCATGTTTTTTTTTTATTATCAAAATTGATTTATTTAGCAAAACCGCAAGTGAAACACTTTTTTTTTTTAAACACACGTGTCACGTGATTAATAACCAGATGTTGCCACTGACACAAACTGCAAAGAAGACAATAAAAAGTAGTTGCAGGACTACCTTCTGTAGTCCTCCAATGGTTATACAAACATGCCATCATGTGGCATGTTTTTCTAATGACTTATCATGTTAACAAACATATCCATGTGTGACTTTAATTGCCTTTTTTATGGAAAAACCACAATTGCAAAAATGTGAGGTTTTCTCCTACAGTTTTATGCACATTTGTAATGGAAACACAGCTAATGCTATTGCTGCCAAAAGGCCGAATGTGATTATAAAAGTGTTCAATAATGGACTTCTGAGCTGAACCCTGACATGATTACAGGTTTCCACAGTCAAACTCTGCATTCTGAGATGTTTAATGTTGTGAAGGGCTCTGTTTGAATGCGAGTAATTTTTCTCCCTACAGCTTTTCAGGGCAGAATCCAGCGGAGGAATTTACCAGTCAGATTTCTCTCTGAGTGGATCAAATCCCACTGACACCCACTAATAAGTGGCTTTTGTCTGCAGTGGAACGGCGTCCAATCCATATTCTGTTCTTTAGTCAAATAACATCAGCGGTTGGAAGTGTTTATTTCTCAGCTTCTGCTCTGACAGAGAGTGATACAAACACAACACAGTGGTAGATGTGCTAAGTTTAACTGCAGGAAGGAGCACAGCTCTGTTTTGTTTCCCATTAGCTAGCATTTACAGACGGAAGCAGCTCACTCAGACTCTAGCAGCAATAAGCCATGCTGAGAAAGAAACGGCAAGCAGTGGTGGAAAAAAAGACACAAGTATCATTTTGCATGTTTGTGCAGTTTCAATGAATATTGTGTGTAGGACTGACTCTTGTGGTTGAATTAAAATGGAAACAAATCAGGTCTTTTTATCCACATAATTAGAGGTTTACCAGTTTGCTATATCTTCTTGGTTTGAAGGTTAAAAGGTCTTTCCCCCTGCGATGAAGTAATCATCTGTGGATACTGATGAGTGTTTAGTAGCTTATCAAAATCCGGTGGAGATTTAGGCACTGACTGTATTATTAATATACGTCTGATTTCTAATAGTTTGCGTACCGGCCGACCTCAGTGTACCAACAAATAAGTGTTGATTGATGTGGCGGCAGGAAAGAGTCACTAATAAAAGATCTTGCTCTTGCTTATTAATAGTTTTAGAAGTTACATTATCTAATCAATGCTGTCACTCCTAAAAATACACAAAATTTTCTCTTTAGCCTCAAATCTGAGGTTTCAAAGCATGCTAACATTAGCATCTTGACTTGATCTCTAAAATACATTGAAATCATTCTTTCCTGTCACTTCATTAGTCACTTCACAAAAAACACAGTTATTGTGTTTATAGAAGAAGCAGCATAAAATAAATTGGTTAAGGTTGGTAATTAATATGTTTAGATTTTGAAAGTTGTGTTTACTCCACCTAGTGTGTATGTCAAGACACTCAGTTTCCCTAGATAAGGAATATTGCAAGCTTATCTCAAGATCTTGTTGCTCATGATCTGCTTATGTCCTCTAAAACATGTTCATTTAGGCCTGCAGATTTTGATATGGAGCTCTTGGGTTTTTTGATGTTGTTTGATGATGTTTCACTAAAAAGTGACCATTGATTTTTAATGGTGAATTTGGTAAGATGGCCACACTTGGGAGAATTGGCAGACATCTTCAGTTTTTTCCAATTGTGAATAATTGATTTAGCTGATGATTGGTGGACTTCAAGTTGTTTGAAAAGATTATTATAGAAAACTACCTTTCTAAGGCCATTGCTGATGTTTATCATCAGATCAGCAAACTGAAAAGACTGCTCTCATAGAAATGGACACACTGGATCAATTTATTATACTGTAAAACTGTAGAATTTAAAAGTGACATGTGCTTTCTTCTTATCACCGGAAAGGAAAAACAAAGTAAACCTTATTTTTGCTCCATAGCATCAGAAGAAGCAGAGTTCCTCAAATAAATGAATACTTTCTCTCAAGTCACCATCCAGAAAGTGCACACTTTGTGACACATTTACAGAACTGTGACTTAGGGGCATAAAAGCTTAACTACTGGAAAGGGTTTTTTTTCAAAGCACCTAAAGTCAGTGTCATGGAAAAATGGTAGAGAGAACTGAGAAATGTGTGACCGCTGAAGCTTTCTAACCTGATTCAGCGACACAAAGCCTGTCCAGAGAAATGGGACAATTATATTCTTATTACAAGATGTAATAGCAGGAAACCTGAAACATTTGACCTGAGCCTCACTGATTTAAATGCAAAGCAGGACAGTTCTATTAAGAAACATTTAACCTCCAACTCACCCGGAAAGCGAGGAGAAGCTTAGAAAAGCCTTTTTATTTTCATGTCACCTCTTGTTAAATAAAGAACCGACAGGGTAGGTTTGAGGGGAATAAATGTGAAAATAAGAAATTCAAATTGTGTTTGTGCAAAAGCGCATATTTACATCTGTCTTCTGATGTTGCGTCTTCTTCCCCCGTTTCATCTAGAACTGTTTTCTTTTTTCCCTTCCAGGTCCCAGAGAGTCTCATCCTCACCAAAGACACCAGGAAGCTACGAGGAACGGAGTTCAGAAGTCACAGTGGTGGAGGTCTACTTCTAATTAAAGGTGACGCAAACTCCTTTCAAATGAAAAGACGTTTAGCACTTACTGAACTCCCATAGAGCTTCTTTTTTCTAAAGACTTGCATTCAGCTATCAAGGATTTCTTTCCTGGAATTTTGGCCCCATCGTTTGGATGTAAATAAACATTCAGAGCCGATGCTGAGGAGGTGAAATGTTGCCTTTACCTTAAGGTCTGAAATGCCTCCTGGAAGAGTGTTTCTTCCATTATTGAGACCCGAATAACGGTCAGGGCTCCTTGATCTTATGGTCACTTCTCTCCTTGGGCTGTTTGTTCTTTAGACTCTGGAGTTTTTTTCTAGTCAAAGCTTCTGGGTTTCCTCCTCAAGCACATCTTTCATTTTTCATAAGGACCACATTAAAGCCAATTTTACTCAAAATAACTCTCCAGGAGGGAGATCAGGGAACCGAAGACACAGTAGGGCAGATGGCTTTCTTGCTCCAAAACATCAACGGCTGGATGAATAAAACATTTGAAGAGGCGAAGATTCGTGACATCTGGAAGTGAGGAACTTTTATTTTGCTTGCTCCCCACACCACTCCGCTCACCGTCCTCACGTTTCTGTCCCTCTGTGGACTCAGGAGTTCAGCCGGTCAGTCAAACAGACAGAAACAAGCCTGCTCTGCGACTTGTTTCTCCTTTTCATCCTTTGTTCCACCTTGCTTCACCCCGTCCTGCTCCCATCTTCTCCGCCGTCCGGCTCTCTGTCTCCAGCTCGGCGTGTGATGGTGCGTCCCCTCCTCTCGGCCCTGGAGACATGCCTGTACAGGAGATGGCGGTGAGTCCTGTCAAGTCCCTGCACTGGGAGCAATTCCCCCCATGTCGCAGCGCCGTGTCTACTGCACGCCGGTCTACCACGAGGGCCTGCTCTACGTGCTTGGGGGCTGCAGCGAGACCGGCACGCCCCTGGACAGTGTGGAAGTTCTGGATGTCGAGAGCCAGACGTGGAGCCAGCTGCCCCCGCTCCCCACTGCGCGGGCGGGGGCCTCGGCCGTGGCTCTTGGAGGACAGGTGATGGTGCTCGGAGGAATGAACCAGCAACAGACCCCGCTGGCCTCTGTGGAAATGTACCACCCAGACGAGGGCAAGTGGGAGACGAAGGCCAGTCTAGGTCAGCCTTCCATGGGAGTCACCGCCGTGGAGAGAGGTAAGGCGGTGGAATCAGTGTTTGAGACGCTGCATGCAGCTGCTCTCTTCTGAGAAGTTGTAGGAGTTGCTTTTATGATTTTCGAGATGTTAACATTGAATAAAAGTCTGCTGACTTTTAAAATCATAGTGTTGTTATATTTTTGAAAGAGTAAGAAGTGAATGATATCTTTGGAAATCTTAGAACTACCTTGACGCCCGGTTATCGGGAGGGAACTTAAGATAAGATTATTTTCCCGCTGTGTGTGGTGTGGTAGTAGAGATCTTATCCACTCTGAAAGATGTTGGGACCGCTCTGATCTAAAATCAAGATCTACATTCGACATGTTGGATTGTCTTGACCTGATATCGCAGTATGTATGGTGTCCTCTCAGGGACAAACAATAACACAACTTGAGTCTGACATGGAGCCAGTCATAAAGCGAGGTGGCAGAAACATGGAGGGGAATTCTAAATAAAGAAGACAAAGAAACTGGCATTATGCAGCAGAAGGTTTGGTGAATTTCGGAGGCGTCTTTGTATTGTTTTTTTCTCTATTAAATATAATCCACAAGCCATTTATGCCTCGTCCCAGTCAGCCATGTTTGTTTACTCTGAACTCGCATTTGGTCTCGGGGTTTTGGGAGATTTTCCATCTGACATCTGAATGTTGGCAAATGAAATTGGTTTGTTTGTAGTGTGTTGTCTTTGCTGTTTGAGTCGACGCCACACCGTACGACTAAAATAGAAAAATATATCCAAGATTTTTAAATGTAATGTGGGGGGTCTCTCAGGTTCTGCATAAAGTGGTTTAATGATACAACCCGTAACATTAAACTCTTTGTTCCCGCATATAGAAACTTGTTGTGTTATTGTTGAAGGCTTGGCTTTCAAATGTTTATTCACATTGAATACACATTTGGCTTTTGTGCAAATGCTCCATTGTGTTTGCTGCTAACTGATTAATGTTTGAGTTCTGTTTGTTAATCCTTTGGGCTTTGACTAGAGAAGTAATTCACGTAAATTTAAGCAAACCTTCCAGCACATTAGTGAGTGGTACTGCAATGCCTTGCAAAAGTATTAACACCTTGAACTGATTTACATGTTGTTATACTGCATCCACAAACCTCAGTGGATTTTGTTGAGATTTTATGTAATTTATCAACATCACATTTATTTGTGCTCACGCCCTTTTTCTACCTCAATACTGGCATCCCCCACCATTGCCTCCCCCCCAAAATGTAACCAGTTGCCTAATAAGATTAAAAGCAGATGTTTGGTTAAAAAATGAAAAATGTTTGCGAGGCACTTTTATCACCGTTGCTTTGCTGCTGCAAAGAGTTTATGTTTATCTGCATTTATCTGTGGATTCAATCCATTAATAACTACAAATTGCCTCAAGTTGACTAATTAAGAGTTGAAGTGGAGAATCCAACTGTTTTGGCACAGTAGCACTTATGAACCCAAATCGTTGACACGCTAAAATGAGCTAAATAAGTCGATACATTTGGAAGACGTCCCATCAGGGCTTCTAGGGGTTGAAGTGTCTTTTTAGTGGAAGTCACTCATAAGTGGTTGGTGTGGAGAGTCGCTGAGATTTCATGCTGCTCATCAGAAGTGACAAAGCGTTTTCCTCGGAGCGCACAGCACCAGGTCTGAGGCAGACGTCTGGATTGTCAGGTAGTCAATAGTTTAACCTGAGGAAATTGGTGGATATGTCAGCTAATATATCTCTGTTTGTGTCGAGGCTTTCTTGAATGTCGCAGAGGATTTTTCATGTGTAAGAGTCGATCGGCATGCAGACTGCCTTCACTGCATAAACATACTGGGGCTTAATTCACAATTCCCAGGTGTTTGCTGGTTTTAAGGGGGTAAAGGGCGTATGCTGATTCATAAAACTTTTCCTGTTCATAATGTGGAGTTTTGTAGAATATGAAAACTTCTGTTAAGTGCATAAGATATGGTAGTTTCCTAAAACAATACTCTCCAAATCAGTTTTTATAAAAAAATTATTTGAAGGTTGGCCCAACGTAAATTTATTTGATCCGACGGCTTCTTTCATAAAGGGGTCAGAAATAATTTTAGCTGCAATATTTCTAGAAGAAAAACAAACATATACATATATGTAAACATATGTTTACAGATTACAAATTACAGATTGAAAGAATCAATTTGTAATTTTTCGTTTTGATGCTTTATCAAATGAACAGTTTAATTATTTTTTTACATTGTTTTGAAAATAGCTTTATTTTCTTTATTAAATCACTTTTCATAGGAAATCCAAATCCATAAAATGACTCCTTGATGATTCATGCTGGCATTATCTACATAGAACTCCTTTATTGATATCTTCAAAATATATCAATCAATCAAATTTTATTTGTATAGCACATTTCAGCAGCAAGGCATTCAAGGTGCTTTACATAATTAAAGAAAAAATTAAAACAGGATGTGACATTGAATAAACAGTAAGAAAGAAAAAGAGATTAAAAATATATGCTGTATATTTTCCATTTGCTCACTGCATAGAACTCATTGAAGCTGATTCTTTACAAGATTTGAACAATTAGAGAAAAAAAAACATTTATTGGAAGTCCAGTGAAAAATCCAATGAAGCACTAATAACTAGAGTGAGCTGGTATGGAGCAATAAGCTTAAAATAAAGAAAAGAATTGTAGGAAAGTAATGCAGTGAAGAAAACTACCTACTAACTACATGTTGTATAGACAAAACTCGTGTGGACAGCATTTTTTTAAGTGAAAAAATGTGAAGTTTGAAGTGTTTACATTTTAGACGACTGAGTGCAGAGAGAAAACTAGAAGCATGATACGCAGACTGAGGCATTTCCTCCCTGCTGTTTCCTGTGTTTACATGTCAGGCAGCATACTGTTGCCAGCCAACCAGATAAAGTGAAGAATCAATGTGACCTTTCAAGGTAATAGAGAAAGATTGAGGGCACATTTCTGTCATGAGCTTTTTTTTTTATTTACTTGCAAAATGAACTCATGTTGAAGGCTAAGAACAGAACACAGGAACGTCTAAGTGCAACGCTAATCAGAGTAACATTTTATGCTGTTATTAAAGGCATAGGAGCTTCATGTGCTGGTGAGTGGGATGATGAGTTTTTGTAGATATGTCAAAACATGAAACCGTATCAGTCATCATGGATAGAATTAGATAGAATTTTCTATCTAACTTTAAAGAAACAATTCAAGATAAAAAGTGCAATGAAAGACTTAATATCTATGCTTTGCTCTTATACCAAAGTGTGTAATTAGAAATAAAATAATATGCAGTAATTTGCACATCAATTAAACACTATTTTTATAGAAAATACAATAACAAGGTCTTCCCGCAGCCTTAAAACTTCTAAAGTTCATGTATCTAAAAGGAAATTCTTAAATTCATTAAATAAAATGTAAGTTGGCCTTAAATAAGTTAATCACTGGTCTTAAAATCTGTTGTGACAGGACTATTTAATCTCATATATTGTTTTTTTTTCTCTAGACTTTTCTGTCAGGGTGAAGTTATCATTGCTTGCAGACATTTTCATTGTGTTCTGTGGCTGAAGGCAGTTGAAGCTACTGACAGCCATTAGCTAATATACCCTTGCTGGCTAGCTAGTTAGCTTTTTTGTGTCTGTCATGTGTGATGGGTTCGGCACACAGGGAGCAACAGACAACAGCGTCAGATGAAAGTCATCATCACTTTGGGTTGATGAGACTAGTCAAATGCAGTGTGAAAATCACAAAGTCGATTTCAAGAGTCACAAACAGACCCCAGCAATTTCACAATATGCATTATGAATCAACTATGTTTCATTATAATACAAGAAGATCCCCCAACAATCCCTGGTTTTTCTAGTTTTTTTTGGTCATAAAAAGTTTTAAAATTTGACTTGCTCAAACCTGCAGGTACCTTGGATAAACCACAACAGAAGAGTCGGCATATATTTTCTCTGTGTTGACAGAAAAAAAGAAACATTTTAATAAATATAAGGATGTCAGATGTATATGACTCTTCTGGTGTTGTTTCATTTTAACAGAACAAAGGCAACAAGTTGCCTGTTTAGTTGGCTGTTAAGTCCCAGATCCCTAAGAGTGGAGAGTGGCAATATAAATCAAGTTGCTTCGGTTCAGAAAAGTTCTAAATTGCTCACTAATCTAATAAAGAAACTTAAAAAGACAAAGTGCCTTTGGGCGATGATGAGTCACAAATGCAATAAATCAAAACAGAGCTCAGTTTATTCCTCTGCACAAGAAAACAATCAGGCTAAATTCTCTTACAATGGCAGCTAAACAAGCTAGTCAATACAACAGGAAACACAGCCAAAATCTATGAAAGTCTGTCAGTAAAGCAGATGCGGTCCCATAAGATACAAAGAGTAGAAGCAAAGAGATGCAGTGAAACTAATACACCAAGGTATTGCTATATGGAATCAGAGCATGGTGAAGTGAGGAATCTGAAATTAAAGGTAGTGGATCACTGCATGGGCAGCTGTCTGATAGCTCACAAAGAGGTGAGACGAGCAGTGAAGGGCAGCAACAGGAATACTGGACACTGAGTCTGACAGAGGAGGCGAGATCAGCGCCTGTTGTATTTTATTCACATCCCTAAAGTCTAGATCGCAGCATAGTATTGGAAGTGTCATGTTCATTAGTGTCGGAAACATAAATGCCTCCTGAAACTCATCCATCTTCCTTCTCCAAGTTCATAAAACACATGTAAACAGACTTGAACTAGTCCAGTTTTCCATGACCAGGACTAAATTCACATTATTCCTCCTGAATCTGAGACTCAACTGTCCAGCAGACCCGTCCCTCCAGAACCACCAAGGAGGCTTAGGGGTGTGATTCCCATGTAGTTGGAAAATACTATGGTTCCTATTTTTTACTTTCTCTATATTAGGTCATATATTTTGGGGGGTGATTTTATATCAGAGATGAAGATGAAGTAGATTATAAATGCCAAGTGGAAGATGAATTCATCATCTGAAAATGGAAAGAGTTTGCCACAACTTCAAACCTCCTAAGACATTGATGTTCCATCTGAACTGACAAGGTGGACAAGGACAGCATTAGGATTCTCCCATACTTCATCCAAAGCTTCAAAATGGTCAACATCTCACTGACGTAGTCGTGTGACAAATATTGCATCATCTTGTTCACGAGGAGGCATCTTCCTCCCCTTCTTGACCCCAGGTCCAGGTCAAACTGTTTTGACAGAGCTTTGTGTGATATACTGTGTGATTGGTCAGAAGTGTGCAGGATATTTTATGTGGACATGCACTTCGACAGGAATGTTGATATTAGTCCGTTGCCACTATCCAGGTTTGGATCTGCAATTGACATGAATACTTTTAAGGAACGTTTACCAGGCATTGAGAAATTACAGACATTTGTACGATTCTTCACAAGATACCTACATAAATTGCTTAAAACTTATGGATGAAAATTAGAAAGTTGTTGTACACGGACGAGACTGTTTGCAGGAAAAATGTGGCATTCACTCCATGTCCATTTTGTCAATTTTATTCATGATGTTTGAGGAATAAATTGTCCAAATATGGATAAGAAATGTTATTCATACTTTATTTACTTAGAACAGGCATTTCTTTACTGTATGTTGTGTATTTGACCCCAACTTTTAAATCTGAGACCCCTTTATTGGTGTGCAAAACCAGTTTTATGATGCATTTTCAGATATCGAAAATAGTATGTGGTCATCACATAACATAAGCCTCTTGTTATTCTTGCTCCGCTCTCCGCTTCTGTAGTAATGTCAGCTCTTATTGACATCATTTTGTTGCACCCGGTCTCGCCCTGTAATTCAGTGGAGATTTATTGCCACCATGTTGTTTATCTTCTTGTGCTTCCAGTTTTATAGGCAACTAACATATTGTACTTGGGTTACTATGACATTTACAGCTCGGATTTATATTCAAAGGAAAGCAGTCCATTCCTGGTGTGGATGCAGTGCATCTCTAATTAACTAAAATGATCAACTATGACTTTGACAAGAAGAGTTGTATGAAGCAACTTTCAAAAATCTAATATACTCTTTTAGTCAATGGGTGTGATGTTTCTCTAAATGTTTTAGCACTTAAACCACTAAAAGAAAAGCTGAGATGATAGACTGAACATGAGGGTTTGTTCACAAGTGTTCCCACACGAGACGAAAAAGAAAAGTTTAATGCCAGGGCTTTTTTATAAGCGCCATACCTTACGCCTTCCCGCAAGAGGCGTAAGGTAGTAAACATTTGCTCTGTGGGGTGGGGAAGGAGGAGTTGCCCCTGCTGCGGTGGCGCTGCATGTCCTGTAGCTACATGAAATAACTACTGACAAGGAGGGGGTGTATAGGGACCACAACCGTTTTGAAAGCTGAAATTTGTGACTATTTTAGGCTCCTCAAAAAATGCTTAAACCAAACATACCTTAACATACACAGTGGGAATCACCCTGACACTACCACAGTCCTTGTTATTTTGCTCTCGATGGAACAGCCAATCAATGCCAAGAAAAAGGAATGACGTTCCTACATTGACTGTTTTGCGAGAGCTAGCCATGTTAAGTAACATTGTGTCTAAGGTTTGTCAGCTTCCCACACTCAATTTCCTTTCAAATATTTTAGATATGCTCTGCAAGTAGGCAGGTCTTCTGCAAACAATTGAGTTTAGAGAATCTGCATATACAGAACCGTTAGCATATTGGGGTTCACTGTGTGACTGAGTGGTCATTATGTGTTTCCACAATTGCACAAACTGGAATTACGAAAATAAATTTGCTCAACAGAAAAACTATTTTTTCCTGTAAGTTTTCATGTAAGGATGAGGTGGTTTTTCAGCTGTATTAAAATTAGTGTAATTCTCAAAACTGGAATGGAAACACTTCTTTGGTACATGAGTCACATAATCCACAACCGGATGTTACTAGTTGAAAAGACAAAGCAGATGACAGGAAGAAGTAGGAGGATGAATGTACTTCACATTTTTTACTGGTAGTAGGTTTATGCTGATAGTGGAAAAAAAAGTAACAGAATAATTTAACTCAGAATGTTGTCAGAACAATGTGTTGAACTCTATTTTTTGTTTTAGTCTTTGTTTCACAAATTTCCTTAATAAATATGTACGGTTTATTTCAAGAAAAGGTTTTTACTCTGTCTTTATAAAAGCCGCTTTATGCTAACCCCTGAAGATAGAAGTAAAAATCTGATACTTTAAGTATAAAAAATAATTGTCATATGAGGTAAAGAACCTCATAAGGTGTCTTCATTCGGTTGGTTATTCAGGTTTTGTGGAATTTAATTTTGTTGGCTTCAGGACAGAAACAGCTTTTAAAGACTGTTGCCCGACGAAAGCACTTGGTTTACATTTTGTCCTGGACTTGGACTAGGCCATTCTAGCCGTTGAATATGCTTTGATCCAAGCTATTTCATTGTAATTCTGACTCTGTTTATGGTTGTGTGCAAAGAATAAAATATGGTTTATAATTTTTAACCAACTTTAAAGGACCTGGTTGCTGCATTTATTTTCATATATTTAAACAATTTAAAATGATGTGGTACTTAAATCAGTTTAATTTCTGGGGATTATCACATTATGGTTACAATAAAACATGATTGCTAATTGTAAATATTTTTAGTTGGCAAATTCCATGGAAAAGTGATGCAGTAAATGTCATATTTTCATTATCTATGTGCTTCTGGAATTCCTCTCCTTCCTCCTCCTGTTGCTCCTCTTCCCTGTCTGTCTGTCAACTTACTCTGCGTTTTTTGGGCTGAACGACCAAGCTGGTATCGCTGTTGCCTGGGAACAAGTGTGTGATTGCCGTGTTTGTTTTTAGACTAATCAGAGATGGTACGTGTGTTGTAGTTGCACATGTCTGAGAGTGTGTGTGACTTATGCAAAGTATGCTTTTCAGAGAGTGTGTGTCATGCGTACAGTGAAATGTGGAGGCCTGTGTGTGAATGTGTGTCCTCCTCCATACAGCTCAGGTGCTGTTTCATGTTTTGCCTTTATTCCTAAATCCAGCTGCATAAAGAATCCACATCCACTGTTTCTCTGTATATTCCTCTGTGTGTGTGTGTCTTTGCCACATTTCCCCCTAACCTCTTTTTGCTGCAGGCGTTGGTTTCTGCATCATGGAGCTTTTAGGGTTCGTTCCTAATTGTCGCAGAAGCACAGCTCCGAAATATCATACCTCTACTGTACTGATGAGTCTAATTTCCTTCTGCTTTTGTCTGTGATCAATGACTGCTGGCCTCTGCACAGTGAAGTGCGAGGTGCCTTGCAGACCGACTGAGTGAAAGGTGACGCCTCCACCAGTCAATCAGGCTCCTGAGGAATATAAAGTTGCTTTCTACAAGGTACAAGATAAAAGCATGATGTTCATGGCTTCAAAGTGCTGCATGAGAGCATTTATTGGGGGAAAAAAGAGCTGTGATTTGGAAAAAATCTCCTAAGATAGAGGCTGTGTTGGTGTTACAGTGTACAGTGTCAGTTTTTCCCTTCTGACAATCGTAAGGATGCCTCGATCATCGGCATGACTCTTAATCCTCTCACGGTCTCTAGGGATGGTGTCATTTGGACCTCTCAAGTTGTTTTACTCTGCATGTGGTCTGGTGGCATTGCGTTGACCCCATGTACACCTTTTTTTATCTCTATTGTGTGTATTTGGTTTTGGGAATTCACGGTCTGACGGGACAACTCCCCCCGCTTCCCATGCTTTCTGACCTTTCTGAACATTTGCTCTGCTCCTCCTCAGCTATGGGAGGTGGAAGCTTAGAAACTGCAGCTTTGAGGAGGGGCTCTGTCTTGAAGGCGGGGCTAGGTCCACCCAGGCATATTGCACAACTGAATGGTTGCCATGGAGATTAAAGAATTTCTCAAACATGCATGAAAGAATTAAAGCAACACTCCAGGAATGTTTTTGATGAGGGAATAATTATATAATAATTGCATAAAGCTGAAAACCAGTTGCTTTTATATAATACTCTCCCTTTAAGAAGATATAACCTGGAACCTCACTATATATTTGATTTTATTTCATATGTTGCTAGAACAACACTTTTACAGCTTCTAACATGTTTCCATCTTGCCATCGATTTTGGCCACACAGAATTTTGCTTGGAGGAAATGAAAAAATAAATTTTGACCTAATATAACTAGAACATACAGTATTATGTTTTATATGTATGAAGAGCTGCATTCTTTAAAGTCTGGAGTTCTGTTTCCACCAAGAAATACTAAACCAGAACCTTTTTGCAGATTATACAAGGTGTTTTTAGGGTGGTTTTCTCTATGGAATCTTTAAATCACCAAAGACAGCTTAGCAGATGAAAGTCCCACTGGGTATTTACTTTCCTTCAATTCTTTGCAGATTACATCAAAGCAGCCAGACATTCTACTAATCTTTTCCAGTGGTCTCAATCACTAGTTCCCCAGACTTTCTGAAGGACTTTCAAACGTCTATGAACTCTCTTGCAGCAGATTTAATAAGCAGGGCTTGATCTATTTGAATGCAACTTTTGATGCTTTTTCAAATTCCAACATACAGATTATGCTAATTCCTCTGAGAAAACTTTTGTCAGTTGGGAGTCTTATTTCTTTATGCACCTGTTGGTTTATCTGTCTGTAATAACATGGTGTAATCATAGACTTGCCCAAGATAATGACGTAAAAGTGACATTTGTCCGCGGAGCTATGGCATAGCCCTGCTCTCCTCCTTTCATTGTGTTAAAAAAGAGCTTGGCAATAAGTATAAAACTTTATGTTTTTCATGTAGACTATTTTAAAACCCGCAACGCTGAGCATAGCGTTTTCTCCACAAGGAATCAGTCTCCGATGACAGCTGCTTTTGATAGCATCGCTCAGCTGAGCTGACGCTGAGATGTTGTGCCGGAGGCCATGTGCTGGAATATTTGCATGTTCATGTCTCAGCTAAGATGGTGCAGCTTAAATATGGGATATACACAGTGGAAAGAAACTCACAGTCGTCTGCTGTTCTCTCAAATGTTCTGTTATTACACTAAAGCAGCTAATCTAATACAGAAACAAGATTGTCACAGGCATCAGTTTACCCTTTACAATATAAAAAATTGAGTGGAGACAATGTACCCAGAAACCATCTGTAACAGCAATAACTTGTCATTTCCTTCATGATCTGATCAGTGTGTCATACTATTGTGGAGAAATGGTGGGCCACTCGTTTTATTTAACATTTGTTCTTGACCCAGTTTGGGCTCTCAGACAGAATTGCACATTTGACCGTACTATGCGTTGGTATTCTGAGTAATTTATGGTCAGCTCAGTGTCTATTAGTAGGTGTGTCCAATCCAATATAGATATCGGAAATCAGTTAGATATCCAAAAAACGTGCATGGATTATACATGCCTGCATCTCAAATATCTGATATAGACACCTAATGGGGGTATTCAGAGGTTAGTAATACAGTAAATGGGTCAGTTGTTCTCGTACCTGTTGCCGTTGACTGTTGTTCTCTATTGGAACATTGTCACTCAATCAAGACTTTTCTATCATTCAACACTACAAAATAAGTGATTAAAGTATGTGTGATTTGTGCTGATATCGTATCAGGTCAATATCAGTATCGACCAATACGTCTGTTGAAATAAGCAACTAATTAGTCGCAAAATAAATTAATTGAGCTTAATGATTTCCATTATGATTAATATTCTTTGAAAGGCAATGTTGTTTAGTGACTTCATAATCTATTTTATATATGGTTTTGTTTGTGTATGGTTTTTAATCTCCTTTTATTTTTTGTGTATTATTTTTAATTTTTAAAATATTTTCCACTGACAGTTATGTACTTCCATTATTATGCCATTATCAGTATATCAGTTGAAAATGGTCTCAAAACCCCACTGTTATCGCTTATTGTGATAATTTCTGGGACGATACCCTTGCGGGTGGAGTTAATTTAAAATAATAAATGGATCATTTAAAAGCCTGGAAAGGATCGGGTCTTTTTTTTTATTCCGTTACATATTGAAGAGCACAAATTGAAAGAAGCTGAACTCTCTTTTTACCTCAGCTGCACAAGCACTATATTTATGTAAGTGACACCTGGTTGCATCAGACAATTTTGGGGAAAGGGAGAATAATGAGGAAAGCTCTTCTGTTGACGGCTCACGTCACAGTTGTTACCTGGTTAAAGCCAAAAAGTGTCTCAAAACGGTCAGAGTTGATGGAGGTTGCAGCCGTTTCAGAAAGCTGCCAGTGGAACATCTCAGACGTACAGGACCTGAGTTCATAAAGTCCTAATAAACTCGCTATGGAAAATAGGAGTGAACATTTTTGCAAAACTTTGATACATGACTCAATGAAATTAGAAATATATATATATTTTTAATTCAGTGAAATATTCAGGCGATCTTTACATCTTTTATATTATATGTTTTGATTTTGTGCAAAGACATAAAACCTTACCAAGTAATATGGGTCTAGTTTCTGGTGCAATATCATTGGATTCTTGAAATAAGACTAAACTAACTTACAAGTAACTTCTCAGGAAGATCTGAGTCAATAATTCCTTAATATTGATTAAAAAAATACTAGTTCAAATGGCAGATTATTTTCACAAGACATTTTTCTCTTGTTATAAGTGAAATAATCTGCCATTGAAACTAGTAGAAATTTAATATCAGGGACTCATTGACTTAAAACAATCTTCTAGATCTTGCTTAAAAGTTACTTTAAGTTTGTTTTGTCTTATTTCAAGTATACTGAGATACCTGCTCTAAAAACTAGATCGAAAATAATTGGTAAGTGTTTGTGTTTTTGCAGTGTAGCCTTAAAAACAAATCTTAAACTGCTGGTAGTTGTCCTTGAGGGGGTGTGGGGAGGCAAGCTCCTTGGAAAATGCATATATTGAGCAAAGCTTTCAGCACTCCTCCAAAGGCGGTGGGGGATGGGATAGGGGTCTGCGACAGAAGAGGTGGGGATACGAGTTCTCCATTGATGACATAGACCGGAGCGCGCTGCAGCCTGAAGGCATGTGGAGTTCAGAGCACCATCAGATTTCTCTCAACCGAGAAGAACACCCTCACAATGATCGGTAGAAGTACTGCTGCTTCTCACTCCACCTACACATACTGACTGTAAAACATTCAGGAGAAACCTTTTTTCCCTTCAAAAAGATGTTGTGGATAAGCTGCATCCTCACCATTGAGGTTAGTAAGAGAAGCAGAGTAAAGGTCTGTGCAGTAAAAAAAAAGAAAAAAGTGAAAGACATGCTGTGGTGAGAAAGTGACTTGGAACGTTGCATGCCGATGAGCTTGTTGGCAAATCGCCTTAAAAGCACTAAAACCAATCATATTCTGGTGGCCAGTTTGGCCAAGTTTAGCTGAAGATTAGAAGAGCTTTGACCAAAAACCACAGTGCTGATTCTTCAAAGTCAAAGCCCAGATTACTGATTCTGTGAGCTTGCTGCATGATGACTCTCTCAATTTGCTGTAGACTCTTCTGGCTGCGCCTCATCCTCTCTGCCAAAGCGCTTTTACCAGGGGAAGCCTGAAGCCCTGCTGAGACTTTCATTAGAAGCTCATAGAGAGGATGATTACAGGGAGAAAAAAATCCTAAACAAACAAGAGCTGGCTGTCTTACAGGGAAGCAATGCTGAACAACGGCGCTCATTTGGGTTTCTGCTCCTGGATTGGGGGAGACTTCTCTGCCCCAGGGGAAGTGATGGATGTAGGAGGAGAATAAATGAGAGGGGAAAAATGGAGAATAGATGAAAAAAGTCTAAAAATAGATTTTGATTTGGTTCAATTAAGGATGACTGGGTCCTGCAGGAGTGTGCAGGCAGGTTTGACCTCAGCAGTGGTGGGCGCCGTAAGCTAACAAGTTTGCTGCTCTAACTGCACAGCACTAAATAAAAACATTAATCCACTAACTCTAAAGTACTGCACAGACATTATATCATTTAACTGACTAAGGCAGGGCTTCAGTCAGAAAGCACACAGGCCATCAGTAGATTTTGAGCTCTTTACTCTAGAACCAGAGTCTTCCATTTTAAACAGGTACTACAAGAACTCTTAAACAACTTTTGAACGCAGATTTTGAACTTCATTTCATTGAAAGTTTATACAACAGGCAAGTAAATTGGAGCTTTAGAATTTAAGTGGAAAAAATAATTAAGCTTCTAACGGTTAGCTAAACACATTAAATGCTAAATGAAAAGCTCGCTGCTAGCACACAAATGTATAAATCCACTCTGTAAAACAAACCCCAGAGTTACTTTCAAAATACTGTACTCAAAGAATCACTTCAGGCCTGTTTCTTTGGAACAGACCTTTCACTCATAGTTGTAGTGTTGTAGCTGCTGAGTGTTGCTTGCTGTTGCTGATTTTGCCTCGTTGACCACAGCAAAGCTTCAGTCAGAAAGCACCCAAGCCATCAGTAGATTTTAAACTGTTTACTGTTCTACAGTGATGCATTCTGGGTACAGAATAAATGTCATTTGCTGCACCGCATCAAGGGTGGAGAATGTGTGGAGAGGAAACGACCACCAGTGGTCCAGAGACCACAGCTTGAGAGAGCGATTTAGAGGAAGCTAAGTGTGCTTAACATATTCAAGGTTAGGAAAACCATTAAAGTGATACACAAAGAATTAGCTCCACTGTCAGTAGATTAATGGAAGTGTGGCCAGAATCTCTGTATGAACGCTGTCGAGTACGTCTACTCACAGATGTTAAAGTATTGAACTTTATTCAACTGGAAGTTCAGAAAACACCCAACTAAATTAGTGGGTGGGAATTTATGTGGAATAAATGCTTTCAATGTTGGCTAAAAGGCTAAAGCACTATAAGCAAAATATAAGCTCCACTATTAGTGAATTAGCTCATTAGAGGATTAGTGGAAATGTGTCCAACACTATTTAGCTACACTTACACACCTATTAAAAAGGGTAAAAAACTTGATCTATAATAAACTATCTTTAACATTGTCCACATATAGTGTGATATTTAAATCCCCTGAAAACAAAGCATCAGAGTTCATTTCAATATGTCTTGTAAAACTTTATGTGAAACACACAGACAGAATTAAGTACAGGATTTATATTGAAAAAATGAATTCAGTGAAAGACTAATATTACAAGTGCATATCCTCCACTGGTATCGCCATGATGGAAACACACCTCACCATCACATCTCCCTCTATGTCTGGCCTTCCCATATGTATCACCATAACACTTTTCCCAGCCTGCTTCATCTCCTTCCTCGTCGCAGGCAGCTGAAGCCAGAACCAGGCTGCTGGTTCCTCACACACATTCCGACAGGCGGCCCCAGCGGCGCTGTGTTTACCGCTTTGGCTGAGTAATAGAGTGATACAGAGCAACTAATGCAAAATTACATTAGCATACCCTGTTTCGTTTGATGCGCTTCGGCTCAGTGGTCCTTTTTGTCCTAATAGGCGCATTGACAGGTAAGACACACTGCTGGGAGGCTTTTGTTGTGCCTGAAAAGCTCAACATGAAAATTCTCTTCATTTTTCTCCACGTGGCGTCAGCTTTTATTCACAGCCATTACTCCACATGCTGTCAATACGATGTAGTTGAACTTCAACACAGACAGACCAAAAAATGAGGCATTAATAACTGTGTCAAACAGGTCTATAATATGTTAGATGTTTCATTTTGTGGTTATTATTTTGGAGAATTTGATCTAAACAGGGAGTGTGAGCTGAACACTTACACCAGTTCACAGGAATTAATAGTTGATGCAGGGAAATGAAGCGTTGTCGTAACTCATGTCAACCAAGATGGTGTGAAGGATATGATCCTGTACATTATGACCAGAGGAAGATGCGGTTTGTCTGTTTCTCAAATGCTCTTCAAGAACATTCTGACAAAATGAAGCTTGCAGTTGTTTAGAAACAGACATGACACATAATACTGTAGGATACAGATGTCCAGCCTGACATTGGCACTGTTAGAAGCTGAAAGGTCAGCTGTGAATATGATTTTGGAATGACATTTGGAAAAAAATAAAGTTAAGGAGTCAGAAACGGACTGAGATGCATGGACCCGAAGCATCTGCTGTCAAATAGTTGACCTTATCAGGATACAGTATTTGATATGACTGCAGTCATTGGGAAAAAAACCTCAACAAATAAAGGAAAGAAAATAATTTTGATTGTCATGACATCCTGAACTCTTGACCAACACACCGTTGTGTAATACTGAGCATTTTAGTTGAAGAGATATGCAATAATACATTAAAATCATCTTTTTTTTCACACAAACATGGTGGTAAAAATAATGTTTACATCAGAAAAGTACATTAATAATAAAAGTTCCACTTACTACTTTCTTCTTGACCTTTTCCAAAAACCATTAAACCTTATAATAATTGTTTTTCTTTAAATGACACAAGGTTCTAAAACTAGAACATATTCATCAAATTATAGAAATCCCTGTACTTGATTGTAATTTGGAAAAACCAATGCATCAACTATAATAATTTATACATCCACTCTAAAACACTGTCTAGAATAAAACAAAAACAACAAAAAATAAAAAAAGTATTATAAAAGTATAAAGTTGTATAGAAGACTAAATGGAAGCCAAGATAGTAGTTAAGTATTTTCATCCCACTTTGCTGTGATGACTGTAAAAGAAAATATAATTTGTTGATGATACAATTGTTGCTGTTTCTGTATGATGTTTTAGTCATTCAAACTGAGAAGACAGGCTCTTTGCACACATTGCCTTTTACTGTTGATTATAGGGCTGTCAGAATAACACTGAGACTAAAAACTGTGACAAGTACAGCATGGCAATTACATCTGGAGAAAAACCTTTTCATCGTTTTTAAAGTATTTTATCAATCAATCAGTCAGTCAGCAGTCAAATTTTTGAAGCATCCTTCACATTAAAAGCAGCTTAAAATGTGACACAACAGGCGATAAAAGTACACTCTATCCTGTTTTAATTATTTCCCTTTCCTTACTGGTTTTACTGCAAATGTAAGCTAGACCTGACCGTAAACCGTTGACCCCTGACCTTACACCAAATTCAAAGTCTGTTGTTTTTTGGGTAAATCCGTGATTGTTTAATGACATCAACAAACTACAAGTTTATCCTTTGTTCAAGTTGGACAGATATAAAAGTGTAACTGCATCCTGACGCTGTGATCATCACTTCGTTTCCTTTCAGCCATCTTTCTTATGCATTCGGGTCTCACTTATTTCCCTCTCCTGCTTTTTCACATTTCCACATTTACTGTATTCTGCCACCTCCTCCCATGTGTCGATGGCCGTCGCACCGTCTCCACTTTCACTCCATGCATAATAATGGTGAGGAAGATAATAAGGTATCAGTGCTGTCTCAATGACACTCTCTCTGAATATGGATGAGAGTCGCTTATTATTGCTGAGAGCAGATAGGCAGACTGATAACAAAGATTGCTTTGAGCATTATGAACGCCCTTTAATTTGGTCCAACACGATTCGGGGTGGTTGATGTAACCGCAGGGCAGGGCAACAACAAAAACAAGGAGAGTGAAGTATTTCTTTGACCATAGTGAGAACATTTACATTTCACAGTGACCGTTTGAGGACAGAAAAGAAAAAGCAGCTCTTATTCGGGGCATTACAGCTGCAGAGGGAAAATGGGATGTCGTTGAGGGGAATTAATGTTCCTGTGGAAGGTGTTTACTCTTCAAAGACTCATCCTTGTAATAGACCGCCCCAAGCTAACCACATGATGGCCGTCATGTGGTTAGGGTGGATGGACTCGTCTCGATCCAGTGGAGGAATGTAAAATACTGCAGAGCAAAACGGAAAACATCCTGGACCATAAAGTTTTAAATGGGAATAGAGGGAATACAAAGAAAATCATGTTGTACCAAAGAGGTAACTTTCCCCCTGTAAAGACCAACCATATTTAATCTGGCATTAAAAGAAATACACAGCAAACAGGAAGAATTGGTTATAAGGCTGGGACCAGTGTGTGGTTGGCTTTTATTATTCGGCAGATTGACTTAATCACTAACATATACAATCCAAATTGCCATCTTATGTGTTTTTTGTGTGACTGTTGTGGCCTCCCCTTACAACAGACTGATTGAAAATGGCACCATCAGTGCAGTTTGAGCATTCACAAAACATCGATGGTGAGATAATGGTGGTTTGCTACCGTTGGGTAGCTTTTTTGGCATCCCAGGCGCTATGTGGAGAACCCTGGAAGACCATGTGGTGGCACAAGAATTTAGGCATTTTATTCTGTTCAAATAAGTACAACCTAATCATACCCAGCGTCATGTACAGTGTCTCTATGGGACAGATTTTCAAAGCAGTGTATTTCAAACATCCATAAGTCTGACCCCAACCTAGAATCCACGACTTAGGAGCAACTAACTTTTTCAGTATTGGTTGGTTTGGTCGTTTCAGACCGAAACAAAGGGCTTTTTTCTTTTGCCACCTGTCTTTCAAACATGGCAACAACAATGCATTACTAGAGCAGATTTATTTTAGAACAAATATCCAAATATAGATGTACAGACTGAGTCTTCTCTAGGATTGTTTTAATCATGGTGCTGGCCTGTCCAGAGGGAACACTGCGCCCACTGGCCTGACTGTGTTACTGTTGAAATATGTTAACATTAGTGTTGTTTTCACAGGCTAGTTGAACTGAAAATTGATTCAGCTTCACTTTCCTTTGGTACCTTTCTTTCACCTTTTCTTGCCCTCTGCTCTGAACTGTCATCTCTAGTTTTTTTTTTCACTCTTGAAAGCAGCGCAGCACACAGCAGCCACACAGGCAGGAGCCAGCGGTGTTGGTTTTTCAAAACTAGGTAAATTTTAATATTTCATGGTATTTAAATTTATTTCAAACTCTGATTATGGTTAGTATAAGTGGCATATAAAGGCTTTATATATACTTATACATACCTCATATGGTTTACATACAAAAAGCAAATTATTCTGAACATGTGACGGTGCACCACAATCATTTCCATGTAGAGAAAACCCTGATATAGTGACAGTAATATTGTTTTGTTGAACATAAGTAGCAATAAGAACAAACTCACAGAGAAAGAAACCTTTGAATATAAAAGTTTACCATTAAAGATTTGCAGAAAATTAAACCCCTTACTTATCGTTTCCTCGATTAGTAGCTAATTGTTTCTGCATCAGCTTTATACCAGGAGTTAATTTGTAACCAGGTTGCTGATGCTTCGCAAATGGTTTATTTTCTCCCACTTCTAGGCTTTCAATCAGAGAAGGTGACACGTCCAGGAGCTGATGGACACAGGGACTGAACAGGAGATATAAAAATAGGTGTTTATTTGGGAAACACACAATCTTAGTCAGACGGGCCAGGGTCAGAACCAGGGAATCCAAGTCGGGGTCAGGCGGGTTCAGATCTCGGGGTCAGACAGACGGGGGTCAGAGCCAGTGGGTCCAAATCCAGGTAAAAACGAGTTCCAGATCTCAGGGTCAGACAGACGGGGGGGTCAAAGCCAGGAGGTCCAAATCCAGTGGAGAGGGTCAGGATCAGGGACAGGAGAAGCAACGCTGAGGGTTAAACAACAATCTGACGCCGTGCAGGGGGAAGATCCGTCCTTATATGGCAGCGGCTGGAGATCAGGGTGATGCTGTTCAGGTGTGAGTGGTCACAGCTCAGCCGCAGCTGTGACAGAAGGTGACATAATATTGTGAAGATTAAAAAAAGCTGATAAAATGAAAAAGAAAACAAAAAAAAAACTCCTAATATTTCCTTCAAAATAAATATTAGACACTTCTTACATATTTTATACTGTTCAAGTTATTGGAGGATCTCAAACATAATATGATGGTGGCTAGTTTCTCTTAGAAACAGCAGAAATGGAACATACAATTCAAAAGGGCAGATGTGTGTTGATCTTTACCTCAGGAGAAAGACAACATGCAGTTGTTGTTTGTCTAAAATTGCCCCCATCTGTAGATAACTAAAAACTGTGACAAACGAGGCTGGATCATGACGCACTGCTAGAGAACTGCAACAGAGTCTGTCCTCTTGTAAGTAATGTCTCCATAACAACTATTTATTTTCAGCTGTTGGACAGATCTTGACCAGCAGTGCCAATACTAGTGGAGGGCGCTGTGTGTACTGGGGACACTAATGATGATTAAACAACAGATGAGCAGCAATTAGCAAAGATGTGTGAGATAAAAACTGGTGGTAAACATACCTAAAGTGTGTGTGTGTGTGTGTGTGTGTGTGTGTGTGGGGTGGGGGGTGGGGGTGCGGGGGGGGGGGGGGGGGGGGTGGAAGTGAAGCTAACAGGAAGGTTGCCTATGGAGACAAAAGAAGCTCATAACTAGAAGTCAATCCAGTGGAGTGGCAGAAATACACACACAGAAAAGCCTTAATTTAATCCCAGTGTATTTTTATAGCACCGTTTTACAGGAAATGTCATTTTAAGGCACTTTAGAAGACAAACGGAGCCAATTCAAATCCAGTTACATAAAGATCAGTTAAAAGCCTCAACTTTATGCAAAATGCTGCAGCAGAAGCCCTGTTGAAAATTGAAGAGACAAAATGTTTCTCCTGTTTTAGCTTCCCTTTATTGGCTCCATTTAAAATGCTCCTTCTTACATATTAAGCCCTTCATAAGCTCCTTCATACATCCGGGATCCTGTTGGTCCAGATGTTCCTAACAGAGCCCTGCTTGCTGGTTCCTAGAGGTTCAGAAAGTAGAGTAGGAGGCAGGTTAAGCCAGAAGCAGAAACACTTTCTACTTTCCTTCATGATAAATCAGTTAGTCTTTTGTGTGATACTTGCTTTATTTGATTTAAAAACAGAATGTCTGGAATATTGATTTGGAATAAAATAAATGCATGTCAGTTACTATTTTCAGTGCCTTCAACTGTTGCATTGATGTGAGATAGAAGAAAAAATATGCAATCCCTTGTATCTTCTGCTGTATGTTTACAGCTGATGTCCAAAGTTAAATAATATAGAACACGTTTTTACATTTATGTACCTCAGCAGTATACAGATAGAAACAACTTTGACGCAGCTGCTTTTTTGAAGGCTCTTTCTGACCCTCTAGAGCAGTCGGGCCCAAACCTTTTGCCCTGTGGGCCAAAACCGACAAAGTGAAACTACATTTATTTTCATTAAGTAAAAAACCCCAAAATGTATAAAGTTTGTGATTTTTAAAAAAAAAAATTCTCTTTTGTCTTACCAGCTTTTGCTTTATCGAAAGATTTATTTGGGTCATCAGTTGTTTTCTATTTTGTTGGCCAACTTTTTTTTACAAAATAATTTCAAGTGTCACACAGTTCCCCCAGGGCCCCACTTTGGACACCTCTGCTTTAGAGTCTAGAGAGAGTTTGACACACATGGCTGAAATAATCGTTTGAAATGATCATTTCTCATTTAAAATCGACATAAATCTGCTTTACTTTCAAGTATCCAGCCTCATGGAGCGAGTCTTTATCAGTGCTGGAAGTATGACTTGAGATAATGTGGTGTTAATATTGCATCACTGTTGCAATGTTGGAGTTCCGGTTGCACCAACGCTGCATATGGGCGGTGCTCATGGCATAGGACAGCTGCAGCGTGTGGAGAAATGTCCAGAAAGATCCAGGCCAGACTGATTTATCTGTTGGTCAAATGTTGTGTGCTAGTGTTTACTTTTGCAGTTTGAGATTTATGAAATCTTATGTGTCTTTGTGAAAATTCAAAAAGAATTTTCAGTTAAGTTCAAGTTTATTTCTTTAGCACATTTTCAGCAATAAGGCATTATAAAATCATAATACAGTGACCAATTACAAAACAGTCAATAAACCTTACATTTTGTCAAAATCGTTAAGCAAATACACATCAAATATGTTGATTAATTTTCAATTGACTAGAAATCAAATGCAGCTCTAAACAGATTGGTTTGATTTAAAGGAACTCGATGTTTCAGCATTTCTGCAGTTTTCTTTGTTTAAGCAAAATTCATGAATTTTTAAAAAAGTTTTCTTAGTTTTACCAAAAATATTGTTAAAATGGTTTCTTCTCATAAATGTAGCTCCCTCATTTAAACCCAAAATATTTTTTATGTGCCAACATTTTTATGAACCTAATTAAAGAATATATAGAAATAGTATGCATGGTTTTTTTGACTGAAGTAATCATGAGCATTAATCCACACAAATATGCATCACTACCCAGCTGAATATGTTGATGGGATCTTTTGTCCTTTTACCTCATCAGGCCTCTTCTTCTTCTTCTTCTTCTCCTCCTATGACCTCCTCCTGAGCAGTGATCCCATCAGCTAATCCTGTTCACTTCCTTTGCATAATCACACCTCCATTACCTGCTTGATGGTGTCTTCCTTAACCTTTTCACACTATACTTTGTTTCTTTTCTCTCCCTTCAACGGTCTGACCTTTTGCTTTTTCCAAAGAGTCCATCCAGCTTAATCAAACACCTTTTAATTTCACTAATGGCTTAACTTCATCGTTGCTTCACCTTGGTTCTCCCATAAATCCCAGCCTGAGGTTCTGCCTGACATAAACCATTTCTCTCGCTAATAGCACCTCGTTATTATTTTCTTCTTGCCATGCGACCATGAAGTGAAGCCAAACTACACAGTTCTAAGATTTAGCACGCTTAATGTCTTTTTACTTTAGGTACAGTGCTTATGAAAAGTATTCACCCTCTTGTTAAGGCTGTTGCAATAATATTCAATTAATGACATGATTAATTAAAATGAGTTTGATTATTTACATTCTGATGATTAATATTTTTTGAAGGGTATTTTTGTATTTTTAATTTCTATTTTAGTTACTTATTTATTAATTTATTTTTTGCAATTTATCTTATCTTCCAGTTTGCAATAATTACTGGGGAAGTTTAACATCCAGCAACACTTGCTGTGGTGACAGGCTTCCTTTATGGATGTTTTACCCTTTTATTAATTTTACAAACCAACCATAGTCAGCTAAATAAACCCCTTCATTATTTTCTATAAAAATAATGATAAATTAAAATATGTAACATGTAGCACTGTTGCCTTACAGCAAGAAGGTCCTAGGTTTGATTCCCGGCCCAGGGTCTTCCTGCTTGGAGTTTGCATGTTCTCCCTGTGCATGATATGTTCTCTCCGGGTATTCCGGCTTTATCTCACAGTTCCAAAACATGACTGTGAAGTAAATTGGTTTCTCTAAATTCTCCCTAGGTGTGTGTGCATGGTTGTTTGTCCTATCTGTCTCTGTGTTGCCCTGGCAACTTGTCCAGGGTGACCCCGCCTCTCACCCCAAACGTTTGCTGGAGATAGGCACCAGCAACCCTCGTGACCTCACTAGGACAAAGGTGTTAGAAAATGGATGGATGGAAACAGTCACCTCCTTTTAAAGTCACTGACTTAATTTAATAGAGGTCCAGCCAACTGGTGCTATGGTTAGAGTTAAAGAGTTCATTCATTGGTTAAGTAGTAATTGTGCTTACCATTACAGCATGAAGATTTTTTCATTTATTTTTTGTCAAAAAACATGCTGTTGTTCACAATTGATTTGTGAAAGCAATAAAAGGGGAAAACGTAAATATAATTGAATATTACCATAAATTACTGAACACAACCCTACAACAAAAACTCTGAATTTCTGCGCTGCTTTCTGAAATGATGTGACTGGACATAAATGTGTCATTTTACGACATTTACAGTCAAGTCATGAGCTAGCAGGCAGGTACACGTTTGACTGGCCCCCCTGATGGGACTCATTTTGATTCAAATCACAGGTTAATGCAGGCGATCAGGGTAAATGATTCGCTTTGACAGTAAGAAGCTTTGACAGGGGAGGTCATGGCACATCTTCTATCCTCACCAACGTCAGTTTCAGAAGCTGATATTTTTAATTTGTCTTAAATCCTTTAAAAAACCCCAAAACATCTGTAGGTTCAGCTATAAACTTAGTGATCAGGTTTAATGCCTGTTTGTACAAAATGCTTTAATTTTTTCTGTGGTAAAAAATTTATATATTTATTTAGAAATATTTATACACTTGAGTGCAAACTTTACTATATTTCCCATTTAGGTCTTAGAGAGACCTTGTCCATGTTGCTGATCTGATCTGGCTACATGTCATGTTCAGCTACCTGCTTTCTGTCAAACTTCAGACTCTGTCGACTTTGGCTTGAAGGTCTGTTGGCAGTTTCTCATGATTCTCTGAATCAGGTTGGTAAGGAACAACCACACCTCACTGGTGGAGCTGAGACACAGCACAAGGAGGACCGCCTGCAAAGTCACTCATGATCACCTCCTTGTGAACCACATAGAGATGAAACTGAGCGTTAACCTGCTCCCGTCTGTAGACTCACTCTTCCTTTCAGCCCCATCAAGCTTTACTCATGGCTGCAGACGGAACTAAATATTTAGCTCTCTGTTAAATATTAGTTAACAAACTAAATATTTACCGTCACATAAAATATTTACCTTTAAGCTGTTGACTATATATTTAGTTTAGAGATAAATGTTGCCTTATTTAGCTTTCTAACTAAATACCTAGGTTGGAGATAATTATTTAGGGATTTTATTTTCATTACTAACTACAAACGTTAGATTTAGCTTTAGTCTAAAAGCTAAAAATTTAGTTTGAAACTTTGACAGTTACAAAAGAATGAATAACATGGTAAAAAAATTATTTAAAAATTTTTTTCTTTCCTTCCCAAAATGTTGCTATTTATTTTTTGACTATCATTTTATAAATAGCACCACCATAACGTTCTAAACATGTAACAAAAATAAAAAATTAAAAAATGGTCACAACTCGGGTTATGTTGTTACAATGTTATTATAGGAAGGCAATGTAAGAGTTTTTTTATTATGTTTCATATCTTCAATACGGTGATAAGTTTCATCTTAATATTAACACAGTATACTGAGTCATGTTATCTCTGGACCATGTTTTATCCCATCTATCTCTCTTGGGTCAGCATTCCCTGCATTGCTGCTTAGATTACCTTGTTGCTTTTCAGATAATCAGAACATTTCTAGACAACATGACTTACTGGTGTGTGTGATCTGACTGAAATTAGAGTTTTCCAACTGGTGGAAGAAAACACTGGGAGGAAATGCCAATGGGAACTTTACTTGCTGGAAAAACACTCCTTTGATCCTTTTGATTGACGGTAATATTAACACATTATTCAGAGATTAGATCAGTGGTGAATACTGAATTTACAGCTTGTGTTCAACGTATAAACACATTCACTTCCTTTCAATGGGTTATTAAACAGTATTAAAGAACACCAACAGAGAAACATCTTATGTCTTCTTTATATTTCTACTAAAACATTTTTATATTTGCTTCTGAGCAACAAATGCATAACCAGACACAGAGGATTCACCACATGTAAAAACATTTAGCTGCTCTGGAGCTGCTGCCTTTTGCATCTCCTTCCTATCTGCTGAGTGCAAAGCCAGCGAGTGAGTCAGTGTGTTTTTTTTTTATTTATGCTCCAACATCCACCGATGAGCTACAACCAAAGAGGAGAAATGTTCACTGTATGAGGAGTTCGTCAGATGAATAATGCAGAGATGGAGCCGTGGAACTTCTCTGTTCTGGAAGACTTTAAAGATGCCGCTTTTATGCGGTGCTGTGGTGTGTGTGTGTGTGTGTGTGTGTGTGTGTGTGTGTGTGTGTGTGTGTGTGTGTGTGTGTGTGTGTGTGTGTGTGTGTGTGTGTGTGTGTGTGTGTGTGTGTGTGTGTGTGTGTGTGATGTTGGAGGTCATCTGCATGTATCTGCATTGGATCATTACACTAACAGTTCTTAGAATATTACAGAATCTCCCTTCCAAACTACTGGTTGAATCCTCTTCACAGGCATCACAGATTAGTGACTTACGACAACGAAACACTTTAAATAAACCCATAAACAATATAAACTATAGCATATACTGTGAATAGTGTTGTTTTCCATGTTTTATTAGGAGAGTACACCTGTCTGTACGCACTAGGGATGCACCAATTCACTTTTTGCACTTCTGATATGATACAAAAAAGCAGTTGTTAAAAATATTTAAAACATGTCTTTTTTAAGCACAGATAGATGTACTGAATTACAAATGTATAACTCTGCACCCGTGCAGCACCCTTAAATACACCAATAGCTTCACAAGTTTGGTCAAACATGTAAAAACAACAGAATGAGGAGAATGACAGCCAATGTAAAAAAAAAATAATAAAGAAATAAAATAATTTAAAATAATAGATCGACTACCTTGGTCAAACATGTAAAAAATAAACTGAAACAATCCTTTCAAATGGTTCATAAAGTGCAATTAGGATTTCAAGGTATGATGTAGATTGAAAATTAGACTGAACAGATGTTCTCTTATAGATTGCCACATTGTCGCAGTCTAGAATATTTTTCAATATTGGGACCGATACAGATATTAATATCAGATTGGTGCCTCTCTAATACCCATCCATCATGTTACTGATTCTAGACACTGAAGTTTTAAAATAAACTATCATTTAAATCCCTAAATTTCCTCCCAAATTCAGGGAGGAAAACTCCCTAAATTTGTACATTTGTTCTTACTAGCTGACTGAGCAAACAGTAAAAACCCTCTCCTTAACTCAAGAGGAATCCTCTGGTTGGAACATCGGTAAGTTGACCCTCCACCTTGTCGTGACATTACCTTGGACAGCACACTGCTCATCCTGTAGAAAGGCCAAACAAACTCTGTAGAAAACAGAAGAACTGATGTAGGAAGTCCATCAACCTGCATCAGCTTCTCTTGTGGAATAAGTAAACTAGAATCGTCCAAAGTGGACTGAACCACAAGTTTGAATTTCTAAGGGAAAAATGGAATATTGTTCAGCATAACAAAAAGAACAAACAACAAAACACAACAGAGTAATAGATTTTTTTTGAGAACTCACAAGAATGCAGAAATCGGAGCAGAATGATCAAAAGATGGGCAGAGACATTAAGATAATCAGGCTGCTAAAAGGCTTTTTGTTGCTCAGTGCTTCTGTGTATCCCTAAACAGCTGCAACGTGAATTATCCTGCCGAGGGACAAACAGGGAGGAACGTTATCTCATTCTAAACTGTCTTTTAGCCCCTGGGCTTTGCTGAATAAGACTGGCTGAATGATAGATGTGGAAAAGTCTGAAAGAATAAGAATAAAAAGAACAGACTCGATTACTTAATTAGTAAGTAGGAAAATGCTGAGGATGGTCTTGTAGGGTCTTAACAGTGAGTTTTTTTAAGTATCTCTGTAGCGTTAGCTCTTTGGTTACCTAGCCACAGCGTGTTGTGTCACATGGACTGTAGCAGTTTCTTGTTACCTCCAACATACTCGCGTGTACTTAGTTCATTGGCTGTCTGAACTTCACCAACTGCGCAAACATTTTGACGCAGTGACTCACACAGGAAACTGCTCAGCAGGAAGCTGTGTTCACATCCAACTGGATGTGTGTGTGATGTATGATGACACCGAGCTGATGATGTGGAGACAGCACAATCAGTGGTAAGGATGTTTTAGCGTTAGGATGAGGTGGTTTTATGGCTGTATCGAAATGTATTTCAAAAAACTGTGATCAAAGCACTTTTTCGCATCACACGAGTCACATGGTCAATGACAGGATGTTACTACTGGTGAAAATGAGGAAGGAGGTGACAGGAAGTGGTTGGAGGATGATAGTTTGTTTTTGTTTATTTTCATACTACATGCAGCTCACAGCATCACACAGTTCATAAAAGGTTGTGTGTGATTTGAACATGTCGAATCCATGTGTTGTTTTTTTTTTTTTTAATATCAGCAGATCAGCATATAAACAAAGATTTTTGCATATTTGTAGTGTAAATCCTGCTACCGACATGTGGAATGACTACATCTGACTGCAATATCAGATTTTATTTCTTGTAAGAATTGACAGGTCCAGTTTTCCACTTACTTCTAAAATAAATTGTTATTCAATCAGGCTGACCAACCGACCAACATATTAGAAATAGATTTTACACTCTTTCTCATACACATTGGTTTTCTTCTCATGAGTTATTCCATTTTGCTCCGTCTTGTGGACTGATTGGCTGACATATGCTTCATTTGGCTGCTTCTTGGTGCAGGAGACAAAGACAGATGTTACTGAACATAGTCCAGGGACATGCTGTGAAAAACAAATCAAGTTCAGATACACCAAAAAAAAAGTATGCTTTCCAGTGTAATTATTGTATCTTGGAGTGAAGTGTATGTTTACCTACATTAAGATACCGAAATATTTCCACCACAACGTGAGATATGTCTTACAGCATGCTGTTCAGTTGCTGTCAGCGTGGGAGTGTCTGGTGAAGAAAGTGTTTAACTATGGAACAGGAAATGTTGCTCCGGCAAAATTGAGAACCTGCTGGATCTATGATTGTGACTCTTTTTTTGGTGTGTGAATAAAAATGTTTCTTCAGTCTCCCTGTTGTGCTGATAAGACTTGGATTGTCACTGCATGGGTGATCATCTTTCAGCTGGCAACAAGTTATTTAACGCCAATGAGAATCAGTAAATAACCACGTGGAAAGATGTTAGTATGTTAAATAAAGATCCGCTGCAAACTGTGCAGGTTAAAAAGGTGATACACTGTGGAAATAAGGCACTTATGTGAGGTATAAAATGAGATCTGTTTAAACAAACTGTTTGATTAGACCCTGGCTTCATCTCTGCTGACCTAATGGTGTCCTTCATCAGCATGTCCCCAACTCTGCTGTGACTTCTGCTGCTTGTTACACTGAACCAGACGGCTGAAAATGTCACGCTGCCATTTGTGTGTTCGGTTTTAAAGCACTCCACAAAATCCAAATTGAAGCCGTGCAAGAAAGCAAATGTCATTTTATGATAGCCATCCTATGAAGCACACTCCATAAGTCAAGCAAAACACATTAAAGAACATGAACAAGAGAACAAGACATAAAATAAAACAATATTAACGGTTCTGAATTTTTTAAAATTTTGTCAACGGGTTAAGAGGAGGTAATGTCTGCAGTTTTAACTTTGTAAGCATTGTAATTTAAACTTATGATTATCCAGATAAGCTGATAACCATAAGTTTGTCTGACCAAAAAAAAAGTTATATGTTCCATTTTCAGTATGCGTTTCACACAGGAGGATCTTTGTGGTGCACTGCCTCCAAACTAAATGTCCTGTTCCTGTAGCTACTTCTCTTTAAAATGTTAAACCTAATGCTGGTCTTCTGTGTATTTCTACTCATTCAAATAATGTAATTTAAGTTAGAAAATAGACCGTTTCTAATTTGAGTCACATCTTCATGCAGAAGCCTGATAAAAGAACATGTAACAGCTGCAGGAGCTGTATTAGTAGTGAACACAAAAAAATCCAGCCAAGCTTTTCATACACTTCTTACGCAACTAATGGAGCATTTATTTTCTTCTGTTCGGTATCAAATGGCTTGTTTCCACTTCCCCTAAAACATAGTACGTCGGGTGTAATTGTTGCAGCAGTACAGACCTTCTCTCCTCAGGAGGTAGCGACAGAACAGGTGCGTCAAAAACAGGATGTTTCAGGTCAAAAGGCAGCCAGACAAAGGAAACAGTTGAAGAGGGAAGTGAATGGCGGTTGGATCTGGTGAAGAAGGCAGGAGCAGGATAAAAGGCGGCCCCTCCGAGGCAGTGTGAGTGATCTGGTGTGGTGTGAGTGATGGAGGTTTTCTGACGCCGTGTTCATGAGGAGCAGCTGGCTCAGCAGATGATGGGGTCAGGCGTTCGGCCGTGGATGGACACAGGTGCTTCATCTTCTTTTTTTTGTTGGAAGCCTTTCACAACTGACGTTTTTAGTGAGGAGCTCAGAGTTCAGTTCAGTCTCTTTACATCTTTGGTGTAATAGCCTCCATCGTTTACTTCTTTATGTTTTGCCATAATTGGGTGATTTTATCCAGTCTTTGCTAATTATCTGCTCTTTAAGTTTCATGGTTTACTGTGTAAGACTGATGGACAAAAAGGTAAACTGGCAAAAAGGCAGATAAAACTGAAAATTAGACCAAAGTCTATCAGGCATATTTAGGAAAGTAGTGCTCACAATGGGAAAAAGGATGAAAAAACTACCGGTACTATACCAATACCACTTCCAGGCCTGCTATTACAATGCAACAAGAGCAGTGACTTCTATGCAGAAGACATTATGCATGTTACTCTGAAAGAACGCGGCTTACGTTATCGTTAGCATATTTACTAATTTTAGCTTATACACTGTTTACATTTTGAATGCAGCATGTCAATGAGCTAAGAATTAGCATTTTAGCTCTTTACAGTTTATTCACTGCCATTTTCATACCACGTGGAGTATGTAACTCTAGGTCAACGTGCTTGTGATAGATCTTCTGCAATCTGTCACAAAACTTGTCAGTAAGTGTGTTTTCATTGCAAATGTGAGCCAACCTTTGATATTCTGCTAGTGTAGAAAAACACAACCCACTATGTTGTTACCATTAAATAAGAAATGCAATTAAAATCACGTGTGAATAAGTTTGTTAAAGCGTGAAGTCGTCACGAAACATGCCACGCTATGATCCTTCAGTTACTTCCTTCCTGTTTTCTTCTTCTTTGTGTTTTGTATCCACTAATCTACATCAGTCCTGTTCTTACATGTTAGGACAAACTGTGAATCTTTGAAGGAAGAATTAAGCCCAGGAACTGGGCTTCCTGTGCTGGAAGCTGAATTCATCCAGGATTTTCAGTTCATTGCACATGATTCAGCTGAATCTCCCTTGCTTTCTTTTTCCTATTTAGCATTAGAGGCCAAGAAAAATTGACTAGCGTACAAGCTGACAGTTTGACATGCTTTCTTGTCCTTTTTGGTCCTGCTACCAAGTTTTTCTCTGCTGGCTTTTGAAGAAAATGCTGCATTCCAGCCCTGCAGCACATTTATTAGGCAAATCGAGCTTCACAAGCTCTGACAGCTCAGTCTGATATGGAAATGTGGATTGAGGCCCAGTTTTGTTTTAAAGCATAGAACAGGGAATTCAGTGCATGTCTGCCTTTTTCACTTCAGTATAAAAAATAAATGCCGTCTCTATTTAGTAACGTTACCCTGTTTGTTATTGGGAAAGATATGTTGTTTCAACAGAAGAACATTGAAATTATGTTGGTGTTTAGGGGCCTGAGACTGCAGTCCGACTCACTTTGTAAACAGAAAATCGAACCTAATGTCCCTACGAAGCAGTCTGGCAAATATCAACTGCCTCAGAAGTGAAGCAGTTGAGAGTCAAGAGGGGCAGTAATGGGACTGCTGCTTCACAGCCCAGGCCTGGGTTGGAATCCTGATCTGGGCTCTTTCTGCATGGAGTTTGCATGTTCTCCATACACATGCAGGTTCTGCCACAGTCCACATGGCTGATAGGTTAGTGATTACTCTCAAATATCCTCAGATATAAGTGTGGGTGCTTGGTTGTCTCTCTGAGTTGCACTCTGTCACACTAGTCACTTTAAACATGCAAATCCTAATATGGAGCATTTTGTGCACACTCAGCACAGATCACTGGATTTCAACTGTGTGTGTGTGTGTGTGTGTGTGTGTGTGTGTGTGTGTGTGTGTGTGTGTCGCTCACCTCTGCACATGCAGAAAAGACCCAAATATAGTGTCCCTAGCTAAAAATAGTCTTTGCCATCCTGTCAAGAATTTTAATCAAGAAAAAAGTAAAGTGACAATCCAGTGAGAAACCACAACGTATTAATGACCTGAACCAAGGCCAGGGGGCGAAGAAACCGTGACACCATCCTTCAGTAGATTGTAAAAACAGTCTTAAATTCTCCTTACAATGTGTGTGAGTGAGCTTTCAATCATCCTGTCAGCAGTAAAACACAGAGACTAGGTGGCTCTGCTGACCTCCAGAACCCTTTTTTCCCCTCCGCTGCTCTTCCTCAATCGATCCATCAGGCCTGGTGCTACCTTACTGCTTTTCTCTTCCTACGCAATTAATCTGAATTGCAGATTTCTTGGGAGGAAGAAGCTGAACAGCAGTCGTGAGCAGCGCAGTGCCCCACCAAGCTCGATTCCAGGCGACGAGGCTGATGGGTGGAAATCTAAAAATAATGGCAGACACAAACAGGAGGAGAAACAGTAGGAAAAAAGTAGGATAGTGCCGGAATCTGGGACTCAAAGCGCTTTCACACTTTGAATAACGCAGCCTCTAAGGCTTGCATGCCTTTAATGTACAGTGTAAATACGAACACACACACATAAAACTGCACACATACACATAGAGTATAAGCTGCTTAGCATAGCAATAAGGAAGAGGAGGATGTGAGTACAACAAAAGAGGGCAGGAAGATGATTCTCCTGTTCTTTATCAAGACTACATGCTGGCAGAATTCCCTAGCTGCCTGCTCCAAACTGGAATTTATCCCAACTCCTTCAGACTCTATCTGAAAACTATTAGCACTTAATATTTATATTACAAGACACTGCACAGGATTTGGAGCTGGAAGAAGCTCTTTAACTTCATTTAAAGGGACAGTATCATAAAAAAAATAGTCTTTCTTGAGCTTTACATCATGTTATGATATTCTCATCATGAAAAATATGTCTGGAGTTGGGCGCTGTGATGGCACATGACCCACATATAAAGGCCTTAGTCCTCATGGTCACAGGCTCGATTCCCAGCCTGGCGACATTTGCCACATGTCTTCCCCGTCTCTCATTACCCTCTTTCCTGTCTAACTACATTCAAGTAAAAGCCACTAGAGCCAACAAAACCTTTTAAAAAAAACATGCCTGGAGTGTTGCTCAGTTTCTTTCATGCATGTTTGAGAAATCCTTTAATTTCCCATGGCAACCATACAGCTGTCAACCTAGGACCGCCTTTCAATAGGAGCTGCGATTTCCAAGCTTGTGCCTCACAGAGCATCCTTCTTCTGCACCTCCCCCACTCAGCTCCTTCAGACTATCCAGCAGCAATTAGCAAACACCTGGTGGAACTGTGCAATACATGCTACTTCTCCACATTACATGTCAAAACGTGGTTGAAGGGTTAACAGATGAGCCATGTTGTGATGACTTTCTGAAGGCGGAGCTTCAGAAAGAGCATGCGTTTTTAAAGAGACAAAGGCCCAATTTTAAGATGCTAAATTGCAAAGTTAAATTTATTTTAAGTCATATTTGGTATATAGCACATTTTTATAGCAATTGATGTTTATTTAGTTAATTGATTGTGCTGTAAGATGGCAAATAAGTCTGGAAAACACATAAGACAGCCCCTTTAAAATTGATAAAATGAACATTCCCTTGTTTGTAATTTGTTTATGCAGGTTGGATGCAGAACTATTGCAGCCGAGTGCTTTTTGTACACTGGAGTGACATATCACTGCATTTCCTACGTCCTTTTGGTGATACGTCTGGGCTTTCTCTGCCACTCTGACAGGCTGATGAGGCTTTTAGAACCAGGCTGGGGAGAGAGAGGAGACAGGAGGCAAAGAAAGGAGGTCTGTGAGGTGTGGGAAGTGATTGACAGAGGATTGAGGAAGGATGTGGGCAGACTGTGGAGGAATGACATGAAGTCAAGCACACAAAGAGTGAGGGGAGGGGGGGAAATGGGGCGGAGCAGCAACGGACATGCGGTGGTCTAATTCTTTCACACCATAAATGAGGCCTGCCAACTCTGTGAGTGAGGACTGGAGAGAAACTGAAGTCTGTTTTTAGGACTTCAACCCCCACTGTACATCCTCTAATGATTTATTTGTTCAAAAAAGGCAGAAAAAAAAATCAATGTTAAATTTTTTCAAATAGGTACATTTTTTTATCTACTTTAAATGTATCTTTGTCTGATATTAAAATGACATCCATAAGAAGAAAAGCTCTTTTGTTCTCTGTTTATTTCTTCACACTTTCTCAAGTTTTTAAATCTATTTTTAAAGTAGTTTTAAATGTTTAAACCCACTTTTTTTGGTAAAAGTTGGTTACTTTTACAAAAAAAAGATCACGTCTTTGGGTTAAAATTATGGCTCCTTCTTTTCTCTTGTCAAATCCAACGAAATGGATCAAAAACTTATGACCCCAAGACATAAACCCAACATTTACTTTGCCTGAAACAAGGTTTATATTCTCATTTAGATGAAAGTATCTGCTGAATGACAGCATGCAGATTTGTGGTCTCACCACTGGGACCAGACATGCCCAGACCAGCATGACTCCAGCAAGTCCGATTAGCTATTTTTCAGCGTGGAGTAACAGCAGGTCAACTCAGGCATATGTCAGCTCCATTAGGGGGTCCAGTCTGTGACTACTGGGCTTTATTATTTTTCACTTCATAAAGTATGAATTTTAATGCACATTGGAGTCAATTGTTGAGCAATTAGTCATCCCCTTCACTTTACAAAGGAAATCACAGTTGAGCTAAGTGATGTATGAAGTGTGTGCTTGTGAAGACGAAAAGAGAAACCTTTTAAAAAGTAGTGTAGGAATATATGCCTAAAGATTCAAATAATTTTGTACACTCATGTTTTTTTCTTCTTGTGTTTTGCTCCGTCGTTTCTTCATGTAAGGGTTTTTTTGTGTGTGGATGTTTTTGAAGGGCAAGTCTGGCTTCTTATAAGAAAAATCATCACTACAACTGTGATTATATTCACCTTGAGACAGATTTCGCTAAATCTTAAAAGTTGGTCAATTTAAGACATAAATACAAAAATATATTTAGTGGAGGACAGACATGACAGCTAAAGAATAAATAAAGTCCCAGAACTCAGCTACCAGTGTTTCTTCTTTCTGTTTTTTTTAAAATAGAATTGCCAGTTCAAAACCGTGTTTTGTATTTACCAAGTTTGTCTTTGTCTGATATTGAAATTAGATCCATAAGAAGACAAACACTTTTTCTCTGTTTATTTCTTCACACTCTCTCAAGTTTTGAGTCTTTTTACCTTTAACCTGAGGTTTAAACTAAAACATTTTCAGCATCCTTATTTTGATGTTGCTACATTTCTCTCTTTTTGGGCTAAATCTTAAATCTGACAATAGTTTGTGAGTAAGCAGCCGTATCAAGACACAGACGTTCAATTCACTTGCTCAATTGCTAATTGTTTTGTTATTGCTTATTGATTTGGTTTATCGTTATTTCACCCAGGAGGCCAGCTTCATTTTGCTGCTTCTCATTATTCAACACAATCAAAGGATATGTTTACTCCTATTTCTGTTGATTTTTACCGTCATCTATCACAACAAAGTCACAAAACTGACAAATGAAGTAGTGATGAAATAGCAAGTAAATATTGAAGTTTAAGATATTGTTGTTGGAAAGTTTTGACCTAAACACTGCAGCTGCAAAGCAGCCATTGTTATAATCAATATTCCATCACAGGACACTGTGAAATAGATCTACAGTAAGTAGATGACATAAATACATTTTAGGTGATTCTGTCTATTTATGTTTCATCAGCCACACACAAAAACCCAACTCTCTAAGGGACTTGATGCATCGTTCTAGAACCACAGTTTTTCCCCCTAGCTGTGGTTCTTGTCCAGAGAGGTTCAGTAGAACAGATCCAAGATGAAATAATGATGATGTAAAATGATCATACTCAGAGTACATTTGTAAACATGAAGTGATTCGTTAGGCTTCAAGATTAAGATACGAAAGATAAAGGCTTTCATGGTGTGCCGTGAAGATTGTCATCATAATTTTATTGTGCAATATTCCTATTAAAAAGGATTGTTTGAAGAGCAATAATTGTTGTCCAATATATTCCAAGTGTTATGAACTTGCATTACTGATGCTAATACAATATTTAGAGCAGTGTTTCTCCACCCTGGTCCTCACCGCCCCCCTGTCCTGCATGTTTTAGGTGTTTCCCTTCTCCCACACACCTGAATTGTATCTCTGGGTGATTAACAGGCTTCTGCAGCACCTGATGGTCATGGAATCATTTGAATCAGCTGATCTGGAATAGAGGCACATCTCAAACATGTAGAGCAGGGAGGTGAGAACCAGGGTGGAGAAACACTGATTTAGAGTCTCAGGGCAGTAGATGTTCACAACAGACATACATGGCATTACCTGACAGGTTAAAAGGTCACAAAGTGACTGAAGGGCAGATGAGAAAGAGAGAAAAGAAGAAAATAGGTATATAAAATATCAAAGCTGTCAGTCACTGTTCTCTGCAACTGTTTTCAGAAAATTATGACTAACTTGAAATTACAGAAATAAATTTGCTTAATGGAAACACACCAATTTAAAAATACTTTATTTTTCTTGTGCTAGGATGAGGTGGGTTTCAGCCATGTTGAGATGTATTTCACAAAACTGAGATGGAAACACTTGTTTTGCAACATCAGGCGGATGCTACTACTGGTGAAAATGACTAGTAAGACAACAGGAAGTGGTTGGAGCCAGTTTTTTTTCTCACAACGTCACACACTCCATTAAAGGTTGTGTGTCATTCCTGCGTGTTGAATCTGTGACTCTTCTGTAAAATCTCAGATTACAATTTTCCCAAAACACTGCAAATGTAGCTGCTGCCAAGCATAAGGGCTTGTCGCTTCGCCCGAATAAAACGCCAACGTCTCCTGATTTTATAGAACTGTGTCCATCCATTGCTGCCATCATGAACCATGAACAAGCTTATTCACATGTGATTTTAGCTTTATTTGATATTTAATAGAAACACCTCAATTGCAAAATTGTATTTTTAAAAGATTACCAAAATATAGACAGACTTCCGCACATTTGTAATGGCAAAGCAGCCGTTGATTAGCATTTTAAGTTGTAACCTTCAGACCAATGTATATAGAAGGATATGTAATAGATTTTTTCCCTTTTTTAACTTCAGATTTTCACTTGCTGTTCATTTCAATCTAAGACTGCAGGGACTTCAGATCAAATTACAGTTTCAGTGTACCACCATTCAATCTGTGCTCCTCAACTTAACAAATTAAGCAAGTCAGATAAACACAGGAAAAAATTATGATTTGACAAAAAAAAATCAATCAGATAAAGTAAAAGTAGAAGTGCTGTACTGTTTTAGTTCAAATGATCCAGACATTTCTGCCTTTTTAAAAATTTTCAGCCTTTCTCAACCCCTTAAACTGTTGCTTTTTTTTATTTGACCTATTTCCACTTCTGGCCATTTTCTGATAATTTTCTTTAAGTCATTTAACACAGATGCATGAATCATTCAAGCACAAAATAGGCTCCCTATAAACTTGTTCTGTTTCAGCGTAGTGAGGAGAGTGTCCTTCTGGGAAACTGTGAATGGGGGACAAGTAGAGGACTAATGTTTTAAAAAAAGAAGAAGCAGGCCTTAAAATTATCTGCAGGAAATGAATCGGAGCTGAGTAATGTCTTTGAGGTCTTTGGAAAATAATCCAACAGAGATGTGACCTGAGAGATGAATTATCCCTCAGTAAATCTATTTTATGCCTCCTTTCCCTATAATGTGCTTTAGCGAACAGGAGTAGCATCCAGATCACTCGTCCGCAGAAGCTCTGTCTCTCTGGGAAGGATACACACCTCTGTAGAAATGTCAGATGTTTGTTCTGTAAAGATGATAGAAACAAAACCAGAACTAAAAAAAACACATACAGATTCCCATTATTCTCTCTGCAACAGCGTAAAAAAAAAAAAGTCAGAGAAATGGAGCAATTTAAATCACTAAATGTTTATCAGAGCCACTCTGGTATTTCTGTTTGCACTCTTGCTGGCCTGCTTTGGCTTTGGCTGTACATCTTTCAGCAGAAAGTAGAGTCCAGCAAGCAATTGTGTTTGGATCAACAATTCATTATCTGGAGGGTCCAAGGACCCAGGCTTCCCCAGCAGTGCAATGCATTATAATGAGCTCAACAAAGTCATTTTCTTTTTCTGCCACTGTCGTTGTGGCTGACTGTAGCAATTCAACTAGTGATGTATTTTTTAGGGGGAATGAATAACAAACAGGAATGCTTTTTTTAACTATTTATTTTAGGTCGTACAAGGGAAGAAATTCTATCTTATGTTTTTTTTTACATTGCAGTTTTGTTTTTTTCAGCTTCCTGTTAATTCTTCTTTTATTAAAACTGCCATGCAGCATGCAACACTTTCTGCAGGCAATCACAGCCACTTGAGCCACATGCTGGTTTGATCTTGATGCAGTGCATGATGGGGAAAACTGAAATGATTACTCAGCGCTGACACAACAACGAAATCACATGCATCTCTGCAGGACCAAGAACTTTCACCACTATCAATAAAGATTTTAGTTGGGCATTCTTTGATAACTGCGTATGTCATATCCAATACACTTCGCTATTAGCTCGTGCTCTGATAGGAAAGCTAGTATTTTCTTTAGTGTTTCTGCTAACTTTGAAAATGTCTAGCACTTACCTTCCCCTAATTTAATTTTTCCAGATAAATTCGGAAACGCTAATTTTCTTGGCTGTCTGGTAAACTTTGAGATGAATAAAGTTCGACATCTGTGTTGATGTCATTTTATTGATAGCTAAGAATTTTTCAGGTAGTTAGATGTTTATACTATTTTTGTTGTCTTTGAAATTTTCAAAGAGACAATAGAGACCATTGCTTTGAAGGCACAAAGCAATGGCCTCATTGTTTCATCATGCAACATTCTGTTCTGTTCTTGATTAAATACATTAATATAAATTAAACAATTTGCCATAATTTTGTAGTAATTTTTTTTTATCCATCAGAAATTGAACTTTGAAAAGGCATTTCTACAGAATTAAATAGTCTTAGGTTGTTTTTTGAAAATTATTCTTCCAAGGACCCAGTTAAATCCATTTATATACATTTTCCTCAGATGGTATTTTTCATTATTTATTTAGCCCTCTGATTACCATGGAAACACTTATTTCAGAAAACTAAAAGCGGAAGCAGAGAAATCTGTTGCATATTATGCACTTTTTTAAAACAGTTTTTTAGGGAATATATGAAGTAGATCAGGTGTGGAAGACAAAATACTTAAAATCAAAGTTGACTTTTTTTGTTAAATACATGATTGAAACTTTTGATATAAGTACAAATTGTCTAAAAATATCACCCGTCTCCTGAGATGAGTTAAAATCTGCTTGTTGAGTATTCATCCATCACTCTGTATGGAAACAATTTTAGTACTCGCCCCTAACTCACACAGCAATCGTATCCATGACAGCACAATGCTAATGGAGTGTGTCATATGCTGTTCCAGCCTCTTACACTCTGAGGTCTACAGGGCTTTCCATGTTTTTATCAATTCTCTGAAGAGCAAAAGCTACTTATAATAAGTGGCATTTTTAATTCTGTGATGATAGGTAGTAATTGTGGAAAGACAGCACACCCTCTGTCAGTCTGGTATACATCAGGACATGTTGACAATGATCCGATACCTACCAGGTTCATGAATTACTTAACTGTTATATGTGCAAAAGAAAGAAAGAAAAACAAACTTGAAAGAGATTTCACTTTTTCTCCCACCCTGTCTGGAAGAGTTGGGAAACATTGAAAATGTCCAGATGCTGATGTGCTGTTTAGCCAGGCACTACATCTTTGCAGTTTTTGTGGCATTCATTTAAAAATAGAACCTGCCAAAGGGATCCACAGTATGGCCGCATTTCTGAGTCTGTTAAGACCAACCAGAAACACCTGCTGCCATTCATCTTCAGGGCAAAGACACTGGAGCTCCAGTATCATAGAGGTTATGGATCCATCCCATTGAAGACTCGAGACCCAATCTAAAAACACTCACAACTACCTATTTTATTCGTTCAAATACCAAATATACTACAAGAAGGAAAAGTTGTGAACGACGACGTCAATTTTCTGTGCAGCTTTAGAATTGAAGTCTGCCTGAATGTCAGCACAGGAAGTGAATGAAGACGTTCAGTCCATGTTGGTCACACTTCCAAATGCTGAATCAACATTAACAGTTATCTGTTTCACATCGGCACTCCTTTGTTTGCAGTGGAGGATGGTTGTTTTTTTACAGCATAGGTAGTTTCTAGTAAACTTTATAACATCAAATTTACATACATCAACGCAAAATGTTAACTATTGGGTAAAATTTAAAACTTCAACAAAGTGCATGTCTTCAGGAGACATTTGTTTTATCAGCAGTGGAGAGTCCAGACTGTCTGTGCGAAGTGAAGCATAGAACCAGGGGCTGTTTGTCACCAGGTTAGCTAACATCTAGTCTTCCTTATTTCTGCTTTAGAGGGTACAGCAAAAAATAAAAGAACAAAAAGTGGTGTGTCTGAATTGACTGCTTTGCAAATGCAGGCAATAGCATGTCAAGTAGCATAAGTATTTCAACTTCAAGAACCTGCATTTTATATCGCATATATAGCATATATGCTCTATGAAAAAAATCTGCAAATACCTGTGGCTACAATGTAGCTCAACACCATGTGTATTTGAATGGGTGAATAACGTAATGTAGTTTAAAGTGCTCTGCGGTTTTCTGGACTAGATAAAATGTGATGCCATATTATACATTTTAGTTGTAAATTTATGCTGCGAGTCGTATACTTTGCTTCGCCTAAATAAAAGGCCTAACATCAGTGGCACACCATAAATAAAGATTTATGATTAATCAAAAGATGCATCTGATGAAACATTTTAATTGCAGAAAAAGTAAAAGCTAAATAAAAAAGTAAAAAGACATGACAAGGTTTGTCTCGGTAGTGCTCTGGTGTGAAGTTATCCATCAGTATAAAATCTCCAAGCTGATCAGCTGCAGAATTTCCCTCTTTTGCGTTGAAACGTTCATGTTTTACCATCTTCTCCTCTTGATCCAAACGGTTTCCCCCTCCAGCTCGGACCAGCCTCCGGCTGACCCGAAGGATGCCAGACTTCATCACGCCTTCACCCTTCGCTTTCCGGTTAGCGAGAACAGCTCAAGTGTTTAATTTAATAATGTATCCTGTTAACTTTGAAAGACCCGATATCCATCTTCATTCAAGCTATAATTACAATATGTAGCGGGCTTTTCTCATGTCAAGGCAATTACACATTAGGCTGGAATCCAGCTCTAGTCAAATATAGCTCCACTTACTGCTTGCTCTCATTATGCATAAAGTCAAAATGGAAATCCAATGAACATTTAGATCAGCGTTGCCAGAAACTCCTCCTAATAAGATCAATACCGGCAGCGTAGTCCTGTTTCTCCTTACTTTGTTACACATTAATGGTTCCTGATTTCTCTGAAGCCTCCTGATTGTTACGTAATGCAGCATTACAGGCAACGTTCAGCCGACATCCTGCAGCCTGGATCGACTGGTTTGGTTCTGTTTCATCAGGCGAGTCACACACAGTTACTTTAACACTGTATAATATCTCATACACTATGAAGTCAGAGTGAAGAGAGATAACTGGGCTTACTGAAACACTTTGAATTCAATGGCCTCTTATTGTTTGGTATAATCTGCTTAAGAAGGGCGAATTAAAGGTTATCCAGTTCTGGATACAGTTTAGCAGCCCGCAGTATTCACTAATGACTGCAAAAGACAAGGAGATCCTTTCCCTATGCAGTCATATTCAATAAATCAAAATTTTTAATATTTTGTCAGATGAAAAGTGACTTTTCAAAATAAGTAGGTGTTAAGCATACTTTTCATTCCTGGATTTCTCAAACATGCATAAAAGAATCAAAGCAACACTGCGGGTATTTCTATGATGAAAAAATAACATCGCAACATAACATAAAGCTCAAAAAGGTTGATTTTACATAAAACCTCCATTCCCCCTTTAACTGAAAAATTTTTGCTATTTTTCTTTATCTCTTTTTTCTTCTTCCACAAACCCAAATTACATGTTTGGAATCATGTCAAGTCGTATTGATCAATAAATGGAGATTTGATTTCAGTAAATACGTCACTGAAAGAATTTTTGCCAGTAGGATAACAGTCCAGTTATGCAACTGGTCAGTGATCTTTGGCGCTTCCTTTTCCAAATTAATTGTGAGTTTGTTTGTTTTTTTTGGGAGACATTATGCACACTGCTTTTCATCCTGTCTGTTGTTCGAATCATGTCCGCTTTTCCTCTCTGGAGCTGATGCGATCAGTTTGATTTTTGTAGGAAAGCAGCTGCCGGCTAGCAGACTCGGGCTTGGCAAGTTAAACTATTTCAATCAGGTGCTATTCAGCAGGAAACAATGACTACTAATCAGGTGGTTTGTTTACTGAAGGCCCCACAATGAAAAGCTGAATACATTGTGTGTGAGGATGTTTTCACACCTGGTAGTCTGGTACACTCTGATAGATTGGGGACCAAAATTGCAACATTTGTTCCGTTCTGAGCTCTTGCCCACACTGCACTGTGTCAAATGAGCTAAAGTCTTTGAGAAACCTGTTCACACTCTCGACTGTGGTGGCGCTGCACTATTGAAGGAAACAACATGAAAACCTCAGAAGAAGACACTGAAGATAACTTTCTTATTCGCAGAATGTAAACTAAAATGAAGTGGCACGAGATTTGACCGGCTGTGGGATTTCTCTCTTGTCTTTGGTGAAAAGACCTCGGGTCACATTGTTGCGCTACTCACGTTTGCTTAGGTTGTATTTACCCAGAATGCCCGGCAGTAAACTAAGCAGAGTTTGATTAAAGCGGACTAGACAGGACTGGTGTGAACTCACCCTAAGAACATTACTCATAATCAGTCATTTCTGATATGTCTAGAATAAATTCCTGGAAGTTCTGACCCAGTGAAGCATGAGGAACCACACTGGTCTCACCAAAGGGGAATGCTAAAAAAATTGGATTTGAACACCAGCAGGTTTCAACTCTGTCCAAATCTTCAATATTTCTGGTTGGATTCTTGTTTTTCATGTTCGGTTTTTGCTTTTCTACCAAAGACACCCAAAAGATCTCTCTTTGGGTGTTGGACTTTAGTTCACTTTTTCATGCTATTAGAGTTTAAGATTTTTGTTTTTCACGATTTGAGTTTAGTCTTCAATCATGGCTCTACTTTTTTGGTTTCAGTTCTTGTTTCCTTATTTGTTTTTCACCTTTTAGTTCGGTATCTTGGCTCATTCTCCTATTGGGTTGAGTTCTGTTTGTCTTTTCTGCCTTCTGAGTTTCTGTTCCTCCATCTCCCATCTGTTGACAATCCGCCATCACTAATCACCTCCACAGCTCAGTTCCCTCTGTTTCTTGTCAGATCCTTCCTCTGTCTATCCACTGCTCTGACAGTTCTCCTTGTTAGTTTTTGGTGGCTTGGTTCCCTTCTTGGACCTTTTTGTATTATTAAACAATGATGAGCTAAATGTCAGTGCACAATGAGATCCAGAAATCCAGCAGACAGGTCCAAACAAAGTACGTGTCCGGTCCTGTCCGGTCCTGTCAGCTCGCTTCGACGTGTAGCATGCACACGCTTTTGCTTTGGCTGCTTTCTGTCCTGAAACAAGAACATTTCTGTTCTTGGATACAGAGTTGAAAGCAAGCTCTCTGCATAAGCTTCTGCTTTTCTACCTATTCTCTCCCGTCAACTGGTGTTACTCATCTGCCCTGACAGTGACACTTTGCTGTTGACGTTGCATTTGAATGATTTGTTTTCGAGAAAAACTTCAGGTCTCAAATGTATTTTTTTCCTTAGTTCTGCAGCTTTTGACAGGTCAGTGAAAAACAAGCATCAGACTCGGTCCCCCAGACGTACAGCGGATTGTTATGGCCTCACCAGAAATCAACACTAATCCATCGCCGCGACCCTGTCGGTCAAACCCGTGGACGTTTCCATGACAGCCGCTTCCCACACAACAACCTCCAAATTCTACCCTTGTCATGGCGCCTGGGTTGGCTTTATTATTGGATTTAAGTACCAATAAAAGTGAAATAAATTTTATACCCATTTCATTCTCAAATTTCCCCTCTTTTAGGCAGATTGTTTCATCTAAAATTAGATTAATGTGGAAATTTTACAGGATGTACAAGGAACCCTAATGGAGACTTGGTTCCCAACCCAGGAACATGAACAGAACCACCTCCTACCAACCTCAGTAATAACTGTGTTGAACTTGAGCTATAAATAATACAAATTCACCTGCTTTCTTGTGCATTATTTAATAAAGTTGCACTCACAGTACAGTGTGTCTAGTTGCATTGGGAAATTCTGACATGATGTAGTTGACTGCATTGGTTTGTGTAAGAAGTGAGTCCCAGTTACTTTCCATGCTTTTTTTGTTCAGTCTCGGTATGCCACAGTATTTCATAATCTCATAATTATAAAAAGGGATTTTCGTCTGCTGAAAATAGTCATTAACCAAGGCCATTATGGAAAGTCAAGGTTAACTACTCCTGGGGAAAAAAAAGATAATTTCTTATGGCTGTCACGATCTGTGTTTCTGTGTTTATTTTTGAGTTTCTTCTGTGTTATCCTGTTCCCTGAGTCTTGTCTCTGTGTCTTCCTCGTTGATTGTCTCCCAGGTGTGTCTCGTTCCTTTGATTATCCCGTGTGTATTTAGTCTCACAGGTTGTCTATATTCTTCGTGGGGTCCTTGTCAATTGTCTTCTTAGTTTGTGTCGTGTTCTGAGTCGTCACAGTAGAACTGTGTAGTCCTGTGGCGGCCCTAGCTCGTCGTGTCAGTCGTGTTTAGGAGTCAGTTGCTACCGGCGCTGAGCCCCTGTTCAGTGAGTCCATGGTTGAAGTGGATCTCATGTAGTTTAGAACATATTTTTGACATATAGTTATTTTGGAAAAGATTACATTTCAAGGTTTAACATATTTTGTACATATCCAGCATTTATTTTTTCTAGAAAATCCTAGAAAGCTTCTGATTGACATATTTTTCTTAAGCATGGAAAAATCTCAGAGTAGGGAAATATTTGGTTCTAGAGTTCTATTTGTCTAATTGTTTTATCAATTCAATCATTTACTTATATTATCATGGAAATAGAACAATTCCACATTTAAAAAGATGGGTTGACATTTATCTGTCAACCCATCTGTTCATCAATGCACCAGTCAGTTCTCTGCCCCACCCTGCATCTGTTCATCTACTAACCCAACCATATATTCAGCAATCCCTCCATTTATCCATCCATCAATCTGTCCATCAGTCTTTATCCTCCCTGTCTGTCGATCTGTTTGCATATTCACTGTCACTTCGACCAGCAGTGACTCAGCGTTTAAAAGGGAGGCATGACAACAAACTGCAGTCGAAGTGGATTTATTCACAGCTGCATGTTACATTTGCACCGACACCAATTATACAGTGAGACAAAGAGGCTGGCATTTATACCTGGGGCAATTTCACCACTCATACTAAGTAAAGGGGTAATCAAAATAAAACAAGAAACAAACATCATTCACACAAAATTAACACAAAAACAATAAATGCACCAATGAATATTCACACGCTTGCAAATCAGTAAACTGAACTAATCTAAGGTCAATCAAAGCATAAATTAAACTTACTATAACTCCTCAGAGCATCACCTCTCCTAACAGTAAGCTCCAGGAGCTTTCAGCAGCACCTGGAGCTTTTTTCTCACTTTGCTGCTCTTTCCTGCTCAGGAGACACCAGGAAAGGTAAACACTCAATTAGCAAACTCAAATTAAACCCACAGAAGTTATCAGAAGCCAACTGACTTGTTCCCCCACGTTCTCCCTGAACAGGGAAGATGGCCAGACTCCCTGCTCAAATGAATGTTCAACTAGATCCCACAATGTAACTGAAATAAAGAACTAAAACAAGAACCATTTGGTCTGTAAATAAACAAAACATATCAATAATCCTTTATTAGTGATTGAACCGCTGGTCTCCATGATAACTTTCTTAAAATCTGATGTTTTTGCAGGTTCTATGTCTAGAGCCAATAGAACTATAGAAATAAAAGGTTCAGGCCAAAAATCTAAATCTTTTAAAAAAAAATATAGACAGACAGATAACATGAAAAAGTTTCAGGTGGTGTAACCTGATCCAGATCTTTACTACTGCAGCTGGGAAATCTGATGACAGGAAAAGAAATAGAAGAATGTTGAATATTTAAGGTGATGCTGTGATGGAAATACTGCAGCGCTGCAGTTGGACTCCAACAGTAAAGCACGACACATTAAGCTGCAGCTCAGCTGTGATTGGCTAATATTTTCCACGCTGATGCAACAAGATGTTCTGTTACAGACAAATAGCTCTGGCCTCCCCTGGGCAAACAAACCTATCAGCCAATAAATTCATACCAGCATGCTGTCCTCTGCTAATGGCCCGGTGTCACGGAACGCATCACCATAATGGAGAGTAATTTGTTATGTGCTAACTCACTAGCTAACTGTGTTTTAAAGTCTGTGTGATTGTTGTGCAGGAAAGTGAAGCTGCACATGTGGACGTATTTGTAAAGCTAACGTTAATGTAGCGATTACAGATTAACACTGGGTGAGGGTTAAAATGAGATGCCTGTAAAATACCTGGAGGTGCTGCAGTGGAACAATGTTCTGCAGTGTAATTAAGCCACGAAAACAGCAGCTGCCTCGTCTCCAAGCCGCTTTGTTTCGAAGTTGGGCTACATTTACCATTAAGATGTGCACCCAGGTGGCTGTTGGACCATTTATTATTTCAATAAGACCCAGGTTGCTGTTGGAGCCGTATGCTGCTGTTCTCCTTTCCTCACAACTTCACCGTGGGCCACATTGAGTTATGAATTAAAACATCTCTACAGGTCACAGATGAGCCCTGTGAAAACCTCCTTGACGTTATCTCAGATTACCAACTTACGTTGAAATGTAAATCAGATTTCTGGGTTTTTTTTGTTTTGTTTTTTTGTCTCTAAGAAAAGCTGCCTGTGTGTGCACACCACGGCTGTAAGGTTCGCTCCCCATGAGGCAGACGCAAACTTTTCTACAGAAGGAGAGCAGTGTCTAGGCTACAATCGCTTCGAGCTCCCAAAGACTCCAACGGCAACAAAAAGCAGCTTCTGTAGGTGTTTGAAGTGCGTTCAGGGCTCTGTTAGACGGCGGGAAAAAGTGCAACATTCATTACACTGTGCCAGAGTGCGGCAAAGAGACACATCTAGGTGAGGCATGAAGAAATACTCCATTGAAACCTATTTTTGGAAGCGTGCTCCGCTTCTTAAAGGAAATGGCAGCGGATTTCAGAATTGAAGCCACACTCATTACTTTAGGAAATCTAGCACTTATGAATGCCTCACAAAAGTAATCAGAACTTTATCACATCTGTCATGTTACAACCACACAATTCCAACAGAGAGGAGCAGATAATTATCAGGCTTTTTATGGATTCCAATAAAAACAAAACTCTGAAAATTGATGGATGAAGTTAAAGCAGCAGATCTTTAGTCTATTGTTGTACAAGTAGCTTAAAGTTGGCGAGACTTTTACTGTAGCTGCGTTTCCATTACAAATACAAAACTTTGTCACGAATTCAGTAGTGTCGAAAAAACACTATTTTGCCTTTGAGGTGTTTCTCAACCTGCTGAATATGTTAGTTCATGTGATAAGTTTTTAAAAAACATGCTGAGCCATCATGCTTCAAGTACTTCCTGTCAAAATCTTCTTCATGGTTTCCACCAATGGAAACATCCAGTTGTTGATCATGTGACTCATAAAGCAAACAAAGTACTTCAGTTTAGCAAAATAAACCCATTTTGACATAGCCAAGAAAACCACACCTCATCGTATTGCCAAACATTTTTCATTGAAAATTTCTTTTATTTTTTTTTTATTTGCCTATTTCCACTAAGCAAATTTATTTTCAGTGGAGATAACACAGCTTCCACCTGGTTCTCTGGCTAAGAAGTATGAAAACAAACAAAACCATAACTCAGTCACAACTTGTGGTAGTTTAGGACTTTGGAACAAAGAGCCAACCAGTCAGAGCTGCCAGTTTTCCAGCGAGCTATCCAGCATGTAGCGCTGTGTACCGAATGCACTGTAAAACAAATAGCAGAGGAAGAGACTACGCCATTCTGCTATGGTTAAACAATGCTAATAGTGTACAGATCATATATATGTCTTGTTTAAATTATACATCAGATGTATCATTTAAACTTCTCATATGTTCCACTGGGCAGCAAACCCACGATAAGCATAATCCGGATGATTTAAGACTTACATAGGCGTCAGGCGTAATAGATCTCACTTAAAGATCTTCAGTTGTTGGGTTGACTAGCAACAGCCATCTTTTTACTTCACACCTTTCTTACAAAAGGGCAAAGACATTAACGTGGCAATTTCACATCCATCTGTAGCTGTTTTCAGGATCAACACAGGTCAGCACAAACGCCACACAGCTGTGCAAAAAACCCCGTTGGCTACAAATCAGAAATTTAATTGGTTGATTGTCCAGTGAAGGTTATGTTGTAATTTGGTTTAATAGCGTGGGTGTCCGGTCACAGGATGCAGACAAGATAAACCTGTGCAGGAAACTCTGGCTGCAGAACGTTTACATTCATACATTTTTAAACTGGCTTTTTTACTTGAGCTCAAAAGCATTTAAACAAGCAGCGTTCAGACAGAAAACAGAAAAAAGACAAATAAGGACAAAGAGAAAGAATAACTACAAAATAGTAATCAATAGTAAACAATTTCAAATATTGCAGATTTTTTTAATGTTTGGGTTCATGTTTGTTTTTGTTATATTTACACATTTCTTATGATTTGCAAAGAGTTTTTACTGTAAATAAGGTGTAGATTTTGCTAGTATTGTGAGTGTAGTAAAGAGGGCTTTGAATTAAAGTTCTGATACTTTACAAGGCTGAGGACAGCAGCTCTTTGAGACAGCTGACCTTTGCTGACAGAAATGTGTAAAAGGAACACATGGAAATAAAAAGACTAATTATTATTAAAATTATTTAAAAAGAGCTAAACATAAATCACAGGCAGATGCATATGAGAGTAAAAGGAAAAATATTTTGAAAATAATTTTGAAAAGTAAAATCCATATTGTACTTACATATAAAATGTGTAGAAACTACTGAATACACAGATATGGATATCAGTATTGTGATTATTAAAGTTTTACTGTACCTACAATTGTATTGATTTTTTTTTCCCAATTCTGTAATTCTGTAACAGTCTTTCTTTTATTGGTTGTACTGCAAATTAAAGTAATTCACAGTGTTACTGTAATTCTATTACATTTCTGTGAGTTTTAGTTTTACTATAAATCTATTCCAATGTTAATGTGATTGTTGCAGTTCTACTGTTGTAGAATTACAGTAAAGGTTATTTAGTTTTACAGTTCCTAGTTGATGATAATGCTCAATTATGCTTCCAGTAAATAATTAAGGATTTCTAACTGTGGTTCGAAGCTTTTGTGTTCAGAATGAACCCAGATCCAATAATAAAGTGAAACAGCCTTTTAGTTTAGCTGTGATGAGAAGCAAACTCTCACCAGCAAAGGTGAGAGTTTTTTATCCCTGGATAAAAAACTCTCACCTTTTTATCCAGGGATCATAATAATAACCAACACTTGCTTCACCAAAGTTACTTGCTTACATCAAATTAAATTTAATTTTATGGACAATTTTTTTTTGCATATTAATGAAAAAAAGTCACATTCCTGATGGTGTTTTTGTGTTATTGATAGTAATTTTTTCAGACTTTATTTTAGGTATATATCAGCATAGCAACATAATTTCCTCCAGTCTAAATTCTCCCAGCTCGGTATTTCACGTGACTTTGCCTCTCAGGTTAACTTTCTGAGATCTTCCTTAACTTTAGACAAGTTTCAAAGAACATTTTTTCCAAGTCCGGAGAGAGGAAGGCCATTTCCACTACTCTCATTAAGTCCTCCTCCTACACACTGGTATCAGCATGGGAAGTTTAAGGAGACACCTCATTTTGACAGCTCTGAATTTGCATAAAGGTCCAGCCTAATTAATGCAAATTGGAGGGAAGAGAAAAGGACTGCGACTCTGAACTCTCACAGGGAGACATTTGAACTCTTCGCCAGTGTATGTAGCATGTGGATAATGTTACGTTAAACCTGTAGATTTAACCAGTGATAAATGAAAAGCTAACTTTTAAATTGTTTTAAAATTATTTTATTTCCACCACCATCTAAATCGGGTAGATTTTGTCTCGACTCTAATCTGGGTTGCTTTGCCAGATTAGAGCAGACAGCATTGGAACAGATTTGAAAAATTCAAATCGAGTGGTTCAGAAATCCTCATTGGCCAACAATGCCATCAAAACGTGCATTACTGCAGATCTTACCGGAGATTACACATTACAGAGCGCAGCATGAAGAGCAGGCAACATGTCAGGCACAGAGGAATAACAATACTACACTAGATAACCAAGAGTAGCGTTTGCAATCTTTGTTTTCAGACTGCAAGTTTAAGTATATACTTTGTGAAAATTACTGCAAATATCCTGTCTCTACAGGTACATATCTACTAGAGAGACATACCCTAAACAACTTGCAGCTGTAACTGCAACTAAAAGTAGTCAAAGTATTGACTTATTAGAGCTAAATATATAAATATATAAACATGAAAAGCTGAGAAGTTCTTTAACTTTCACTTCACTACCTTACTTTGTGTTGGTTCTGTCACTTAAAATTAGTGATTGAACGCCATTAAATTATTTAAATCAAGTTAAAGTCTGTATTTAATTATTCACAATGTAACCAATGACTACATATTGACAAAAAAGCAACATTTTCAATTTGAAAACCCTTTTTCCTCCTTGATTATATAAATTACAGAATCATGAGCTCAACAAGAATATTTACTGTTTTTAATATTGGTGCAAAGTGCTAACATACCCATTCAGCTGTCAGGTGATTATCACTCATGGAACTATTCTCCTTTAGGAATGTGGACAGTGGATGCCGACGTTATCAGTAGCATGTGCTGCTGTTACATGTTTAGCATTAAGATGCTACTTCAGGCTCAAATTGCTTCACTACTTCATTTTAGTACAATTTGAACACAGCAAGTCTATTCCAGCATCACACCAAATTGCTTTCTGAAGCAAAACTTAACCCCCACCTGGCCAAGAGAAGAGACTTTGTGGTCCATCTCTATTTTGATGGATTTTTATTTATGTAAAAGAATATTGCAAGTCATCGCGCTAAAATGTTTGAAGCATTAAAATCTACATAATTAATCCATTGAGATCAACATGCTAAAATCCTGGGCCTAGTTAAATTACTAATAGGAAACAGAAGTTTGTTTAGAGACAAAGCCTGAAAAGGTTCAAAGGCATTGCTGCGATTCCTTTCCTTGTTTCTGAAAAGCACTTTACTAACAGCTTTTTAATTTATCCTTATCCAAACACATTTGCTTGTCGTTCAACATACTGGCTCTGTACAATGAATATGCTGCACTTGTTTTTCTCTCTAATGCGCCAACCTTCGAGTTGAAGGACGACCAGTCCACCCAGAGCCATAGCCATTATGCTAATACTCCTGCCTGTTTCCAGAACAACAGCTTCTTTCTGCATCATGTCTGATCTAATGATGTCATGAAATGTTACGACCTTGCTCTAAGTAGGCATCATTTTATTTTTCTTGAAGTAGCAGAAGCGTGTTACACAACCGTTCAGTCTGGATGCGACTCTGAAAGACTCATTAATAATGGATTAAATGTGAATCATCACAGATGCCACATTGTATAGCAGCGACTCTTGGCTGGTGGTGGTGGTGGTGGGGGGGGTCTAATGTCATCCTCCTCGTGAATAAATTAGATTAATATTCATGTTCATTTTCTTTGCTTAGCGCAGCATAATTGGAGAAAGGTTATTGTCAATGATTTAGAAAGCCATAAACTTTAATAAAAACTTAATATAGTAGACCTATAACCTGCTGACTCAGAATCCTCTATAAAATACTGTAATCTATTAGGCACACCAAAAAGTGTTAAAAGCTGGATAGACTGGAGGCAACATTGCTTTGTCTTCATCCAGTCTCTATGGAACTTGGTGCAATGAGGCAACAATCGCTTTCAGTCCTTCATCCAAGCGACCGGTGAAATTCATACATGTGAAATTTCAGGCTGGTCCATGTAGACGACGTTCCCATGTGTGCAAATGTTCAACTTTAACTGCTGCCCTTGCTTTCACGTGCCATGTGTTGACGGGGGCTTTCGTCTGTCGCCAGGGCTGAATATTTATCATATCGTTTATCAATTATTGATGTAAACTTCTGATGATGTTAACAATTTTCTTTTCATTGTCATAATAAATTCCAATTAGTGATGTTTAAAACCCCTCAAACTTGTCTGTATTGTTGGGATTGTTTAGTTTTTTCTTCACTGTTTCTTCAATGAAAGCATCAAGCAATTTGAAATTCGATTAAATGCATTTGATTTGTGCAGTTTACTGATACAAATCACAATCATTGATTTGTTCTAAAGCAGCGCATTTCAAATGTGAAGGTTATTCAAGAACCGTATTTGTGTTTGTGGGGCTAAATAGTTGTCATCAATTTTATTATCACAATAATACCACATCAACCCTTAAGTTTGTATCGCCTGTAAAAGTCTTGTTTCCATTATCAGGATCAGGATCAATTAACAGTTGACAAATTCAATTTCTACTATTTCTTGTAAACGGAGAGCAGCAGTGGAGAATCACCTCAATAGCAGCTTCCCGTACCCCTACACACACAAACACACGCACACATACACACACACAGGAGCTGTTTGTTGTGCAGTCAAAGCAGACGGGCTGTCGCAGCCTGTTTGTACCAGCCTTGACACCCGTGGAATGATGGGTAATGATGTCTCTTTGTCACCGCATTTGAACCGAGCGAACGCCAAGGCCCGCCGTGTCGCCGCCCTGTCATCAGCCCACCTCGGCTCAGGAAGCACAACACAATCAGACCTGTCATTCCTGCACAAGCAGCCAGATGAGAGGAATGGGGAATGGGCGCTTCTCTGTATGAAATGGGAAAGATAAATCCAGTCTGGACAGAATGCGTGTGTGTGTGTATATGTGTGTGAGAGAGATAGTGTGTGTCACTGCAGAAGCCTGAGCTGTGCGTCACCGAGCTGTCACTTTAGGTTAATGTCGGCTACCTTGTGTTTGACAAACAATGGCGGCCTGTGGAACGTCAGAGCTGCCTTGTCTCTGTGTCTGATCATCATCCTCATCGTCGTCGTGACTAAAACACACTCTCCTGTTTTCATCCGACATGGGGCGCCCACGCCTTTCCCAGGGCCTCATACGTGTGTGTTCACACAGACAGATTCTCTCACACACACGGCCCTCTAGCTGCTGCTTCACATCCTCTTCAGCTGAGGATCCCATTTAGTGCTGAGTGCAGCTTTACCTCAGTCATGCACCTGCATACATAGATCTGGTATTAACCACAAGAACCAGTTCTGATGTTATGTTGGAGCACAGCAATTATCCCTGAGCAAAAACAGTTTTTTTTAATCGTTTAGAATACAAAAATATCAGAGAGATAAAAACCTTTTTCAACTGACAATATGCATAATGCATAAAATTACAGCATGACAGCAGAATTGTCTCCTGTAGACAATACATGTCCTCTTTCCAGCGGCGGAATCAATTATGCTCTTGTCTGTGCAAGTTAAAACAGCCCGAAACAAACACGGGCATTTATTATCGTCATTTCAACAGCAGCTCCGGAGAAGATCTGATTAGTGCGTCCTGCAGAGAGATGAAGTAACCAGAGCCAGTAGAGATGGAGACCAAGAGAGGCTGCGCGGGGAGAAGCCGTTACATTCACAGGAAGGTGAAAGACTTCGAGGAATTCAGGACAGAAGAAGAGATTTGAACCGAAATACATGATGTCAGTGACTCAGTTTCCATTTCAAATGTGAACAAATCTTTGTCTGTATTCTATTGATGTCCAGAAAAACAATTTTGCAGTTGTGGGGTGTTTCAATTACGTGAGAAAAAACATTTAAATCATGCGTGAATAATCATGGCAGCGTCGGTGTGAACAGTCACGTGAGATTACCCTCTTAATCAAGCCATGGCGCTCGGAGGCGTGGCGTCTTATTCATGCGTTGGAGAGACGAACCCCTTATACTGGGAAGCGGCAACATGTGCAGTGTTTTGGGCAATTTTACAGGAGAGCGAAGACACTAGAAGGACTCACTGCTTTTTATGAACCATGTGATGCTGTAAGAGCTCTGGTGGAGCAAGAACTGCAAAGAAGACTCCAGGACTCCAGCAGTAACAGTAATATCTGCTGTCGATGCAGGAAAAGTGTTTCCATTGGCGTTTTTTTAAAAACATGTTTTATTCGGCTGAAAAACCATGAAACCACCTCATCCCAACGCAAAACGTTTCATCATGAAAACATACATTTTTCCTAAAATGTATGTTTTTCAGCCGAATAAAAAAAAGTAACATAACAATTCCTATTAAAGCAAAAATAAAATTACAATTATTTTTGTAATTTCTATTACAAAATAATATAAATAATTTTTCTAATTTCTGTTTGATTGTGGCTCGATTTAAAGTGGAAGTAGCCACCAGATCAACTTTTCTTAGCTGATTAACAGTCTAAATAGGTTATTTATTGTTCTATCTTTATGTTTCTGCGGGAATTTTGACATTTTAGTGTAAAATTGGGTTCTGCATTATTTTGCCTAAAGCCGTCTCAGTGCTACTTGTTTAAAACAGAACAGCTTTTTGTCACACAGCTTGTGTCTGGGTCACACACAGACACATGGCCCCACCCACCCACTGGAGAGTCAGGAAGTGGAATTATTAAAATGTGTCGGGGCGGGGCTAAGCTTTCACAGGGGGGTTAGTTTAACCATATGTGCTGTGGATCTCTGTCATGTGTAACTGAACTCGTAAAGACCAACAATCAATTCTTTCCTCAGATTCTCTAATTAAAGGAGGACTGGTCTTTGGGTCTTTATTCTAAACTTTTTCAATGTAATAAAGGTTGTATGTTCAGGGTGAAGGTGACCTTCTGACTCTGTTTTTAGTTTTTTACAACCTCTTCTAAGTTGTCTGCCATTATCTGAATGTTTTTAGCTCTACCCATCTATCATCATTTCTGACGGCCTCCCTCTACCTGCTGACTATAAGCCTTCCCTCAGCATGACTCCGCCTCTGCTGTGATTTGCAGCAGGAATCTTTACAGAATTGTTTTCAATTTTTTTCTGAAAACCATTCATCGTTTTACTTTGTATTGTAATCACCAAATTCCAACTAACTAAAAATATTAAAGTACATGCTTCTAACTTGAACTCAGAGGTATGTTTTAATGTAGTAGAAATAACATTAATTATAAAAAATAGCAATTATAACAAATTGAATTCCAAATTAATTCATACCGTGTGAGCAGTGCAAGCAGAACAGTGAGTTTAGCTCACAGTTCTGCTTGCACTGTCTGTTCAGCTGACACACAGACTAATATTTAAAATCACAGCTAAACGTGATGAAAACTTTAAAACTGTGTGTGGGAAAATAATGAACTAAGACGATTTCCCTACAACATGCTTGTAGCAGCAGTCTTCAGGATGAGAGCTACTGCACCGATGGCACAGGAGCCACTCCAGTCAGTGAATCCTGTTCTGTCCTTATTATCTGGTGTTTCACAGCAGGATGCTACTCTGTTTTCTTTTTCTTGCTTTCTTCTTTTCCAGCTGTGTTTAGTGTATTTTTAGAGACAGAAGTCTTCAGAGATGCATCTGTAAGGCCAATAAACATGCAGCCGTCAGTTCAAAGTCTCTTCTCTGTTCTGGTTCTCAGAGCGAGTGGTAAAAATACTGATAACCTCACGCAATGCAACACGTTCCTGTTGATTGTCCTGATAATATTGTAGTTTTAAATATGTTTTTTTTTCTACAGAAGAGTGACTAAAGTTTCATCTTTCCAGTTTGTACATTTTTTATGCTGCAGTCTTTTTTTTTTCTCCCCACCACCGGGCCTCTGCCTCTCCTGCTCTCCGAGTTAAGCAGGAAGAAGAAGAAGATGACCATCTGCTGTCTTGGACTTTACACCCAGAAGGGATCAAGTGATTGATTGGACTGAGATTTCTGAAGACATTCTGCATATGTCTGCTAGGAATCAGCCTGAAGAACCAAAGACTCTCTGCCAAGGCCCATGAAGGAAGAGGGGCTTAATCCTCACAAATTAATATTTTAGATCATTTGCACTTAACTAGGGATGCACTAATTCACTTTTTTCACTTTCAATAACAATGTCCGAGGTTTAGTATTGACAAATACGATCCGATACAGAAAAACAGCTGAATTGACTTAAAACATTTCTTTCTTTTTTTTTAAACAGGCTTCACAAGCTTGGTCAAACATATGCAAACAACACAACTGCAATTTTTTCATTTAGTGAAATGAGGAGTATAACACCCAATGTAACATTAAAATATTTAGAAACTGAAACTGACATAAGCTATAGGCTGACTGCCATGGTCCAACATGAAAAATAAACGTCAGCAAACCTTTCAAATGGTTCAGAAAGTGTGATTAGTAAACCTAATATAAAAAAAAACAAAGCATGACGTTGCTCAGAACATAAAGACTAGACTACTTGGAGTGAATAGAGACTTGGAGTGAATAGATCTTATGAATTGGGCATATCGTCTTCAATATGTAGAATTTTTATTATTGCTGCGTGTTTATAACAGAGCTCTGGCCTGAATAGCTGTGTAAGTTGTGCATTCACACCAGCCACTCTAATCAAACTGGTTCATTTGGAAAGGTGTGAATATGAATCTGACCCAAAAAAGCAAACGCTGATCCACCTAAAAACCTCAGTGTCAGTTGGGTTGAAGTGAACTCTGACGGTTACGGTGGAGCAAAAAGTGGGTATGCAGCGAATGCAACGCATTGGGGCGCAGCACCACAGGGGGCCCTGAACTGGTTAAATTTGACCCAATTAAGATGCTTATTTAGTCAGGGAAGGCTGACTGTGAGCACTAACCCTTTTTTTTACTACAATCTCTATTTTAGCTGCTCCATTAGTGCTATTCAGATGCCCAATACTTTGCACAAAGGAGCAATTTAATGACATCTTTTATTAGTGAAAAAGCCTCATTATTTCACTTTTTTTCCCTTCCAAAATTTGCTCAACGGGTTTTTTTTAAATGAGCAAAGGGCATTCAGTCTTTTTCTGTCTTTACTGAGAGTTTTGTGGTGCGCGGTGTAAAGGGAATTCAGATGCAGTAGATGGGGTGAAGTAAATGTCACCGCACAGTGGGGAAGGTCAGGACATGCATGAGGAAATTGAATGTTCTGGATAGGTTTGGGCGCTGAGGGGAAAGCTCCACAGATATCAATATGCACTTTTTTTTCTTCAAAAGAAGACGGACTTTATCACTTGTCAGCTGAAATTGATGGCGGGTTCCGTTTTGTGAATTTAAAACGTTTATTTCCGTCCAGTTTTTTTCACTTACTCCGCAGAAAATCGTGGCAGGTTTTATACCATAGAGCAGCATTTTCTGATGTTAACCATTCTGTCAGGCCACTTTGAAGCGTTCAGAAGTCTTCTGATTGGTTTATTTATCCAAACACGTTCTGCAGGTCTCTGCAGAAAAGTTCAAGAAAACATTGGATTTTTTTTTTTTTTTTTGAGTAAACCTCCTTTTCTCCTTGTCTAGAGAATCTCTTATTGGTTGGATGTTTACAGCATTCTGGAGCGTTGTTGTCATCATTGCTTTAAATCAAAATGGTTTGTTTGTATAAAAATTGATGTTTTCCATTAGAGCGCTTTTAGATTTTTATGTTTAAGAGATGAATCATGGCCGCCTTGCCGGGACTTGGCCATCTTCCTGCTGTTCGCTCTAATTAAACCTTTACAGCAGGGGTCTGCTAAAGGAGAGCCGTCAATGTGAGAGGTTCAACAATGTGAGAGGTTCAACAGGTGACTATAACAGGTGACTGTTTGTTATTCAGTAATGGAACTTAAATAAAAGCTGTAATTTATTGGTTTGTTTAAAATTAAGGGACCATGAGGGCAAAATTCAACCATCCCAGGACAAGTTCCTCTAGGAAAACACAGTACCAGAGTGCTTGGGATGCAGCCATCCCCTTCATGTTCCCATATGTGAGGTTTTATATCGACTGATACTGATCCAGTACAGAAAATCAGCTGAATTGACTTTTTAAACAAAGACATAAACGTAGTGGCATACATATTTGTTGAAACTGAAATTGACAAAAACAGGTCGACTACCTATCAGGACCGATACAGATATTGATATCGGTTCATTTCTAGTCCACGCAGAACCTTTCAAAATGATCCTTACCCTTGTGAAAGAAAAAAGATTGAGACTGAAATTTTTGCTCTCTCTTCTTTGCAAAACAGTTCAGCTTGGTCACAACAGAAATTATGAAGGCTCCAGTCAAAACCTTTGTAAGTAAAAAAAAAAAAAATTAAAAGCATTTTTTTCACATTAAAATTATCAATGCCTGAAAATCTACATAAATAATTCAAATTAACAGGTTAAAGTTATAAAAAACTCTCCCCTGTTTTACTCCGGTGCAGCCTGCCATATTTATTCTGAATAAAATATCAATTAGATACACAGGCAGCACATTTGTCTGAAAACGTGATAAAGTTCAGTTATGAGTTAGGAGTTTTAAAGGACGCTGTATGCTTGGAAACCCAGCAGCAGATTAGATCTGCTGTCGGCCAAACGATTGTCTAGTAAATGTACCGAGCAGCAAAACATTCCCTGACCAATGAACTTAATAACACAGATGATTCTGTTTGTGAACTAACTAATTAGAAAACTTCACTGTCTGTGTTTATGCAGACAGTAATTACAGAAACTTCCCAGTGCTGGCTCTATGGTTTCCAGTCAAACCCAGTGTGAGCTCTGCTTGCTCTGAAATGGGGGATTGGCGGCTGTACTGGGCTTCAAATCAAAACCTTAATTACATGAACGTTTGATTTTTCTAAATCACAGCCTAAAATATAAATTGCGGTACCAACACAACAACAGACGTAAAAGCAGTTAATGAGCCAGGGAGCAGCGGGGAGATGCTGTAATTATGATGTGGAGCGTCTGGCCCGGTGGCCCTGGAGCCGCTCCAGGGCAGATCCGTCTCACGGATCAATCGTTCCAGGATGTTTGAATGTCAAGCAGCGGGAACAGAAACAGCAGAGGTAGGAAGGACTTAATGAAAGGAGAGCAGCGTCAGTGGTGAATGGAAACTAACAGCTTCCTGTTGGTTGATTAGTTCAGAGTTTGACCGAATTACAACTTGGTGTTTGTGGAAGACTGTGCAGAGCGTTGCCCTCTGTTCAGGTCTCTTCTCATCAACAACAGCTCTATTTCTGGACAATGGTAGAATATGGAGACACTTTGTCTGTTGACTCCACTCAGGATCCATTTTCACACAGCAGCTCTGCAGTTTAAGACGGGGCTGGTGAAGTCTGGAAAATCTAGCAGGAAATGAACAAGTATGGAAACATAAGGTCATTTCTCTCTCTTTCTTTCTGTCTCTTACTCTTATTCATTCATACTTTTGTTCCTACTTATGATCCTACTTTTGTTCCTTCTTTCTTACCTTTTCTTAATAGTTTATTGGCATTGTATTTCAAAATAAGAAGCTAATTTTTAGCATACTTTTTACACATGGCAGGGTTGAATTTAAATAAGATGTTGTTTGGATCCAGTCTTTAAGTTCTAAAGATCGTATCAGTTAAGTTTATTTGAATAGCACATTTCAGCAGCAAGGCGGTTCAAGATGCTTTACATAATAGCATTTTACTGGCAGGAAGGTGAGAGTACAAAAACAACAAAAATGACAAATGTTTCTGTTTGGCATTTGCATCTGTCATCAAAGTTCAGTGCTATGCATCTGGTATACCAAAACCTCTAAACTGAGTCAGCGTCTATTTGTGTGATGTATCCCTGATCTGTAGATGTAGATAAAACAGACTCCATCTGTTGACAGGTGTGTGTCTCCATAACATGAAAAGGAAGCTGCTTTTACCTATTAATGTAAAATGCTAGGCCTGTTTTTTCTATGTATGGCAGTTATTTATATTTATCCTCACCAAAAACGACTTGAGATCTTTCAACCTAATAAAAACGGTTTGATCCTTTGGTCCTTGAGTTGAGTTTCCTTTTTGAAAGAAGCATTGATTTACCTTCACTTAAAGAGGGAACTGTAATTGCTGCCATATAAACTGCACCTTTGCTATTGAGCGGTCTGTGAATGTGTTCTTGACCAATAAACTCATAATAGCATCTCGTTGTAGACAAGCTGTTCTGCTCCCTCACCTGATGTTGAATGAAAAAGTTGCTCCATCCTATATGAAGTGATATTAGATAAAATGGAATATAAATGTCATTTTTTCTGTTAGTTTTAGATGTTTTATGTCATATCTTGCAAGGATAAGTTGGTTTAGATGTCAGAAATGACTTACGGGGAAGTAACTTTTTATGTTATTTTTTTTCACTTTGTGTTTAATTTATGGTGTTTATTAAATATTGTTATATTTTTGTTAATTTAAACAACACTCAAATATTAAAATTATGAAGTTCCAGATCATCATTTTGGGACCAACATGGACTCATCTGCTATATGCTTTTAATCAACCATCCAAAAATTTGTATCTGGTCATTTGTAGGCCTCCTTATCAATATTCTGTAATTTGCATGAGAAAATGATTTTTTTTCTTTTTTGTGGGCAGAGTGGTCACCAACACTTTCTCCAGCCCAGGGGCCCTTATCCCTCTAAATCTGGCCCTGGATGGATTAAGAGATGAATGTCATAATGCTTTTTCATTTTATTTAACCATTTGCATAAATATTGTTCCACCTGAAGTTGGAACCAGATATTTTCAAACGCCAAAAGGTTTGAACTCAAGTCATCAGATTAAAAGACCGTTATTCTTGATATTGATCAAATGTATGGAAACTTTCGATTTCAAGGAAAGTTACAAAAGTTCTCTCAGAAAATTTCTCATTGATTTTTATGGCACTTAGAATTAAGAAAGTAATTTTGATTTGCTAACTAGGCTAAAACAAGAAATGTTTCAACTGATTTAACTTTGAGTTGTCTCTGTTTACTCAGTGTGTGTAATTTTCTGGTTTCAGCTGTGCACACATATTTTAGTTGATTTAAATAATTGAATTGTGTCATATTCCTCTATCAGGCAAAGGCCCAGTATATATATGTGCATACATTATACACTAAATGTAACTGAATTATGGTAATTATTGAATAAATTGATTCTTTCTCTAGCTTTATGATTACCTGATTTGGATTTCACCCTCAGCTTGGTGAGAAAGTAAACAGGCATTTTTATGCCTTTTTCTGGTTCCTAAGACGAGTTTGCTCACTGTAATGACATTAACATTTTCTCTACTAATTACTGAGAAGTATGCAAATAAAATTTTTTAACAAAGTGTCAAATGGAAACTGAGACATCTGGAGTAATTTTAGCTTTTGTTGTTTGTTTACTAATGCTCTCTCACTGAGATTTTGCTCTGGATTTTATTTTAGGGGTACCAGTTTGAAGGGGTTGAATACAAAAGTATGCCAGATTTGTTTATAATCTATAAAAAATCATGTTTAATTTCTATTCTACACCACAACGTGCCACTTTTCGTCAATCTATCAGATAACACCCTGATAAAATACATTGTGCTTTGTTCAGTAAGTTAATGTAACAAAATGTAGATAACTTTTAGAACAGAAGCAGAAAAACACAAATGCATATTACGCTAAAACCAGGGAAAGTTTTTTTTTGCTTTGAATCTATAATCCACAGTGATGCTATCCATATAAATGTCTTCAAGTGTTGATTGTGATTTCCTGAAACTGCTTTACATTTCCAACACGCAGGGTAAAATTCTACATTAAGAGGAGGGAAAATGGATGGGCTGTACTGAAGAGTGAGATAAGCACAACATGGATAAAAGAATAAAATCTTCAGCAAAGAAAGAGAAGAGGATGAAATAAGCAGAAAAAAGCGATGGGGAGTGATGAAAGAGGAGTAAAAGTATAGATGCAGAGAAAAGTGATAATAATAAATGGATGAGCAGCAGGGTCTAACCAGAGCCAGACACTGACGGCGAGTTTGTTTTGGAAAATGTGAATAAAACCAGCAGAGTGATCACACATCGCAGTCACACAGTTTGAAATAATATTCAGACCTCAAATCCTTCTGAGGTAATTTGTTTGTTTGCAGTTTTGTTTTATGGAACCTTTCCCTCGGTTCTGACCTTGAAGGCCATTTTTAATTACTTCTCTCTAGAAAGAGACTCAAGGTCAGGCGCTGAGTTGGGATGGATTTTATTCAGTGTGCGCCGATGTGCAATGTGTATATCACCCTGTTGTTGCCATGGAGTCTCCCGGGATGATGACGAACATGAAAAATAAAGCTTATTTTACTTAATTAGAGAACATTGTCCATGTGTTTTTTCCTACTCTCACAATAAAATGTTTGACATAAGAGATCAGTATATTTATAGGACGTTTTCTTTAAAAAATACCTCATAACAAAAAAAATATACAGTTTTGAATATATTTTATGACATTTGGAATTGAGCTCAGGTGCATCTGAGCTACTCAGAGGCACAGTTGGGAGTGGGGTACTATTGCCTAAACGGAAAGAAGGTTCAAACCCAGCCTGAGGTCTTTCTGCATGACGTTTGCATGTTCTCTCTGGGTACTCCGGTTTCCTCCCACAGTCCAAAAACATCACTGCTTGGTGAACTGAATACTCTGAATTGCTCTGGGCGTGAGTGTGTGTCTGGTTGTTTGTCCTGTGTCGTCCCCAGCTGGGTTCCTGAGTCGAACTTTTTGAAAGAGCATTTTTGATCTTTGATGTTGACTCCTGAGTCTCTGCAATACATCACACCCACTTTCAGCTCATTTTGTTACCTTCTGATCTCGTCTTGTGACAGCTGCTCAGGTATCTGCAGTCATGACCACAGGTTTTTGCTGACAGAAGTATTCCTTTTGTGACTTCACTATATTTAGATTTTTACATGAATTTCTTCCTAATAAGTTCTATCATTTTCTCCTACATGCTGTGTTCTACCCTCTGGGGCAAATCCTGACTGCTGGTGTTTGTGACCCATTCCTTTTTTCCACATACTTCACCTAGAGCAGGCATGTGAAGCGTTCTTATAGAGACAGTCTGCTGGGCACGTCTGTGCAAAGGTACTTTTACAACGGTCTACTCTGTGTCGCACAGTAAACTTCCCGACAGAAACTGGTGTTCGTGTCGAACTGTTTTGCATGTTCTACTGAGCTGTAACCTTACAGTTGGCACAATTTGTTGCAAGTATGCTTAATAGCTGGGCTTCCTCTTTGTGCTGCACTAACAGGCATGCAGGAGCTGCCCTGGAGGAGAAAATATGGGGCTATGCACCAGACTAGCTCACTGCTTTGTCAAACTAACCAAAGCCTTAGAAAAACCTCCCCCCCCCCAACCCCCCTCCCGCCTCTGGGGGCGCTACATCAAGAAGCACTGACGGAAACATCATGAAAACCTCAGAAGAAGGCAGGGCAACTTCCTTCTTCATAAAATGAAAACAGAAACGAATTGGTGTCAGACTTGAGTAGTTGTAGAATTTCTCTTTTGTCTGTGGTAAAAGGCTACAGGTCTTTTCTAATGCTAGCACTAAACTTGTTTTGGTTGTTTTGACCCAAAGTTCAGTTCAAACAAATCAAAACCTTGGGTTTAAGGTGAAATGAAAATGAAAATGCAGTGGTGTAAGAGTTTAGTGTTTGTAGGATTTCTCTTTGACTCAGATGAGTCAAACTCTCTTCAACAACTGGCTTAGCACAAGGAATATTTACCCAGACTGACCTGTGCTACAGTCTGCTTTGTCCTTTTGGAGTGGTCGCTGAAAGGATAAAATATAAACTCTGTTCACAACCTCACCAGAGTTCAATTCAACCAAATTGAGACAGAGTTTTGTAGGCGGACCAGCGTTAACGTTTTCAGAGTTCGATTGCTCATTGACTCCTCCCCAAACGAACCCAACTTTCTCGATAAACTAGACGTGGATTAAAGCAGACCGAACAGAGCTGGTGTGGATTGTGGGTATTGGATCTATGTCACCAAACAGAGGGAGGGTATTTCATTTTGTCCTGCCTCTTTACCCCTGACTTTTTTTCTTCACCTGACTGATCCCTCCTGACAACTTCAGAGTTCTGGGTTATTTCCTTCCAACGCTAATTCAGTGGTAGTCCTTAAAAACTCTGCAGTGATGTGATTGCCCTTCCTTGCAGCTCCTCTCCAAATACATGTATTATGCCATGCTTCATGCTAGTGTTCTTTCTGCACCATTTGGTTTATGTGCAGCAGTAAAATTGGATTTACCCAGTCCTGAGAGCAGAAGTACGGGCAGATTGGTGCATCCTGAGAGACAGATTTATTATTGCTTTGTTCTTCACAGTTTAAGTCACAGCTCAGAATATCCATCATCTGCCTGAGTGACTAAGAGTCCCTCTGATTCACTTGTCTTTCTTTTCTCACTCTTTCTCTTTACCACATTTGTCTTGTTACAACTTTCAGAGGGTTAATGGTTTATTAATGCAATCATTTCATCAGTTCAGGTCTTTTCCTTTATACTCTTGTTTCCTCATCTGTTTATCCATTCCTATCTCCTCTCTCTCTCTTCTCTTCTCTTTTTTTTCCTGGCCCTGCAGTGTTTCAGCAGTAACATCATGTTGGCTACCTCAGCAGTTTCTCCCCCACCTCCTTCCTGTATTCTAATGGCACTGCAGTAGCTGAAGATGTTCGTAGATGTCCTTGTGAAAACCTTTTCCACGGGTCGTTTCTCAGACTCATGGAATAAATAATGCAGATTGTGTGGATGACAAAGAGATGAGAGCGGATGTCGCTGCTTGAGCTGCATTGACAGGACTAAAGGGCACAGTAATGCATCAGATTCTTTGGCTCTTTGGAGTTGTGGGCAACATTTTTATCCATTTGCTTTATGATTGCTTTCTAAGTTTATGGTCAGATAGAAATTTAAGGAGGAGCAGCAAAAGCAAATTGGGTGGATTAGCATTTAGATGCACCAATCTAATTCTATTCTTTGTGCTCTGAGCAATGACATGCTTTTTATAATTAGTAAGGATGCACAATATATCAGCACTAACAAAGGTATCGGCTAATATAAGATAAAAATGACAATATAAGTAATTTTTCTAATATGTCTATTTCAGTCAGATAAATAATACTGGGTCGATATAAACACCCAATATTTATATTTATCTTGTTCCGGTCTGTTCTGGTCATTTCCCCTTTCGCCTTGAAAGATGTTGAAACAGAAGTGAAATACATATAGTATAGGTGTATATTGTTTTTGGGCCTTAACAATATTAATATTGGACATCAATATTGGTCCAAATGTTCATATCAGTGCATTCCTAATATTCAGAATCCCTAGTTGCACTTTCTGAACCATTTGAAAGAAGGTTTGTTGCAGTTTTTTAAATATATTTGACCGAGGTAGTCAACCTATTGTTTTGGTCAGTTTCAGTCTCTTTCTTACATTGGCTGACTGAACATATTAAAGTTGGTGTTTTTACATGTTTGACCAAGCTTGGGATGTTGTTGGTGTATATCAGTGTACTGTACTGGTTACCAAATAAATTTTTAATTCAGTACATTTATGTCTGAGTTTTAAAAAATGTATATGTAAATACCGTATTGTATCCACTGATACTAAACATCAGATATCAGTATTGGAAGTGGTAAAAAATAATCTCTAGGACTCAGCGGTGTTGGACTGATTATGTCAGGAGATGTCAAGGTGGAATATCATCCACATTGCCCTACAGTGACAAAATCGTGTACAGAATTGCAGATTTTTCTTTTTCATAAATGAAGTGGAAATCACAGTAAGATGTAGAAATGCACAGAATTAACTGATATCTGTGAGAAGGGAATAATATACTTGCTTTGGCCACTGCAGCTACCCATACCCACAGTTGCAGGTTGAGGCCAGGCTTGGCTCTGCATCTCTCCTCTCCACACAGACACAATGACGTGGTCAGCCACGGCGAAAAAACTCTCAAATACTCACACCCTCCTCCAAAAGACCTAAATAAATAATTTGAAGCTTAGTGCAAAATTCAGGGCCAGAGAGATACTGAAGCTGTATCATAGCAGAGCACTGGGAGAAGGTAGAGGAGCCCAATTCTTTTCTACAGATGTGTCATGCCATGCTGACAGTTTCAACAAATACGCAAAAAAACCCAAAAAACTTTTTATTAACGTTTCATACAGCTTTAAATCTTTAAAAGTAAGATAAAAATGCACAACGGTAAAAATAACTTTGTTACTCGCCTTATAGGTCACAGATTATAGTTATACATCAAGTAAAGCTGAGGCTTTTTGCTGCCACCTGTAGGGGAGAGTTTACATCATTTAAAGAATGAGTTTTGGACCATTACTGAAGAAAATTTGCCTTAGTGTGAAAAAATGTAATTTCTGTTGTTTTTGTGTGAATTTCCATTAAACAACTGAAGGGACTGCTGGCTCACAGTTAATAGCTGATGAAAAATGGACAGATGGTTTCAACAACCACGTAACGTGTATTATGGTCTTATGAACTTTTTAGTAATCACAATGTCTCTGCTGGGCGTCTCTCTGCAGATGGGAAGGTGTTCGCCCTGGGCGGAATGGGAGCAGACACAACGCCTCAGGCTTTTGTTAAAGTCTACGAAGCAGAGAAGGATCAATGGCAGGCCACCACCTCCATGCCTACGCCACGCTACGGAGCCACGCCCTTCGTAATAGGAAACAGAATTTACGTGATGGGTAAGATAACGCTACAGCGTTCACTGGCTTCTGTCATGGTGATTTTCTTAAACTCTCCAAGCAGTCATATCCAAATTGATGTATTTTGCAAAACTGATTTAGAAACATTTTTATTATATTTTTTATATCACCCCAGTTTGTGTACAGCAGCAACACATTCATTTGTTGGCGCTTGCATTCTTTGACAATGTGCAGCTGTGTGTATGAAGAAACTTTTGCACACATTTGTAATTTAAACTCTAATTTTGATTTCTGGAACTAAGTTCTTGAGAAAGGTCCAGTCTCTCACAAATGTTGGTGGTACAACTAGGTTTGGCAAATAGATCCGTTTTATCATCTGTTTTTGTTTTCATTCAGATATTGACACTGAGCTGAGATCAGAGGATGTGTGGCTGTTGCTGCACCACAAACCTCTCAGTTCTGTCTTTATCTGCCTGGCACTTTCCAAGCTGCAAAACTCACTGATAGAAAGAGAAAAACGTGTTTCTCATGTTGAAGAAACACTCAAAATCTTTGTACATTAGCCTCTAGTAGTGGTGGGCTTCTGCTAAGGGCTGCTCTGCAGATAAGGAAAAACAGGCTGTATCTGTTAGTGACTGACTTTGAGTTTCCATCTAAGCTTTTTTTTTCTTCAAGAAGACTGTGCTTGCTCTTTCACACTGGGTAAATTCTTATTTATCCCCATAGGATAATTAAGGCTTGAACTTTCCATTAGCAGCACAATTTCACTTTTGTACCATGTTGTCACCGAATGAAGACCCAACACGGATAATGCAACCGACTGGATGCTGATGAATCTTGCAAGGTCTTGGTTAGTATTTTAGGAGTTCAGGAACAGCAAGCTTTATATTTTATGTCTTTTTTTTGTTGATTTTAAATGATCCAAATGCAGATACACGAGAAGGTTAAGCTGAACACTTTTATGAAAACAAAAATAGAAACAATCGGCAGATTGCTGGTTCGAATCCCGCTCCACCTGCCTCTTGTTCTTGGGCAAGACACTTCACCCGCCCTGCTGTGGTGTTGCTAACAGGGCCTCGTGGCCATCAGTGTGAGTGTGTGTGTGAATGGGTATAAAAGTTCAAAACCAAAGCCAAGCCAAGAATGTAACATGGAGCGTAGGGAGAGTCATGGGGATGATGGGAGGAACCAGTAAGGGACAATGAAACTGGTAAGCTAAAAAGTGAGGCATGAGTAGACTCAGACAAAAACGCTGAAAAAAATCTGGAGAAGAGAGCAAACTGGCAGACTGAGGGAAGGAGTGCTTAATGTGTGCATTGATAAATACTTGATGGCTGAACTACAACTCAAAACTGAGAGCCAAATCCAAATACACAAAAAGAAGAACATGCAGATAAGCTAAAAAACTAAATACAAAGGAATGACCTGGTAAGACGAGACCTTTTGTGCAGTAATGAATATAAGAACAGAACATGGCCTGATGAAAATAAACTATAACTAAGTTTCCATTACAAGTGTGAGCTAAAGTTGTCAATACTTTGCTAATGTTGGAGAAACACAATTAAAATCACACATTGAGCCGTCATCTGTGACATGTCAATGTCATGTACTCACTGACATGTACAGGTTGACGGTGCTAAGGTCCTCCTCCTGGCTCTGATTGGTTGTTTTTGCCCAAGCAGATGGCAGTAGGACCACAGGGAGAGAACAGAGGAGATTGATTTTTGTCACAGATCATCTGCCTCAACAACAAATATGTAAAAGACATTTTTGTAAAAGTTATATTGCTGCAGTTTTAAATGTGCAAAAACTGACTGACATGTTGAGCTGAAGTAAAAGTCAAACATGTTGAAAGTTTAGTAGGTAATGTAGGTAACAGCTGTGCTGTGTAATACGGAGACAAGATGACATGTGTTCAATTTCAGATTTAATTTTAGTCATTAGAGACTTAGACCTAACTTACACTTGGTGAAAAGGACATGTGAACATCTCTTTTTCTTAAAGATAAAGCATTTCTTTAAACGGACTCAGAATCTGAGCTGCCAGATCTTTTGTCCTTTACTGTTGTTTCTTTGCCTTCTTCCAGGCTTTAAATAGAAATCCCACTGACTGCGACACTACAAAGACAAAACCTTTTTACCCGCCTGTCGAAGTTGTCCGAGGCTTTACTCATCTTTACGCCTGACAGCAACGCTGTGGGATTTACGAGCCACCAAATGAAGTACCCTGTGCTGGGTTTCGGTTTGTGCGCTGCGTCTTGCTTCGCCGCGCCAGTTAAAAGATGGGATTCGTTTTGAAAACGCTCCATAAAAACAATGTAGAGAGATGAGCTCAGGAAGCTAATCCATCTTAGTAACAGTGGAGTTAATGATGCCCGGCCAGCGCAAGAAGCAGAGGAGGATGACTGGTTTAAAGTGTATCCTCGGAGTCATGGCTCACACAGGCCTGGTGTACAGATGATCTAATCTGTTTATCTACAAATCTATGGGGATATTTATGCCGCTGATTTCATAACCGCAAATCTTGATTATTACGTCTCCATTATTATCTTACTTCAGCTCGCTGTCCCCTCCACCGCTAAGTGATTGTGATTGTGAAATGTTTTTCCTATCAGGTCCACTCACGCTGTTTCTTCACCTGCTACTCCTGGGAGGCCGATTCAGGATCAGTGGGTGTCTGAACCCCTTCGGTTTAAATTTCACCACTTTTCAGTAACTTGACTTAAAAGGGCAGTATTTTGTGTTTGCTAGGCACATAGTGTCATTTTATAGCACAAAGAAGTAACTGTGTTTCCTGCAGTTGTAATAGATAGGATGTGAAATATGCCTTAAAAGAATTTTTACTTGTAATTTAAAGCCTTGAAATTGGGCCTTTCTGAAACTCCGCCTTCAGGAAGTTATCATAACTTGACTCCTCTGTTGATCCGTTAACAACGTTTTTACAAGTGTTGCACTGAGAAGTATCTCAGACAATGAGATCTGCGGATGAACAGTTCCTCCAGGTGTTAGCTCATTTCTGAGCTGAGCTGCAGGGAACAACTGCTCTGTGAGGTGGAAATTGTAGCTTGGAAACTGCAACCTTAAAGGCGGAGCTAGGTCCACCTAGGCGTTTTACACAGCTGAATGGTTGCCACGGGAGATTAAAGGATTTCTCAAAAATACCTGAAAGAACCAAAATAACACTCCAGGTATGTTTGTGATGAGGGAATAACATCACAACATGTTGTAAAGCTGAAAAAAGTAGATTTTATCATAATGCTGCCCCTTTAAACATCAGGCTTCACTGTGGGAGAGCCGAGAAAATATGGTCTCAATTTCTATGAATGGCTCTTCAGGTCAGGGATGATGGTCAGATTCAAGGATCAACTTCCTGAGTGTAAATACACAGTGCTGTCTATGAATGTATCCTCAATGTGCAAGACATCAGGTGTCAATAAATTAAGCTAATGAAAATACAAAAATATTCAGTCTAATTTTAGAAGAAGCTTTTGAATTTCAGCGATTTCCATTAGAGGAGCTGAAAAAAAAATATCAATTCTAATCACACGTCCTAGTCTTGGCAATTTTAAATGTATTGAACATGCTCAATAATCAATTTTACTCAACTTAATATCCACAAAATTATATTTTGAATAATTATTTATTTAAGAAAAAGTCAGGCAGCCAAGCTTGCCTAAAACTGGTAATTTAAGTTGCAGAATCTTTGCACAAACTTTGTTTTATTCAAATATAAACTGATGGATTCTGAAACTGAGTGGAATCTTATCATTGTTTTTCATTTGTTTACATTGTCTTTTCTTCTTCTTAGTTGTTGCAACCTGAAAAAAAGCAGGAAACATTGTACATTGAACTGTAATGTATGCAACACCCGGCTGTCACCATGGCACACAGGGTGACTGCCACACTCTGTGCTGCCGGTGGCAACCCTGATGGAGAAGAAACGAGGCTAGACACCCGACTACCTTGCAGACTTACTAGCATTCAGTCAGACTGTGGGGAATTAAAAGGAATTTGTCATGAGAAATGTAAGCAATTGGTTCACTCAACTATGAAATTTTAACTGTCTGTGAAGAGTGTTTGCATAGCTCATAGAAAACACATAATGTGGGAGCATTTACTGGCTTCCAGTTTATTTTCTGGTCTTGTGGCCTTTATTTGACAGTCAGACAGGAAGGTGGGTTGTGAGAAACAGGGAAAACATGTGGCAAAGGTCAACGGCATGAAGGCTTTTAATGCCATAAATTGCAGTAGCACATTTTATCTCTCAGAAATTCTCTCTTTTCATGAACATGGTGTGGCATTGAGGTCAAAAGACCAAAAGCTGACAGAAGACAAAGTGAACACTATAATCAACTGAGAAATGCACTGTGAGCGTTTCAATAGGTTCACACAGCTGAGCAACCAGGGTCAAGGTTCAAACAGTACTTTGTTCTTTTGACGTTTCAAAAATCTGTGAAGCACTTTGTTTAATTTTTGGATGTCGTAAACTGTATAAATACTTTTTGTGTTGTTGCGCCAAAATTTCTACCTTTCACATAAAATCTCCCAAAATGCACAAACAAAACATGAAAAAGTCAGAGAGGTATGGATACGTTTGGCTGCAGTTCAAAAGTCTTGATGTAGAATATTGATCTAACGTCCGAATAACCTGCTGATTCACACAGCGCTCACATCCACAGTATTCTGCTGCATTCAACCGATCCTTTTTCTCTGAATCTCTTTCCTTTCTCTCACGCTAATGCTTCCCACTCAGTTCGACTCTTTGTCTCACTATCAGTATCGATCTCCATGTTATCCTGCCCACTCCAGCTGACCCTCTTCCACTTTCTTCTTCCACTCCTCCACATTCTCCTCTTTCAGCCACTTCTCTCTGCAATTTCTCTTTGTCACTCCCTCATTTGCCTCCTTTTTTGCTGTGATTTGCTCTCTCTTACCCTCCATTGATCTTTCTCTTATCTCGTAGCCCCTAGCAACTGCATCTTGTGTGTTTTCTACCTTCCAGCACATTTCCTCAGTACTTCTCCTCCCCTCTCTGTTTCACAAAATCCACCATGTTCACTCAATGCCCAATTAACATACTACTTTCTCTTTGTAGCAGAGTTTTCCAAGGTTAAGTTATGATTTATCAAGGTAAATAACTAACCCTAGTTATTTACTCCTAGGGGAGCACCCTGCTGCTGCGCTTTGCTCTTCAACCCAAAATGAAATGTGGTCTCAAAGGTGTTCTGCACGCTTGGTAGATTTTGATATAAATGCCACTGAAACTATGTGACAGTGGAAGAAGATAGAGAGTGAAATTTCAAGCAGTAGCAGTAGAAAAAGTTGTCCAGTTGTTCTTTGCACTTTTACTCAAATAAATGCCAACCTTCTTGGAAGTTCATTCAGTTTTAAATGAGGTACACCACAATTTGATGATACTTTTTTATACTCTAATCCAGCGGCTCAAAAAGTGGGTATGCGCTATACACAAGGCTTTAGAACCTCAGTAAATCAAAGTGGCTATGTTTCCATTGACTATATGAAAACACGCTGAATGGAATACACTCTAATTTTGGAAAATAAAATAAATCACGTTTTTACTCTATCAAAACAGATGTATATGGCAAAACTGCAATTAAAACACTTTTTCACATCACATGAATCTCAAGATCAACAGCTGGATGTTACTGCTGCCGAAAACAATGAAGATGACAGAAAGTGGTTGGAGGATGAGCGACATGCTTTCTGATGACTTTTTCACATGTGATTTTAATTGCGTTTCTTATGTAATGAAAACACTTGCAATTGCAAAATTGTGTTTTTTTAACAGTAGTGGAATATCAACACTTTTTTGCATAACGCAGCTAGTAACACAAAAGACTGATTGCCAATTATCACAAACAGCTGACGTCTGTTGGATTTCACAAGCAGGCACGAGGTTTGAGGACGATTGGTCAGGCATGGCTGGTTTGGATATGTTTTTCCTCCTAATATTAAAATATTAGGAGGAACCACATTTAGTATTTTGCCAGATTATCTTCATATCAATCTTGAATTTGTTTGATAATGAAACGTTTAAGCAAACAGAAAAGGAAAAAATCAGAAGGAAAGGTGTGAAAGAGGGAATACTTTTTTACATTAGTGCAGGATGATATGTCTGATATAAAAAGAAAATATGTTTTTATAAGTCTTCCTTCTCCTCCAGGTGGCCGTCAGGGAAAGATGCCAGTAACGGCACTGGAGGCTTTCGACCTGGAGATGAAGAGCTGGACTCGGTTCCCCTGCATCCCGAGCCGCAGGGCGTTCTCATGCTGCGCTACCAACGAGCGCAGCCTGTTCAGCCTGGGTGGCCTCCAGCAGCCAGGGCCTCATAATTTCTACTCCCGACCTCACTTTGTCAGCACTACAGAGGAGTTTGACCTGGATCAAGGTATGTGGTTATTTAACGGTATGTATTAACATTAAGGTACAATTATTTCATGTTAAGCTAATTTACAGGTATATTTTATGTAAGGTACCTTACCTACATACAGCTACCACTTCGGTCCAACTTTTACTCTTTACATTCCATCTCTCTCTCTCTACTCTCTTTTTCTTTCCCTTCCTGTGAGTGTGTCAGATTTCCATTAACACACTGCTCAATGTAAATTAAACACCAGTGTTGCTCATTATCCACTTGGTGCAATGAATGTGTCCAATCTCATGCAATACATAGCTGTGTGAGTGCTAGTTACCTTACTTTTAATGAATGCACTCAAACTCATATTGGCTTTTCCCTCAGAATATAAGAATTTTATAGTGGTTATGTAAATTTTACATAAAGCATGAAGAAATTGTTGGAAGTTGGTTGCCGTGATGATTTATTTACATGCTGCAGTTTTCAGTGGATACTCCAACAGCCCTGAAAGTTTTAATTAATTTGGCTACGGGAGACCAGTGACCTGTAATCTGTCTGCTAACCACTTGAACACATTGACATTTTCATGCTGCATGAGTGTACTTAACCTTTTCCATTACAGAATACTAAATTAAGATGCCTTCTCTGCAGTCATTATCGCTTCCCAGAAAAAGTTCATATGGGTTTTTTTTTTTTTTGTTTTTCTTTTTTGGTACATTTGCTACTTGAACTTTTCTCAGCTTTCAAAAACATGGTGTGAACAAAAAAATAAAGCTTTTCATAATGTCACCATAAGGAAAGCAATCAGTCTTGTGAGCCTTCGGGCTGAATGCGTTACAGATTCAGAAACACACAAGACATTTTTCTCAGACATTGACGACAGATATTTTTAATGTTCTATCAAGGAATTACAAACAGAAAATATTTTCTTTATATATGTTAACATTTCTTTCTGAAGCAACAACTCATGGGGTTTCTAAGTTGTTACTTTTCTAACTTCCCGTTGCAGCCAGCTTTACTGTAAGGATAATGTTGACTTGCAGTTAAAAGGAATAAACAAATGGAGATGGTGTCAACTGTTTTTTTATTTTATCTCTTGTTTGCAGTGCTAATACAAGCAACAGTGTAGTTTCTGTTAGCTAAAAGTATATCCACTCTTAGTGCTGCAAATGTTTCTGTTGAGTTAAATTGGATCTCCTTCACCCGGTATAACTTCAGCAGTTACAGCCCAAGGACTCCAGTGGGTTTTATGATTATTAGCAGGTAGAATTTCAACAATATTTAGCGACATATTTTAAAAAACACTGCGTGGCTTCTCTTGGTAAAAGGGTTTGTGATTAACCTGATGCTGTATAAAATTAGCAACGTGCACTTTATTCAAAATAATACATCTCATTAGTACCAGGTTGAATTCCCTATTCATACCTTCAAAACTAAATAATTTTTTGGTTAAAAAATTCAACAAGATATTCAAACATATAAGCTAGTAAAACCTTATATTTTGTCTGACAGTGAACAGGAAGTGAGTCGTTGCACCTTTTCTCTCACCTGTCATTAGTCAGACATCAGCACTTTGAACTGGCTATGAGTGATTAAATAATGTCTCCTGTTAAGGCTCAAAATGTCCAAATAATCAATGCTTGGCTTTTTTTGCATGGCTTTCAATTAAAACTCATTTATTAATGCCATCTTAAGTGAATTAGAAATTTAATCTATTTAGCTTCTATAATGAAGAGAAGGATGATGGCTTTGTTCCTCTTCAGAGGAAAGTAAGGATTCCTGATCAGAGGTAACTAAATCTGGCAAATACTGGTTCGATAAGGCAATATCAAAGCAAACAAGTTATAGATTATTTGAAATGTTACTTAAAACACAACAGATCTGATTGAAGCAAAGGCCTTGGACTTGGACCTCCTTTTATTATGAAGACTGTTTCTTCTGACCTTCTACATGTTGTCTAGCAACTCTGGTGAATGGTGCAATCTTTTCAAGGACGTGTCTGATCATACTCCTATTCATCTGATGAATTTTAAAAGGTTAGTTTTATGATTCAACCTTCATTCATCTCACTAGTCATCAAATAAGCTTTTACCAACTGAAGTTAAATGTGTCTATAAAGGTCACGGTGAGTGTATGTGACCAGCAATGCATTTTTTAAAGCTGCTTTCACACTGGTTCCTATCTTGGTTGGTATGTAGTATTAAGACACACACCCAGCAATAGAAAATAAATAAATGAAGGGAATTTTTAAAATCAATTATTGCTGTCATGTCTTTGAGTAATTTTTACTGCTTTTGATTCTCGTGTTCTGAGTAATTTACCTATAGATCAATACTAGTCATATACTAGTCATAGTGTTCTGCTGCATCATGCCTGAGTTACTTTTCCATTTCATCTCTCTTTCTCTTCCTATTAAAGACCTTTCATAGGTCTTTAATAGGAAGACCTAATTAATAGGAAGACTTTAATTACTCATTAAAGTGAGTAATTCACTTTAATGCAATAAGTTCCTCCAAGCGGTCAGATAAATTAGACATTAAACGATGCTGTAGTTTCCCCTTAAGTTTCATGTGTGTAGCATCCTGAGGTGAACGAAGCATTTGCATAGAACAAAGTGAGCATAAATAATATAATTGGTTCATTGCTGTGATCTGTATCTCACAACTTTGTTCTTGTAGCTGTTGTGCAAATATACGTATGTGCACACCAGCTAAATATATGTGAGGTTTACCAACAACACATATATTTAGGGCGGCTGTGACTCTGCGGATAGAGTAGTCATCTTATGATCAGAAGGTTGCAGGTTCAATTCCAGCTTCCTCCTGCCACATGTCCATGTGCTCCTGGGCAAGGCACCCAACCCCAAATTGCCCACCGAGCTGCGTATCGGTCCATGAATGTGTGAGCGTTGTGAGTGCAACTGGGTGAATGTGGCTCTAGTGTAAAGCACTCTGAGTGGTCAAAAATGATTAGATAAAGCGCTATATAAGTTCAGTCCATTTACCATATATGTGAGGTTTGTGTCACTTGTATTGTGGGATTTCTTGTCACTTCCAAAGACTCCGTGGCTGTTTTGTTTGGCATGCTACAGAGTTAAATGTGCAAGTAGAATGGCTGGACAATATGGCTAAAAAACAAACCACAATATAAGCAGTTCATATCAATCAATATCAGTAACTATTGATTAGTTTTTGTTTTAAATATCTGAACTACTCCCAAACTTGCAACATGACTGGATATGTGACTGAAGCGTCTTCTATTATCCAGTTTTCTCTCCACACTGTTGTTGTTTGTTTTTAAGCAGCAGAGTGGCAAAAACGGAAACTGCTGCTGTGCAAATTACACAACAAATTGTTGCTAGCTAACCAAAGAGTGAGTGAGTTAGTTGTGTGTGTGGTTCTGGATCGCAGTTCAATTAATATTCTATGTATTAAATATTGAATATTCTATTAAATGTATTATGTATTGATATTGATCACACATATCAGGAAATATATTATTGACTTGTTTTTTTAAGTATTTACGACTTTTTTTTTCTTGTGGTTTTTTTACTTACCTGCGTTGAAAATTTGGGTAATTTTTAGTCACATTTCTTTTTTTAAAAGGGGCATTTCATTTCACTGTGGATTCCTTCTGTTGTTCGGGATTTACATCGTTTTATCTCTGTCAGTCCCTTTTCCATTTATGTTCCTCTGAGTGTTTTTCTTCCTGATGTACTGGGGCAGCATCGCTGTGACTGACGTGCTGAGATTATACATCTTGAAAGCAGAGGCAAAAATAAAACTACCAAGAGGGTAGCTGCATTCACTACTGCAGTTCCCTTCTCATATAAAAAAAAAACCCTGCAGCCCGACACAGAGCGCAAAGTAACAAAACATGCAAATCAGCTCAGCTTCATTTGTGATTTAGTGAGGGGAAATTGTGTATCTCGCAGGCATGTTTGTGAATCTGAAAGACAAGGTTGTGTGATTAGGCTCTTTATTAGAAGTTGTGACCCCGGAAGGCAGTGGAAACACCGAGCAGCTTCGTTACCTGTTCATGTTTTCTATTTACTGGAAAATGTTAAATCACCATGATTTACATTTAAATGTCCTCCACGTCAGCAGTCAGTGCTGCAGAGGAACACAGAGGCAAGCAGGGTTAATGGATGTTCTGGTGCTGGCTGTCAGTGAGTCAATACTGTGGGGAAGATGCAGTATCACTGACTAAAAGCTGAAAAAGATACAGTAGCACTTTAATTATAATCACTGCTTTTAGAGTCCAGGCAGCTTTCTTTTAGATGATCAAACATGCAAGCATAATAAACATAAAAGGCTGACCTGGTATGGCGATTAACTGGGTTGCTATATCAGTAGTACACTTTTGTGTATTGGTGTGCGCTCATGCATGGGTGTGCACACATGTGCGTGTGTGTGTATTTTTAAGAATAACTATTGAGAATTTTAAACATCCACACTAACTTTGCATAAAAATATTTTATACTGAATATCTTATACTGACCCTAGATGTCTAGCAAAGATTTCAGTAGATAAACTGTATTTACTGAGACATCTGTGGTTTATTCAGGCAAAACAGTGAGAGAGAACAAGACTTTGAACAGATAACAGAAAGTCAAATTGAGTAGAATAAGTTTGAAGATTTTAACCATTTTCTGTAAAAACACAGATTTGGAAATGTTTTGAAATGAACTGATATGGCGAAACCATTGCCTGGTAAAAACAAGCCTCTTGTTCTTCAGTTTGCTTCATCCAGAGGGTCTGGACTCTTGATTATTGAGAAAAGATTGCTTCCTGGAGGTGCGGACTCTGTTGAGGTTTAAAATTTTACCCATTTGCTAATGTTTGTCTGTGCTCTATGTAATGTGTCAGCTTGATGATGACACTTAAGCTTCCTGGAAATCGCCTGCACTGTAAACAAGCATCCTCTACTGCTGAGTGCTGGGCTGAACATGTCATGTTAGCTTCATATTTGGACACCTGGCCGCCACAGACTGAATGACGTACTTCAGTTCCTTCGCTGTCATTGCTAACACTGCAAGGTGGAATCCTATTCTAAAACAGCAGAAAGTCGACGTCACTTTTCTACAGCTTCTCCTTACGTTCACTGGAGGAACCCAAGAAAGCTCCAATTGGATGTGGTTACAGAATAGCATAATAAGTCAATGACTAGGCTAGCAAAACCAAAATAACAAAACTAAACAACTGTGTATGGCAAGACATTTTCTAACTAACTAAATAAATATGATTGTCATTATTTTTACTTGAAAATTTCCTCAAAGGAACAAATTATCATTTATTGTGATAACTTCTCAATTTATTGCCCAGTAAAGTTTGTTATTGTGGCCTAATTCTCATTGCTACTCATATTCTTCTTAAGCTACTGCTGTTGAAGAAAAACTGCAATCAGCTAAAATATATATCAACAGTTTTACAAAAGGCTTTAATACATGTTCAATGAAATCCAATTTGATTATGTTTAGCAACGTTAAATTTTCTTTCAAAATGGGTGCGGAGGTGGTGCTGGGGTAAAGCGTGTGGTCCACTTACGGGCGCCTCAGTCCTTGACGTAGCCATCACAGGTCTGAATCCCGGCCTGTTGACCTTTGACACTTGTCTTCTCCCTCTCTGACAACCTATTTTCCTGTCATGTTTCTGTCAAATAAAGGCCTCTAGAGCCAAAAAAATCCTTAAAACCAACAAAAAATGTCTTTTGAAAATTATTAAAACAAACCTCAGAGTTCTACCTTTTTTCTCCTATGTACTTATTACTTATTAAAGCAAGGCGCAGCAATTTCCCAAATCATTTCTACTACTAATGGCATTTTTTATGAGCAGTCCAGATGCTTTCTGCATCTGCTGTGCTAACACTGATCATCTGACAAACAGCTCAGCTGCTCCTAATGCTTTTCTTACTTTTTTGTTAATTAGGAGGGAGATGCTAAGCTGACGACAATAAAACAAACACGAAAGAACAATCAGTGGATCGTTTGATCTCATTTGTTCCTATCAACTGCTGCCACTCCTTCACTGCTACTGTGTCTGATCTTATGAGATGAAAATGAGAGAGTAAAATGCAACAGGTCGACACATTTATTTATGCTATGTGTTTCTGTGGCCTTATACCATGACAGCAGGATGCAACACTGCATATGAGTCTGTAGCCAAACTGTCTGATTGGGTGGATATGTATTCATTCATAGTAATCTGGTATTCCAACTGACAGGTGCTGGAAACTATTATAATTATGTGAAGTACAAAGCTGCTTCGCTGCAGAAGAGGCGTGTATGTTAACTAAGATGATGATTAAAGGATCGGCTTGCTTTTCACACTATTATCTAGTCGGACATGCTGTCAAACGAAGCTTATAAATAGACCATTGGGAGCGCTGGTGATGGCGGTGTGTGCTTGTGTGTGTTCGTGTGGATTTTCCTATTTATGTGCCCATTTGTCTGTGGTGAAGAGGATGAGAGCAATGCTGGGATGATGTGTGGGAATGACAAGGAGGAGTGGCAAAAAAATCTAAAATGATACTGAAATGATGGCAGAAAACATCCGCGGTTGACGCGGCAGAGACTTACAGCTGCGCTCTGAGAATCTCTGGATGCTGGATGGCAGTGAAATTCATTGATGCACACGAATGGCTAAAGCCTGTATCATAATAAGGCATGTACAGAGCGTGTCGTCTTTCCTGAGGGATGAGGCTGCACTCTGATATTGTAACAGATGCACAGAAAATTAAATGTAGAATAGGAATAATGGTCTTGAACATAGTCAGTGTTAATACTGGAGCGGGGTAGATAGAAGATCTGGCAACAAAAACTACTTCCAGACAGTTCATGAATCCATTTGCTCACAATTAGCCTTGGTTTGATACAGCAGTTATTATAATGTCATTTGAATGTTTTAAAATGTAAGGAATATTTAAACATGACAGAATAAAGGGGGTAGGAGTGGTCAAGCATTCCCCATGTGGGTATGAATTAACAAAAGGTTGATATAAAATAAGTGGCACCATTTTAAACCTTGAAAAAGTCATTTATGAAACAACCAGAACTCCAAACATTTTGTAATGACAAAATGACCAGCAAAGTTTAGGGAACAAAAAATATAGTGCTGTAGTTGTACATTAGATTTGATCTGGTCTTGTCAGGAAGAACATCTTTTCATATTATTAAGAATAACTGAGAGTTTTGTCAAATCTTATCATTTGTATCCCTGGATTATTGTAATCTTTCCACATGGTGCTGGTTTCATAGCTGGTACATTTTTGTTCAAGTGGAAATCTCCTGTCCATACTCTGGATTAGCTAAATCCCTAACTGTATCAGAGAGGAAGAGATACAAGCGATAGACTTTCTGATGGATTATTCTTTGACATAAAGCCCACTTTTGAACAAAATGTAACCCAATTTTTTTTTTTTTACTTACTGTCGATCTAATTAGCTTAGTATCAACCCAGGCAACAAACTGTCTTAAAGGGGGATGACCCAAATGTAAGTGAATAGTGTAGTCATGAGCTTTTTCAGTTGCAACATATCTTTACCCCACTGTTACTGTGTTATTTACTTTCCATAAAATTTGAGAATTTGTACATTTTATCCATCTCTTTCATCTATACCACCTTATCATTACTGGATCAGAGGGGAACTGGAGCTGATCCCCATTGGATGAGACAAACGATGCACCCTGGACAGGTCACCAGTCCATCACAGACACATACAGGACAAACAATCATGCTTGCAAACACTCTTTTGAGGTCAATTTGGAGAAACCCATTAGTCTAAAAGTCACAACTGCACTGGAAGAACAGGCAGACTCCATGCAGAAAGACCTCAGGCTGGGTTTTCTTTCTGAAAGCTAACAACTGTGCCACAGTGCAGCCTCTGGTATCCTATAATTAAACAGAATACTTTAATAAATAACAACAAGCAACTGAGTAAGCAAGTTCAAAGTCTAGCTTTTAGGATTTGCTCAGAGACGGAAAAAGCCCAAAGGACATAGTTAAAGAAAGTAAGTCCTTTTAGTCAACTAGCTCAAATTTGAGATGCATATTATGCTTTGTGGGTTTAAAGCTTGTTTCAGCTACACAGAGTCTAAACATTACCACTTCATCACTTTTACCTCATTACAAAGTTTACATCATGCTGACTAACACACAGATGCACCACATTTGTACGCAAGCTTCCTGAACACCTTTGGCTGTCAAAAGGCCTTCTTCACTGCTAATGAACCTCCCACCTTTATAGTCCATAAAACTATTTACACACTTGCAATATTTTATTAGCAATTTCCTGCATGTGAGGCAGTTTAGATGCAGTAACTAACGAAAGTGCTGAACAGTGGAGAGAGTCCAAAGATAATAACTTCAGTTTTGTTTCTGTTCAGCTAAACCTAAAACATGTCTATGCAGAAAACACCCTTACCAGGATCTTTACTGGTAAGGGTGTTTAAAATGGAAGTTTGTGGCATATACCCCATTATCAGCACAAAAACATATCAGCTCCTATGGAGACTCTAGCTTGTTTTCACCAGGTCAAACTTGGGTTAAACGCCTGTCTATGAACTGACTTCTGCAGGAAGGATTACACCTATCAAGCAAACCAAACCAGAAGTATCACATCAGTTAGGCTGTGTGTATACCACAGATATTACTGAGATGTAGTATACACCTTTGTTATTATTTTAGACCAAAAAGCTCAGAGCGCCAGTGATGAAGGATCCCATTTCCTTTTATGAGAAAACAAAAGAGCCAGAAGATCAATGGGGTTTTCTAACATTAGCTCTGTGCTGTTTAACTTACCGCTCACACAGAATGAGTTCATCACCATATGTGTCAGACACATCAAAGCCTGTTATTCTATGCAAATTTCCGAGTAGATTTGCTGCCCTTTAGAAACACAGTTGGACAGCGTATTGTTAGTAACACATCTGAGGGTTTGTGTTTGATGTGAAAGGCCAAACCGGCTGGCTAAATGTAAAAGTTACAGTAGATGAACTGAAAGGAAATTATTTGAACTAAAAACTCCCACACAGGAAACCGATGACAGCATGCCAACATGAAAAAACACAGAACAGATGAGTATTTTAGTCTATTTCCAATCACTTCATGAATATTTGGGTACCTTCTTCCTCAACTAACACGTGAACACAGGTGTGTATATATATATATATTATTATATATATATATATATATATATATAATATGGATCTGCAGTCCATCTGCCCCTCAGTGTGTATATATATATAGGACAACACAGAGGCTCATCCTGGCTGCACAGGAACAGGCCCTAAACACCAGAGCAATAGAGGCTCAGATCTACCACACCAGACAAGACCCAAGGTGTAGGTTGTGCAAGGAGGCCCCTGAGACAGTCCAGCACATAACAGCAGGGTGCAAGATGCTGGCAGGGAAAGCGTACATGGAACGACATAACCAAGTGGCGGGCATAGTGTACAGGAACATCTGTGCAGAATATGGACTGGAAGCCCCGAGATTGAAGTGGGAAACACCCCCAAAGGTGGTGGAGAATGACCGAGCTAAGATCCTGTGCGACTTCCTGATCTAGACAAACAAGATGGTAATGGCGAACCAACCGGACATTGTGGTGGTGGATAAAGAACAGAGGAAAGCCGTTGTGGTGGATGTAGCAATACCAAGTGACTACAACATCAATAAAAATGAGCATGAGAAACTGGAGACATACCAGGGCCTCAGGGAGGAACTGGAAAAGACCTGGAAGGTGAAGACCACAGTGGTGCCTGTGGTCATCCGGGCCCTCGGGGCAGTCACCCCCAAACTGGAGCAGTGGCTAAAACAGATCCCAGGAACAACATCAGACAACTCAGTCCAGAAATGTGCAGTACTAGGCACAGCCAAGATACTGCGCAGAACCCTCAAGCTCCCAGGCCTCTGGTAGAGGACCCGAGAGAGACCACCTGCGGAGGGTGAGAAGGGAATTTTTATATATATATATATACAAAAATAGGTACTGGCTTCTCAGTACCTATATATATAGGTAGGCAATTTATGTGCTCTTTTCACATTACAACCACCAACTTTAGAGTATTTTATGTGATCAACCAACACAATGGAGTTGTGTCACAGCCCCTGGCCTCTTGAGGCTGTGCTGGCTTATTTGTGTTATGCAGGTACAGCTGTGAGAGAACACCTTCCTGATTGGCTGCCTGAAGGCTGCGGGAAAGCAACGACTCTATTGGACCAGAGGGATTTCAAGCCAATCAGTCACTGATGAGTCCCACCTGCGCTATATAAGAACCTGAGTGAAGTTGGCCTCCCCACCTTCTTCAAATCAGACAAAATTGGTGTCAAATGTTTGTGCTACGTTTGTGCTGGTTTGTGCAGCAAAAATTTTCGTTTGTGCGCTATCGTTTTAAAGATGCAAAGAAATGTTTCTAACGGTCAACGAGCCCCCCAAGCTTTTATAGCTTCAAAATGATAGCAGCACAAACGAAAATTTTTGCTGCACAAACCAGCACAGATGTAGCACTAACGTTTGACACCAATTTTGTCTGATTTGAAGAAGGTGGGGGGGCCAACTTCACTCAGGTTATATAAGAGGGTCCTGAAAAAACTCCCCCATTGGGTCAGCATGTAGGAAGAGGCTTTGTTCAGCTGTCCCCCACCTTTGGTATTTGCAGCTGCTTTGGGCAGCTTTGAAACACTTTAGCTGAACAAATAGAAATAAAGTTGTTTGACTTTGATGTAGTTTGCTTTCTCAAGCCAGAAGCTCGTGTTTGGGAACACACTCAGACTGTAAGCTTCATAAAACTGGACCCAAAGGCCATTTTGAGCGCTCTTGTCTCATGAGTTTCTTGGATCACCAGGTCTTTCATTGAAATTAACCAGCCATGGCTTCTCAGTACAAGTAAAAGGAACTACCCTATACTCACAAACACACAAAGGGTTTTTATTTCTTTACCCTTTTGGGTTGGTTGGACATGCATTGGATTGACTTGTTTGGACACTTTTTAATTTCATTTGCACTTATTATTCTTCAGTTTGTTAGCCCTCATTTTTTGTATTAAGCGGGCTAAATTATATTGTCTTGGTTTTGTGAAACCTTCTTTTTGTAATAAATCATTTTACATTCCACTTTTCTCTGGACACATCTTTATGTTACACCCCCTGAACCCCTAGACCACCTTTGGGATGTAACAAGAGTGAATAATAGTCTAGTAAGAGGTAAAAAAAAATGTACAAATGAAAAGCTTGGTATATGATAATCCCCCTTACTCTCCTGCACCTACTGAAATTCATTAGGTGCACCATCTTAGTAAACAGTGTTTGTGAATAGCTGTTCTGTGAAGACCAAGAGGCAATGCAGACAGGTCAGGGAGAAAGTTGTGAAGAAATTAAAAGTATCCCACTCTTTACATAATGCCTGGTTCACACAGTAAAAATTTAATATTATTGGCCATTTTTTTCAAATCTTAAGACCTCACTCATAATAAAAAATCTTAAGTATAACAGGTTTGGTTGCTCAGTGTGTCATCGTACTGGGAAAAGACAACAAACACATCACACACAAACCGACTTCACTCTCCAACATTCAGATGCCAGACAGGAAATCTAAGAAAAAAACCCCTCAAGATCAAACATGGGTCTAGAGTAAACAAACATGGCCGACTGTGAAGAAGCAATGGTGATAGTTTGTGAACTACTGAAATTAGCCTTATGCCCAGCAGATTCTTTGGTGTGCAATTCCATTTTTTAAAAATCTTTTTTATTAGAATTCCCCTCCATGTTTCCGTCACATTTCTTTGTGATCGATTGGCTACACATCACATTCAACAGGCTGTGTTCTCGTTTGTCCTCATGGAACACCAGACATGACAGGAATCTCTTCAAATTATCTTAAGAGCCGTACTGATTATTGGGTCATTCTTAAGATTGTCAAAGGGTGGAAATAAGGGAAATAAAGATGTAAAGAAAAGCTGACACCTGAACTAGGCATAAATCATTGAACTCTGTCAGTCCAATATCTGAAAATGGAAAGAGGATGGTAGAACTGTGAAGCTACAGAGACACAACCATACACCGAATCCACACAAGGACAGCTCTACTCTCTATACATTAGATTTTTATATAACAGGACTGAAAAAACGCAATAAAAAGTCCTGCTTTCATTCCACCACCAATCCTATTCTGAAATAGGAAACTAGTCAGAGTTGATTGAAAGGTAGATGGCACTATAAACATGAGTATCGTGAAAGAAAAACAAAAGGTTACCTTCCCATTGGACACTGCACCAAAATATAATGAGGTAGTTTAAATCAATGGATATTCAAGTTTGGCCCAGTCAAAGCCTAGGTCTAAAAACAATCACGTCTCGTCGCAAAAGCTCTCCATACAATATCACTGAGCTGTACTGAGCTGTGACAAAAAATAATACAAAATTTAGTCTCTTTGTGTGTAAAACCAATAGAATCATACCCCAAAAGTCTTACAGCAAAAGGTATTGATGTAATGACTGAACACAAATGGATGCCCAATTGTTCTGTTTTTATTTTTAATATATTTCATTTTACAAAGTGTTTATTTTCCTCCCTCTTCACAATTTTGCTCAAATTTGTGTTGACCTGTCATTTAAAACCCCAATGTTGTGATTTTAATGTGACAAATCCAATACAGCTCGAAACAGAAACGGTCAGAAACTTGGCAGCATTTTAAAAATCAAAACAAAACAAAAAGCTCCACTTTATGATTCAGCCAGACTTAGTGCTGGTATTATGTTGTGATTGCACCGACTGTTAGCAGAATGTTCCAGCCAGCTGATTGCATCTCTTTCTATTAAAGTGTTGCCTGCAGAATAATGACTATGTGCAGAAGTCAGGGGGAATTCTTCCACACTGGGGGAGCAGAGAGAGCCACAGAGGTCTGCAGCGATGACTCAAAACCCACCAACTGTTGGTAGACATTTTGAACCACAGACCTGTGCTCCGCTCTATGAATCATCCCTGTCATGTTTACACTCTGACTTGAAAGTGCTCTGAGATCTTGATGTTTAGATATTGGGTAGTTCTTTCTTTGTTTTCGTCCTCAGTTCTCGTCCCCTGCAGTTTTGAAAGTTTTGCCCTCTTGGAGATGTCCGTCTTCCCAGCGTGTGCTGTTATGACTCCTTTCATAACACACAAAGCAAAGCTGAGAATTGCTGTTAGTCAAAGGCTGAAAAGGTGGGAGCCAAGATGAAATGGGTGACTCACCATAGCTGTAGTTTTATAACGTGGGATACAGGAATAAGTCACAGAAATGCATATGTTTATGAGGAACGGCTGATAAGGACGTCAACATACAATTTTAACAACAAAGAAAACCTATTTGCTTACGATTGTAGAGTTTTGATCTCTACAAGATCAAAATTGGTAAACCGTATAAGAACCATGTGGAAATGATTAGTCATTTTTTTTTTCAACAGAAACTGATAACTGTAATGTACCGCATGTTTGGCAGTCCATCCAGTTTTTTGTGATTGTGGAAATTAACACAAAATCAACAGATAATTTGATGAAATGTAAAATATAAACAAATGGTTGTAAAAACTTTGTGTCAAATGTCAAATGTGTCAAACACTCTTCAACAATGGCACAGCAAAAGCTATTTCTTATGCTAGCGCTAGGCACGCTACCCAGAATGCCCTACACTGTGTTCTGCTTCCTGCTTTTGTAGCGGTCTCTGGTCTGCTCAGCGTTCACACATGCATTCAAACTGCACCAGAGTTCTCTTCAATAGAACTGAGACATAAGTTTTTGGTTGGACCAGAGTTCACCTGTTTAGTCCACATCAGAGTTGGAATAGGTCGACATGTTTGGGCTGCACAGTGGCGCAGTTGGTAGAGCTGTTGCCTTGCAGCAAGAAGGTTCTGGGTTCGATTCCCGGCCCCGGCCCTTCTGCATGGAGTTTGCATGTTCTCCCTGTGCATGCGTGGGCCTTCTCCGGGTACTCCGGTTTCCTCCCACAGTCAAAAAACGTGTCCCTAGGTGTGAGTGTGTGTATGTTGTGTAACTGCAGACTTCTGCCCAGGTCCCCCTTGAAAATGAGATCTAGATCTCAATGGGGCTTACCTGGTTAAATAAAGGAAATAAAAAAAAAAAAAAATATTCACATCTCCTCAAACAAACTGGACTTTGAAAGCAAATGAACTTAGTTTGATTAAAGGTGGTCTGGAGAGAGCTTATCTGAATGCACCCAAAGTTTTTTCAGGTCTGTCATGTTTAATGCAGTCATTTAAAAAGCATAAACGACACCAGAACTTTTGACAAGTAAAGTTATTGCCTTGGTCACTTGGAAGAAAAAAGAGTTTCCATGGAAATGGTCTAGTCTTTTTCTGGTATTGCAATAAAAGTTAAACTTTGGTCATGTCAACATCTAAATTGACAAACATCTCTACGCAGATTTAATAAGAGATCTAGCAGTTTTCTCTGTGATCCCATAGTTTTCTAGATTCTTATTAAAAACCCTTTTAAATTTGACTCATAGCTTGTTGTATTAAATCAACCGTCCATACTCCTAAAGATTAAATGTTTCCGTACAGTGAAGCATAGCTGCCACCCACAGAGTTTGAATATTTATAGGATTACTGAGAAGCCATGGATGTTCATTAGCGGACCCTTAAAGACCCTCGGCCTTCGTGAAGCGCCACTGGATCCTTCTGAGCCGTAATAACCTGCTCTGTCCAGGACAAGCCAGGTAATATCCTCCATCATTCAGCAAGTAAACATTCAGCAGCTCTCTTCCCTCCTCCGTAAAGCCGAGCCACTGGCGTGTGCCTAATGAAGCAGATGATCACAGACTATCGCCACCATGCAGAAAGTTTCCCAAGTCCTCTTTTTCCCTTGACTTTCTTTGCGCATCCTCTCTATCCTCATGAGTCTTGAGAGGATACAGATTAAAGCATCGATCTACGAAATCGATTGCTAGAGTGTTATTCATCACATCTGCACTGTAGCAACAGCCTCGTATTGTAAAATGATGAGTGTGTGTTTGTGTGTGGTTATGCCCCGTGGAGTAAATGTGATTATTAATGCATTCAATGAGCTGAAAACTTGGCTTTAGCGTACAAGAGGATAGATGAGAGATCAAGGCACTGTAACAGAGAGAAGATTTGTCAAGACTTTGTGTTGCACAAAAGATCCAAAAACCTATTTAATCAAGAAAAGATACAAAAATAGAAGGGAGGTTTGAAGTTTACTAGCAGCTTGTAAAGTGGGAGTCACTACAGGGTTAAAAATATCCACACAGAAAAATAAAATGTGCTACAACTAGTAGAAACTGTCAGATGTACAAGTCAAGAAAAATTAATTGCGAGGAAATAATAAAAATAATAAAACAGACAACATAAACATGATCATAAACAGACATTCAACAATCAAGATTTTGTTGCTGTTTTCTGGGCAACATTTTTTTCTTAACAGATATGTCCTATCAGATTTTTACAGATTTGGGTGTTAAAGAACTATAAATAATATATTTTTCTACTTTCTGCATGAATGGAAATGTTAGCAGTCCGGACATTTCTTTATCTTAACATGTATTAAGTATCAATAAATAAAAGTCTTTGGAAATGTACAGATGTATTCAACGTAGCTTCGAGCTTCAAAGCTTAATTTTTGATTAAATAATAAATTTTACTCTTATGGGAAAGTTTGGTAGGTGTAGTGTAACATTACAAAAGCCTGTAGTGGAGAGAGAGAAAATTGTGAGCTGATTTTTTTGAAACTATTTGCTTTGTGCATGAGCTGTTGGGGCACTTAGCACAGTTAGCATGATAATCTCCAGCAGTCAACGGGCCAGAAGCGGGGTCAGTCATCCAGCAATGGGGCCGGTCCATAGCAGGGCAATACAGAGATGAACAGGACACACAGGACCACACACACATACCTACACACACACACACACACACACACACACCAAAGGATCAATTAACCTAACAGTCATATTTTTGGATTATGGGACGCAGCTGGAGTACCCAGAGAGAACCTACACTTGCACAGGGAGAACATGGAAGCTCCATTCAGAAAGACCCTGAGCCAGGAATCAAACCCAGGACCTTCTTTCTTCATCACTGTGCAGCCTCCCTTTTAACATATTTTCATAAAAACACCAGGACATTTTCTTAAAGGAAATTAAGTTTTCCCCTTCATTTTTGAAATGCCAAATGTACCTTCAATTAGAGAATCACCCACAATGAAATATTGTCTGTCTGCCACTTAATAATTAGGTTTATTTGTTCATAGATTCTGAAAAAAGATTAAATTCTTAGTTTCTAAATGGCTGATTATTAATTAGGACCAGTGAAAATGGACAACATTGGTCAAACATTTATTTAAGATTTTGTGATGCTGCTGGCTGTTATTGAGGCTGGATAGGAAAAAAAATTCCAGATAAAGAAAGTAGAAGCCATGCAGCAAAGGTCTTAATATCTCTTCATCAAGCCCCAGACAGCTGCATTGAGGACTAATAGCCTGTCTATATAGGGTATCCACTCTATTGACACACTACCATCTTTGAGGATTTTTAATAATAGGTGAATACATATTTTATTGATCAAAGTCTTCATTGATTTTCGTGTGGTTGTTCACTGAGTGGTAGATATATCAAGAATCTGGTTACCAGAAAAGTTGCTAACTTGTTAAGGCTTGACTATGCTCCTGTGCCATCCTCGGTCCCCTGGGTGCAGCCTCTGAATATTGATCAGTCTCTTTCTGCTGTAAGTTATTCACATGGAATGTGCATCTCAGCAGAAAGCAGCAGCTTCAGGCTGCTGCCTTTGATGCATCATCACTGAACAAAAGGAGGTCAAAGGAATAAGAAAAAACTTCTTCACAGCTTATAGGTCTTTACTGCTGACTTCTTGGTGTCTCCCATACAGGAGATGACTTTTTGGTGTTTAACCTCTGACGATGATCCAATGATTTTATCCTTCCTTACAGAACTGATAAATTCTCTTCACTTCATTGGCTTCCAGTCAGTTTTACTTATTGAGTTGTGATTTTTTTTGCACTGAGAACATACATTTTTATCTCCGTAACAGTCTGACTGACCTCTGACCTGCTGCATGAATGCTTGTTTACTTACCTGTCAGCCTGTTTTTGGCAGATATTAAACAGTATTTGCCTTTCACTCTTATTCCTGACCAAATGACTGTTGACACATAAAAAGCAGCCTATATCTTTCTACATCATCCTGATGAAAATGGTTTCCAGCCCTGCTTGTGCGTTTTGGAGCGGATTCATCATCCAGCATGTCAGTAAGCAGATGCAGATCCCCTGGACCGTACAGGAACATCAGGGTATGCAGTGCGAAGGCTGATGCAGCCCAGTCAGGGATGTAGAAACAGGGAAGAAAAATCCCTTCTGACAGTGATTAACCTTGTTTGCAACACCTCGGATATAATCCAAACACTTCTCTTCCCTCCGCAAACACACCTCCTGATGTTCAACACAGAGTTCAGAGCTGAGCTAGTCTGAATTCTGGTGGCTTAGTGACAACAGTGGACTTCATAGATGAGATAATGCAAAATTTTATTCTCATATTGTGACTGATATTTGATGGGATTTAGCTTTATATATAAATGCATATAAACACAATTGAATTGGGATGTATTTAAATGAAGCCAGACCTGTAAGGCTGACGTCTCATTGGTTATTTGCCATGGATGTTAGGCTAGGTTAATGACCTTTCTGCATCGTTTCAGATGTGAGGTAAGTGAATAAATCTTGAAGAACATCATGATTTGTTGGCCATCCATCCATCCATCCATCCATCCTCAAAGATCAGAGATGTGATCTTGAGGCTGTTATCTTCCTACTCAATTCCTCTCGATTCTCCCTTCAGTTCTCCTTTTGGGATTTATCGCATTGATCTGGGTTTTTTAGGATGCATTTCAAGCGGGCCAATTGTCATTGAGTTGTGAACCATGGCAATTTTCCATGCTGTTTCAGAATTGTAGTCTGGTTTTGGTTGTAATTTGGCAATGGCAGTAGAGGAAGCAAACGAAGCCATTCAGTCAGTGTTTGTCACGTTTCCACAGCTTGCAGCTTTCACTAACAGCCAACTTGATCAGTTTGGTACTTCTTTCTTTGCAGTGGGACATGGTTGTTTACAGCACATGCAGTTGTGCTGTAAACACAACTGCATGTGCTATGAAGCTTAGTGACCGTGAAGGACACTAAACTTCATAGCGTAGTGTCCTTCACGGTCAATCCGACACAGCACATACATCATGGCCAAGCATTTGTGGTTGGATTCTACATCTCTAGTTTCTCAACAACCAAAGGTCCAGGCTCTTTGTATGAATCAATACATAGAACGCTTATCACCAGATTGCACCTCCATGTGATGGTGTATTACAGATGCACCAAGGTTCACAAACAAATCATGGCAGTGGCATAGTTGTTGATGGAGAGCAAGTTTATATTTTTGTCTGAAGTCATGTTGTTGTTAAGGCAAACTAACACAGCCCTAACCTCGGTGTAAATCAACAGGAAGCATGTTTGTCAACTGAAGGGACATAGTGCAGCAGCACACAGTAGGTGTTAATCACTGTCAGGAGGTTTTGTCTGCCTGCCTCTACATCCCTGACTGGGCTGCGTCAGCCTTCACACTGCGTATGCTGTTGTCCCTGTACGGTCCAGGGGATCTGCATCTGTTTACTGACATGCTGGATGATGAATATGCTCCAAAACGCACAAGCAGGGGGTGGAAACCATCTTCATCAGGGCGATGCGGAAGTCAGGCTGATAATGTTGCTGCTGCTACATCCAGATGAGAGCGTGTCATAGTATGTCTTGTTGATCTGTGAGTTTTTTTTTTGTTGTATTCATGAGCAACAAAAACTGATGTGCTTGATTTGTGTTTCCTGCTTTTTGCTACAAGGTCAGGTGTGTGTTTGGACAAAAAAGAGCAGCGACTGAACAAACGGCAGGAAACCCCAGAGAATATGAGCCAGAGTGGTCCTACTGCAGCTCACACAGCAGAATAAAACAAGAGTTCAGCAGTGGTAGACAACTCAAGTGCCTGTAGGGACACCTGTAAAAAGACATTTTACAGTTGTATAGTGTCTCATCCAATGGGAATGAAAGGTTTCGTCCTTTTTAAGGGAGGAGAACTGTGGGTTCACTACCTGCAGCTAAGAAAACAATCATTTCTTTGGCTTTATAAATGGAGTTGTGTTCTTGCTGCCCTGCTCTGCTTGTTGGCTACATTCAGTGTGGATGTTTGATTTCTGCATTGGCATAGACATAGACCTACCACAATAAGCAATAAATAAATAAATCAACTAATCACATGTTAAATTAATATGAGCTCAATCATTTTCATTTTCAGGATTTATTTCTACTTTCTGCTCTCTCTCTCTTTCAACCAAAAACTGGTTGACAACAGTTTTCAGTCCGGTGCTTTAGTATCAACTATCCCTATTTTTTTGAAGGACAGTTGTGTTTACAGAGGCTTCTTAATGCCTTTTCAAATCAGTGTCAGTATCTGTGCATGTGAGCAATGCTGCTGTAATATTCTCTGGCTTTCTAAAGGTGTGTGGCGGTCATATGCAGCATAGTCATGGGAGGCGAACGAAACGTCTGGGAGGGCGAAACAGGAGAAGGAACAGGATTGATTCTGAGCTTTAAATAAACACTCGCTCCTCTCCTCCAGCTGAGTCCACCAGACACGGATCTGCCCCACATGTCACTCAAATCAGCTGCCTGCATGCACCGCCACAGACGGTTTGTGTGAGAGCAGCCCCGGTGGCCAGTTGGCCCAACAGGAACAAGAGTGACGCCAGCCAACATAAATCATCGCCTCATCTCCTCTCCAAACTTCAGATTTGGATCGAGCGAGATAATTAATAATTGGTGCTGACAAGCAGCCGTGTTTTCTCCTTGAAGTGGCTTGTCTTTCCTTCTTGTGGGTTAAAGCGGCAGAGAGGGGAAAAAAGAAAAAAAAAAAACAAAATGCTGCACTGCAGCCTGTTTTCTTTTTCATGGGAGAGTGGTTTGCGCTCTCTCTGCTTGACAAGCTTTGTGAGAAGCAGTGGAGGTGAGAATGCACACAGACACAGAGGGACCTCCTCATCCTGAAACACAAAGCATCTCTCTGTCTCCCAGTTTAATTTAATAAAGGCAGGGTGGATGGGGTGGATGTTCCAGGGCCTCCATCCCTTGGTGGAAGTTGGAGAGCAAGGTTCAGCCATTTTATTGTACAACTTTTATTGGTAGACCTTAGTTGCAACATTTCAGCTGGTGCAGATTAATTTCACACTACATTGTGTCAAACAAACTAAACCTTTTGAGAAACCTGTTCCCCCCCTCGCCTGTGGAGGCACTGTGCCACGGACCACTGAAGGAAACAACACCAAAACCTGAATGACAACTTACTGTAAATGGAGTGGCGTCAGATTGTAGCGGTTGCAGGATTTCTCTGTTGGTGAGAAATGGCATGCTATTGCGAGACATTTTTCGTGCCAGCATGTTTGTTTTGATTGTATTTACCCAGAATTCCCTGTGGACTTCCTGCTTTCGGAGCTATCTGCAGTCCGCTTGGCATTCACATAAAAGAATGTCCATTAGTGTAGCTTCACACAGAATATGGTTGAATAGTTCATGCTAAAAAAGGCTACAATATTCAGTGCTTTTAGTATTACATGCTTAAGACACCTCAAATAAATAAACATATTTATCTCCCCATCAACAAAGAAGTACAAATGCTGATGTGTATGCAAAGTAGCTCACAGGGCGAACAAACACAAGTTATGGTTATTTCTGCCAATTTGTCAAGAGAAAACATGGAGAAAACATAAATCGCGAGCCTGCATGCTTGTTTGAAAGTTCCCTCTCCCTTCCTTCTCTCCCAATATATCTGGACGCAATTTGCATGCTATCTTTCCTTTCCATTTTCCACGCCTGGATTGCTGATCTGTTGCAGCCAGCATATCTATTAGCGAGCTGCTGGTGGCTCTGCCGTCTCGCCTCTGACACAGAGATTAATATTTAGCTGCACTGCTACCACGTTACTTCCTCCAGCAAGGACCTCAACACATTCATGTTATCTTGAAAAAAAATGTCTCCCCTCTTCTGAAAATCTGCAATGCAGAGGGAAAATCAAATATTTCAGTTTTATTAGGCTTTTGCCTCTGAAGAAAATATTTTGAAAGTAAAATATTTTTGTAGAATTCTGTTTCCATTGATGTTACTTATGCTGGTGTGGATTGTCTGTCATCTTGGACATGACAATCCGGAGTCCTGTTAATACAAGGTAACTAAACTCTGGCTACACTAACTGGGCCATTAAGATCACTACTGTTAAGAAAATATGTTTAAAATATGCTAGTTGTAAAATGTAACCTGATTTAATCGAAAATAGTCTAATAATAGTTTTGGAATTAGAAACTTATTCTGGCTTATTGACCTTTATTTTTGGTCTAGAGTGAATTGTCGTTTAAGGTTTCAAATTAGTTTTTTATGTCAGGATATCACCAGTGGAAGTTCCAGCTGTTTCACAGTAATTTGTGAAAAGCCATAAACCAACAGGGGATCGGAGACATCCTGCTTCTAACTTATTTAAAACAAAAGGAGAAGCCACGTTTTTGTTTCTGAAGGAACTCTAGGGATTTTCTGAATTTGAAAAGGGTCAGAGACAGCTTTTGGTTGGTCGAGAAGAGTTGCACCCTATTTGAATAGAACACACCTACTAGTATAAAACCTTTTACACAAAGAAAATAAGCCAGAAATAGCCAATTTTTAGCTCCTTTTGGGCTGACTATTTCTCCGAAGACGTCTTCGTTATTTCTCTGTCTGTCTTATTCTATCAGGTGACTAATGTGTGACTGTGTTTCTTTAAATTTTCTGTCTTGTGTTATACTGTCCACTGATTGATTAAACTCTGAGCTTCTGTGACGTCAACACGTAGGGTGCGCCTCGGTTTTTGCCCCACGCGGCTGCGGCTCCGGCTTCTGATACAAAAAAGAGCCTGGGACCAGGAGGAAAGCCCGAGCCTAGTTGTTTTTAATAGTTAAATAAGGTTTTCTTCAACACTACCTTAGCCTGTATTCTTGTTTTTGACCTCAAACTCTATGAATCCAGCCGAAGATACTCGTGAAGCTTGCCGCTAAGATCGGTCATCCAGGTGACAAGGCGGTCAGTGTTCTTCCATCAGGATTGTGTGGTACGTTTCTCATCTCAAATTAAAGAGACTAATAAAGTGAAGAAGACTATCATTACCCATTGACCAGTACAGCAATATACAATCTAGGCAAAAGATGTGATGGATGCCATTGTTTTTTTATTTTGACTGGCTCCATAGCAACCTTTCTGGATTCTCATGCACAGACTAACAAACTTAAGAGATTAAATTATTTATCAGCCAAACAAAATGTCACAGAGGCCAACAGATCCTTCTTGAGGCAAAACAAGTTATGGCAAGTCCATTTTACTGCAGATTAAATTTCCCAGAAGTTATTAGCATATTTTCCTTCCTCATTAATAAGAGTTTCCAGTTTCATGCGAAAGAAAAATAAACAAAAACAAGAAAAATGAGAAGGCCAAGGATACCATCAGTTTGGGTTCAGAATTAGCCAGAGAAAACTAGCGTTGAACACTGAATTTGAAGTCTGTCCCATATGAAGCTAACCTGGTAAGAACAAACTCCTTGTTCTATGTTTGGCTGTGAAGTGAGTTTTTGGGTCCTCGGTTATTGAGAAATGATTTTTTGCCTCCCCAGGAGACGGACAGTTTCCCACACCACAAACCCCCCGCCCCCCCCCCAAAAAAAAACAAAAACCCTCATAAATGTGCATATAAACTCGCTGGACAGAAAAAAACCCAAAAAACGTGTTGGGTCTAAAAAACCCCGTCTTAAGATCGTTCGAGGGCTAATTGCCACTTAGTCCTTCATGAAGAATGACAATGCTGACAATGAGAGAAATTAGACATTCACAGCAGCTCTCTCAATAAACCTTCTCCTTTTAAGTCCTCAATCCTGTGAGAAGTCATATCTGCCTTAAAAGACCAACACATTTCTATTTTACTAAGGTTTGTGTGGAAGGATCCCCAGTGAGACCCTCCATGACTGTCATTAATTCCATTTGATTTGGTAAAAATTTGGCTTGAGAGCCGAAACTTGAGCGACTGACAAAAAATGAATCAATTGATTGCAGGATTACATCTGTTTATGTCATTTGAAGACCACAAAGGGGAAAAAAAGAGAATCAAGTAGTCCACAGAGCAGTTTCTTCAAAATAAAGTTAAAAACATGTAACAAGGCATCAAAACAAAGTGCTTGAGAGCAACTTCCTCTGTCCAAGCAGAAGTTACAGACTCTACAGATCACTGTCAGGAATGAGGACTGTTGATAGGATTTATTTTATTAACTCCAGTTAAATATCCAACTGTGATTTGACTTGAAATTAAGATACAGATCTAATTGGGTCCAAAAAACCCAGTCCTGACTGGGGCATCTCTAAACACTCTCTGGAACTCCATAACATTTTAAAATGAGGCAGCCATGTTGATGAATTATTCTGACTTAATAAGTCAAAAGTTTCTCACTGCACTCAGCTTCAAAATTCAACATGGCTGCTTCATATTGGAATGTAGTGGGAGCTTCAAATGACACCAACCACAGTGTATAATTTGCATTTGTGAACATGTCAAAGTGTTTGAATGCATAAAATGTTGAATATTTTATGAGCTTGCCTGTATTAGCTTAAACAGATGTCAAACTGTAGGTGTGATTGAAATGTAGAAAATTAATACAAAACAATTATGACAGAGTAAGGATGAATGTTTCCTCTCTGAAATAGTCTGAGTGCTTTGTTTATGTAAGCACTCCGTTCAGTTTTGAGTGAATTGTTTTCAGTATGTCTGCACAATTCAAAGCTAACAGAAATGGGAAATAGAAAATTTCCCACAATGTGATATACTGATGACTACAGCATTTCCAACTGAATCTAGGGTTGTTTTAAAATAAATATATATATATATATATATTTCCACCTTTCATCAACTGTTTTCTCAAAAAGAACCACATTTTCCTCAGTGAGATACCTGGTCTCAGGTAACCTTGTCTACTAGTCTGCCAAGTAACATATTTTTCACCGACACATCCATTTTTTCTCTGAGTAATACCTTGATCCTCTGCAGCGTCCTCCACTGCTCCTTTAAAGAGCTCTCTGGATTTAGCACTAAAACACTTCAACTGGAGGTCATCCAAGTCGGCCCCAGTGGCTCCGTGTTGGAAAGCATCAAATTGTCTCAGACATTCTAAGGAATTAATGTATTCACTTCCAAGTCACTTTCCACTTTACTGTACAATATTTGAAGAGTGGATAAAGGCTGAGAATGGAGCTCAGCAGTCTAAATACCCAGCATGTCTGATTCACATCAGGCTATAAACTAAATAGGTCACCAGCTTTTTGTCGACGGAAATAGAAATACATTTTTATGGCCAAAATAATGGAGCTAAAGCATTATATACAAAACTTGATTAAGTATATATTTCCAGTCAATAATGTCCATAAACATTAGCAGATATAAACTAAAAAAATTACTGAATTGACATGATGAAAATGAAAGCAAATAAGTGTTGTTTGTGACCTGGTGTCTATCACCCACTGTGACAGGTTTCATCACAGGGCAGAAAATTACAAAAATGTTCCACGAATCCAAACCTTGTGATTACTGTCTTTTTATTCGGGATTCCTGAAGGCAACACTTTGTAGAACAGGTTTTTGTCTTTTAGAGTTGTATCTCAGCCAGGTTTGTTCATCAATTCAATCAATATTTTTGCCCATTCTTCTTTGCAGAATGACTCAACTGTCACCATGTCATGACAGTATGTTATGAGACAGATAATCTGTGAATAGGCTAATCTTCAATGCATCACTCCAGACCACAAACAACCAATCAGAGCCAGACAGAGGGTCTTAGCGCTGTTAAGACCCTCTGTTTGTTTTCCTATGATGGCAGAGAAACAACCATCATAGGAAAACGGTTTATCCGTTAAATACAGTTACTATGAGCAGTTCAGATCACATTTCTTTAAGTAAGTGGTGTCCTAAAGATGACTGTTTCTAATGGGAATGGTTTTCAAGAGTTGTGTTTGTGTCTATATAAGTACAGTCAGTGCCATACAGTTACCTAAGTCAGAAATAGTTTTTTTATTGTCAGTTTTAACGTTATCACAACAGTACCACTAAATATTGCGATACAATTCTAAGTCATGTCGCCCAGCCTTAGTGGAAAGTAGAGTTTGATAAATGCAGGTGGCAGCAACAAAGGTCAATTCCAAGCAAATAGAATATTTACACATTTTTGTAGTTTTATGAATCAACTCACTGGTGACCTCATACAGCCTTTTTTGTTTTTAGAATATTGGTTTGTTTTATTAGATTTGTGTAAACTCCAACTCCTGCCATGACTCTTCCAGCACAGGAGACGAGGAGCAGTGGGAAAAGCAATGCGTCACCTCTTATCATGATCCAAATATAGAAATTTAATCTGTGAGGGGTTTCAAGCCAGAGAAAGGAAAAAGAGCAGGGTGCTGGGAGCTCCCCAGGCAGATCTTGTTGTGTAAAATGCAGTTCTTTTTCCTTCCATGTATGCCTTCCTTTGGCTTCTGCTGTCTTTCTTTCTCTATCTGTCTAGTGATTGGCTCTGCAGTTATTCCATATTTCTTTCTGTAATGTCAATATTGTAACACCAAGGTCCATCCATGTTCAGAGTGGAACAAAAAGGCGACTTCGGCAAACTATAGTGATGAATGACGAAGTTGTTTCTCTCTACGTTTTGCTTTAAAGTCGATCTGATTGGATGCTGGGAAAGGCCATTGTTCTGTTCAGGTTTTGCTAAAAAGAGTTAGCCTATCAGTGAAGCTTTTCAAGCCTAATATAGCATCTGAATGCTAAACATGTAGCAACAGCAAAGATGTCTCCAACACTAACTGATATTTGAATTGAAAATGTTACTTTTCTTGATGTATAATTTGATTAAAATACAATTAATTGCAAATGATTAATTACAGATGCTGCGATAAACTTGATTAAAAAATTTAAACCAGTCCCACCTCTAATGATAGCACAAAAGTAAAGTTATTTACTTTAAAGTACTTATATGCCACCCCAGTAGATCCGCCCCTGCTGAGCATAAGACTTCATCTGTTTTTTAATTTCTTTATATCAGGCAAGACATGTGGCATTCAGTCCTACTTCAGGTTGTTGTGTCTTTTAAAGGTTTTTTTTTACTAACACAGGTCAGACACTATTCTGTCTTGAAATTGAACTCAGCCATTCGAACATGGTTCTTCACAGCTAATTTGTGATTTAACGAGGAGGAGACAGCCTGGTATTCCCTACAGGATACATCCAGCAGGTTTCCTGATGGTACCACAGCCTGGAGCCATATGCAGCTCTGACTTCAGCCTCCTTTCTCACACATGCACAAAAGGCATTCAACTCATTAATAAACATTAATAATCAACACACAATAAGATGGTATTTTCCAGATTTCTGTCAGTGATGGCGTAAGCTGGTACCCTAAGCACTGAGTCTTGGAAACTAATTTGGCTGAAATGACAATATTATTTATAAAGGATTAGAACGTCCTGATAATCTGCCAACACAGATATGTTAGTGTCTAAATGACACTCTTTTCATTGCTGTCATATGCTCTTACTTGGACAAGTAATTTTTATTTTCCTCCTTTTGCTTTCTCTTATAGTTCTAAATATACACTTTATCGCTATACCTTTATAACTACACTTATGTATAAATGTCAACTGTACCAAAATATTGTGGTGAACGGTACATATGCCAAAATAAAAATAATCTGTGTAAGGATTTGTGATATTTTTAAGGTGCTCTGTTTTTGCATTAGCTAAAAATAAAATCCTGTCTCTGATTTTAGTGGGAATAGAAAATGTGATGGATGTGATATTTTTGCCATTTCATTGACCTCAGCCTCATTTGTGTTTGACAAATATAATGTATGACAATGTGGAACCTGTTGTGTGTGCTTGAACACTTTTAGGGTTTACAAAACTGTAGACCCTAGTAACCCAAAGATTAGTGGAAAAAAGGCAAACCCTAACACACGGCAGGTATTCATTCATATTGTGTTTTCCTTGCGGTTTTATGAAATACACTAATTTCGATAGTCGAAAAACCACCTCATCTTAGCGCAAAATCTTATCAAAAAAAGTTTTAAAAAAATGTTTATGTTTCTATTAATCTAATTTATTTTTGTATCTCCAATTTGCGGAATTTAACAGAAAAACCCAAAACAGTGGAAATGTGTGTACTTATTTTTCAGTCTGTATTTAGCATTAGACTCTATGGCACGATATGGAACTGTGGATGTTTTTGGTAAACAAATCCAACAACTTGACCGACGAAACAGCTGAATCTGACTGTTTTACTGTTTTTATGTCCCAGAATGAGAAGAGTGACTGCCAACTTAGGGCAGGAAATATGCAAAGGATTTTCTGAACACTGTCAGCATTTTTAATTGATTATTCTCAAATAAACTTGGAAGTAAAAGCAGCATAGACTGAGGTGACCTATTCTTCTTTTGGTAGGTGTTTGGATCAAACCCAGCCGAACATCCAGGATGCGGGAAAAGAGGGCGGACTTTGTGGCAGGATGCCTTGGAGGAAGAGTCATCGTAGCTGGTGGTTTGGGTCAGTAGCTCTATCTTTATCTCGTCATTTTTCTGTTTCCTGGCACAAAAATATATTCTAGCATCATCCTCGTAGCCAAAGCAGATTTGGTTCTCATCACTGAAACCCACTGAAAACCAGTCATCCACAGTCTATGACTGATCCCTCTAACTCACTGGAATTTTGTTTCTTTCAGTTTATTCATCAATGGTGGTTCAAGTTTTGTTTTTCTGGACATAAATCTCATTTCCTTCAGCTGCTGCTGACAGCTTGTACACAAAAATCAACTTCTGTTTCTGTCCCTTTATCATTTCTCTTGTTGCCATGACATTTGTGCCCAAATACTGTGGATAGACAAAACATGAATTGCTGTTTTAGCAGCACAGGTCACAAAAAAAGCATGTTTACTCTATAGAGGTAGGATGTTTTCACACTTGGTAAAATCGGTTTCATTGGGGACCAAAATTGCAACATTTTCAACTAATGCAGTTCACTTTCACATTGCACTATATTAAACCAACCAAACCCTATGGAACAAAATGTTGACCTCCTCACCTGCGGTGGCGCTGTACCAAGAAGCACTAATGGAAATGACACAAAAACCTCTGAAGAAGATATTGAGCGCAAGTTCCTTGAGAAGGTCCTCGCTGCAGCAAACAGAAAGGGGCGGGGACGGACCACTGTCAACCTCATACCTTATATGGAAATGGGACCATTGCACTCCGGAAGGGCGCTATTTCCTGTATTATCCGCGCCATACCGTTTTTATTTTCTTTTGAAATATGTGATACATCTTCACCTTTAGGAAGGAGTTTCACTCTTTGCATGTATTTGAACTTCAATATTTTATTTACTTAAGGGCAGCTCACAGTTTTTAATAAATTCTGTAACTTTCAGTGTACTTCTAAATCTAAGCCTGCTACTTGAGCAGGCTTAGCCTGCTACTGCCTCTAGTGGCCTGGCGGTGGTAACACACCTAATATAATCACGTTACTAAATCAGAATACCACAAAGTCTTTATTAATTTCGGCATTATTGGCACCGTAAAAGATCAATTATCTCATAAAACACCATATTTTTTCACTTTTTTAAGGATGTGGAGCTAATTAAATGACAATACTTTAATACATTATGAATAATATCTATATCTCCATCAATTATAGGAGGAAGAAAAGAAATAAAGAGACATGAAAAACAACATGATCAACTTTAATAAAAAATACCATTTGCAATATATATGTAAGAAATTTGATTCAGCAAAAGTCAATAACAAACAAATTAGGAATAACAATCCCGGTTGTTAAACAGATACAAGCAAAAAAATCACATTTTTGTTTTCACGGTGCCATGTACGTTATTCTGAGATACCATTTATGGTAGAGTCTTATATATAGGAAAAAATAAGATAAAACTATTTATAAACGCTAAAACGATAAAACATTCATAGAATCACATTATCAACAATTTGTGAATAGACAAAACACTTACACATTTACCACAGCTCGCTATAGGTAAATGTTATTTAGTTTGGTTAAGAATAAGTATTGCACTGTCAATAAATAACTTCTAATAGATGGTCTTAGTTCCTAAAGGAACACTTTAACATCTTCATGAGCTCAGAGGGTCAAACTGATAAATAAAGACGATGGATGCTCTCTGCTAGAATATTTCTTGCTGTCTTCCATGTTCTTTCAGCAAACCGTTGAGACAGAGTTGTTTTTGGTTTCACCACTATTTACCTGCTGTTACACCTGCCATTCAAAGTATTCTTAAAAGATTGTCTGTTAATATGCAGCTCTTGTGACCAAACCAGTCGAGGAGATGAAAAGTTAAAACTTGAGTTAAAATGTTGTTTTAACTTGAGTTAAGTTAAAATTCTAGTTAGAATGTTAAGTTTTAACATTTTAACACAACCTCAAGTTGGGTAACCCCAAGTTCTTCTTAAAAGATAGAGTCTATGAGAACAGTTCTTAAAGATATAGTCAGTGTTTTCAGCAAAATTGAGCTGACTGTCCAGGAATGACACAAGGAATTTAAAATTTGCCACAGTTTCAACAGGTTGGCCATCAAGTGAAACTGGAATCACTTTCAGGTCTTGTTTATGTCATTTAATTAGCTCTACTTCCTTAAGAATATGGAAAGGTATGCTTCCATGCTTTCCCTTTTGTTAGGGAATGTATATGTCATTGTTCCAGTAAGGCCACAATTAATAATAAATAAAAACGACTTTGGTATTCTGATTTAGTAACGCGATTATGTTAGCTGTGTTACCACCGCCAGGCCACTAGAGGCAGCAGTAAACCCCGAAAAGATGGGACTAAGGATCAGATTTAGAAGTTCACAGAAAACTACAGAATTTGTTAAACACTGTGAGCTACGCTTAAGTAAATAAAAGATTGAAGTTCAAATACATGCTGAGAGCGAAACTCCTTCCTAAAGGAGAAGATATACCACAGATTTAAAAAGAAAATAAAAACGGTTGACCGCGGATAATACAGGAAACCCCCCCCCTTCACTTCTGGATTGCAATGGTCCCATTTCCAAATAAGGTATGAGGCTGACAGTGGTCCGTCCCCGCCCCTTTCTGTTTGCTGCAGCGAGGTGTACTTGACTTCCTTCTTCACAAAAGGTGAAGAAAGATGAAGCGGTGTCAGTTGTAGTGATGGTGTGAATGATATAACTTAGATATAACTAAGTACCATTTACCTATATGTATGTGCAACATTCAGATATTAATGCTTTCATGCATTCATCTTCATAGGCAAACGAGCATCAATTTTTGTCGCTGCATTTCCATTTACTGTATAACTGCATTTTTGAATTCTGGAAAGAAATTTGCGGAATAGAAACACATCAATTTGGAAAAAAGTCAAATTTTTCCATACAAAGTGTTGGAACTTGGTAGTTTTAAGGCCTTAGCGGAATTGGTTCACAAAACTGGGGTGGAAAGACTTTGCATCACACAAGTCACATGATCAACAACCAGATGTTGTTGAAGAAGATGATGACAGGAAGTGGTAGAAAGATGATGACAGGAAGAGGTAGAACTTTTAAAGTTTGTCTTAAAACCCACTTATTTTACATGGCTTTTAACAGCAGCGGGATCTAGATTTAAATTGCATGTTTTGTTTTTAACTGAGTTTTTATTTTTTTTTATTTACATTGTTATGTTGTGTTTTAATGTACAGCACTTTGTATCAGCTGTGATTGTTTTTAAAGTGCTTTATAAATAAAGTTGGTATGGTATGGTATGATTTCACGGAATTGTAGAATTGGATTTTTTTGACATTAGCTGAATCTCCTAACTTTTGCGCCCCAGCAGTCTCTTCTATTCTTGGAGCTCAGTGTGACGATCAGCTACTCGGTCGAGCAGCCGTTCAGATTGTGTGTGTGTGTGTGTGTGTGTGTGCATGAGCCTTTAAGTAACACGCCAAACTCGTCCTGACGAGAGCGACAGAAGACTCAACAAGAGTCTTTGAGGAAAATGGAATGGAATGTGTGTGTGTGGGGGGGGGGTGCATGTGTGAGGTCATTCTGATGGGATATTTTGGGATTGTGAGCCATAAAACATGTTTATAACATAAAAAATTAAAAGGAAAATTACATCCCCCAACACCTCTCACAGTAATATTTGTCATAAAAGCATTAGTGCAAAACGTAATGGAATTTAAACACTGTGGGAGGTAAAAAAAAAAAAAGCAAAAAAACATTTATTACTCATTTATCACATTCACTATATAACACATTCAATATAACTTAATCCTAATTAGTCAAAACTAATTCTCACAATTGTAAGAAGCTGCTTGCTTATTGGTGGAGCTCAATCATTAACTGTTTGTCTTTAAGGTGTGCAGAGAAATGTTGAAAGCAAAAATAATTTTATTACACTTGTTTTCATAACCAGATATTTCTGTTTAATAAGGATCTAAAACATGGTTGATTCAAGGTCATTTCCCACCATGCTCAACATGTTAGACGAGTCTGAAGAAAATGTTCTTGTTTAAAGTTTCAGATAGAGTTTCTTCCACTTTAACCATTATGTGTGCAAGGACTAAGGCAACTGATACAAGTGATATGGGTGTACTCAATCAATGTATACATAACCATAATGCAACACTTAACTTTTTAAATTATGCACCTAAAAATTGATCAAAGTATGAAAAACCTAACTACTATAACTGTGAGGATTTGGGTTTTTGTGTCTTTATTGGTTAATTTACTCCATGTCTCGTCTGGCTCTCAGCTGGAACCAGTTGTCTCATGTTCCCTGATCGTTCCCTTGTGTATTTAACCTCTCCACTGGATCCTTGTCTTTGTCAAGTCATTGTTCCTCTTCCTGAGTCTGTGTTCATGTCTCGAATCTCACTGGTGTTTCCTTGTTTTGAGAAGCTTGAGGACTACAATAAACTCTTTTCTCCATTCCACCCTGGGTCTCACCGCACCCAACCTCACCATGAATAAACCACTTCATGACAACGACTAATAAAAACTAATCTAAAACCAAATAATATTTAGCTAATAATGACTCATAAAACCTAGTAAAAACTCTGAAAACTAATTAAAACTAACTGAATTAGGCAAACAAAAAGTCAGAATGAAATACAATAAAACTATAATGAAAACCCCAAACTATTATTATCTGTTTTGGGAGATTTTGCTGCTGGCAGAAATTGGACTGGCCATCTGGTGTACCGGGCAATGCCTGGTCAGGCAACGATTAGGGTAATAACCAAAAAAGTGTATTCTAAAAAACTTTTGTCATATTCTTGAAGGACATTGGGCTGATCCAGTGAAATCTCACAGCTATCTCCTTTGACCAAAGTTATCAGATCATATTAGCATTATTAAGTCACCCAACTTCCAGACTGATTTAATGTTAATGTGTTTTCATAATGCCTGTCACTTCTTAAAGAGTGTAATTGAATTTTTAAATTACCATGCCCCAGATACATAGATTAGATATTATATTTGTTCAGGTCTCAGTGTGTCCATGTATAACTATGAGTGACAACTTGATACATGGATGTAAATTATGATTACATGCCAGCTGTTCCAGAGGACGGGCTGGAGATGCATGTTCATCCATATCATTTTATGAGTATATTTGTATTATCTGCTGAAGCAGGCCAACATTCACGGCTTACTCATTATTTTTATCTGATAAACTTTATTTATCTGATTTCTTTCATCATTATTATTACCACCCAAACTTTTCCTTTTCACACCATCTGAAGTCTATTACATTGGAATATTAACAAAATCCTGCACTGTGAGCAAGCTGACAAAAAACAGGCAGAAATATGTGTTGACTTGTTCTTGTCACCAAGACAACCAAATCTATCTCTCTGTTTCTAAGATGTTGACACAATCTGTATCAGTGGTTAACTTCAGAGTGCTTCTGTATTATTTCTGCATGACATTGTCAAATTCACCATGTCAAAGCTGGTTATAACATAAGACGTCATAAGACATGACAGGCAGTGAATGCGGAGAACACATTCAAATAAGGTTGATTTAGAATCGAAGCTTTTTGTTGACATAAAAGTAGAAGGACATGACATGGCAAGAAAAGAAAAGCTTGCCTAACTCCCCTCACACTCAGATGGAATTTAGGGACTTCATTCATGACCATTTAGGTTCATTATATCAATGCACCTTGAAATTAACTCTTAATTCTTCAGTGTGCCAAGACATTTTGGGAGTGGCCCTTTCTGTGCCAATAGAACTACGAGCCAATGGACAAAGCAAGGTCCATGAAGACAAATGAGCAAATCTGGTCAGGATGAAGTTGACTGGTCCACACAAACTCCTGACCTCAACATCACAGAACACATCACTGTATAACAGAGAAACGGTTCAGTCAGACATTTTCCTGGACATGACCAAAACCAGATTCTCTTAGAACACCAGACATTATTGCACAATTTGTCAACCCTTAATGGAGTCCAGTAAGGGTTTTGGTAAACGGTAATGATAAAAGTCCTGTACTTGTAAAGTGCTTTATCTTGTCCCACTATATTCAGTCATTCACACATTCATTCACTAGTAGGCTACTGAATTTTGACAGAAAATTGTGACCATGTCCGGGTGGCACCGGGCCCTTTGACCACCACCAGCTGCCTTGCCAGCCAAAGAAGCGTGTTGTCCAAGAAAACAATGGAGACAGATGGAGCAGGGTATCGAACTGGTAACCCACCTAATCCACAAGATGAACTCCTACCACAATCAGGTGGCTCATTTGGGAGAATTTGTGCACCATTTTAAGAGGCAATAGTCCTCGACAGAGTTCTCCTGGGTTCGGTGCGTGATCTCCGGCCCCTATCTGCATGCCTTCCTCTTCTCTCTTTTCTTGTTTCCTGTCTATTTGCTACAATACAGGCCAATAGAGCCTATAACAACTTACAAGAACAATGAGAAATCAAACTACAACAGTAGTCCATAGCAAAGAAAATGCAGAAGTGACACCGACATGTTCACCTCGTTTGAAAAGAGTGTAAACCATTTCAAGCAATATGAAACTTCCCCCATATACAATAAGGGAAATTTAAAACCATTTGCATCAACATCATGTAAAAATGTCAAACACAAAAAGGTCAATGGATCCATCTAATTAAAACAATAAGATAAAGTACATATTGTGTTTGGCTGAGAAAAAACATCAACAACATATAGAAAAAATAGATAGAAGTTGCTTCCATCTCCTTCATTTAAAGGACAGGAAAGCACCTGTCTGTCTGTGCTGCTGTCTACTTCTATAATGTTGTGTAGAAGAAAGAAAGAGCAGTGATAAAAAGGGAAACAATAAAGACAAAAATTACCTCTAGAAACTGAGTCAAAAATGATTGTATATTTTTTAACCCGGCAGTGTTTACGTGGGGCTTGGTTATTTTGTGGCAATCCACGAGTGAGTAGAAAGTCTAACATTATTCTCAGAAAAGGCAAAGGACACAATAAAAAGAGAGAGAACAATGCAGCAGTGGCTGAACGTTGGTGAGGTGACAGACAAAAAAAAAATACAATTGTGTGAGACGTGCTTAGCAGAAAAAATAAAGGCAAAGAACAGGCAGGAGACAAGAGAAGAGGAGGGTTTAGAAAAAATAAGAATAATTACAGGAAATCAAGTAGGAGGCGGCTGACTGAAGAAATGAGTTAAGAATTGCAAAGTTAAAGATGAGTTAAAAACAGAAGCACAGCAACGGTGCAAGTAAGAAATAGGAAGGTAATGAAAATGAGTAACATAACGTAACGTAGAGTAGAGTAGAGTAACGTAAACAGCAGTAAAGAAGACGGAGAATAAAGGTCAAAAGAAGGAGGAATGGTGGGTGAAGTGACATGACGTCTGTGGGTCGAAAATCAAAGCAGTGATGAAAAGCCTTTGAGGATCCTGTGCCAAGGTGTTTCTTTGTGTGTGTGTCGTCCACAGAGTGTGTGCTCATGATAAAGGAGATGATGGCTGAACAGGCCTGGATCACTTTGAAAAAGCCGCTCCGCCACCACCGCCTTGTTCTTCCAACATGATTATCTTAGTCTGTGACAGACATATGCACACACAATAACCGGGCTACGTTATTTGTGGACTTGCTGTGATGTGGGTCTCCATGGAAACAGCAACAACTTAGGTCTGCCTGATGTATAATAACAGAGCACATTGCTACTAATGTGAGAGAGGAAGGAAACGAGGGAAGAAGGAAAAGGTCAGAACAGACATTTTAAAGACAATTAATACTAAAAACATCTAAATATTGAACATTTCTGATTTTCCTTGGGATCTTATTCCAGCCTAGTATAAGAATATCAACTTTTATCTCCAAACACTGCTGTATTATTATGACCAACATGCTAATACTGTAAGATCCTCCTTTTGATACAAAAAGGTTCCCTATTTAGTTGTTTGCCGTTATGGATCTCTGAAGATTGCAAAATTATGCAAGGTGGAGTTGTGAACATAAATTAGTTTAATTAAAAAAACCAATTTTGGAAAAACATGTCTTCTGATCAAAGGTTTATGTGCGTCTAAAGTTGTTTTTTCAACCACGTCAAGCTTGGTGTATTTAGCAAGTATGCAATGAACAAATATCACATGGCTAACCTCCCACCTCCTCCTGACACACAAATGGCAACGTATAGAAATGTTAAAAAATTACTAACAACGGCCGATACTGACGCTGATGCCAATATATTGTGCATCCTTAATAATTCATTGTAATTAAAATTTGACAGTTTGAACCAATAGAAGACATGGAATTGCTTCATATAATATGTATTGTTGGATTCTTGTGTTTTTTTTAATGGATATCTGAGGAGCTAGAACTAAGTTAGCACATTTTTAACACAATTATGTAATTTTCTAATTGTTCATAAATTTATCTGTCATAAATGCAGAACACTGGGAGTATTACACAACTCTAACAATTGGAAATATAGCCTTCAAACAGGCAAGGAAAAAACATGAGGACAATCGAACATTATCTTGCCCAACCTCAAAACCTCAACAAACTGAAACCTTTGTAGATGAGACCAGCTAGAAAATAAGTGACATAAGTTTGACCTGCCCACTCAGTGCACAGCTAGACGGGTGGATGAGCCAGGCTATGTTTTCCAAATGCATAAAGGAAAAACCTTTGCTGTCAATTATATGCCTGCTCGTCTCTGTTGTTCGCTCCTTGCATCAACATTGGTTGTTTGTGTTTTTTTTCTCTTTGGAGACAAAAGCTTGGATTTTCTCCAGGAGCCTGGGAAACTCAAGCCTGTTGAGTTTTTAAGGTTAAAAATATCTTGTAGCAAAATTTATAACGTGGAGGTTTTAAGATGTTTTCCTGCCAAAAGTGCATCCTGACAGCTGGCAGCCCTTCTACTACTAGAGCTCACAACCTGCTCATTTAATCTGTGTTTAAAATTAATGGAACAACAAAAGTGTATTGCATGGTAGGTGGAGAGTCATTGTAGATTCATTTTTTGAACTTCTAAGTGAATTTAAATTTGTGTCTCAGTTCAATCTGAAAACTGACAGGTATGTGTTAAATATGATTACGAACCGAACACACCAAAAGATGAAACGTGGGATTTTTGATTTGTATAAATGTGAGATATTTTTGTCTTTATACTGAGCTATGAGTATCTATACTGCAAAAACAGTCTTACTAAGTATTTTTCGTTTAGTTTCTAGTTCAGATATTGTAGCACACTTGAAATTAGACTAAATAAAATTAAAATTAACTTTTCAGCAAGATAAAGGAGCTTGTCTTACATCAATAATTCCTTAATATCGATGAAGAAGTTCTAGTTCCATTAGCAGATTAATTTACTTATTGCATGGTCTTGTTATATGTGAGCTAGTACTTTTTTAAATCAACATTAAAGAATTATTGACTTAAAACAAGCTCCTATATCTTGCTGGTTTTGTCTTATTTCAGATATTTGCACTAGAAACTGGATCAACATTACTTGGTAAGATTGTGTTTTTGCAGTGTGCTGTATTTCCTGGCATCAGACCTGCAGCAGCATCTCATATTCTGTTAGTGTGTGTCTGGATGAGTGTGTGTGTTACTACAAAAGAAGTTGACTGTGGAATTGGGTGGCAGGTCATGGTAGCCTTATCAGCTTTCAGGCTCCAGTGACAGAGCTAAGTTCCTTCCTGATCATGTCGCTCTTGTCCCTCAGGAGAAGTATGTCTGTTAAGCTTTTAGAAGCAGCTGATGAGACTGCTGATGAATACAAATTAATTTTGTTGTGGGACTTTGAAGCGTTGCTAGCTGCATGGATAACCACGATTAGTCTAACTGAATGAATTTTCTATTCGTGTGAATGAGTTTATGCTTCTTCTTGCTCCTTTTCATACTTGGATTTCTTTTAGATATTACTTGAACAGTTCATAATTATTATCGAGTGAATCAAATTAAAATCTAATGGAAATTCAAATGGAAAAAATCTTCAAGTTTTAAGTAGAAACAATCAATGGAAAGGCACCCTAAAGTCAGAACAAATTGTGTTTTCTCTCTAAATACAATCTCAAAATCCAATATGGCTGCTGTGTCTTTAAGACATGGTGATCGCTATGAAACAAATTATTTTATTTACATTTCTGACAGTTTTGTTTGCTAAAATGCGGAGTATGCTTCATACCTCCGCAGGGGTCGCAAAAAAGTTTCACTCTCAGACCTGATTTCAAAATGATCACAAGAGCCGTGTAAGTGAGCGGCTGGATCACAATAACCGTGTTAAATTTTCCCTGAAAACCAGCTCAGTGTGAACAGGGCCTTATAAAGCTCAAGTGAAGTGGGATCTTGCGTGCGACGTCACGCTGCAGCAGGCCTAAACCTCAGGTTCTTTCACTCACTGACTGGATCGAGGCTTATTTTTGACTTTACATTAATTTGGCCTTTTTATCTTTGTTTTGCAGGTAATGAGCCATCGCCGTTGGGCTCTGTGGAGAGCTACAACCCAGTGAAGCGACGCTGGGAATATGTGGCCCCCATGCCCACTGCACGGTGCTCTTCTGCTCTGCTGCAGACGGCCAGCATCCTCTTTGTGATTGGAGGGGTTGCCCAGGGACCCAGTAACGCTGTGGAAGCCCTCTGCTTACAGGAAACAGTGTGATGCACAAAAAACCCTTAAATAAATGCAAACCGGCATCAGTATTTTCTTCACTCTAGGACATGCAGGAGTTGGATCGCACTCAGATGCTTTCTTACTTTGATCGGCAACAATGGATTCCACTTACACACTGGGATGTCAACGACTTGTTTTGGCAATGAAGACGTGTTTTCAGGGCTGGACAGTGAAGCAGATTGCTGTGACTGGCAAAAACAGGAAACGGACAGCTTTTATACGCCGGGGAAATCAAAGCGAGAGAAAAATGAGCCAAACAACAAACCGACAGACCCGGTTTCTGAAGAAACAACCCGGCTTTGAACTGTTGAGCATTTTTCAGAATAAAAGCAGGGTACTTTTCTGGATACTAAAAGGAACATAGGGCCATATCTGAAACTCCTCTTAGCAGCAGCGCTGTGCTCTGCTTTCATGGCAACAGCTCACTCCGACTCTTTTCTAGAACCTCAGAGGCAGCACTTGGTTGAGTTGTAGATGGCGGCATTCAGAGAGTGTGGATGTCTGTTGTGGTTCTCTGTTCTGTTAGTGTTGTAAGTGTGAACACTAACGCTGCTAACAATCTCTACAATGGCATCAACAGCGATGTTCCCTTACATGCCTTCACACCACAAGCGAGTCAAAGGCCTGCCAGTCAGAAACAAACATCCACTTTGTTCCAACAGGGGCCCCATCTTGAGCACAATCACAGCTTCCTTGATTGAGGAAAGAGTGATTGTGGGTAAGCTTGTCAGCACTTTGCTTCGCCTCACATCTCTCCATCTCTACACCACACCAATCAATCACAGAACTCCAACCAACACTCACACTGCAGTGCAGGGATGATTTTGCTTGGGGGAGTGAATGTAGAGTTACCTGCTGCACTGAAGCATCCTGGGAAATCAGCTTTCTGTCACACGATGAGGTTTTCCTCTTGAACTTTGACAGTTCACTTTATTACAAATGTCAGCTTGATGTCAGTGAGATGATGGATGTGGATGTTTTAAGGTAATCATACCAGAGTTTACAAAGAATACAGAGACAGAGACAAAATTGTACAATATGTTGAAGTTAGGATGCTATTTTAATCTATGATTTTATTTTTTAACTCTTGAAGTATTATTATCTCAAGGCAGTTCTACAAGTCATTTGGGATTGCCAAATAAAATGCTTGTATTTCAGAGGTCCAACCAATACAAACAAAACTTAGTGGATCATTGATGCCTTCTTAGGAATTAAGAGTAAAAATAGCAGTCAGCCTCTTCAAGCCAAAAGCATATTAGCATTTTTCCATTCTGAAGCATTTAGATGTACGGTAACACAATGTCAAGTAGGAATGAGAGACACACAATGTTGGTGAAGTGCTTAAGTGTTAGCGGATGTAATGTTTATGATTAATTCCTTAGGATTAGCACAACTTGTGGTCTTGGCTTTCAGGTTGAGCTAGTAATCATTTTTTGGTCACTTTTTATGTTTGTACGTGAAGCAGAGTTAGAATAACTGTTGAATTGTATTAGCAAAGGTTAGGTGAAAGGCTTTTAAAATCCCACAGAAATAATCAAGGCATGTGGTTTTATTCAAGTTGGTTAATAAGTGAATTAAGTCGTGCGTTGCTGCTGATGTTTGCCATTATTATGTTAGCATAATAATGGCATATATAATTAGGAGGACATATATAATTATGTCCTACCTCCCTTACTGGGAGGATTGTTCTAGAAAGCACTCAAATTGTCAGTGAGCAGCTTCTCCATTAGCACCTAATACACTATAAAACAGTCGGTCAGTCTCTGCTGGTTCAGGGGAGCAAAAAAAAAAAAAAAAAGACAATTTGCATTATAAAGGTGAGTCAATATCATGTAAAACATTTAAAAACTCCTGTTTCCATCACAGTTGGAGTCAGTTTAGTATTTCAGTTTATTGCTGCCTGCAGAAAGTTTATTTGAAATTGTAAGTTTATTAGGAGGCATGTTAGAACAAACTTGGAAATTAAAGCTGATTTTGTCTAGTTTTCAAGAGAATCCATAGATAATACTTACCTTTGACAGTCTAACACAAAATAAAAGTTAAGCCACGCCCACTTTTCTAATTACAAAGTATGCCATTTATTAAGTAAAATCAAATGATTTGGTAAAATAACTCCAGATCATTTAGATGCATTACACCTGGAGAGAGCTGCCTCTGGCCATCGCTAAGAGTTGTGTCTTCGTGTTGAACACACGCTCACCCTGTTCACAGTCTCATTCATCTCGCAGGTTTTACTGGCCTGTTTGGTGACGGACCTCACTAACAGAGTCAGACATCTACTGCTGTTGGAAAGCTCAGATAAAATACCAGCTGACAAGCCAGTTATTTCTGGTGCTGCACTCTGTGCTCCTAATTGGACACGTTAGGCACGAGTGACAGAGTCAGCGCTTATGCATCCATGTAACAGTCCACACGTTTACACTGCTGTCCACACAGGGAACGGAGCCTGGATGAATGCTCTGATTCATTTCACCACATATCCAGGTTCATCTTCTATTTGTCTCACAGATTTAACCAAACTCAATTAAGACCCAGGCACTGTTTTCATTGTACTTCCTCTGTGGACTTTTGACCTCCTGCTGAGGTTTACACATGATAAAAACTAATTGTACCTCAGATAGATAAATTTTAAAAATAGCAGGTTTGTATTGAATACAACATAAATACTTGACTACATAAGATCAAACATTCATCACCTGCAGATGAATTTATCACAATATAGTTACGTATACGATCAAAAGTGGACACACAAAATAAAGGAATGTTACCTTTTAAATCTGCAGATTTGTGCCTTGTACATTTATATTTACTTACATTGGGTAACCCACAAATAGCAAAAGTGTTAGGATGTAAAATAACATAACATATATAAAGACTCGGGCTGTGTGGGATTTAATTGATATTTCAGTGCCATCCTCTTCCTCAGAGCCTGTCGCATTAAAATAATCCTCAGCATATAAAAAATTTAATAAATTAGCAACTTAGAGGCAGCTGAACTAGTTGCAGGCAAAGCTTGGCAGAAGATGCTTTTATAAAGCTGACAAGGCGCAACGTTACACTTCATTTTCAGTGACGTTTCTGGCAGCTTGTGGCTCAACCTGGATAAACTGTGACTCTTTAGTGACTAAATGTTCTGCAACTTGACCCTTGGGTTGTTTGGTGCTATCTAGGTCGTAAACAGTTTAGGTGTGAAAGATTTAGACCAAAGGGTATGGGGAGAACAGCAGTCAGTCAGGTCACATTTATGTAATGTTTTGCATAGGCTAATATTGCAAATCTACCCAGTGGTCCTGTGAATCTGTGTATAATAGAGGTTCCTCTGAGCTTAAAGGCCTGTAGAAGAGAATCCAGGAATGTCAGGAATTTAAGATGACTGGCTGATTTTTCAGCCCAAACATGACAGAGACCAAACACATGACAATAGAATATCTAAGGTACAAGAGTTTTGGTCGTACAGTGCGTGAATGTGCATATATGATTGGATTTAAATTATTTATTTCTTTGCACAAGTTTTATATTTAAATGCCTTGAAACGACATCTGTTGTGAATCCAAGCTATACAAATAAAATGAATTGAAGGAACTGAATGTTTTGAGGAGTACAACAACAAGTTTGAGGCGCTGACTTGCCCTCCAGATTCCCCAGATCTTAATCCAGTTGAGCTTCTATAAGATGTGCTGGACACATAAATCTGATCCAATGGAATTTACAGGCCTTGAAGGATCCACAGCTGTCTTTTTGGACATTCAGTGGTTCAAAAAGTAGACTTAAAGTATATACCAGAAATGATATATACAGCAGAAACTGCAGTATATATCAGAAATGGCATCTGAGGTTTGTGTGGAATAGAGGACCTGATTTTGTAGTGAAAAGGGAAACTGGATCTTTAAGTTTCTGCTAATGCGAATTACAATGGAAATTGTAGTGTTTTAGATCTGAAGACAAACAATAACAATGTTCCCAGCTGCTTAGTTTCTAAGTTTGATGGACAATCTAAGCAGCCTCTCTTTTATTTGAAATGTGAAACAGACAGTATAAAGCTGGTGCCTTGATTTGTAGAAAGGACACACATGCTGGGTCATCAAAGCCTGGGATCACAGCATGGGGGGACTATATTATGATCAAAGCCAATTCAAGGGGCTTATGTTAAACCATAGAAATTAATTATTTACCGATGGTAAAGGTGTGTAAAAATATCTTTTACAGCACAGGCTTATCTTCACACTGATAATGTTTTGAAAAACCCTACATTTCATTTAAGTACATTTTTACAAAGCAGAAAAACATCCCACTGAAAATCATTGTTACATAATTACTGTTGCTACATTTGTTAGCATGTCTATTGTTATATTTTAAAATTGTATAATACCTTCTGGTGAATGGGAATTTGTCCTGTTCATTTTAGATGTTTCCCTAATTAACCATTGTGTGTGTGAGGACTGAGGTAAATGATACAAGTGATACGCCTGTGGGGTCAGTTGGACCCCATTTGTAAACACAAGACATGCTGATGGACATGTCTGCCACATATTGGCAGTAGAGTTGTTGAAGCTGGTTGAGCTTCAACAACTCGTATTTAGCTGTTATGTAGAAGTAGAATGGCACAGAGAGTGAAGCGTGCCACATTAAGAATAAAAATAAAATAAAAAAATTACTGTGAAATAATTATTTAATCTTTTAAAACTGAAAATAAATAAATATATAATAATATATAATAAATTATACATGCCTCAATTAAAAGCTAAATATAATTGTGATATAATAAGTTCAGGAGCTTGGTGACGGTCCTGCATGGAGGAAGCTAGCTGACACTGACTAACGCTCTTATCTTGTGAACGGATCGGTGATATTTCAGAACAAAGTAGAGATATAAAGGATGAAACTGCTCACCCAGACTTTGTAGTAAACAAATTTCAACCATTTAATTCGGTTATTGAAGTTATTTCTGCACTTTCCAGCGAAGATATTGACCTCAGAATAATAACAAACTTGGTTTAAGTTGTCCTGACATCCTGTTTGAAGCAGCCAATCAGATGTCAGTGGGTTTCAACCATCAAACCCAGTGAAGTTGACAGTTCCTATTAAATCATGATATGCTTCAGCACGGGAACATGAAATATACACGTAGGTTTTAAAACAAAATCAAAACATTTATTTCTCGCACATATAACTCATTTTATATTTAATGAAATGTTTTTGAATTTATTTGCAGTTTTAAAAGATTATTGACATTTAAATAATGCGTTATTTATTTATAGTTATTTGACATTCTTCCCTCTTCACAGTAAGAATTGCCAAACAATTTACAACCCTTTTTATCAGAGCGTTTTGACAATATAATCCACTAAAGACAGGAATATTTTGTTTGATTAGTCTTATGTCCAATTACTCTAAATGTTAGATTTGAATATCTAGTAGATTTGAAGATAATAAAAAACACAATTAATTCATTGTTTTGTCATAGATAAAAAAAACATTAGGGGAATATTAGGGTGTTAAAATACACACTAATCAAAAGTTTAACAATTAGTTTTTTAAAAATTATTTTCAGGAAAACAACAACAACAACAAAAGAACAGCACAAGTGAAGAAAGCCATTGTCTATTAAAAGTTGGATTTTTATGCAGCTACATCTAAATTTTCATCCACTTCAACATATTGGAACACACAGATTTGAATATTTCATTGGCTTCGGAGACGTTCAACCTGCTAACTGTGAGTCTGCTCTCATGGAGGAGAGCCAGTGTAATATAAACAAAACCTTCAGGATACATCTGAGCTCAAACAGAGTTAAAAGCAGCCTGTTCTCTGCACATCATCACCGCACACAAGCTTTAACATAGAAAACATTAAGCTGTGCAGCTTTGGCTCATGCACACTGAGCCTAAGAGTACCTACATACATCATACAATTCAAAATGTATGTGCATCTGTGTCATTGTGTCACCTCGTGGACGTGTGGCTGTTCTTATGCGTGTGCGTGGGCACATGAATGCAAATCTATACACGCCACGAGGCGTCTGGAAGATCCACACAGCCCTCCTTTGCAGGGATTCTGTCTCTCTAGTTCTCTCATCTATTTTTCCACGTCACCCTGCAGTCCGGGGCGAAGTCCTGGAGCTGTGCCAGAGCCAACTCTCTCATGTTTTTGAAGACATTTTTTTAAGACCTTTTCTCTCTCTGCCTCTCTCTCCCTGTCAGGATCGGGCTGCTGCGCGGAGATGCCGTCCTATAAATCTAGAATTAGTTTCCAGTTGAAAACATGCCTCTGAGGTCTGCCTCATGTGACGCGTGTGCTGTTTGCTCATTGGGGGTGAATTCTCCCCTCTGACAGCAGGCTGAGATGGAGAACAAAAGAGCAGGATGCTTCAGTGCAGGTATCAGCTAATTACATGCTGTGCTGTTTCAGAGGGCCACTGGATGAGTGACACCAGCACAAGCTAATGGGAATGTTGAAAGCCAAATCAGTTTTGTATGAGTGTCACACAACATCAGCAGAGAGTAAAAAATGACGAATCGCTTGATAAATCTGCAGAACCTGAGGCCATTTTATAAACACATGCCCTGCATTCGTTGCACAGGCTTTCAATCCTCCTCACCACCGACTGGCTTCACACACTTTGATCATTTTACTCACAAGCTGCGTTTCCAAGCGGCGCAAAACTTTCAGTATTCTAATGTCAAAAATGTGCAATTTTGCAGTGTTTCAGTTAACTAAGAAATGCAATAAAAATCACACCTGAATAGGTTCAAAAACCACCTCATCTTAACGCTAAAACTTTATTTTATTTTTCAAAATTGCCAATTTTCATTAAGCCAATTCAGTTCTGAAATTTCAGATTGCGCAGCTGGTGGGAGACTTTCACTAGCTGTGTCTCCATTGACCACAGAAATCGTGCAAATTGGGATTAATAAAATTAATGCTAACACAGCAATTTTGGTAAAGGTCACGTTTTTCAATAAAACGTTTTTGCACTAGGATGAGATGTTTTTTTTCAACTGTATCAAAATTAGTACAGTTTGCAAAATTGCAATGGAAACGCCTTTTTTGCATCACACAAATCATGTGATCCAGACGTTACTGCTGGCAGAAAAGAGGAAGAGGACAACAGGAAGTGATGGGAGGATGATGGCATGACATGATTTTAATTGTGTCTTACATAATGGAAGCACCACAGTTGCGAAATTGGGTTTTTCGACATTAATGGAATATCAACAAAGTTTTGCGCACATTTGTAATATAAACACGGCTGTTGTACCCAGAAAAGTGGCCTTGTGTGTCCTCACCTCTGCGATCTGCAGATACATCATAACCCATCTCGTTCAAAACGTATTTTTGTTTTTGATGTTGGCATGTTTTGTGCCTTGGTTCCCAACTATAGGGCCCAAAGACTCAGGTTCTGACAAACAATTTCTAAATAGGGGGAAGATTTAAATTTTGTTAATTCCAGTGTGGGCAACATTATGTCCGTTTCCTGGGTAACGGGGAAGACCCACTGGTAGCATAAATATGTTTCTCTTATATTTGCATATCGTCTCCATCTGTTCCTTTTTTTCTTTGAGATAGATGCTGGACATGTGATATACTATTTATTTCCTAATTGTTCTTGTTTATGCTGCTTTATTTACCCTCCAGTCGTTTGTGTTGTGGACTGAGGTTGTGAGGTGACCGACGTGTCGTGGTGTTGCCCACATGTGGGCTGGGTTCCCCCCAAAGTGTTTGTTGCTGGTTGTGTCTTCTTAAAATGCTTTCAAGCAAGCAGATTAATCTATTTTCTAAAAATGTGCAAAAAACAGTCTAAACATGTCTAATTGTTCTGTTTTGGTTGTATAAAACTCTTAGAGGAACTGAAAATTTTATGAAATGAAAGATACAGTGCTTGCCAAAATATATAAGCACCTTGAGGTTTTCCGCCTTTTGTCACATTACAGCCACAAACGTCAATGTGTTGCTCTGGAATTGAATGTAAAAAGAGCAAACTGGGCATTTGTATACACCATGAATCAATGCTTTCCAGGATTAAGGATCCCACATACTCGGGCGTACTGTGGCGCATTCTGTTGGTGGTGTTGTCTGTCCACGGATGGTTGACGTTATAGTCAACCATCCATGGTTTACTTTATGAGAGTAAAGTCAAAATAATGCAAGAATGACTTTATTCCAGCATTATTATTATTATTCTCATAATACTACAACTTATTTTTTTCGTAACCTGACTTTAATGCTCCATTGTATTAAATGTCACAAAAGGCGTAAACATTTTTTAGAAGTATTAATACTTTCACATGGCACTGTACTGTGTGGATCCAAATACACGTATCAGTAGTAGTCGATTTCTGTGACAAGAAATTATTGTTTGTACTTAATTCCTTTTTTGGTAGGCTTAGCAAATGAAACTCAACAAATACTATGTTTTGTTTTTTTGTGTGATGGAAACAAGACCTGCCCAGTTGTGGAGCCATATGTGTCATCTGTCATTTCACTGCTTCATGTCAAACTAGAGCCTGTTTTGTACAGACGCTATTAGGGGAGAAAACCCCCCTGATTATTCTTGTTTTTATTATATCTCACTGTACTGTGCTGTTTCCCTACAGTGATGGTTGAAAACCTGGTGAAAACTGCTTTGTGGTCTCAGTGGGTCAGTATTGCCATGTGCTCTGTGTGTATAAAATGTTTTGGGAGGAGCTTAAAAATGAACTAGTGAATTAATATGGCTAAATTCAGATGGTGTGTGGGGAGATGTAACAGCAGTTACGTTTCTGCTTGTTCATGTTAAGCAAGTTAAGAATTTCTATTTTTACTCTTTTGATTTAAAATATAAAAAAACCCACATGTCAATGCTCCTTCAATGAGACTGACTACACACAGAAACTATGCACCTACAACACAACAGCAGCTGGAACCGGATGTGAACCCAACTGGTACAACTCGAATTCATCCATGACTCAATTACTGATCTTTATTCATTTACCTTCAGCAAGACAATCAGCTTCAGTAAAGTCCTTCTAACGGTCTCAGCAATATTTTTAGAACACTGAATAAAATTTTTAACCACACACACCACTCATTTTCCACATGGAGATCAGATTTTTAAAAATCATGTCAGATTGTGTATCATCCTCTCCCCCCGTGGGTCAGAGTGAAGCATTTCACAGTCCGATGAGGTGGCTGGGGTTGAACAAGGAAAAATACCTGCCTGAGGTAGGATTTGTAGGATCTAGCTTGGCCCTGATCCTGGACAATTTCCACCGACAGACAGAACATATATCAAACGCTGCTCAATAAGTCTTGAATTTGGTGATGAAATGAACTAGGAAGTGTTTTCCTGATGTGAAAAACAGAACAAAAGGAGAATTAAATACATAACAAAACTGACACTCACCCTTTGACCAGAGCTGTGAATCTCAATTAGACCTTAGTCATTTTCTGTCTTTGACTTTCATTTATACAACATTGGCATGTACATGTGGCAGTACGGAAATCTCCTAAACTAATAGGCCTTTTCAGTTCTAATTAAAACAAGATGATTCTGCACCTTTAATACATTACAATACATTTCTTCATGGCTTGTTAGAAGCTGGATTGTGGCAAATTTGGACAACTTTTGTAATTGTGAAGGGATTTATGATATTCTTGGTAAACATGCCCTGCACTCCATGTTAGCATGGTGGATGGTGTTGCTCCCAAATATCTCAGTTAGCTCCACTTCTTGGTGTAATCCTGTTTCTATTAATGAAAGCAAGTTAGCCAAAAGCTAGCAAGATGTTGCGTTTGATAAAGGCTGTTTCCATCACCTTGTTTCACTATACATGGGAGGTACCTGGTCCTCCACCAGTAGTTTCAGCTTGACATTTTTATACTTGAAGAGGCTTCTATATATAATCAAGTTAGCAGTTACATGGTTTTATATATTGTTAGCTAGCAGTTAAGGTTTCCTCTCTGCAGAATCCACCACATACTCCCATTTTTCTTCCATGTAAATCAGGCCTGTCCATAATGAGAGAAATTATTGTTGGCATCCAAATAGCAAAGGATGAACAGTAGAGTGTGGTCCTGTATTTAATGGAGTGGAGGGACCGTGGTTTGGTTGTTGAGTTAATCCTATTAGCTGTAGCAAGACGGAGAGTACGACCCAGTTAGCAGCCATTCCCTCAAAGCATTGGTAGCACCTAGCAATAGAAACACCTGTACACCTGGTTGTGGAGGAACTGAAGACCATGCAGATTTCAACCTAACTGCAACACCTTCATCCAGTGTTTAAGGGGATGCTGGGTAAGAGACCAATTAGTATTTGAGCTAAATGAAGATTGATACCACTCTCATGTCGCTGTGCTAACCACGGCTACACTTGGTGAAAGTCACTTTCTAAAATGATCTGTGTGTTTTCAGATCAAATTAACTATGAAATGCTACCTCAGAAAAGAAAAGGATAAATTTGCAACTTGTAGAAGCACAGCATTAAAAACTTGCTACAAAATGATAACATGATTTTAATGTATTGTTAAATTGAATATTGACACCAAAATAACATATATCCACAAGAAAATTATGTATTAGTGTATTTTTTGTGTTTATGCTACCCAAAGATGAGGAACTGGCATCAAATGTAGTTTAATTAGTGTGAGCAGGGTTTAAAAACCACAGATGATAGTCAAGGTAATCTTTCTGCTTGTTGGCAAATCTCACATCAAATGAAGAGGAATGATGAGGCAAACAAAGGAAAGTTCCTTTGGGCTGAACAACACAACTCACATGTGAAATTATAAATGCACATTTATTCACCAACAATACAACGAAGGACAGAAAGCCAACGGTAATTACTAGCAGACAATAAATGCAATAAAAATCCAACACCAGATGTTGACAAGAGTCTGGCCGTATTTATTACTTACTAGATTCTGAAGGTTACCTGTTATACAAACTAAAGGGGGAAAAAGTAATTAAAAAAATGAAGACTTGTTTTTTAAACTGCAAAACCAAACTGGTCTCGAAGGACGTTTTTTAATTTATCCATCATTCTAAGTCTAGTTTGGTTTATATAGTGTTAAACATAAAAACCTTAGTACAGTACCTTAGTACCTTAGTGCTGTGATGGTTTCGGACAGACTTGCTTTATTACTACTTGCTTTTTGACATGTTGATATATTTGTGGCATGAGATTCACAGAGTTGCCATATTTACCACACTTTGGTGTCCCTGCTACAAAATTTGCACAAGTAGTGCTCAGTAGTAACCATCTGTCACAGGAATGACCCAATAATTTTACTGCTTAACCTCATGCTACGCTGTTCAAACCCTCTGTTTGTGTTGATGAAGACACGCTAACCAGAATGCTGAATGTTTGGAATTGGCCCAACTTAAGGGAGACCCTACAACGTTAGGATGTCTGGAAAACCACTTTAGTCTTTACGTTCATTCAATTTATTGTCAATTTATTTATGTAGCACATCAAAACAACAGATGTTGACCATTAAATAAAGCAAGATAACAACAATAAGAACAAAAATTATATATAGTTAAAAATAAGGTTAAAACAAAAACAAATATACTTAATTATTGTCACCATAAGAGAAATTCAAACTCTGTTTGAATCAAACACTAAAGAATAAAAATGGGACTTGAGCAAAGATTTGAAAATCTCAACAGTCTCAGCTGTTCATGTGAAGGTAAATCGTTCCAAAATTTAGAACCGCAAATTGCAAAAGTCTGATCAGGAAACAGAATTACAAACGGCTAGCAAAGAAATTATATTGACAATACAAGTTGCTGTGAAAAAACAAAGGAAATGACATTGATACTAAAGAATAATTAGAAAAAATTGTGTGTGTGAGATAGCAATTGATTAAAAGAGGGAAATGTTTCCTTGTCTCACCACATCCTGCAAGACTCAATGTCCGCCAACCTGATAAAATCAAGAAGGTTTAAGAGTGATGAGGATTAAGACTGCGTTGAAGCAGGATTTATCTGTCATATTACATCTTATATGATTACATTTAGCAATCAATAATAAGGATTTACTTCTAAGCCCGGAAACAATACCGTCTAAGAGGGAAGATAAACAAGAGATTTTTTTCTGTGTTCGGCAGAACTGAGAGATGAACGCTGCAGTTCAGAGCAAGAACATGCAAACAGGCAATACAAAAGCTAATCAAGCAGAAATCTTATGTAATATGACAAAAAAGGACAGATGCAAGACAAAAAAACCCCTCTGCAAATACAGAAAAAGCATTAAACATGCTGGTAAACAACCCTGACAAAAAGAAAAAGCTTCATGAAGGCAATTAAATGTGAAGCAGAAGCTGCTCGTCAACGTGTGCCCAGCGTTAGCATGATGTGCGCTTTCTTCTTTACAAAAAACAATTCTATTTCAGAGACTTTATCAACTGTGATTATCTCCAGAAAAAGTATCATTTTGCAAAGTTTTCTGAAAGTCGGCACCAAATCATATGTCTTTTGCAAAACGATTTGTGAGTTTTCACTCAGCAAGGAAAACAGATTTTTAACCTGCATAAAAAGATGAAAAAAAAACTATATTGAAACCTATTAAGCTTTATTTTCTAACCCAAAACAAACTATTTTTAAAAGCTCATTGTCTAATCTGGAAGGTTATGCAACCAGTCATAGTTGAAGTTTGATAATAAATTAACTCCACCACTACAGGGTATTTCTACACGGATACAAACATTATTGTCTGAAGACATGATTTATTCATGATACATGGCTATGTGGAATTATCATGTTATAATAACCTCCAATAAAATTCTGGTACAGAATTCAGGGAGAAGAAGTTCTCCTGCGCCATCCTGTAAACCCAGCATGGCCCCTCAGCCGCCTGCTGCCAGACGGACTTTGAACCCGGACGTTCAGAACCCGTAGGCATCGTCTAGTAGGAGGGCATCACATTCTCTTTGCCCTCTTACACACTTGGCATTTGAAGGGATACAATCAACAGAGTAAACATGTAACCAATGAAGGGGGTGTTCTGTTTATTAAATACAATCCTACTGTATTTAACCTAAACCAACATGTAAAACATGATCTAGAGCAATAATTATTCCTATTGCTGATTTTTTACAATTTGAATGATAGCTACAAAACAATTTATTTAATTTTGCTTCAGACTTAAGCTGATGCATTGACTAAACACTAACTAGAATCGTTTTTAACTATTGTAGTTAGAATAGTTAAAAACTATTTTAATATTCTGAATGCTCAGAATATTACACATTTTTCTTTTTATACAAAAACACAATAACAACCTGATGTCTGGCTCAAGTAGCTAGCTTCAGTCAAGTCAAGTGCTTGTCAGAAATTCAGCTTGTCCATTGTATTTTAAATAGTATTAAATTTAAAGTAAACCACAAAGCAGCAAGTTGGACTGAAACATCGGCTGGAGAGATATTAAAAAAAATTGTGCCAAAACAAATGTCTAAAACATGGTTCAGGAAATTTAAATTGTCATTATAACGCAGCTATAATCTGGTCATCATCTACAACTTGAGATATTTCTCATCTGTGACTGAAATACATTTTTAACAATTAAACCCTACTAGCTACTAGCTGCTACTAGCTTTGAACAATATTAACATCAGTGCTTTAAATTCTCAAGCAGACTTTTAAAAATTGTTCTTGCTGACTAAGAAGTGGTATAAATACTTCCCCCAACATGTATTGTGTATTTATTATATTGAGTAATTGAAGCAGGACAATTACTCGATTGTCCTGTTATAGAAATTAGGCTAACGTTAGCTTGATTTGAATGAGCTAATGATGTTTGTGTAAAGCTACAGTACGTAACTTTTATTAACACATTTTTTAAACATATTTGTTAAAACTGTCACCATGTCCTGATAGTACAATATGAGACAGATAATCTGTCCCTCCTCCCAGTGCTAGTTCTCCGTCTGAAGAAATGCACCACTAAAGTCAAAAACAGTCTATCTGAGCCAGGAGGAGGGTCTTAGTGTTGTCAGTCATTCTCAGGTTCATGCTGCTAAATGTGCTAATGTTGAAGAAACAAATTACCATTCCAAGAAAATTGTTGTTGTCCCCTTCTTTAGTGGCCATGCTAGCGGGGAGAAGCTTTAGTTTAGCAGATAGCTAAGGGGGAGGCTGACTACATGAGACCCTCCTTCTGGCTCTGATTGGTTGTTTCTAAAGCTGTTTACTTCTATAGTTAGCACTGTGAGAAGGCAGAGGTGTTCAGTTTTTCCACTTAAGATCTACCTCATATTATACTGTCACGACATAGTGACAATTATAAAACACTTTTTTTTTTTAATAAAAGTTACCCCAGCTTTAAAATGCAATTTAACACAGTTCCCGTTAGCAAACATGATTCACCGTATTAAATCAAGGTTCTGGATTGCTGGATATAGTTTGATGAAACACCAAATTTTTTTCATGTAATTAGCCTTTTACTCACACGTGGTGAGATGTGAGCGATGACCTCATTCTCTCTGAACGATCTGTGTGTCTCCATTGCTTTGGCGGCTCAGACCGGCTGTACATGTAGCTGTTGCCAACTTGTCAAAGCGGCTGGCAGACTTTGGTTTTCAAACCGAGTTGAGGCTGTGACTCCAGTTCAGTAGTTCAGTGCCTATACTAAATGTGAGGTTGTGCCTCGACTATGAATTCTGTTCTCTAATAAACTATTTTGACTTGTTGTCTGATTCCATATGTTGCATGTACCTTCCTTTTTTTTCTGTCCAACCCTGAGCATTGATCACGACTTCGTCTGGGCCTTTTCCAGACGTGACTGTCTCTGAAGAGGAGGAAGAGTCGGGTGCTGTCATCGGGGGGGAAAATGCCATCTGATCCATTATAGATGAAGCTGACATCAAAACCCACTTCAAATGCGCCGCATGGCTGAAGCGCTCCTATAGAGTGTGAAGAAAGGATCCAAAGCACGTTTCTTCTTTCACAGCGGGAGGAACTGGATGTGTGACTCCATGGTCAGCTGCTTCTCCAAATGAGACTTCTCTCGTCTTCAAACTCTCAGGGGATCCACCTGTCACATTGAATATGTGTCATATTAAATACCACCTGCAGTCATCAGGAAGCAGCCGCTGACTCTATGGTGCTATGAGGGAGATAATGCGCTGCTTCCTGCATCATTAGAAAGCTTTTTAGTCTCTTAACAGCAACTAATTGGCTGCACGGTAATTAGAACGAGCATCGCTTTGTTGTCAAAGCTAAAGTTTGGCTGAAGATGAAGGCTTGTGCAAAATATGTTTACTTTGACGGAAAAAGGAGGTAATATTAAACGGTTTATGAATAAAGTTGCATGGCTTGATGAGCTCTACCTTTTATAAATAGTAATTTATCACTAAAGCAAGGCTGAGTTTTTATAATAAGCCTCTGTTTTTATTAGAATGACATCAAAGTTGGACTTTTCAAGCATTAATGTTGATCAATGAATTAATTAAGGAAGAAATCCTGTAAACAAATCCATTGAAATGGATTTCTAAGGTAGAATTTCAACCGGTTCAGTCAGCGGACGGAAGAAGTTGTGAACAATAATGTTTTTAATTTTTTTAATTGTAGTCTGCCTATGGTTGTAGTTTGGCAATGGCAGCAAAGGAAGTGAACGAAGTCATTCTGTCTTCCTCCACTGAATGAAGAAAGAATCCGAAGCACGGCTAAATGTCGACATATATTGTTAAGGAAATATAATCATGATTTAGTGTTTTGTTGAACTCAATTATAGAACCATTTCCAGTGCTTTAGTTTAGTGAATCTTTTACTAATATAATCATTTTTTAGTGTTTGAGTTAGCTCTAAAGTCAGGAGTTTTTTGTGTCACTGAGATCGTAAAACCACAGGAGACAAGCAATCTTATCTGTGTGAAAATCATTTAAAAGCAGGGTCACATTTGGTCTCAGGAAATGAGGAATCTCCAGTGGACATTTGGCGGGGTAAACTATTGACCTGCAGTTCACCTGAAGACAATTTGGTCTAAAACAATACATGCGGTTGGTTAAGTTGTAAAAGTCAGCGGGACTTCAGAGTTCTGGTTAACTTCTGAGTAACATCAAAGAAGTAAAAATCCCTTTGATGCCTAACCAAATTGTAGGGAGGTCCCGTTTTTAGTAGGGCTAGGAGACAGCTCCTCATTGGTCGAAGCAAGGAACGCCTTGCTTGAAGCAGGAACCTCCCACGGCGAATATAATCTGCTTACACCAAAAAATAAGGCAGAAATAGTCAATTTTTAGCACCATGGGCTGACTGTTTCTCCGAGGACGTCTTCGACGTCTTCGTCTTTTCCTCTATCTGTTTTATTATATCAGGTGACTAATGGGTGACTGTGTTTCCTTTAATTTTTCTGTCTTGTGTGATACTTTCTTCTGATTGGATTAAATTCTGAACTTCTGTGACGCCAACACGCTGCTTACGTCTCTTCTGTGTCTCGCGAGAGTTATCAGACCGCGGACAAGAAACCGGGACCCAAGAACAAAGGAAAACCGAAATTGCATAGTTTAAAAGTTTTACAATAAGAATTCCTAGACCGTTACAATAGTCACGCTTCGCGATACCTACTTAACATAGAAATCCACCTCATTCGGATCTGAATGAGGCAGCTATTGAAAAACATGACTTCTTTCAAAATTGGTGTGTTTCCATTCATCAACCATCATTTTTACTGTAATGCCCAGGAGCAGTGGCTCACGAAGCTCATGAAGATGTACATTTCCTGTAGTTTGTTCACATCAAGGCTGGTCTGTAGTCGCACCATGAAGCAAACCACACCAGAGTTAGCTTTGGAAAGACCACCTCAGGAAGTAGGTCTTGGACTGGTAGTTTGGTCCACTCCAGAGTTCGGAAAAGAAAAAGAAAAAGAAAAAGGAAAAGGAAAAGTCTGGACCAACAGAGGAAACTAATTCTGGTCCATTTAAAGTGGACTAAAAGAGGCAAGTGTGAACACATCCTAAACCATCCTAAAATTTGCTTGCATTGGAATTAAAGTCAAAGAAATGTAAAATAAGATTGTAAAACATTCCCGCATTAACAGTCGGGAATTAATTTGAGAAAAGGAAGGATTCCGATGAATGGAACTCGGACACTCATAACTTTTTATGATTCATCACAATTAAGAGCAAGTGTCAGCTGCCTTACATGAGCTCTGATCAGATGTTAACATCCCGTCGACTCCTGTTAATTAGTGATCAAAGATTTATGGTCGTCCAATCAGCATCCTCACCCTGCTCCCTGGTGTCTGCTCCAACACTGATCTATAATTAGTGTTATTCCATTAATGTCGCAATGATAAACATGTTGCTGAAACTGCTTATTAACATCTCAGCAGGGAATCAGAAGATGGAAAATGCAGGAAAAGATAAGGTGTGACCGAGGCTGGATAGGAGTTTAGGTTACAGCTAACAATGTGACATTAAAAAAAGCATGGCTGTGGCGTCTTTTGTCTGGTTCCTGTTTTTTTAAAGCCTCATAGACAGGAATAATGAGGGTTCTTTCTCGTGGGATGCACAAGCACTCAAGTCTGTTGCTGTCTGGCCACGGCAACCTTATTATTTTCACCCGGGCTGAAAAATAAAGTTAAGAAAAGGCTGGAAAAAGCAGTTGGAAATCATGACTCTGGGTCTGATGAGTATGTTGGCGTTGTGTGAAATTCTTTCATCCAAAACATGCTGTTATTCTTTTCTTGCAACCCACGACATCATGAGGTTATTTATAACCTCTCTGTGATGAAGAGCCTGGCTGCTTTGTTTTCCTCAATCGACTCATATGAACATGAAACAGCCATGGATCATATACCAGATGATCAGCACAAGGAAACATGTAGGTGGACTCATTTGGTATTTTTGTGCATAAAGATGTTAATGTTCATAGTTAAAAATGAAATATATGATCTCCAAAAATGTATTTTGATGATTAAATGGAGAAAAATATTTTCTCATAAATCTAACAACTACTTGTTTCTCTCAATAAAGTCTCCAGTTATCATTTGTGGTTCATTTTTTACATCCCTGTGGGTCAATGTTTCATCTCTCCTCCTCCTGCATTCTCTCTCTCAGCTGCATCCACTTACCTCTGATTCGCTCCACTAGTTGAAATGAGCTAAATGTGGTTCGGATGTTTCTTTATATTTTTCTTAGCCTCCACAAATATGTCTTACTTTGTGTTTGTCTGACAAACTTGCTGCAATCTGACAACAAACAAAAAGAAAGTTTGTTGGACAGGCCTCAACATGCCAAAGAGCACTTGAAGAGAAAACTTAAAAATGTAAATAAAACAAGAGTGAATGAAATGTGAATTGTTAGGAATATGAAAAACTGGAGAAAATGGCAAATTTTCAGTCACTTATGAAGTTTTTATGTTCAGACTGCTAGTTTCATTCATGTTTATTTTGAACATATCTTTATTGCTTATTTCCTTATATATGAGGCTTTCCCCTTTGTTCTTTGTCCTACTGCCTGCCAGCTTTCTACCCTTCCCAGCTGTTTTCTACTGGTAAAATATTTAGCTTCAATTATTTACTTTGAAAGCTAGCAAACTAAATATTTGAAGCTAAAAATTCAACTCAGAGCTACTCAAATTCACTTGTCCACTTATTAGCAAATATATTTTTATAATGAAGCCCTAGGCGTAAATTCAATGTGTAAGACTCTTCCGGCATCACCTATCACCACACCTTCACCCCAGCCAACCAGGACGCCCCACCACTCCACCTTGATCCAATCACCTGGCCAGAGCTCCTTCAAAAGGCGAAGTAACCTCAGATCCACCCGCTTCAGTTGTGCTTCAATCCACCTCCTCCCCATTTCCACCACCAGCCTCCTGGATGCCTCCAGGTCCCCTGAAAACTCCTCTCTCCACCACCAGTGACTGGACCCGGGGGAAGACCTACTTGAGCTTCGTTGGAGCCGATCATTCAAGCTCGCTGCAATTCTCAGCAACAAATTCTCGGTCCAATAAAATAGTTTAACTGCTGTTTCTCTCTCTGTGTGGGTCTCTATTTAGCCACACAAATTTAGTTTGTGGCTTTAGCTAGCTAAAGCCACAAACTAAATTAAATTTATTTCAAAACAGTGACATTTATAATTAATGAATAACATGGCGGAAATATGACTTTGTAAAATTAACTTTGATTTATCTCTCTCTGGTCTACATAACTCAATTATCTCTGCTATTTTTTGACTGTGTACTTTTGAAACTTCATAACATTAAAAAATTATGCATCTTTACCACATAAAAGGCATAATTGCCCATTCTAGTTCTGTGTTTACTGACATGAATCGGATGTGAACAGCTCACAAATGCATGAACAAATGCAGAGAAGTGATAAAACAAAAACAAGCATCTTTATTTGTAATGATCAGGTAGAGTCAGAGCCGCGGCCTATGACTTATTTTTGATACAAATGGAACCCCATAGCGGCCCTCATCCACCTGGACCAGCATGTCTGACCAGGACAGGCAACATGATCTGAAACCGCGCAGATGCTGCAGGAACACATCACACACACACACACACACACACACACACACACACACACAGAACACCACACACACACACAACACACACACACACACACACACACAAAGCACACACACGACACACACACAACACACACACACACACAGACATCACACACACACACGCACACACACACACACACACACGCACACACACACGCACACACACACACCACGCACACACACAGACATCACACACACACACACACACACACACACACACGCTCTGGGTTCGCTTTGTGGATGTGTGTGGTGAGCTTGAACCCCCCCCCCCCCCCCCCCCCCCCCCCCCCGCTTTGCTACCCAGAGATCACTAATAAAGGAGCCCCGCAGAGCAGAGGATGTTCATTTCTAGAAGCAGCAGCACAGGCTGTGCTCCTCTCGTCTGCCTGGATGGCATTTTGATCGGGAGGATTCTCTTAATTCACCATCCCAAATTAGCTTTTGGTGTCTGGGATTTATTTTCTCATTCTGCGTTTACCGAGGCTGCATCAGGCCCCGGGAATTAAGTGCGGAAAGAGGATTTTTGGTGAAACTGGGTGGTCTTGTTTTCTGTTGGTACTAAACATAAATATATTTAGCAATGCCACATATAGGCACCACTTCAGAAACAGAAACAAAACCGATTTAACACGAAAAGAAAAACGTTTTTAAATGCTTATGTTTATTATATGTTTGAATTTCTGAGTATTTCTGACTATTTTTGCTTTAGTACTATTTTTATGTTAATTAGATCTACATTACGCTGAAGTTTGTTCATTCCCGATCAGCTGTCCTTGTCTGCCATCTAGTGGTGAACATATGTCGGTACACAGGCTAAAGCTGCAAACCCATTCATAATATGTGAATATTATTGAAAAGGCCAATTACTTCAGGAACTTTATCACTTAGTGAAACACATTACATGCATTAATTACACACAAATTGATGCCTAAAAACCTTTATTTCTATTATGACAATGTTTCCACTTACAGCCAATGAAAACATAACATTTAAAAGAAACTCTTAGAAAAACAGAAATGTGGATCTATTGAAACATATGTTTAATACCTGCTTAGAGGTTATTTATAAAAGGTACATTTAATCTGACAAATGAGACTCAGACATGTATTCTAATTTATTGAATATGCAGAGTAAGAGGTAAGATTTAAATCTATAAAGTATATATAATATATAAGATTTAGTTAGGTTATTTCAGATACATATTCTTTGATTAATATTACAAAAGTAATCATTCTTTTTTTTATAAAAAAAACACAGCACAATTTAGGAGTATACTAGATAAGTGAAATAATGTATGTTTATTTTCATCTTTGGGGAGGAAGATGTTCCTTTGTGCTGATAGGACGCAGTCTTCCTTTGAGGTCCAGAGGGATGATGAAGATAATGATGATGATGAAGATAATGATGATGATGATGATTTCTGTTTCACTACCTCCACCTCTGACTTCTGTCATATCTGCCTTTAAAACTAAAGTGACAAACCTTCTCTGGGTCTTGATTAGGCGGTTCCTGTGTAGGTGTCTGTGGTTTCTGCCTGTGGGTTTCTGTGGAGATGTCAGTACATGCATTTGATTGCAAAGAACTTTATGGAGAGATTAAAACACGTGATATAAGTGAAACTGCCTCATCTTGTTGCTTAAAGCACATGTTCTCACACCACTTAAAGCTTCTCAAATTCTGCCAGTCTTCTTTGAATATATAGAGGGCACCGATAAACATTTATTATGTTGTGTTTTATTTTTTTAAGGCTATTCAAGCCAACCTGGCCCTGTGTGGAGTTTTAATCAGCCCTATTGTTAATTCATGAATTTATCTTGATTAACCACCTTTGGTTCAAAGTTGGTTTCCAGATCCAGACCTGATCTAGGAATGTGATTGTGATTCTGCTCAACAAACACAAATACTTTCAGAAAACATGAAATGTTTTATACTAGGCTCTTTCTGGACACTGTTCACATAAAGCATTGTGATTTTTTTATGAATATATATTTTATGACTGTGCATGTACCAGATATTAAGTCTGTATGTGTGTGTTTGTGAATTGTGATGAGAAAGCCACATAGTGTTATATTTTGATTTGATTTGAATTATCCACTTTTTTTCAAATCACAACTTTATACAACAGTTTTAGAAAGAAGAAAATAAACAAAGGTTATGGAGTGGCCTAGTCCAAGTCTTGCTTTAAATTGACTCAGTCCATTCATTCTTGAAAGTCTGAAAGTGGCTGAATTAAAAAATGGCTTTTCACAGCAGAGTACTGCAGAGTACTGGGGCTATTAGGATGTGATGTCTGTGTGAAATATGTTTGAATTTTCAGTTTATGACCCTTAAAAAACGTACAAGACAAAAGACCCTGAACAGTTTGTATGACCGTTTAGCAGATTCCATATTTGTTTTTACAATTTTTGTCCAGTCAGATTTACAAATTTTAGTTTATCCTTTTGAAATGATATTCTTTTAGTTTGTACAGAATACCTGGATCTAATCTGACGAGAATAGAAAGAAAATGGAGGCATGTTGAATTAGTTTCGACAGAGCTGTTACCTCTGAACTGGGTTTGACTTCAGAGCGACGTTCCAGTTAATGAGTCAGCATTACATTTTTGCTTAAAGAAAGTAAAGCTCATTTTAAGCTTTACTTTAAAAAACATTTTTAATTTGCACTCTTACACCGGCGCCTTGTAAAATATTCATTTCCACCTCTGGTGATGTGAGGAGCGGCCATATTGAAACTGGAAGTCTCTCTCATAAGTCATAACTGGGTGGAGTCGGAGTTGCTCCCAGCTTTGAGTGGGAATTCTGACTTCAGTGGGTTTTCCAGTTGATTTTTCGACTGGGAAGGCAGAATGTCCCACTTTGGAGTGCAACTGTAACACAGCATAAGCCAAAGATTAATCTTCCAACGCAGCAATGACTCAAAACACACAACTATTGTAACGATGTACCTGAGGCCAAGGCCAGACGTCTCTGAGAAGATAAGATCATCTCCGCAGAGGCTGCAAATAGAAAAGGCTTCATTGGCAATACATTTAGCAAGCTTCTTACACTTGCTAACAAGTTTATGAATTTGTTTTTAATTATTAATGTCTTGCAACAAACTCCAAGTAACACCTTCCTGCCTTCCTTAGTTCTTTTCACTTATTATTATTATGTTTTTTTTTTTTTTTTTTTTTTTTACCGAAATCAAGTACAGACGCTAGTTGGGAAGCTCCAAAACATTCATATAATGTCTGGTGAGAAGAAGAGTTTTGGTAAGATGAAAAGATTTCTTCATACTTTAATCTGCCACAGATCTGAATAATATGGGGATTAACTGTAGAGTCTCCTGTTCACCAGTCAGAAGAATTAGCTTTGCCACCAATGAACACAAAGGTCACCATCTCCCCTCTGCCATACACAGACACACACACACACACACACACACACGCACGCACGCACACACACACACACACACACACACACGCACGCACACAGGTTCTTATCAGAAGAAAATGAACTATTGATGGAGGAAGTGCGGAAGGCGGGAGTCCACAGGTTTATTCAGAACTTTCACATTTTACCTGAACCTCAGTCATTTCATGCATCTGACCTCCCCCCCCGCCCACACACACACACACACACACACACACACCCCTGTCTCTGCTATCACACCTGTGTTTCATAACTTGGGTTTGCTCTCTTTGACTCAATAAAGATCGTAGCTGAAGGAAACATATTCAGCATTAATTATTTATTTAAATTAAAAATTAGTGTGGACATCTAATTCACATTAACACGTAACAAAAATTATTGAGGAAGAAAAAAGCAAAGAAACATTTCAAAAGTCTAAGACTGTCCTAAATGAATGAAAAAAAGACACAAATATCTAATAAATGTATGATAAGAATTTGCATGGAATATTAAAAAAATATATATTTTAAATAAAGTCAGAGAACCAAGCAGATGGAGATTTAAAGCTCACTGCTTTAAGAATCTACTACACACTTTGAACTGCCTTGTTGCTGAAAATGTGCTATATAAATAAAATGACCTTATCTAATATATCTAATATGGTTCCTACATTACCATGTCTCCATGTCCATCTTTAAAACATCTAGAAAGAAACATGTATAAAAAAAATGCAGTTTTAAAAGGTTACAAAAATCTAGCATTATGCAACTGAATTATTGATGTGGTATTTGCTTCTATTATTTAAGAATGGCACTGAAAAATGTCCAACAACTACAAAATAAAACTCAGATCTTTTAACACAAAACCTACATTAAATAATAATAAAAAAAATGAATCATTAACTTTTTTAAGATTACAAAACAATAGAATTTATTTGCAGTTATGGTTTCACATTATGTTTTTATTACAATATCACTGTGACACAAACCCCAGCAGGACATCATTTAAAATGACAAAAAGGTTCTAGCAGCAACTAAAATACACGTCGTATTATTCTTGTGAATAATTGGGCGGCGTCACAATGTTTCTCATGGTTGTGTAAACAGGTAGGAATGCATCTAATTTTTGTCTAAAATATTTTAAACGAAACAGGATTTCAAAAAAACATAAATAAGTTTGGAGAACTTTGATTGACATACTTCATGTTTTTGAGCAAAAAAAAAATACAATTAAATTAATGATGCAGTTTTTTTTTTAAAGGAATAGATATTTAGTCTTGTTTAAAGTATCCAGCATCCAGGACTGTTTTTAACATCTGAAGACTCGTTTATTCAGACTGACTTTTAATTAGATTTATGTCACATGAAATTTCATCTTTCCTTCTCCATTTTGTATTTCATGGTTTCTGACCTGTAAAAGGGGCTTTTTGAAAAAATAAAGTTTACTTACGTAAGCACTTGCTTTTTCAAAGGTTTAATTTTAGCAAAATCTGAGCAGCTAAAGAAGCTGACCTCTTACACCTCTAGACAAAACAAACATACATTTGCAGAAATATCTATCCTATAAAAGTTTCTTCATCATTCTCACTATATTTTCCTTCATCAGACTTTCAGAACTTTTGTACAAAAGAATATTTGCTATATGTTGCTACCTGCAATATTATTATTATTATTTTTAAATTGGACAGGTTGTAAGACTCCAAATTCATAGAGCAATCATGTCTTACATGTAATAAAAGTATATTTAATAAATACTTTCACTGAATTTGTTCTATCTTTATTTTTGCACATGTTCATTTCTACAGACTAACTGTATCTGTTCCCTCATGTCTTTAGATCAGGTTAAAAGCGAAGCTGCATTTCACTATCAGCTCGTTTTATTCTAGGGAGTAAATAAAACATTCAGAAGTTTTTTCTTTGTTTTATAGGTCATATTTCTACAGAGACAAACTTTCCTGCAACAATGCATACTTCTGTAAATGTCACGCTGTTTAGTTCAGAATGCCCTTTTACGCAGTTTTAAGTCAGATTTCTCAAAAAGGATGGAAATGAACATGAAGGTAAATACATGAAAGCCTCATGAGTATCTATGTGATACTTAGTTTTAAAAAGCACAGTGAAGAGTGAGTGCATTCATGTTTCCTGAGAATGCATGTGAGGAAGAAGCGAGTGTTAGATCTGCGTTTCCTGCCGAGATAGAAGATCTGGTTTGTGGCTTGGTTTCTGCTAAACTAGCTCCCCGTCACAAACTGGTGGTTATGCATCAGCTCTGATCGCCGTGCTGATAAATGGAAAACATGTGGTCAAGTCAGCTCTGAGAGGATCAGACACCCGGAAGGCTCAGCTGTAATATTCAGCGGTAGAGAGTTAAGGCGTTTCACACACACTACTAAAATAACACTTTTTAAAAATGTTTCTTTTTATGTGTAGTGAGGGGAGTGGAGGGCATTTTTGACTCACATAGATGTTATAATTTGTACAATATGGGCATACATTCACATATTTGAACTTTTTATTGTGTCAATCAAGAATATCTGATGTTTCATGCTGCAACAGAAAACAGTTTCTCTACATGTGCTCAAGGAGTCAGATCAGACTTTGAGTTTATTCTTAATTTACAGTTTATTATTAACTGTAATAAATAATAATAATAATAATAATAATAATAATAATAATAATAATAAAACTATTATGTAAAAACTATCTGTTTGCATTATAAAACAATCTGAAATGTTAGAAAGGAAATATGAAAATTATGTGTTAAAATGTAAATATTTTGTTTTTCTGCAATGCATAACATAAATTTGAAAGTTGTATTGAGAAGAACATCAAAATATTACTGTGTTTAAGGGTTATTTTTGTAAAAAAAAAAAGTACAGCGAAAGATATAAGATGACATTAGACTTCAGAGATGTGGGAATAAAAAAACAACGAAACGGAGGAAATACAGTAAAAAGGAATCTGATTTAAAGAAAAATCCCATTTGTACACATTTAGAAATAAGAGGAATGCAAATTTAGATATTCATTTTTTTTCTTGACTATATGAGTAAGAAGCTAAATCTGAGACTTTACAAGTACTTTAAAATATATATCACACAGTGCTTGCTTGTGTTTTGCAACAATAAATTCCAAAGTGTGGTTAAATGGTTAATGGTTAAAGTCACATTTTCACCTTTTTCACCATTTCTTAACTTTGTTGATGGAATTTGTGTTTGAGTGTAAAGTCTTATTTAAAACCCCAAATTTCAGAGGAACACAAACAAATTAAATAAATCCAACTTTGAATTCAAACTTCCATGTCAGATCGGAGTTGATCTAATTTTGGGTTTCTATATTTATCATTTTTTAACAGTATATATGAAGTTAAAATTTTTGATCAAAATCCATTGCAACTTTACCAACTCAGTCATTCCATGGTGAGAAAAACATCGACGCTGTTCCATATTCACTCTGTGTTGGTCAGAAAGATTTTATAAAAAGAGGTTCTGTTAAGCAGCATTTTGCAGTCAGTGTCTTACAATAGCTTTACACCCTTACATCTTTAAATCTTTATATCTTTACATCTTTACATGGCATCTGAATCGAGCTAACAACAGCTCACAGCAGGCTAGCAGACAACTTATTTCCTGTCATGTCAGCCTCATTTCTTCTTTTACATTTATATTGCATTATTATTACATTATCATGGAAGTTGTTGATTATCCATCCATCCATCCATTTTCCTACACCCTTGTCCCTTAATGGGGTCGGGAGGTGCTGGTGCCTATCTCCAGCTGGCGTTCCGGGCGAGGGGCGGGGTACGCCCTGGACAGGTCGCCAGTCTGTCGCAGGGCAACACAGAGACACACACAGGACAAACAACCATGCACACACATACTCACACCTAGGGGCAATTTAGACAGACCAATTAACCTGACAGTCATGTTTTTGGACTGTGGGAGGAAACCGGAGTACCCGGAGAAAACCCACCATGCACAGGGAGAACATGCAAACTCCATGCAGAAAGGCCGGGGCCGGGAATCGAACCCAGAACCTTCTTGCTGCAAGGCAACAGCTCTGTTGTTGATTATTTAAACTGAAAAATGTGGTAGGTTACAGTCGGCAATATGCAAAGCAAAACTGAAAATGTTTGAAGTTTGCAGTTAGAGAAAATGTCTGCGTGTCTTGAGATGTTTTTCAATGTAATTTTAAAAATGTTTATTTTATTTTCAATATATTTATGTTGTTGAATATTACAATGCCTGCACTTTAGGACGCTCCACTGATCAGAAACACTTAATATTAATATAGTAAACATCCTTAAACATCCTTAAAGTTCAAATATGAAAAAGGCTTAACACTTCTTAAAGTTTTCATGAACTAATGTGAACATGAAAACAACCGTTTTAACATGTCAGAGGTACTTTTTATCTGACAAGCTCTTTTTTGTACTGATTAATTTAGATATTTCTGAAATAAATTAGTTAACGCTGGACAACAGATTAAAAGGGGTTTCCTCACTAGAACCAGAAGGTCAGAGCGGACCAGAAAGTCCTTCCACCACGGCTCCCTCAGAGAACAGACTTTAAAATACTGCAATTAGTTTAAAAACCAAAGAACTGTTTAGCACCACAATACATTAAAGATCTGCTGCTGTTGTATCAACCTTCGAAGAACCAGAACCAAACATGGAAAAGCAGCATTCAGTTTTTACAATCCTCTGATCTGGAACAAACTTCCAGAAAACTGCAAAACAGTTGAAACACTGAGATCCTTAAATCAAGGCTAAAACCCGACTAGAGTTACAATAACTTTAGCATTGATCAGTATATTTGATGTATATTTGTTTGATTGTATTTGACAAATATAATGTTCCTGCTAGTTTCCTAATTGGTGACTTAACAATGTGTTGTGGTGTAAAGCATTTTGAACTGTCTTGTTGCTAAAACAACAGATTATCAGACTTCATATGTAAAATGTGTTGAGAGCCATGCATGCTTTTCTTTTGATTCTGACATTTATGGGCTGCCTTGTTTTTGTTTTATCACTTAGAAAACAAGCAGAATGCATAGAAATGTGTGGCTGTAATGTCACAAAAACATAATATTTAGTTGCTATATTTAGGATCTGAACTGTTTAGGAAATTTATGATTGAATGATTTTTGTTTCATTTCAAGTTTTCTAACTTCAACTCTAAATGGAAAGTTTCTATATCTGTGTAAGAATAATCAAATGTTACGACATTCTTTAACCTCATGCTGCAGAACTACAAGATAAAATCAGTTTTTCATCATCTTGCATAAATGTAGTAAATACACAGAAAGCAAACAAAATGGATTTTGGATTCGCGTTTGACTTCTTCCTGATCTAACATGAATGTCTTTATCTCGACTAAGTCACACACTTTAAAATCTTTATTACATCTATTTTTTTCTCATTTCCTGATGCCTTCTGATAACATGAAACAGGATGCTGATCATTTTTTAACCCCTCACAAATATTATCTATCCTCTGTAAGAATATTAATAGTTTGACATTTCTCTGATGTAATGTGACATTCGACTCCGTTGATGGCTTCGGCTTCCACTGCTCTGCTGAAACGTCTTCAGGCTTTAAAACGGACGTTTGTCTGGTGTCAGGAATATCACAGAAAACCATGAAATACAGACAAACTGACAGACGTGAGCTAAGAATAATTATTGTTGTTATCATTTTATTAACAAAGAAAATGTTTAATGAAAAAAATACCTGGATTAAACCATCATCAAAAGATCACAGATTTATTTTAAATACAATCACAATAGAAATATTAAGTTGCCGGGTTAATGTATTAATATTATTATTATTTTTCAAAAAATGTTTTTAGTCACCAATTAGTGTGTATATAGTAAACATTACAAAGTGACAAAAATCAAGTAGGGGTATTGATGTCCAAAATAATTAACCCGATAACAGAAGGAGGAAAATCAATAAAAATAAAATAACCAAACAAACAACAAAAACACAAGCAGACAAATGAGGAGCTTTACATTAAAATGAATATTTTGAAAAACAAGAATGAGAATAATAATGAATGAACATAATGAATTGGCGTCACAACAAAAATTTAAGTTTTTATAACACGTTATAAAATATAAATTTTTAGACATTTAATGTTATATATATGAAATATTAAAAATTATAAAATATTCCAAAATGAATTTTGGAATAACATTTTGATTGTTCCTTATTATTATTTTTTTTTCATGAATCTGAATTTGAAGTTAAATGAAGTGTTTTCCATGTTTTATGTTGCATTTTGATTGTGGTGAAACAAATAAGAATAATTAAATAATCTTAACTTTAATGTTATGTCAGTTTTTAAGGTTTAGTGCTTACCTGTTGTTTTTCCAGATACCCCCAAAAAGATTTTTATTTTATGGTTCTTGAGTTCATAATTAGCATCTCTTTCATATCGTAAATGTCAATATCTTAATTTAATCACACATGCAATGTTTGTTTAGACAAAAACAGACTGACTTTTATGTATTCATGCTTTATTTCCAATAATCCATAAATTGAGTATAAACCATGAATTAGTGCAGAAAAATAATAATAAATCTATATTGTTTAGTCTTACACAAATAGCAAAAATGTTGTTAGCTGCAGAACAAAAGCAATATAATAAAAAAATAGTTAGTCGATCAATAAATTACAACTCTGTATCAGATGTGTTCCATTGTCTGTTTGTATTGTTTTCATAAATGTTAATAAATGATCTGTGTCTATGTGTTGAATTTATTACCTAACTTTGTTAAATCTTCATAAGGTCTGCTGGGCCTGGATTTTTCACATTCTCACATCTCAAGTCATTTATCATCACAAAGTTATGCTTGACATTTAGAGTTTTGTATACATTATATGACGTTTGAGTTATGTTAAATTTGTCTGCACATTTTTGTGTAAAAACAACAGCTAAAAAAGTTTGTATGTTTTTCATCCAAGCTGCATCTAAGTGTTAAAAGAAGGGCCGTCTGCTGCTCACAGGCACGTTGGCGGGCGTTTCCTCGTCAGTATAAAGTGGAGCAGATCATCATCAGACCTCAGTCGCTTTGCGCCGTGGCGACGATGTGGTTCCTCCTTCTGCTCCTCCACACCTTCGCTCACTTTGGGCCGGTGAACTCAGCAGGTGAGTTACCATTTTATTTTTACATTTCATTTGTCACAGACGTTACACTTGATCTTGAATTTGCAAGAGTATTTATTTTCATATGACACTGGTTTCTAGAGCAGATATCATGGTACACTTGAAATGAGACAAAACCGACTTACAAGGAATTTCCCAGCAAGATGCTGGAAAGTTTCTTTCAAGTCAATAATTCCTTAATATTGATGAAAAAGTACTAGTACCTTTGGCTGTTTATTTCACTTCTAACATTGGAACAATGTCTTGTTATAAGTGACCATAAACATCATATTACATACCATAATTCTTATTTGGCTGTCTTTTTTTTTAACAGTACTTTTTTTTTTCTTTTGTCACTTTCAGTTATTATTTCAGTTATGTGAGTTTTTTTAATTTATTTTTATTATTTCAGTTGATATTAAAACATATTCAGTCACAAGCAGAAGTTTAGATTCGTTTAGATCCTGATGGGCCCAAACCGATGGGCCCTATCATTAAATTTTGGGCATTTTTGATGCATTTGAACAAGTCAGTATTCAAATATATACAAACATTAAATATGAATATTTGGTTCAACTTTAGATCTTCTGTCAAGAAGTGAGCTCAAATATTCAGCCTGAATTATAGAAGAAAAATTACTGGCTACAAAAAGTCGATTCTAAGTGACATTTGAGAAAAAGTGTTGTCGGGTTCCTGTGGTTATGCACAAATCACATATGGAGGCCTGAGTCCTTGATCCGGCCGTCGCCGGTTTGATTCCCGGCCTGATGACTTTTGCCACATGTCTCCCACTCTCTCATTACCCACTTTCCTGTTTAACTACTTTCAATACAGGCCACCAGAGCCAATAAAATCTTTGAAAAAATAAAAAAATAAAATTTTTATCTGAGGTCTGTATACATCTTGAAGCATGTATGTATAATTTCTGACTGTACATATTACAGATAGCACAAAATAAATTCAAACATATGTACAGAGACCATTTTTATTTATTTATTACATTGGTTTCTTGTATAATAATTTCACCGAACAAAAAAAAATATAAAAAATAGAAAAGTTTCATATTAAACCTAAACCGATCAAACTTATTTCCCATGTATTTATCTCAGGACTAACTATTTAGCTAATTAGCCAAGTCACTTGCCAATTTGACATGTTGTACTGTGAAAGTGAGAGTTTATTGCTTCAAAAGGCTATTATTTTCTGCAAATAATTTAATTTAAAATAAACAATGAAATGTCTAGTAATGAAACCTAAAGCTTGCCGGCATATTGGCTGAGTTTTATTTACTTATTTTTTATTTAATTATTTTATAATTTTCTTGTTTGTCACTAATCAGTCAAGCTCTAACATTTCAGTGAACACACAAAAAAAATATCTGAAACAATAATCTTCAAGGAAGTAAGTCAAATTTAATTAGTGTAAGGATACGTTTTGAGGTGTGGAAGTTTTATGGAGAGGGTTTAAAAAAAACAACACACTAATTAAACCAAAAAAAGTTTTTTAATCCTCTGATATTTATAATAAATTGGTTTTGTGTAAAAATGTCTCCACTCTTTGCTAATCCATCTATCCATGTATCCACCGTCTTTATGAATAATATTCAATATTCAAATTGTTTTTTTTGCTTCGAACAAAATATTTTGTTAGAAAGATAGATTATTACCTGAGACCTTCAAACTACGTATTTAGTAAGATAAAACCAAATATTTAGCTACCGTAGCTTCAAACTAAGTATAAACATGCCTACTATTCTGACTTGACTTGCAGATGGATGAAAACTTCTGACTGGTGCAGAACAAAGATTAGTTTTGAACATGATGCTGATGTGTGATGCTGCCTCTCTCAGACAAATGCTTTTCTGCTTCATAAACCTCTCATTCTTAAACCAGATGCTAAACAAGGGAAAATCATCCTACGCAACGAAAATGTGAAGGATATGTCCTTCACAGCAAACCCCTGTGAAGGACATGTGGAGGTTTATTACGACAACAAAATGGGCTATGTTGGAGATAAAAATTGGAACGATAAAACTGAAGGAGTGGTGTGCAGAACCACTCACTGTGGAAAACCAGTGGCAAAATCAAACGTGTACAGGTCCTACAGCCGCCCAGTCTGGCTGAATGAACTGGAGTGCAAAGGGAACGAACAAAGTCTGTGGGACTGTGACGGTTGGCCCGGTCCAAACATCAGCTTTTACAGAAAGCCCACGGTGAAAAAGGTCAAATGTTCACGTAAGTCTCTAATAATTCACATTACACGTATCCATGAACAACATAACCAACAAATTCTGTTTCAAAATGCTGAAAGTGTTTTTAACCTTTTTTAGATGATATCAGCTTTCACTTGGAACAACATAAGTGTGAAGGAGCGGTCAAGTACACAATTCAGTCATCTGACCCCAATGAACATGAAACTGGTTACATCTGCAGTGAGGGGTTTGGTAAGAGCTCAACCTGAGATCCTCACAGTAAAACATGATTCTGTAAAAGAGTTCAAAGGAAAAATTGACTCGTTTTGAGTGGGAGGATCTGGGTCTGTTACGCTGTGGAGAAAGTTAACGTCACACTGTATCCTCATTTCTTTTTATTCTAATTCACATTTCACAATGATGGCCTAAGTAATTTTTTATTTTATTTTATTTTTTTTTGCCAAAAGTGATTTTATTTCCCCCCCTCCAACATCACTTTTGATAATTTTGAGTGGGCTATTTTTCTTAGATATTATTTGTTGAAGTCGTATAAGACATACTCTGAGTAAATAGTTAATCCTGTGAGTATAAAAGTTTGTTTAATCACAGGATTAAACTAACTGACTCACCATTCAAGAGAATTGGGCATGAAATGACCGACAAAGGTTCCAAAGGGAACAACCAAACCCCAAAGCTGCCCAAAACAAAATTCACACTTTTATGTTTACAAGTATAAATGTTTATTTGATCAGAAGCAACAAGAACATCATGAAAAGTTCAAGTGAAATTTCTTCAGTATGTATTTTCTTTTATTATTTATATCAAAGACAACGTCGTAATTTCAAACTCATCTTAATAATTTTTACATTTGGAGAAAACGTGAAACGATCACTTTAACTGCCTAACATTTTCCTGACATTTTTGCAGTAGAGTTTTTGACAGATGTGACGAAGCTTCTCAGGGATTTTGTGTTTTTAATATTTTCTTTGCACTCTTCTTCTGCTCTGGCAGCCTTGCTCTTAAAATAATACTTTATGATCACGCAAAAATGAATCACTTTTGAACGTTTCTTTCTTTCTATAATTATTTTCATGAATGCAGAAGAAAATGATGCCGCACATTTGTGCAAAAGCATTCCTGGCTGTGGGAAGGACGGAAAAAAGGTGACATCTCAGTGGATGATGACTGAAGCATTTAAGGGGCCATTCAAAAAGATAAACTGTGCAGGCATTAAGAACGTTACACATCTGTGGCAGTGCATCGAATCACATCCCTCAGGATGCAGTTTGCCTGCAGCGGTCAGTTGTACAGGTAACAAACATTGTGTGATTCCAACATCATCTGTGCAACTGTTGTGAGACTGAAGTGGCTGTAAATCCTTTGACTTGTTTTCAGTCCACAAAAGATTGCAGCTGATAGGAAACACTTCCAACGTTTGCTCTGGGCAACTGCAAGAGGAGGAGGAGGACGGCAAGTGGGAAAAATCCAAAAATGAAAAGATTCCTGACTTGTGTAAGAAACTGCACTGCGGTGCCGCTAAACCCCCTGAACAGATCGCCACAAACGGCTCTGTGCATTGCCCAGGTAATCCAGTTAATATTTAATATATAGCAAAGTAGTTTTATGATTTATGATTTTGGGATCAGTTTCCTTCCTGCTCATTTATGATTTGTTGAAAATAATAAATTATATGAGCTGCATTTTGAACTTATTTCCTTTTTTAATTTATTTTTCTTTCTAAACACAGACAAAGTGAAAGTTGTTCTGACAGATAACATTAACAGAAATACCATGTGTTATGGCTACGTCAAAATACAAACGGGTGATGATAAAAAAAATTATGTTTGTGGTGAAGACTGGACTGAGAAGGAATCTAATATGGTCTGCAAAGAACTGAATTGTGGGAAGGTGAGTCTTCGGGGTTAACTTGCTGGCCTCTGTCATCATTTCGATTGATACAGAGAAGCCCTAACATATTCATAACCCTGATAGATTAAGGTTGACCGTGATATTCGTTGTGTTCAGCTCATTCCTTTCAACTGAAACCAATATTAATGCTTTAGAGCAACTCAGGAAGAGTCTAAACTTAAACCTGATAGAGAATCTGATCAACATCAGGACCTTCAAATACTTGAGGTCTTATATTTCTCCTATATTTGGCACATTAGTCTTTGCTATCCAGATGATATGTCTGTATATCAGTGAAAACTAGCACTGAATACTGAGAAGGGCATTAATAATTTTGACAGGCCATTTTCTAAAAATACATAAGTAGGTTAAATTATTTGTTTAATCGGGATTTTTAAGGCTTAATAAAAAACCTAAAAAGTCTCATTGTCGTTGAATATGACTTTTCCAAGCCATCACTGTTCATTGAAGCATCAGCAGAGTCAACATATTCTTTGAAAGATTATTTTCTTCATTACATGTTATTCTTTTGTGTTTTGAAACAATCAACCTCTTTGTCTTTTCTGTTTATTAAAAGCTCCTGAAAGTTGTCATTACATTTCTTTTCAGGTGATTAAGGAGTTGAAAACCATAAACAGAAACAATGGGATAATGAACCATGTGAATTGCGCAGGCAGTGAGTCCTCCCTGTGGTACTGCAGAGCCGAACATCGCAGCCAAGTGTGCAAATCTGTTCCCTACGTTGTCTGTAAAGGTGGGACTGTCGATCAAGAAGCTTTGAAGCAACTCAGTGACGTCTCTGGCTGTCTAAAGATGGTTTTCAGTGCTTTAGTCTCTGTTTTCCTCTCGGTTTCAGGTAGTCAAAACGTCAGACTGCAGGATGGCCCTGGAAAGTGTGCTGGTAGATTGGAAGTTATGGAGGAAGGCCAGTGGAAAAGGGTCAGTAAGGAAAACTGGGATGGCAGTTATACAAAACGCGCCTGTAAGCAGTTGGGCTGTGGGGATGACGGAGAAGACAAATCGGATTCTGATGAATTCAGTCAGGGCACTGGTGAAATGCTGACCTTCAGGTGTCAAGAGGCTGATAAAAACCTGACTGACTGTACAGCCACAGCCACTAAAACCAACAATCAAAATAGGAATGAGAAAGTAGTGCAGCTAATTTGCAATGGTGAGTTTTTATCCCCCCTTTTTCTGTTTGTTAATTTAACACTTTAACACTTTTACTACCAGAAACATTCCCAGATGTTTCTGGTAGCAACAATAGAATGTTAAATATTTACAGAAACGATGCAGAAAGCAAAGTGAAAATAACCAAGGGACCATTTGAACCCCAGTTTAATTTAACTTATGGGGCCCATTTCAAATTCCACAAATTCCGGTGTTAGAGTGGAATTTCAAATTCCACTCTAACACCGCCGCTGATATTTTCAATTCTTGATCATTTTTAACATTTACAATAACATAAATTATTTGATCAAAGAGTTGTAGTTACTTCATTCATCCAATTTACCAGAGAAAATAGTTCAATATCTCTTTAAAACTGTATGTAGTATGTAACTTTTACAAAAATATGTTTTTAACATGACTATAAAAATGATCAGTATGTGGTGACAGTATCATAGGAGACAGATAATTCTCAGCCTTCTCCCAGTGCTAATTGTAATAATACACCAGAAACCAAGAGGAGGGTCTTAGTGCTGTCAATCACTCTCGTACCCACCCCTCCCCTTTGATATCCAGTGTAGAGTGGAATATCTGTGAAACTGAATCCAAAGTATTAGTTTCAGTGAGAAAATATTTTGATTACTGTTATTATTACAATATTTGTGGGACAAAGGTTGAACTTTTTAACACCTTCATTAAATGCACTGCTACTTAGATATAATGTACAGGTGTTTCTTTACGACATATTAGGATTGCAATTAAAGGAGCAGTATTATATTAAATTGAGCTTCATATCATGCCATAATGATATTTCCTCAACAAAAACATAACTGGAGTATTACTTTGATTCTTTCATACGTGTTATTCTTTCATGGCAACCATCCAGCTGTGCATAACATCTGGGTGGACCTTGTCCTGCCTTGGAGATGCAGCTCAGATGCCTCACACAGCTGCCCTCCCCTGCAACTCCCCCACTCAGCTCCTTCAGACTAGCCAGCATGTATTAGCAAACACCTGGTGGAACTGTGTCTGCTGAGCTCAGTGTCACTCTGATATAAACTTTGTTAAAGGATAAACAGAGGAGGGATGTTGTGACGACTTCTTCAAGGCAGAGTTTCAGAAAGAGCAAGAGATTTTAAAGTTGATATGTGAAACATTTTTATAATTTCTATGGAAAATACATAATAATGCCCCTTTAACAGAAGCCATAATTTAATTGACATAATGAGAAACATGTTTTCATTTGAGGAAGCTAATCAAATGATTAGTTTTAACTGAAGGCAATTTCAGTTAAATATTTGCAAGGTTTGATCTGAAAGAAGCTACAGCAGCACTTCCTTCATGGCTCTTGTCTTTGTTTGCACAGAAAACAAGTTGCTGTTTCTGGATGGACCCCAATCATGTTCTGGCAATGTGACAGTCGAGTACAAAGAAGAACTCTATTATCTCTCAGGGTCAAGAGAAACATGGAATGAAGACTTAGCCAACAAAGTGTGCCAGCAGATGCACTGTGGGAACGCGAAAAGTCACAACCAGAGTTATATCAGAGACAAAAATCGCATGTGGAACGAGTCATTTATCTGCTCATCTGATAAGAAGTCAATCTTTGACTGCAACAAAACACAAATTAACCCAAATAATCCAACTATTGCTCACGTGGAATGTGAAGGTAATCCAAATGCTATTAGCCTGTACTGAATTTGTTTTTTGGTGGAACTTTTAGAAAAAAATTAAGCTTTTATTCTTTGTTTTCCACACCACAATAGGAAATATTACAGTGACTTTGCAGCGCGGGTGCTGGGGAAAGGTCAGCATTTCTACAGGAAGTGAGACTGGTTTTGTAAGTGAAGAGCACTGGTCAGATACGCTGTCCAAGGAGCTGTGTAAAGAACTCGACTGTGGGACTGAAATTCTACGACCCACAAAGCCTGATACCAGCGGTGAAATTAAGTTCAAAAGTCTGTTTAAAATGAAACATAGCATCAACATGAGGCAGTATAGCATAGTTAAAATGGAGATGAATCCAGAATCCAAAAGGAATACAGAATCCAGGAAACCTGCCTATGTTGTTTGTAAAGGTATTGGCTTGTATTTTTATATATCGGCGTATATATATATATATATATATATATATATATATATATATATATATATATATATATATATATATATATATATGTATATGTTAAAACTGGTAGTATATATTGTTTTGTTTTTGCAAAATTGAAACAAAAATGCCCGTTTTTGTTTCAGGCAGCATTAAGCCAAGATTTAATGAAAGCGATAATCAGCGTCACAAATGTTCTGGAAACGTTGAGGTGTTTTACGAAGACCAATGGTTGCCTGTGAGTAAAAAGACTCTCGACAACAAGGAAACTCAAAATATCATCTGTGCGGAGCTGCAATGCGGCGACGGTCTGGACACAAAGGTCTTCTTTGGGCCTAGACCAACAGTAAATCATGTCGTCACAATACAGGAATGTTCACAAAACACAATAGCCAAATGTAATGTTGTCACAGCCGAGATATCTAGAAGCAACAGCCAGACTTCAGACCTTGGAGGCCTCCGCTGCTCCAGTTAGTGTGATTCTTCTTTGCTTCAAAACATTTATGTTTGAAGATTTTTTGGCTGTGCTCTCATATGACTCCTGTTTGTCTTAGACTGGAAGACTTTGGCATTGGAAGTGGAGGATGTCTGTAAAGGAGACCTGGTTGTTTACTCCAACAAGGAATCTGAGCCCAAAAGAAAATTTGTCTCCAGTCAAAATTTGACACAAGTTGAGGGGCAGAAACTTTGTGATGCTATGAAGTGCGGGAAGTACATAGGATTCAACTCAACTGAACTCCTCAAAGCTGACAATTTTTATGAAGGAATTTTTAAATGCAATGAATCTAAAAATATCTGGGATTGTGAGACACAGAAACAGCAACAAGATCAGAAGGAAACAGCAAAACTCTTCATTGAATGCAAAGGTAAGCTTTATTTTGTGCCGGATTATTCTTTAATAATTACAGCCTCACTGACAGTGTTAGAAACGTAGCTGTGAAAATAAACCATGATGGAAACAGAGGCTACAGATAAATTCTACGGGATTTTTGTTTCTCACCAACTACATTTTATTTTTAGGAAAAATCTGCAGTCAAATGTTAATGTCACTATTGAAGCTACAGTTCACCTTCAGTTTTGTGTAAACTTCAATTGTGATACTTCCTCTGCTTCTATTAAGAACTAAATGGCTGATGGTCATTTGGCTTACTTACAGATTCCTTCTATTTTGTCACTATTCAATATTTCTGATCAAGCACATTTTAAAAATCAGACAAAGATACCTAAGTTATTACAAAGGGTATTTTTCAAAGGATGATTTTTATTTATTAAACTTGTAGAACTGGATGTTTAGTTGACACAGTTGATGCTTTCCTGTCTGCTCTTCAATCAGAACGAATATCAGTTTGTCTTTTTCTGCTTTTGCTTACAGATGAACCAGTTGTTAAGCTTTCAGCGAGAGGAGAACTATCAATAGACAATGTTTTGGTCTGCAGCAGTTACTGGAAAGAGGAATATTCTCACATGGTTTGCCAACAGCTGGGAAAAGGCAATGCCATTCCTAATCTGAGTAAAAACCAAGGTAAAACTCCTACGGATTCCTACCACGTCCACTGTGAGAAGCACAATTACCTCATTGGTCAGTGCCAACGAACCAAAGGGAAATGCTACGAAGGGCCCGTATCTATCTACTGCAGCCGTAAGTGTTCATCCACCCTATTTATTTATTTATTTACTTTTCTTCTTTGAGAATTTACTTCTATACTAAATGACATGTGAAATGCTTGTTTTGTGTTCTTAGTGCACTGGAAAAGTCAATTTTATATGGCCTGCTGCAAGATCTGAAAGAATATTTATTCATCATTATGATATTTATGTACTAACAAATTCAGTTCAGATTATCTGGTGGAAAGGAACAGATTATTTTTGCTACATTCTACTGAAGGACATGTCAAATATATGTTTTTTTAATATATATATTTTTGTCAGACAGAACTCAAGACTACGTTTTCTCTCATGTCTTAAGTTTCCAACAAGTTTTTAAAATTTTATTTGACTTCATATCTTTGTGAATTGCAGGTGACATGGAGTTTAACACAACAGAGCGATGTGGTGGTGTGCTACGTATCAAATATCAGGAAACCTCAAAACAACCATGGATGGAAGTGTGCCCATTCATTCCAGAAGATTTATCAAATAAGTTGTGCAACAAATTAAGCTGTGGAGATTTTGATAAAAACAAGAAAAAAGACAAAAAGCAGGTAAATCTTCAAGCCTGTAAATATTTGGACAGGTATTTGAATCTTGCTAATTTCACATAAAATAAAGTTAATCTTATTAAGACTGGGAAAACTTTGTAAGTTTAAAAGTATAATCACATATGAATAAAACTGAAGTTTTATTTTTTACAAGACCAAAGTGGAACAAAGTCTGGTCTGCGACAGTTCCTACAAAGACGTGCGCTACTGCGTCTTAAACGAGACCTGTCAAAATCCTACTTCCTTTTACTGTCAAGGTAACTACAGCAGAGGACAAATATTCACTGGTCACTTTTCGCATTTCATTGCAATATTCACATTTTCTCTCAGCTGTGATGCAAAGATGGAGGAAAGGAAATAACATCTCATGGCCTTCCTTCTGATTCCTGTTCTGATTTCAGGTTACCGGGAGCCACCAACATCATCCCCCCCAAGAGAACCAACAGATCCAGTTCCTATTATTGTTGGAGTGCTAATTGTTCTTATCCTGGTTGCATTGATTGTGATATTTGCGCGATACCGCATTAATAGGAGAAACAGGAAATCCATGATGCCATGTAAGTACTCTGAAACCATTTCCACTAAATGCTCAGTAGTTGTTTTTATCCACTAAAACAACAACTCTGTCTGAGCCCAAGTCAGAGTTTGAACCATTGGAGGACAAAGGTGTGCTGCAGTGTGTTTCCTCTAGGGGGCAGTCTGTCTTCATGACTCCTGAAATCGGACCTCGGCGTAATGTCTAAGAAAACACAATGAATTGTTCTCAGAGTTGTTAAATGAGCAGAACGTCAGTAAAGGGCTCTGTTGGTTACATTCACCATAAACCAACTCTACATAGAAACAGAGGCAGGAATCTTATATTAGAAACAAAGCTGCTTATTAAAAAAGAGTCTGTCTGAAGATTTTTCTTATGAGTTCCCCTTCTATATAGGTAAATGTAAAGTTAACATTGCACATACAATTCAAATTAAAACCTGAAGAGAAAAAAAATCTAAATTATTTCTAAAGTGAGTAACAACAGACACTGGACTGGTCAAAAACAGCTGAGTTGGCCTTTATTTACAAAATCAAATATTTACTGGATGAAGTGAAAATGATTTAGCTTTCTTGTGAATTACTATCAGGGTCATGCTGTCATAATTATGAGAGTAATTTTGAACTAGTACGAGAATAAAGTCGTAATAATATGAGAATAAAGAAAATAATAATAGTACAGGAATAAAGTTTATTCCTAAAATATTATGGCTTTATTCTTGTATTATTAAGATTTTATTCTCCTACGACTGTATTGTTGTGGTATTATGACTTTATCATAATAATACCATGATTTTATTATTATCGTAATATTATGACTTTATTCTCTTAATTTCATTACTGTAATTTTATAACTTATTTTTTCATTTTTTCTTAGTCATAATTGGTCTATATTTAGATGCATAACTAATATTTTTGATAACTGCTATTCCTCTATGTTGTCTGCTGTCAAACTGCTATCTCAGCTATTCCAGTCCCCGATGATTTGACTAGACTCCACAGTCCCTCTGCATTTCTCGGCTTTGATGCCACCTGCCTGGTTTTCTGTCACATTACGGTTCAGGGCTTGTTGTGCTGAAACCAAGATGTCGCTCGCTTACGGCTGTGTTTGGAGTCATTAATTGTGTTTCCATCAACACTTTTTTAATGCACATTTTGAAGTATTTCATTAGAAAATAATGAAATACTTCTCAGAATTCTGAGAGATGGAAAATTAATTAACCTGTTTATTATAAATAAGAGACTGAGATTATTTCGCAATCTCTTATTTCTCAGAGTTTTGTGAAATAACTTTTTCAATCTCGTAAAAATGTTGGAGGTGGTTTTTGGCTTTTCTGAAAAAGTGCTAAGAAGCTAAAGTAGAGATGGAAACACATTTGTCAAATAAGTTCTGATGTAGTGAACGCTAACCACCTTCAGGTGGGTCTGTGTCAAGAGACTCAGAAAAATGTCATGGCCTAAACCTCCAGCTCCAGTTTGAGTGATTCAATCTAGTTTGTGACGTTTATATCTCATTTCTTACAGCGACAAAACAACTACATGCAAACTGACAAAATTACCCATTAGTTGATTGGCTCCAAATCAGGGATGGGAATGGACCTAACTCATGTTTTTCTTTTTGGCAACATTTTAAAGGTTCATTCAAGAATTCACCTAAGAATCAGATGGAAATGTAGCTGCTGCTGTATTTCCTCTTCAGAATGAGGCAACATGCTATTACTACAGCTTAAATTCAGTGCTTGATCCAAAAACAAGAATTTTGTTTTCATCTTTCACAAATGATGCCTACCGTCTGTTTGGGCCAGTTATTGTGTTTCTCAAAAACAATGTTTGTGCCCTTCTTTTAAAGTACAAAGAAGTATTTTAGTTTTGCCAACATTCTATTTGTATTGTTTTTTTCTTTGGTGGTGAGAGTCATGAGTCATTTAGTCATTTTTCAACAGTGGAACTTTGTGAAAGCAGGTTGCTGACGTTGGACTGTGATTACTTTGAACTCAGTGGTCAATTTGGGCATTTGAGTCTTCTGACAGGTGTTTCCATTTATGTTTTTTTTTTTAGTGTTTTAAAATCTATCAGTAAATTTCTGACCTATTTCTAAAGCAGCAGATATGGAAGAAGCAGACTGGGATAGTGGAGAGTATGAAGACGTCGACAAATCAGATGAAATGGGAAGCTTCAATCGTGGCAGTAAGTACAACTAAACAGTTCATTTCAATAGATTTTAACTTATTTATCTTTGAAATTTTGAAACAAAGAAGAATGGCTTATGAACGGCCATTAATATTCAATCGGCAGACATTTTGCTTCCTCTGAGTTCTGAGTTTTTAATGTAGGATTCAGATCCGACTCAGACGTGGAGAGGGAGAGAGATGTGGAGAGCAACAGGTCCTACAACTATGACGATGTGGATGAGGTCAACGAGGCTCAGCCTCTCACACCTCAGGGCTCCATGGTCCGAGCCGCTAAAGACCAAGACCTGCAAGACAGGCTTGATAAGCCAAGCGATGGAAAGTTTTCATCCGGTTTCAGTCATCATTTCAATACGCTGAATTCACCTGGCTGACTGCTAGCTGTTTGTCTTTGAACAGACGGTGTGACTTACGAAGTGGAAGACTCGCAGGAAAACTACGACGACATCGATGCCAGCCCTGAGAACGCCAAAACCACGGCTGAAGTCCATGACGGGCCCAAGCCTGTGTCCGATGGCGATGAAGAGGAACCTAAGGACCAGTTACAGAAAAATGAAGACATTTTTCAGGACGGGTGAGCCTGAGCTGGGCGAAAATTCAAATCAAATATAATTCTGGTAAAAGACAAAATGGATGACCCCAAAAACCTGTCTTCAGTTTAACATGAAAATTAACAATAATGCAGAATGTTGAAAAGCTGATTGCATTTCTGGGAAGAATTATAGACAAACTGAAACTTTTGTATCTTCAAATTATGTATATCATACCAGAAGTTGCACAACTGATTAGTTTAATACCTTACATTAGAGATTTATTTACAACAAAGTATTAGATCCAGGCTAAGATGTTTTTAAAGTCAGTATAAAGTATAAAGTCATACTATTGCCAGAATAAAGTCATGATAGTAGGAAAATGAATCAGTAATTTTATGAAAACTTATAAACCAAAAATAATAAGTTAAAATGAAAAATGTTGCTCATCTTGTGAAGTTATGCGTTGGCATCGGTTTTACAAATAAGGAAATATTTCATCTTTTAACACATCACTGAACTAGCTGAGTTGGTCGCTTGACTAGCTGACTGCATCATAGCTCATTAAACATTTATCTCATAATGATTTTATTTTCATAACATTGAGACTTTATTTTCATATTATTATGACTTTATTCTGGTGATTAAAAAGATAAAATGTCAGTCTGGCACATAAAACTCTCTCCTACTTATTAAGTGCTTTACCTTTTAGCAATATTAAAATGTAATTCAAACAATAAAAATGAGATAAACAGAAAATAATAATACAGTACGTAATACACAATAACAGTATATGTTTTAATTTTATTGTGCATTCACATGAGTTACATCTATTACCCCACAACATATTTATCTTTTCTTAATATTAATACATTCTTATTGTGCGATTTTTACTCAACTGCATAAACTTACTGTAATAAATGCTACAATATTTCTAAACATTTTACTGAGAATATGCTACTGAAATATTAGATTCCTTATTATTTATTCTGGTTTTGACCACATCTGTGGCAGTGGTGTCAGTGTTTTCTCTGCTTTATCATACTAGCTGTGAAGAGTGAGAGGTAGACTGAGAACTTGTTGGTGTTCATTGATAATCCTTCCCTGTTAGTTTGTTCCTGTTCTGGAGGTTTGCTGCATTCAGTGAGATTAGACTGTAAAAAAGAAACAACTAGCTAGTTTTGCTAGTTCCTTCTCACTGTAAGGGAATGTGCTATATTTAGCTAACTGCTAGGAGTGCCAGTGTTGGTTAGTTAGTTAGTTAGTTAGTTAGTTAGTTAGTTAGTTAGTTAGTTAGTTAGTTAGTTAGTTAGTTAGTTAGTTAGTTAGTTAGTTAGTTACAGTTATATCTTGTACTTTAGTGAAGTTATTGGAGCAGGTCATATTTTGTTTAATTTCAACTGTAAATACATGTAAAAATCCAGCACATATATAAAATTCCTTTTATTTTTTTTCTATTTTAAAGATTACTTAGATTTTTCAAAGTTGTGTTTTAGACAAGCTTTTAATTACAACTGTAAAATTTTATGTTTGTTTTAAAAAAACTCATTGCAAACTTTTACCTGTATTGTAGTTTTGCTATGTGTTTTTATGACTGCTTTAGGCTCACTCGTTGTATTATATTCCTCATATACAATATATCCACTTCATATATTTTATCTTTGTGGTAAGCAAGCTGTTTGACTGATAAACTGAAATAAAAGTCATATTTAGCACGTCTCAGCTCTTCATATGAACAGTTTTGTGCTTATTCTGAGGTTTTCTGTGCTGTAATCTTCGGCACCGGATGGAGCACCTCAGATTCTGCAGCTTTCTTTGGAAGCAGCTTAGATGTTGAGTATCAAACTGTATGTTTAGTAGATCTTATATAGTTTGATACACAGCACAATAAGCTGTTTTATCCAACAGACATCTAATTTTTTATTATTGTTTTACGGTAAGTATAACTCATACTACAGCTGTTGTCTGTTTTTTAAAAAATCACAATAAGATTTTGTTTTGTGTTGAACCTTAAAGGGGCAGTATTATGTAAAACCTACTTTTTTGAGCTGTACATCATTTTATAATGTTATGTTTGATTCTTTTATACTTATTTGGGAAATGGCAACTCTTCAGCTGAGTGAAGTGCCTGGTTGGACCGAGCGCCGCCTTCCGGATGCAGCTTCTCCTCAGAGCTGCAGTTTCCAACCTTGTGAGTTTCCACCTCATACAGCCAGCAGTCCCCCAGTCAGCTCCTTCAGACTAGCCAGCAGCAATTAGCCAACCCCTTGGTGGAGTGGAACTCTGCATTGAAGGTCGTGTGTCAAAAGGAGTAAGTGTCTGTTTTTAAAGCAACAGAGGTCCAATTTCAAGGCATTAATTTACAAAGTCACATTTCCTTTTGGTCATATTTGTTTAACAACTAAAGTTAACACAGTTATTAATGGTGCCGTAAAAAGGCACTTTGTGCCTGAAAAACATAATACTGCACTTGTAACTTTTTCAACAACCCATTCTCTCCAATAGCTACACAAAAGCAGTTGCAGTCTTCAAATGTTTCAAAGAGTACCACCATCCGTCAGGCAGTGACAGATCTGCAGGAGTCTGATATGTTTAGCGAGAACAGAGCCAAGAGCCTCTGAGATCACTGAGGCTCTGATGTATCCACAGGGACTCATTTGTATCCACCGGCCCTCAAGTGATGTGTCAAGATCATGCCCAGCCTCTCCACCGGAGGCTTAGCTGGAGATCATGATTTAGCATTAACTCTGCTTTGTGCCTGAAGCCCAAATAGACACAGTGGGCACATCCCTATTTCTTCACAGACACTATTTTTCATTTTCTCATAGCTTGCAATCAGAGTTTAATGTACAAACAAACAAAGTGGCAAATGAAAGTCAAAAACCTTCAGCTTTTGTAGTTAAATAAAACAGGAAACGGAGCCATACCAAGGTATAAGCAACTGAAGCAGCTGCCAAGGATGTCCACCACTGTATGAGGCCCAAAGAAAGAGACCTTACTACAATCTGACAGTCTGTGGAGGATCCAAGAGACGGGGCTGATGGTGAGGACATCAGAGACTTGGAGCTCATCACCAAAAATAAATAATCAAAAGCAGGAAGACGGCTGCTGCCAATTATACTTTTGTGCAAAGTATAAAGTTGTACAAAGGATACACAAATAGCAAGGTGCACCACCTGAGAAAAACATGGCATTTTCTGGAAACCCCCCCCCCAAAAAACTATAAAACAAAACATGTTTTCATGTTTTTCACTCAATTATATATTTTATCCATAGGTTTTATTCTCAGTTATAATCACATACATTCTGATTGAATTTGGTGAAAGTTCTATTTTAGAAAACATTGAAATGAAACTTTTGAATAGTTAATGTAATATTTTATTAGCAGTTCAATCCATTTTATATATATTTTCCCCCAAATTGCCATTACAAAAACAGTACAAAAAATGTATAATTGTTTCAGAACTTTACCCATGGTGAGCAGGTCCAGTTCTTGTCTTCATTTGCATAACTCTTTGGTCAGATGACTAAAATGTTCCTGGAAGTTTACAAGTTAATATGGTATTTTTTTCTTGACAAAATAGCAAGTTTGTATTTTTCTTGGTAAATGTGAAAAAGAGCCAGAAGGAAGCTTATGACACATCTTAAATAAATAATAGTACAAATCCAACTGGCAAGGCAAGCACAAGCCAAAGCCAAATATCTTTACAACCAAACATTCACTATGCTTAAAATACATTCACTTAAACCCCTTCTGTCGTCTCTGCACATATACATTAAACTACATGGTGCTTATCTAGTATGAAACATCACAGCTACAAGTGAGGACTTGAACTGATCTTCGTTTGGTGGGGTGAGGGAGGGGCGTCGTGACGATGAGGCGCTGCGGTTATGATTTGTTTCCAGGAAATGTTACATATCTGCCACATCTGGAGGTTATCTTGATAAGCAGGAAAGCCCAAACTATAACATATCTGAAAAAAACGTAAAATGCTTGAAAAACGCAAAATGATGTGTAATCGCTAGAGGTAATTTTATAGGTGAGGTAATAAGATTAAAGTATAAAAGTATATGTACTGCCTTCTAAAGGTTCAGGCTCCTGGCCAAATTGGCTTCTACATACTCAGCTCTGATAATGACCTGTGGTGAAAACTGATGCAGGAGATCCATCAGTGGAGCGTCAGCTGCAACAGGCGTCAGTGATGGAGGTGAAGGGGCCATTTACAGTCTGGCTCCTGGGGTAATGACTCCAAATAAAAGTTGCTTAACATGATATGTGACCAGGTGTCACAATACAACCAGCATATGAGGGGCCCATTTCAGCAATAACCAGAGTTCTGTTGTTACCGTGGTTTAAATTAAACATGGTTAATTTAAAAACGATTAATAGATTCTGAAGTTATGGTAAATCAAATAAGATTTGTTTGTGATTGGAAACGACACAAATTAAAATAAAATCTTCATTCTGATACAAGATTTCAGTCTGGACTCTGGCTGGCTCGTTCCAAAATGCAGTTAATATTTCAACTCCGAAGAAACATTTAAGTCAAATTAAAAGATTATTTTTCATTATTTTTCATTCAGTAAATTGTCATTTCTATTTTTTTGTCTAATCTGCCTAAATAGAAAATTTAATAGCAGTATGAATAATATAACAAAACATTATTATTACAATTAAGAAAAAATAAAAATAAAATATGTGTCAGAGAATCTTCTGTCAATTCTGTCACCATGTGTTTTTTCCCCCCTGTTCACCTGAAATCACCACAGCCATTATATGTATCCACAAAGAGAACAAAAGAAAGAAACATTATTTCAGTTCCTGGAGAGAAGTCAGCTGAAACCAAAGTTAGTAAATCTACAAAATTTGTGACTGGAAATTAGCCATATTCTCTCAACTCTTGTTAGTAACTTTCATATCCAATCATCCTTGGGTCAATATCAGAATGAAATATTATTTCTGCCTCACTAATGGTGACACCCGGGTCCCAAGCTCTGTGGGTGATCAGGAAAAATGGAAGTAAAGGTTCATGGTGAATGTTACATTTCACAGGTGAGAGTGTGTTAAAAAAAAAAGAAAAAGAAACACGATTCACGATAGGTAACAAACCTGTTATAACTCCTGTCTAAAATTACATTCATTATTATTTTAAAAAGCTTATGTTCATTACTGTGCCTCAAACCAGTCCTTAATCTTTCATTAGCAACGTTTTAAAGCAAAATAGTTTTATATATATATATATATATATATATATATATTATATATATATATAATATATATATATATATATATATATATAATATATATATATATATATATATATATATAATATATAAAACTATCAATCCAGTGCAGCAAAAATATTCAGCTCTCATCTATTAATACACATATTCACAATTTTGATCTTTCCAGGGTTCGGTAACATTCACATAGTCATCGTCTTCATCATCATCATCATCATCTGTGCTTTCATCTTCTTCATATCTTTGTTCTGCTGCTTTGTGATCTTCTACACCAACAATGACTTTTCCTAAGTTAATGTCTCCTTCCTCATAATCATGATCATCATCACTTGTTGACTCTTTGTTCACCTCCAGTTTCTTTACTGAGCGTACTATATCTATATTTTCATAGTCGTCCTGATCATTCTCATCGCCTTTTGTGTTTAACTGTTGGAAAGACACTGAAACAAAACCAAGGGAGGGGATATATGAATAAACACAAAGATAGATAGCAATATTCCTCTTTCAATGCATTTTTTGATGAATACAGACTTTGGTTTTGGTCAGATGGTGTGGGCCGTTTAGAGCAAAGTTTCCTCCTGCAGCCCAGGCAGACTGCTAGAGACACCAGCAAGACCAGCAGCAGGATTCCACTGGAGACTGAGGAAACCAGCAGCAGTGAAGAGGCTAGAAGAGAAAACACTTGGTCAGTTTATTGCTAGCCCTCATCATCTATCAGCCATCAGAGGAGATGTTGGTGTTTTAATCAGGCATTGGAGCAAGAAGCCCCTTATATTTGGGAGTGATTATGTATGCGGTGTTTTTGGGAAAATTGTATTCAGCCATTTTCCAGAAGAGCTATCAAAACCTTTTATGACCTGTGTGATACTGTGAGAGCTCTGGTGGAACCAGCTGCACATTGTCCATAAAACAACAAAAACTCTTTCCTTTGTAGTTTTGCTAAATACTGTACATCTGTATCAGTATGGCTGATGAACCATGTCATACTAGCACACACAATTTTACCCAAAAAATTGAGTTTTTTTTTTCTAAAGTGGCGTTCAACAAATTTATTTTCATAATTTCAATTTATGCAACTTTATGGTCAATGAAAATACAGCTGGTGACAATGATGAAATATAGCAGGCAGAACTAAGATTGCAGAGCTCAAGAGAGGACATGTAGTTCATGTGAGGAGAACAGGAGTAAATGGTAGTATGAAAGATCTGAAAAAGTAACAGGCTTTGAGACTCTTTTAATAAATAAAATAATTTTTTGAATCAATCAATCAATCAATCAAAATTTTATTTGTAAACACATTTCAGCAGCAAGGCATTTCAAAGTGTTTCACATAATTAAAAAAAATAAAAACAGCATGTGACATTTAATAAATAGTAACAAAGAGAAAGAGATAAAAAAAGAAAAAAGATTTAAAAAAATAAAAACATTAAAACAGCACCCCTTTTTAACTAGGGGGGACAACACCCGCACCCGTGTCCTTATCTGGGACTTTAGTCAAAAATTTGACAAGGACTCCAACCTCTGTGAGCTGTTTTACAGTTTTCTGGAAGTTTGTTCTAAATTTGTGGTGCATAGATGATGAATGCTGCTTCTCCTCGTTCTGGGAATGCAGAGCAGAACCAGAAGATCTGAGGGGTCTAGATGGTTGGTACAGCAATAACATATATTTAATGTATTGTGGTGTTAAGCTGTTTAGTGATTTATAAACTAACAGTATTTTAAAGTCTATTCTTTCAGCTACAGGGACCCAGTGTAGAGACTTTAAAACTAGTGTTATGTCTCTATCTTCCTGGTTTTAGTCAGAATGCGAGCAGCAGCTTCTGGATCAGCTGCAGCTGCTTGAATGATTTATTAGTGAGACCTGTGAAGACACTGTTGCAATAATCAATGCGACTAAAGATAAACACATGGATGAGTTTCTCTAGATCGTGCTGAGACATAAGTCCTCTAATTCTGGAGATGTTCTTCAGGTGGTAGAAGGCCGACTTTGTAACTGTCTTTATGTGACTCTAAAGGTTCAGGTCAGAATTCATCACTACTCCCAGGTTTCGGGCTGATCGCTGGTTTTCAGTTGAAATAACTGAAGCTACGCATTGATTCTAGTTCGCTCCTCTTTCGGTCCAAAGATAATAACTTCAGTTTTGTTTCTGTTCAGCTGGAGAAAGTTTTGGCACATCCACACATTTATCTGTTCTAAGCATCTATTCAGTGATTGGATGGGTTCAGAGTCACCTGGTGACATCGTGATGTAGAGCTGTGTATCATCGGTGTAGTTATGGTAGCTAGTCCTGTTTATAACCTGAGTTACTGGGAGCATATAAATATTGAAAAAAAGGATTGAATCTTGGGGTACCCTACATGTGACCTTTGACTTCTCTGATGAGAAGTTTTTGATTTAAACAAAGAAATCCCTGTTCTTTATGTAAGATTCAAACCAGTTGAGCACTGGATCAGAGAGTCCGACCCAACTCTCCAGTCAATTCAATAAAATGTCATGGTCAACAGTGTCGAAAGCTGCACTGAAGTCCAACAAAACCAGCACTGTGGTTCTCCCACAGTCCGTATTTATATGGATGTCATTGAACACTTTTAAAAGGGCCGCCTCTGTGCTGTGGTGAGCACGAAAACCAGACTGGAAGGAGTCAAAGAGATTCATTATTGTTAGGAAGTTATTTAATTGTTTAAAAACTGCTTTTTCAATAATTTTGATGATGAATGGGAGGTTGGAAATTAGCTTGTAATTCTCCAGTAGTGATTTGTCTAGATTGTTCTTTTTTATCAGTAGTTTGATAACTGCCGTTTTCAAAGCCTGGGGGAAAACACCTGAAGAGAGCGATGAGTTAATTATTTGGATCAGATCATTAGCAACAACAGGCAAAACTTTCTTAGAGAAATGTGTGGGTAGGACATCCAGACAGCAGGAACTGGAGCTTAATTTACTTATAATTTCTTCTAGGGTTTTATCATTAAGTAGTTGAAATTGGGTCATTTTTCCTGCATTTGTTTTGTTTGGGCACAGCATTGGTACTGGCTTTGGAGTAGATGTGCAGATTAATCCTCTGATCTTTTGAATTTTCTCTGAGAAGAAACTGGAAAACTTGTTGCAGGCGGCATGAGATTGAAGTTCAGGTGGTGATGTCAGGGTTTGTGAGACAGAAAATAAAACACTGTTTTTATTTTCTGTCACCTTTAACTTTGTTTAATAATGATATTACCTTTCTCATGTTGTAGAAATATTATTTAACTCAAGTCTATCAGATGAAAATATTCTCTCAAATAGTTACTTACATTTGATGATGAGACTAATGGGTTCTACTTCATCAGAACTGAAACTCCGTGTAGTCATGGTAACCTCATACACACAGCTGTAGTTGCCCTGGTGTTCAAACTCAGCAGCTGGGAAGTTAAAGGAGGCTGAGTTGTTGACTGCTGGCCTGGTTTCTGTGATATTGGAGCCGGAGAAGATGAGAGAGAAATCTCCCTGAGGATATCTGGGGTTAATGGAGCAAATGAAGGAGAAGCTGTAACCCTTGGTAACCTCTGCTCCTCCTGGACCCCAGACCAACCCTGCATTTGGGGAAGTCAGGGAAATGGTGGGCCTCTCCAGACTCACTGTGAAAAAAAGACATGGACATATTGGAATATTATGAGAATGGAATATTATTCCATTCAAAAGCATAACCATTTGAGAATGCACATTATGGATTTTCTATGAATAATTATTTAATCTTACCTCTAAGATGAAAAGAGTTACTGAGGGGTGAGGTGAATGTTTGACTTGACTTCCTTGTCTCAAACTGACACTTGAGTTCTCCATCATGATCCAGGGTCACTTCTTGAATGTTGAAGGTAGCAGAGGAGGAATCTGATGACTGAGTCATTCTAAATGATCCTGAAGCCTGTTGGAGGATAAATGTCCCACTTAAAGGTGTAGCGGCCATAGAACAAGTGATGCTGACTTGTTGACCCCAGGTGACCTCAGCAGAGCTTATAGAGATGCTGGGCTTTGGAAGGTTCACTAAAAAACAGTAAGTTGTGAGAATAAATGTTTATTCATTTAAACAACTGAATTACATTGAAAACAATAATCATTTACTCTCAGTTTGTTTATTTCTTGTGGAGAGAGAACATGGCAGCTTCACCTCTGTAAGACTGACCACATGATAAAGTGTTATAAAAATACAGGCCATTGACTACTATGTCTTGTTCTAGTCTTTAGTTTCTAAACTATGTGGAAGACTTTTATATCAATTACAACAAATAACATAAAATATTTCAATTGTATTTTCGAAAAGGGGTTATGTTTTTATTTTTAATAGTCTCAGTCAAACAAGCAGCAAAGAAACTGCTTTTTCTAACGTGATACATTTGCTAATGTCAATATTTACTAATGGATAATCTGAAGAGGAAGTCGTAACCCTTGGTAACCTCTGCTCCTCCTAGACCCCAGACCAACCTTGCATCTTGAGATGTCAGGGAAATGTTGGGACTCTCCAGACTCACTAAACATTTTAGATTCTTCTTTTGAAAGAAAGCTTTGTGGTTTTGCAACTCAGTATCACCTGTCCAATTATTCTTTAGAATTTAAAATTACTAATGAAAGATCTGGATGAGGTTAAGTTGAAAACAAGTTTCACAGATTTGAAATTGAGATTCTGCAGAAATAAATAAATAAATAAATAAATAAATAAATAAATAAATAAATAAATAAATAAATAAATAAAAACAACTTTACTCTATTTTACTCTCTGATCAATCTGACTGGGTCACAGCTAGAGGGGTTGTCCTGCTCTTTTCTCTTTACTCATACTAACACTCAGAAAATTCCTCTGTACGACTTTATGGACCCAAAATTTAAGAGACTCAGAACTTGTTGAACTCTCAGCTCCCAGAATGACTTCTTGATTTTTGCCAAAAGACAAAACCTCTTCATCAGCATGAGTTATGGTGATGCTTCATTTGGGGAGTTTATAGTCAGACAGTAAAGAATTAAGGAGAGTTTTAACTAGTTTCATAGTTTCAGTGCATGGATACTACACTACACAGACAAGACAGACAGATAGACAGATAGATAGATAAAAAAAAAAACTTTATTAATAACTTTGGCTATTATGAAATGTAGTATAATAATCTTAATAATAATAATAATAATAATAATAATAATAATAATAATAATACATCTTAATTATAAAGAACTTCACATTTAAGAAGCAAATCTGAAAGTGTACTGAATAAAAGAAACACCTAAACACCTAAAAGACAACACTATACTTGCAAGTCCATTTGCTCAATTGTAGGATTGAGGTCATAGGGTCACCCAAAGTCCTTCAGAGGGCCACAAATGACTCCTGGGCCTCACTTTGGACATTGGTAGTCTAGTACATTGCCACATATGCATTATTATGCAATTGTGATTTCCAGTAGTGTGTGCCCACAAAAAAAAAATAGGGGAATATGTATTTCTTCAAATATTTATGGCTGTAGTAACAGTGTTTTACCAGTAAATGCATGGAGACAGTGATTTATTGTTTGCTTCTCTGGTTCTCATGAACTGAAAACCAAATCGTAACAGATTTTGACAATTTTCTCAGTTCAGTGTCACTCTACAGAGTTTGGGTGGTTTTCTAGTAGCAGCTCAAGCGTCAGGTCTTCACAGCTGGACCTCCACAGAGTCTGAAAAGCAGCAACTATATGATCTGTACATGACACAAGCGCAACAGAACGCATCAATGGAGGATATGGACAACAATGGAAGCTACATTGAACAATCTGCTTCCGAATTTGTCGGCTCAGTTGTTGTTCTATTGAAAGTTTCTATATATAGGGAATTGCTCTTGTGACGCCATCAGTGACTCCCCTCCTCAGCCAAAAAGTTATAGTCAGTATTTTGACATCAAGTTTTCAGCCCATCATCATATAGTTGGAACCCGGTGAAGTAGATTCTTAAAAAATAGATATTGTGAAAGTTGTTGCAAGTGGAAAAACCTTATAACAATGTAGAACTGAGTGATGCCACAATGAGTAGATACTAGCCAATTAGTAACAGAAGACAAAATGTCAGAGGTCTTGTCTGGAAAGGAGATTAAACTAACATGGAGGAGTGAGTTGCAGCTCATTGCCAATGAGTATCGCTCCAGTTTTGTTGCTGTTCAGTTGGTGAAAGTCCTGACTGTTCAGAGTTTGAGAGATGCAAATCATAGGATGCATTGACTTCAGATGCTTTTCTCAAAAAGAGTATACATTTTAAATAGAGGTGTGCCGATCGATCGATCACCGATCATAATCGGCCGATTTCCGTGAAATCGGTGATGATCGGGATCGGCCGATCATTGGCTCTGTTACCGATACCGATCATCACCTGCATCTCATTTCTCAGCCTGTCTGTCCAGCTGGTCTCGTCTTTCCTTCACTGCGCAAACGCGCAGCAACAAATGCTAAGCGATGTGTAACTATAACGCACTGAGTGAATGAGGACGTTTGCGTGTTGCGGCGGAAAATAGAAGCAGGTCAAAATGCATCAACACAACGAAGCTAATAGACATAAAAACAATGACGGAGTTTGGCTACATAGAGGCTCAGTGCAGTAAAAAGACATGGAGGATCAGACAGCAGGTAAAGCAGCACAGCTACAAACACTCACCGGATTAGCATGACGGTCAGAAAGATAAACTAATAACCCGCTAAATGATTTAAGTCTTCGAGCTGCGATGTAAGACGCTGGTTCTGCTGTTGAACCGCTGCTCCGCTACAGGTAGTAATATTTAATATTTAGTAATATTTGACATGGAGCCGCTTCTGCTCCACCCGGTAGCGACTCTCACCGAACCTGTTTAAAGCTGCAGCATCTAACCTAAAAAATACATTTTACATACGTATTAAAACTTTCGCTGTCCTAACATGAGACAGATAATCTCTAAAAAATAATCAATCTCCTCCCTGTTACTCCTCTCCGACAGAAACAGCCAATCAGAACTAGCAGTAACCAGCTGGCCGCTATACTAACAGGAAGTTTTCATTCAGTAACTCTGGATTGTTTATTGTAATGGATCCTGTTTTTGCCTTTGAATGTTAAGTTTTATACTTGAATTTTTTGGCAATGTTGAGAGGTTTTATTTTGGCTCTTTGCATTATTTAGCCTCTTCAGAGCCTCATATGTTATCAGTCTGTTAAAGATAGTATTATTGATAGCAGTTCAATTTGCACAATGCCTGTTTTGTTTAGTTTTCTTCTTGGAAAAGTTATTAAAAACAAGTTTTTGTCTAAATTAAGGTGAATTCATGGTTCCTTTTTCTACATAATGTAACAGTAGTGTTTATGATAAAAAAATAAATAAATAATAATTATGTGATCGGTATTGGGGATCGGCAATCGGCCCTCAGGGGTGGTCGGTATCGGTATCGGGAGAAAAAAATCTGATCAGCACATCCCTAATTTTAAACAATTCATTATACTGCTTACTTTTCAGTATTTACATAATTAACGTTGTCTTACCAGTTAGACGGACAGAGTCACTAAGGACGGAGGTGAATGCTTGGTTGGAAGTCCTTTTCTCATACCGACACTGGAATTCTCCGTCATGATCAAGAGTCACTTTAGGGATGTTGAACGTAGTAGAGTAGGAACTTGAAGACTGATTCATTCTGAATGAGCCTGGAGTCTTTTGGAGAGTAAATGTTTCACCCACAAGTTCAGTTGCATAGGAACAAGTGATGCTGACTTTCTGTCCCCAGGTGACCAAAGCAGCAGGACTTACAGAGATTCTGGGCTTTGGAATGCTGACTGAAATAGACAAAATGGTGAGAAAAATGATTTTGTAAAATATTTCTGACAGACAAGCTTTAGATTTTTGCTTTTGAGAAATATTTACTATTTGTAAAAAAAACATAAGCAAGTTATAGCCTTCTTAATTTAGGGATCTGCGACCTTTACTCACATGGCTCTTTAGGTCCTGCACTGTGGCTCTTAGTAACTAACCCAAGTATTATGAAGAATTGAGCAGTGCTTCAAGCTGTAGAGTTCATACCAGTTTTCTTTTTTATTAATTCTATCTTGTATCTTGTGTCTATCTAACAGACACTGTTCAAACACTTTCATGATTTTCTTTAAAACCTTGACAAATTATTAGAGATTTATAAATAGTAAATGTAAAAATAATGAATTTATTTTTAAATTTATGATTACAAGTATGCTTGTACCAATTTTGAAAATAGAACTTTAAACACACTTAAACATTACTGAACCATTTATGATTTAAAAATATCATAAAAATATATAATCTTCTTGCATCTCAATGGGAGAGCAATCACTTTTTCACAGGTTTGGAATTGTTTTTTGTCTTATATCTTGATTTGATATAAGACAAATATATTGATTTTATATGTTCACTTGTGTTGTCTTTGACTAATATTTAACAAATATGTATGTAAGGAATACATACACATACACACCTTAATGTGACAAACAAGCAAAAAAAGGTTTTTGCATGTATAAACTTGCAAGGGGGCAAACACTTGTTCCACACCACAATAGGACAGGAAAATGATGTCATCCAAGAGACAAACCCACCAACGTATTCCTGCTGACACGTAAATGCAATTTTGACTAAGAATTCATCGCCTTTTCTGCCCAGGACATGTATGATCTGCTATGATGTCTCTAATAAATTGCCTGGACACCAATCACGTGACATCCTAAAATATGGACCATGTACGATTTGGTGTCAAAATCTACAAATTATTTTAAAATCTACAACTAAAACTAGGTTAAAATTTAGTCAAACCAACAATAAAACTAAATTCTGAGAAAAATCAGGTTAGAGCTGCTAAAGGTTCATTCATTCACCTGCTTGGGATGTAGCACAAAACATCTAACAAAGAACTCAAGATAGAAAATAATCTCAAAGGTGAAAAAAGTATACTTTAGTACATTTCAAACATATACTTACATTTGTGAAAGTACATTTTAAGTATACTAAATATTAAGTGTACGACCTATAAATGTATATGAAGTGTACTTAAAGTATGCTTGTACCAATTTCGAAAATAGAACTTTAAACACACTTAAACATTACTGAACCAAAAATACACTTTTAATAAATATATTAAATAAAATTATATTTTAAGTGAACAAAATATGTATTTGCCCAAGTGTAAATATACACTTGCTCAAATATATTTAGAATATATTTAAAACATATTCTGTGTATATTTTAAAATATATGCTCAAAATAATTCTTTTTTTAATTCAATTAACACTACTTTAAATTATTAATTTCACTATGTTTTAAATCAGTGGTCCCTAGCCCCCGGTCCACGAACCGGTACCTGTCCGTGGTGTGACGTTTTCACGTGACGTCACACCACTTCCGTTTTGGCTCGAAGCTGTGGATCCTTAGTTCCGGTGTACATAATTAATGATAAAGTTGTCTATTTCATATATAAATGTATGTAAAATGGACATACATACGGTGGCCGTGAGGTGCAAAGCAATTACAAATTACAAAAACACTACAACATTAACGAAAACACTACAACATTAACGCAAAGCAATTACAAATTACAAAATCACTACAACATTAACGAAAACACTACAACATTAACGAAAACACTACAACATTAACGAAAACACTACAACATTAACGCAAAGCAATTACAAATTACAAAATCACTACAACATTAACGAAAACACTACAACATTAACGAAAACACTACAACATTAACGCAAAGCAATTACAAATTACAAAATCACTACAACATTAACGAAAACACTACAACATTAACAAAAACACTACAACATTAACGAAAACACTACAACATTTACAAAACGGAAAAGGTAGGTCTCAGTGGAGACCTAAGAAATCGCTGATTGGACTACAGCTCGTTAGAAAACGGAAAAGGTAGGTCCCAGTGGAGACCTAAGAAATCGCTGATTGGACTACAGCTCGTTAGAAAACGGAAAAGGTAGGTCCCAGTGGGGACCTAAGAAATCGCTGATTGGACTACAGCTCGTTAGAAAACGGAAAAGGTAGGTCCCAGTGGAGACCTAAGAAATCGCTGATTGGACTACAGCTCGGTTTACTTTTAAACCGGAAGTTATTCTGGCTTTACGTGTTTTTTTAAAACATGAATGTACTTGGTGATCCACACATAGACATAATATAAGGATAGACGCCTCATGCACCGCTCTCCCCTATTGTCGCTGACTAGATTTAGGGCGGCCATCTTGAAGCGGTAGACCACTCCACTTAGCCTTATGTGTTTAGCGGGCAAAATAACATATCAGCGCATTTAATCGATCATAACACACTTTTTTGTCACTGGAAACTATATTCAGACATCTATCAAAGCTACATTTATAAATAATTGTATTATTTATGTATGTTTTTAATACATAGTTCAGCATTTTTAAATATGATTAGTAGCTATAACAATAGAATAGGAATCGATATCAGAAATATTCTGATATCGATGTATGATGAGCATATTACAAAGCACACAGCCGTGAATAATTTATGGTGAACGGCTGTGTGTATAATTTATCATAATAATACATAGTTATACAACTATACAAACACAAATAAATAATGATTAATACTGAATAATATATATTGGATGCATGTTAATATGTATATATATATATATATATATATATATATATATATATATATATATATATATATATATATATATATATATATAGATTGCCTATATTAAAAAAAATCTTAGATTGTAAACAAAGATCAAGACAAATATTTCACTCCACAACTGTCAGTTAACATCTAATTTGTTTTATAGAATTACACTTACATACAAATTAATTTGCACAAATTTCATTAAAAAATATATGTATATATACATACATATAAACATGCATTTAATATATATTATTCAGTATTAATCATTATTTATTTGTGCCATTATTAATTAATCATTATTTATTTGTGTTTGTATAGTTACATAAATATGTATTATGTAGTGACCATATGTCCAAAAAACTTAAATTCAAAAATCAAAAAACTCAAAACTCAAAGGTGATCAAAACAAAAGGTGAATCAAACTCAAATAGTCACCTGATGCACATGGATTCTTGTTTATGCAGCAAAAAGAAATCAAAAGTCTAAATATGGTTCTTTGGTTTTATTTGCAGATCAGGCCAAAGGTTACAGGTTTCTGCTCCCACTCCTGTACCTGTTCACTGACTGTCAAAATGAAAACCGATGTGACTGATTAGCTGGTAAAAAACCTTGTGACCACCACGTGCATAATAAGCTACTTAAGACCCACCTACTTATACCGTGAAATACCCACATTCCAATCTGAAATTAATTAACTAATTAAGTGAATTACTAAACAAAAAACTTATTCTAAACAAAATTAAAATAAAAATTCTAATGATAAATCAATTAGAAAATCAAACAAATGCTAAGAATAAACTAAACAATTTAAATTCTAAGATTTAACAAAACAATGGGAAGAATAGCTCCTACAGGTATATATATGTCTATCTTTGTTGTGAAATGTTGTTTGTGGAGCCTGACATCAATAATCCATCGATCTGAACAATAATATCCCTGTTGTTTTGATTGGCAAAGTAGGAGGGACTATCGCTCTAAGATGGCCGCCGTATTTCCTGCGCCGGAGCAGCCAATGCGGGGTCTACTCTTATATTATGTCTATGCTCACTCAAACGGAGCGTGCCAGAATAACTTCCGGTAAACCAAAAGTAAACCGAGCTGTAGTCCAATCAGCGATTTCTTAGGTCCCCACTGGGACCTACCTTTTCCGTTTTCTAACGAGCTGTAGTCCAATCAGCGATTTCTTAGGTCTCCACTGGGACCTACCTTTTCCGTTTTCTAACGAGCTGTAGTCCAATCAGCGATTTCTTAGGTCTCCACTGGGACCTACCTTTTCCGTTTTCTAACGAGCTGTAGTCCAATCAGCGATTTCTTAGGTCCCCACTGGGACCTACCTTTTCCGTTTTGTAAATGTTGTAGTGTTTTCGTTAATGTTGTAGTGTTTTCGTTAATGTTGTAGTGATTCGTTAATGTTGTAGTGTTTTCGTTAATGTTGTAGTGATTTTGTAATTTGTAATTGCTTTGCGTTAATGTTGTAGTGTTTTCGTTAATGTTGTAGTGTTTTCGTTAATGTTGTAGTGATTTTGTAATTTGTAATTGCTTTGCGTTAATGTTGTAGTGTTTTCGTTAATGTTGTAGTGTTTTCGTTAATGTTGTAGTGTTTTCGTTAATGTTGTAGTGATTTTGTAATTTGTAATTGCTTTGCGTTAATGTTGTAGTGTTTTCGTTAATGTTGTAGTGTTTTTGTAATTTGTAATTGCTTTGCACCTCACGGCCACCGTACATACATTTTACACACACACACACACACACACACACACACACACACATATATATATATATATATATATATATATATATATATATATATATATATATATGCACTTTTCATGTTTCTGTCGCTGCTAACTGTCACAGAGTCTCTCCTAAAGACGCGCAGAAGGAGAGAGAGAGAGAGAGAGAGAGAGAGAGAGAGAGAGAGAGAGAGAGATCACCGGATCATGGAGTTTTCAGTCTCTAAAACATTTGCCTAAAATAAGATTTGAAGATATATCACCACTTGCAAACCAATTTTCTTTGACAACAAAATCTAAATTAGACAAAGGCTACACATTCTTCACCGAACAAAACCTGTTTGACTATGAAGGTTTTTTTTGTTTTGCATAACCGTTAGCTTAGCATTAGTGAATTTTGTTAGCTGCTAACTACGTGACATTAACCAGAACTTTTTACTGTTATTGAACTATAACGTTTTAGGCTCTAATCTTCATCAGATATTTAAATTATAGACTGTGGAGTTGCCGCTCAACCAATAAAATAGCGGTTAGTTTGTTATAAGACTCCGGTGCCGCCGCTGCTTTGTAATGGTTCCTCTAATCCGACCACTTTTTCGGTAACGAATAATCTAACGAGTTCGTATTTCAAATCCAGTAATCAGATTAAAGTTATTTATCCTAATCACTGCGCATTATTTTTTTTGTAATTATTTTTATTCCTTCTGCGCGTCTTTGGGACAGACTCTGTGACAGCAGCGACAGAAACATGAACAGTACATGGAGATGCGCATTTTGTTGATGGAAAAACAAATGTCGTCAAGCCCAACTGTTATTTGTGGCTTTTGTCTTGTTTTTTCTAAACTCATAAAAAATTACTCTCCGATCGGAGCCGTAAAAAAAAAAACAAAAAAAAACTCTCCGATCGGAGGCTGTTTATTTTATACACAGTTAGCGAATGGTGGATTTACAATGAGTAATAACTGCTATCTAACACTTAAATGCTGTTATTATTAAACTTATCTTTTATTATATCCTTAAGATTATGAGAATGTGGGAATGTTTCAGCTTGGATCCCAAGGCAAAATCACACCGGAAGTAAGGATCCCCAGCTTTGAGTCATGGCGGCCATTGTCTGACGTCACTGTGAAAAGGGTCTATTGGTTACAGGCCGCAACAAATAATTAAATATTTCCTTTTTATGTATTATTTGAGTCTGGAGGATCTATCATTTTGAAAATCCTTTAACGGATTCTCTCGGTTTCTTGCGTGCCAACATTGAGCCCATAAGCAGCAAAATTAGTAAGAAACAGAGCCAATGTCTTTGGAAAGTTTCTTTGCAAAGGGGAAAAGGCCCAGAGAAGAGACAGGAGGATGGATTTATCCCGGACCGGTAAGTCCTACATTACAAGCCGCTCGGCGTAACATGCGGCTACCAACTGCTAATGAGGCAATGAAGCTTCCAACTGCTTCACCATGTAGAGACCAAGCACACTGGATATAAGCAACACTTCGGGTGTTATTGTCTCTCATCACTCCCAGATGTCTCATTGCAGAGAAACAAGCTCAGGTCTATCCTGAGTTAAACTTTTCTTGAAGGTAAAATGTTAGTTTTTGTGTCCCATCTGTATCTTATTTTGAAGGGATGTGTAAACATTACCATAGCGACCAGAGTCAGAGAGCGTTTGGGCAGTGGTCGAGAGGAGATGAGTAGAGCTTCTGAGTCTTAAGTCTGGTTTAGACGAAAGATTTAAGAATTATCGGCTGATTCTCCAAACCTCTGTGATCACAGAGCTGATAAAAGTACAACAGGTTCGATCGGTTCGTTTGTCCAAGGCAGGAGCAACACAAACCGATTCCAGACACTAACCTCCCGATTCCAGAGGATAATCCAGTAAAACCCCCCAACATAGCGGGAATTTAGAATAACCAAACACGGATGACAATATAGATAGTTTGTGGAGTCATTTTAAGAGATAAAAGATGTAACAAAAAGAAAAGACGGTGGATAAAAGACGGCGGGAGCAACCGTTCAGTTTGCTGCACTATGATTTGGAGGTGACTATGTTTTTTCATAGCTAACATTTTTAACTGAATAAACATAATAAACATAATAATGACCTTTACATGTAATAATAAACATTTCCACATATTTCCAATATCCATCAGACTCTCAGTTGCACAATATCTCAGTTGTTTGGGATTCCCCTCTGTTCTTACATCACCATGCTTTCTGATTGGCTACCTGTCACTTTCAAAAGGTTGTATTGTAGTTCCCAGTCAGGGAAAACCCCACAGGCTTTAGCGGGAACACCAACATGCAGAATCCTTATCTGACTGTTCACACCCCCCAACCCCCTCCGGCCGCAGCAAAATTTCTTGTCTTGACCAGTCCACAGTAATAAAAAGGTTGGGGACCACTAAATTACATCTCAGTGTAATTTTTAAGGCTAATAAAGTATGCCTTTCTAAATATGTTTTTTTTTTTTTATTTAGCCGCCCTGGTAAAAAAAAAAAAAAGAAGTATACTTTAGTATACTTCAAACATACTTTTCATTTGTGAAAGTACACTTTAAGTATGCTAATTATTAAGTGCACTACCTATAAGTATATCTGAAGCATACTAAAACTACACTTGTACCAATTTCGAAATTAGTACTCTAAACACACTTAAACATAATTGTACCAAAATACACTTTTAATATATTAAATGCTTTAAGTGAACAAATGTTTATGCTTTAAGTGAACAAAATATGAATGAATATGTATGAACTTTTAAGTGCCTTAATAATCTTTTACTATTTATTAAAATTGCATACCATAAAAAAGGATGTAATTTTTAAGAAAGTATCCAATCAATTTTCAGATGTGTGATGTAAAAACCTTATAATCAACGGCATTAGCTCCAGTTCACACTCCAGACCAGATGGTGGCGGTATTGCACATTTTCATTTATTTAAAAAACGCCACAAGGAGAAGAAAAAAACTTGAAGCAGAGAAGGTAAGACGCTGTTCAAATTCGCCATTTTTACTCGCTTAATATTGCCTTAAAAGTAGAGAAGACCTTGACAATAGTTGCTAATTTTGTTAAGTTTAAGCTGCTGATGTCCCAGTCCGAGTTAGACGACAGCACAAAGGGACAACAGCCGATGGAAATGAAATGTGTGTCAGAAAAGGAGCCGGGGGGACAAAGGCTGCTAAGTGTTGCCAGCTGGTGGTAAGTTTGCTTATTAATTATCTTCATTTTATTATAAACAGTGCAGTAAAAATATATAACTTACGTTGGTTTCTTAAATAATTATTTTATCAATTTTATTGTGACTTATGTGATTATTATTATAGTAATAATTCAGCTTCATGTTATAACTGCATGGAGGCTGCTTGTTGCGACTTATATTTTAATTCATAAACTTAACCTGATTTTAATTAAGCTCCATAATACAGAGAGACTTTGATATTTTGAGGTTGTTGTTCTAACTCGTTCATCAATGTTTTTATCTTCAACATATGTTTGTAGTCTAACTAAAAGCAAATGAAGATTAAAGAGGAAGCCAGAGAAATCAGGTGAGACTTTCTGTATCAGAAGAAGCTCTGACTCCACCAGATCACCAACCAGCTCTGAAGATGAATCGTCTTAATGATGTAAGTTTGTTTTAATGAGGAGCTGGCTACATTTTCAACAACAAAAACTGCTGTTACCAACACTAAGTGCTTAATAAACATGATCTGATTTAAAGGTAACTGCAAAAAGTTTTTCTCTTCTTGTTAATCTAACATTTATCTTTTTTTTTTTATTTGTTGTTGACTTTCAGGGCCCTGTGAAGGACTGGTGACCTGTCCAGGGTGAACCTGCCTCTCATCTGATGGCTGCTGGAGATGGACACCACCAGCCCCCCTCACCACCCTGCAAGGATCCGTGTGTTCAGATCATGGATGGAAAGATTTTAAGCTAGTTTGTCTCCTTAAGTCCACACTTAAAACAGCTTCATAGTTAATGCCAACATCAACTGACTCTATGACATTGCTGACCATTTTTTTCTACTTCTAACATAAACAGGCAAAGAAGACACCCAGAAATGTTTTTCCACCCCAGGCATCCGGTCCCAATGATCATCAGTTCTTATGATATCACATACATGGCGAGTCCACAACTTCTTGAAATAATAAGTATTATTTTTTATTTGCCATTTTTCTGTTCTCTTTAAATACAAATGCTTTCTCTGTTTAATGCTCTATTGTTTTTTTGTAGGTTTCTGTAAGGTGCAGTGAACAGGAATGTTCTGTCGTCGATCCTCACTGTCATGTTTTATTGTCAGACTGAAATTTTCATGTTCATGTGTTCACTTTTGATGTGTAAACTGATAATTCATGTAAAGTTCATAAAGTTGTGAGTAAAATTGGACAATTTTAAAATGCCTGTAATAAAAAATATTTGAATTACCTTGGGCATCTTGTGTAATTAATCTTTCCATATAATTTTAGCCTAAAACAATGTAAGTACTGTAGTGTAGTTATGTATATCATGTACAAAATAGGTACGTAGGAATTAAGACTTTCACAAATAATTAGTTGAATTTTATTATCAATAGCAGGAAATAAAAAATAATTAATTGTAATTTTATTAAATTAGTATATTTAAAAAATATATTTGAAGTATATATTTAATATATATATTATATAATTTTGAGACAATTATAAAATTAATAACATTCATAATATAATAATTATATCAAAATGTAATAAAGCTCTGAAATATGAAATTTAAAAACTATACTTTGAGTACACTCTAAGTATACTTGAAGTTGTTCCAAAAAAGTATGTGTAGTATACTAAGGTATACTATTAATTGTATTTTTAAACAATTTAAATACTACTAAAGTATACTAAGTACAAAAAAAGTTGTTCCAAAATAGCACAGTTGAAGTACATTGCTAAAAGTATACTAAAGTATGTTAAAATTTAGTATACTAAAGTATACTTTTTTTTTACCAGGGCGGGTGAACCCCATTGAGATCCAGATCTCATTTTTCAAGAGGGACTTGCGCAGAAGTCTGCAACACGCTGCAACCTGATTATAAAATTTTAAAAAACACCACAAAGAGAAGAACAAACTTGAACGCAGGGAAGATAACAAACGATGTTCAAATTTGCCATTTTTACTGCATAATATTGCCTTAAAAGTAGAGAGGGCCTTGACAATAGGTACTGATTTTGGAGTGAAATTCAAGATGGTGAAGTCCTAGTCCGAGTTTGACGACAACACAACGGGACAAGAACCAATGGAAATGAAATGTGGATCGTTCAGTTTTATACAGCGCAGGAAATATATAAACACACTTACATTGGTTTCATAAATAATAATCTTAATTTTTACATTTTTGTTCATTGTTATCTCTAACAATATTAATTTCTATTTAAAATGATTAAACTGTTATATTGTTTTTGCTTTTAGTCAATATTGTAGGCTAATGTTAGTGACCAAGCTTTGAAATCAACATCCAGTAGGTAGAGAATGGTAGGTTTATTTGTTGGCATTAAATTTCATTACTAACACATGCAAGAATGGGTGGTAATTAAACTTAAAAAATTACTCTAATATAATGTCACTCAAATAATTTATATATATTGTTGAAATACAAATGTAACTTTTTTTTGGTTCATTGCCAGATAGTCTAACAGTGAAAATGTTTTTGTTCTGTTCTGTAGATTATGCTCTACTGGAATATCCAAATTCTTCAGCTTCGGATGTTGGCGTAGCTATCCATCGCACATGTAACAACAAACAAGTCATTGAAGAACAAAAATATAAATCAAATGTTCACATTAAAATGTTTTTATGTTAATTCTCTGTTTTTGAATTTTAAAAGTTCTTTTATTTATTTTTTTTTAAGTAATAACTGTTTTGTAGTCACACTTAAATGTTCATGTTCATTGTGTTCACTTCTGACTTGTAAACTGATAATTTATGTAAAGTTCATAAAGTTTTTGGAGAAATTAAATTGGAGAATTTTAAAATGTTAGTAATAAAACAAATTATTTCAATTACCTTGAACATCTTTCGTAATTAATCTTTCCATGTAATTGTAGCCTAAAACAATAAAAGTACTGTTGTGTAGTTATGCATGTCATGTACAAAATAGGAAAATAGGAATAAAGACTTTTATGAGTAATTAAAATTGTTCTTTATTAGCAATAGCAGTAAATCAAAAATAAGAATGAAGTGTAATTTAAATACTTTACTAATATATTAGTAGTATAGTTAAACTATATTAAGAGTATAATTTTAATATAATTCTCAAAATATTCTAATCAAGCTCTTGAACACTACATAAAAAAGCATACTTAAATTATACGAGGTAAAATATACATACTAAAAATTGTAAATTAATACTATTTAAATACTATTAAAATATACTAATCACAAAAAGGTTGTTCCAAAATAGTACAGTTTAAGTACATTAATCAAAGTATGCTAAAATTTAATATACTAAAGTATACTTTTTTTTATTACTAGGGCTAACCAGAGCCAGGCTCAACACCAAGGACGAATATATTGAATCTCTGTTCAATTTTAGTTAAAGTTCCATCCAGAGATGCTCAAAGAAATCAGTCAATAAAGACGCATTGGTGAATCGACACCTGTTTCTCAGGCCTAGTATAAATACTTCAGCTTAGGTACTTGCTGATTCTAAGTATAGCTACTGAGTAGCTAACAGGTTGGTACTGATGCATGACACAATAGCTTTTTTTTTCAAACAAATTTATTTTATTTAGAACATGGTGTCTCCTCTCTTTAAGCCTACAGTGCCTCTGACTGTAGACGTGTTTAGTCTTCAAATGCTTTATCAAATTAGTCATTAAAATACATATTTTTGCCAGAGTTTGGATTTATGGCTCAAATTCAAGTCTTACCTTAAATAAAGGAGTATAGGGAGCTTATCCGGTTGATGAAGGAAAACGGAAAGTGAAGTTATTCATTAGATTGCAACAGCACAACACATGCATACAGCTAAGCTGTGATCCACTATTTAAAATCACACGTAAAAATCTGATGATTTGCAATTGGCTCACTCTGTAGTTATAACAAGTGACAAAATGGAGTTAGAAAATACTAAACAAAAGCTAAAAATGGGAAAAATTACACTGCTTGCTTTCTCAAATTATGGTCTAAAAATAAAAACTGCAAAAGCTTCATTAAAATAATATGTCGGGTTTCCTTAGGCCTCAGACCTATAAGTAATGTTAATTATTCAGGGGGGATCAGGCTTGGACAAATTGCCTACGGATTTGGGTTGGACTGGATTTTTTTACCCTGATCTAAACATCAAAAATGAAATTTTAAATGTGGTTAGTAAAGCTTTTTGTTTTACCTGAACAGATCACACCAGCATCCTCACCATGACTACAGTCATGTGTCCCATAACCTCTGTGTCCACAGCTGGTTAGAGAGCTTTCATCTCCTGAGCACCGAACATCATCAAGCCAGATTTTTCCAACTCCTTGACCAAAGTGAGCAGAACTCGTTGCATTGAGTGCTGTACCACACCATAGCTGTCGACAAACCACATTAGCATCAGCTATGCCCCAGTCGTCATCACAGACCGTTCCCCAGGTATCGTTGTAGTAAACTTCAACCCTTCCAGAGCATGAAGATGATCCAGGACCTGCCAACCTGACCGGACCTTTAACATAATGTGACATCTTTATGTTAATGTTCTGTGAGGAATAAAAGCTGTTAGCGTTGACACTGCAAATCCAATCATTTCTGGTCACTGTACATGCCATGAACTACCTTTCATTTTGTTAAACAAAGAAGAAAAAGGAAAGTATTCTGGCTGATATGTATAAACATTTTAAAATAAATGCTATTTGAAAAGCATTTTTCCTTTACCTGAACAGATCACACCAGCATCCTCACCATGACCACAGTTGTGTGTCCCATAACCGTTGTGTCCACAGCTGGTTAGAGAGCTTTCATGTCCTGAGCATTGGACGTTATCAAGCCAGATTTTTCCAACTCCTTGACTAAAGTGAGCAGAACCTGGTGCAGTGATAGCCGGACCACAGTCCAGCTGTCGACAAACCGCTTTAGCATCAGCTATGTCCCAGTCGTCATCACAGACCGTTCCCCAGGTATCGTTGTAGTAAACTTCAACCCTTCCAGAGCATGAAGATGATCCAGGACCTGCCAACCTGACCGGACCTTTAACATAATGTGACATCTTTATGTTAATGTTCTGTGAGGAATAAAAGCTGTTAGCGTTGACACTGCAAATCCAATCATTTCTGGTCACTGTACATGCCATGAACTACCTTTCATTTTGTTAAACAAAGAAGAAAAAGGAAAGTATTCTGGCTGATATGTATGAACATTTTAAAATAAATGCTATTTGAAAAGCATTTTTCCTTTACCTGAACAGATCACACCAGCATCCTCACCATGACCACAGTTGTGTGTCCCATAACCGTTGTGTCCACAGCTGGTTAGAGAGCTTTCATGTCCTGAGCATTGGACGTTATCAAGCCAGATTTTTCCAACTCCTTGACCAAAGTGAGCAGAACCTGGTGCAGTGATAGCCGGACCACAGTCCAGCTGTCGACAAACCGCTTTAGCATCAGCTGTGCCCCAGTCGTCATCACAGACCGTTCCCCAGGTATCGTTGTAGTAAACTTCAACCCTTCCAGAGCATGAAGATGATCCAGGACCTGCCAACCTGACCGGACCTTTAACAAAATGTAACATTTTTATCTTAATATTCTGTGAAGAATAAAATCTGTTTGCATTGACACTACAAATCCAATCATTTCTCATCAGTGTACATGCCATGAAGTACACTTCAATTTGTGTAAACAAATAAGAAAAAAGAAGGTGTTCTGGCTGATATGTATAAACATTTTAAAATTGAAGTTTTAAATGCTATTTGAAAAGCCTTTTTCCTTTACCTGAACAGATCACACCAGCATCCTCACCATGACCACAGTTGTGTATCCCATAACCGTTGTGTCCACAGCTGGTTAGAGAGCTTTCATCTCCTGAGCACCGAACATTATCAAGCCAGATTTTTCCAACTCCTTGACCAAAGTGAGCAGAACCTGGTGCACTTACTGCTGTACCACAGCCCAGTTGTCTACAAACCACTTCAGCATCATCTGTGTCCCAGCCGTCATCACAGACTGTTCCCCAGATACTGTTGTGGTAAACTTCAACCCTTCCAGAGCATGAAGATGATCCAGGACCTGCAAACCTGACCTGACCTTCAAGAACAAAATTCAACATGTTTATGTTAATGTTCTGATAACAATGAAAGACAGCAGATGGGAAGAGAAATTTTTAAACTGACCTGTTGTGAATGAAGAAAATGTTAAGACTAGGAAAACTGTAAGAAAAAACTTTGAATTATCATTCTGTTAACAGAAGGCAGGTGATTTATGTAAAATATATAATTCATTATTTGAATAAAGAAAATGAAATAAAGAGAGGGAGACTATAGAAAAAAGTAGAAATATGATCTTACAGATAAAATCTTTAAGAAACTGATGATTCCTCTGCTTTCTGTTCCACATAGCTGCATAAAGTGTCACTATCTTCTTCAACTGGACTGAAACTGGTGGAAAGGAACTCGACTTCTTACCACATAGACACTTCCTCTTAATCTTTTTTGAAGGAACTCAGTCATAAAAATAACTTATTGAAACAGCTTTAAACAGCCACACCTTTTATGGTTTTCATTTAAAATTTTCTCTGTAGCTCTGGTAGCAGTTGAGTAACATTGAATCATTGAACATAACATTCATGCATAGTAGTATGCATGAATGTTACTACTTTCATGCATCACACAACAGTGTTGTGGCACTGTACAGGTCTATTTTTGAAGTCGACATGTTAAGTGCAATTTGAAATAAGACATGTAAAATATGATAAAAAATACATTTTTGTGTTTTTGATTCCTATTCAAGACACTTAGATAAAAATGACTATATGCATTATATAGACTATATGGGGTATCATTTCCTTTGATGGGCACCAGATCTTCGAGGGATGCCTGGGTTCCCAGCACGCCGACCTCGCCCTGACGCCTCAGCCCTCTTGCCGTAACTGGTGTGTTACCACCAAGTGCTTAATAAACATGGCATAATTAACATTAATAAACATTTGATTTAAAGATAACTGGACACAATTTCCCCCCTTATTAATCTAACATTTCTCTTTCATACATTTTATTTGTTGTTAGCTTTCAGGGCCCTGTGATGGACTGGTGACCTGTCCAGGGTGAACCCTGCCTCTCATTTGATGACTGCTAGAGATGGGCACCACCAACGCATCTCCGGTTTATGTTTTATTTTGAAAAGAGAGCACCATAACTTGTGCTGTCGCGCATATTAAAATCGAGGGCAGGCTGGCATTACTGCCATTTCCGAAGAGGTGGCTAGCTTTATCCCACTGATTGATGTGGTTTCCGATGCTGGCTGTCGGCTTCTAAACACTTCTTATAATGCTGACATTACTGTCGGAGCACTAACAATGTCATTTAAAATATTAGTTGCCTCTGTGAGTCGCTGCCACTCAGCTGTTTACCTGAAAACCTGCCTACTCCTGCCTGAGGTCCAATCAGAAACTGAAATTTTAAGTTAACTTCCTTTGCAATCAAACTCGGTAAGAATTTGATAGTACGTGTAAGAGAGTTTGACTGTGAATGTGAGAAAGTTTGATAGTGAATGTGAGAGAGTTTGACTGTGAATGTAAGAGAGTTTGATAGTGAATGCGAGAGTTTGACTGTGAATGTAAGAGAATTTGATAGTGAATGTGAGAGAGTTTGATAGTGAATGGGAGAGTTTGACTGTGAATGTGAGAGAGTTTAACTGTGAATGTGAGTTTGATAGTGAATGTGAGACAGTTTGACTGTGAATGTAAGAGAGTTGATATGAATCGAGTTTGACTGTGAATGTAAGAGAGTTTGACTGTGAATGTGAGAGAGTTTAACTGTGAATGTGAGAGTTTGATAGTGAATGTGAGACAGTTTGACTGTGAATGTAAGAGAGTTTGATAGTGAATGTGAGAGTTTGATGTGAATGTAAGAGAGTTTGACTGTGAATGTGAGAGAGTTTAACTGTGAATGTGAGAGTTTGATAGTGAATGTGAGACAGTTTGACTGTGAATGTAAGAGAGTTTGATAGTGAATGTGAGAGTTTGACTGTGAATGTAAGAGAGTTTGATAGTGAATGTGAGAGAGTTTAACTGTGAATGTGAGAGTTTGATAGTGAATGTGAGACAGTTTGACTGTGAATGTAAGAGAGTTTGATAGTGAATGTGAGAGTTTGACTGTGAATGTAAGAGAGTTTGATGTGAATGTGAGAGAGTTTAACTGTGAATGTAGAGAGTTTGATAGTGAATGTGAGAGTTTGACTGTGAATGTAAGAGAGTTTGATAGTGAATGTGAGAGTTTGACTGTGAATGTAAGAGAGTTTGATGTGAATGTGAGAGAGTTTAACTGTGAATGTGAGAGTTTGATAGTGAATGTGAGACAGTTTGACTGTGAATGTAAGAGAGTTTGATAGTGAATGTGAGAGTTTGACTGTGAATGTAGAGATTGATAGTGAATGTGAAGAGTTAACTGTGAATGTGAGAGTTTGATAGTGAATGTGAGAGAGTTTGACTGTGAATGTAAGAGAGTTTGATAGTGAATGTGAGAGTTTGACTGTGAATGTAAGAGTTTGACTGTGAATGTGAGAGAGTTTAACTGTGAATGTGAGAGTTTGATAGTGAATGTGAGACAGTTTGACTGTGAATGTAAGAGAGTTTGATAGTGAATGGAAGTTTGACTGTGAATGTAAGAGAGTTTGATAGTGAATGTGAGAGTTTGACTGTGAATGTAAGAGAGTTTGATAGTGAATGCGAGAGTTTGACTGTGAATGTAAGAGAGTTTGATAGTGAATGGGAGTTTGACTGTGAATGTGAGAGAGTTTGACTGTGAATGTAAGAGAGTTTGATAGTGAATGCGAGAGTTTGACTGTGAATGTAAGAGAATTTGATAGTGAATGTGAGAGAGTTTGATAGTGAATGGGAGAGTTTGACTGTGAATGTGAGAGAGTTTAACTGTGAATGTGAGTTTGATAGTGAATGTGAGACAGTTTGACTGTGAATGTAAGAGAGTTTGATAGTGAATGCGAGAGTTTGACTGTGAATGTAAGAGAGTTTGACTGTGAATGTGAGAGAGTTTGACTGTGAATGTGAGAGAGTTTAACTGTGAATGTGAGAGTTTGATAGTGAATGTGAGACAGTTTGACTGTGAATGTAAGAGAGTTTGATAGTGAATGTGAGAGTTTGACTGTGAATGTAAGAGAGTTTGATAGTGAATGTGAGAGAGTTTAACTGTGAATGTGAGAGTTTGATAGTGAATGTGAGACAGTTTGACTGTGAATGTAAGAGAGTTTGATAGTGAATGTGAGAGTTTGACTGTGAATGTAAGAGAGTTTGACTGTGAATGTGAGAGAGTTTAACTGTGAATGTGAGAGTTTGATAGTGAATGTGAGACAGTTTGACTGTGAATGTAAGAGAGTTTGATAGTGAATGTGAGAGTTTGACTGTGAATGTAAGAGAGTTTGATAGTGAATGTGAGAGTTTGACTGTGAATGTAAGAGAGTTTGATAGTGAATGGGAGTTTGACTGTGAATGTGAGAGAGTTTGACTGTGAATGTGAGAGTTTGATAGTGAATGTGAGACAGTTTGACTGTGAATGTAAGAGAGTTTGATAGTGAATGTGAGAGAGTTTGACTGTGAATGTAAGAGAGTTTGATAGTATGTGAAAGAGAGTTTGTAAGTTTTGGCCCATGGGGCCTCTCATACTGGATGGACCCAGTGAGGCATAGACTACATCCTGCTTTGCCGTTAACCTACTAGCGATAGCCTTAAAGGGCAAAGCCTATACAAAATAGAACATTGGTTACATATTGTAACCCCAGATTCTTTATGATTATAGGCACAGCTCTTTAATCTGTGGGCCTCACTGGTTCCTGAATAGCTGAAGAAAAAGGCTGTTAGGGAGCAGTTTGTCTGGTCTGACCGTTATTTATACAGACCAGGGTGGGGCTCACCCAGTAGGTAGGCGTGGACTATGCTTTTTTCAGTTCTGCGCTGCGCGCTAGGGATAAACCCACTAGCAATAGCCTTGTTCAACTCCTTGACCAAAGTGAGCAGAAGTTACTTAGCACAAGTTACCTAGCAACCTGTGCATAAGGTGCTAGGTAACTCATGCAAAAGTTACCTAGCAAATGGTTGTTGCTAGGTAACTTGTACATAAACTTATGTTAAGTTAATCAACTTATATGATTAACTTAACTACTTCATTATAGAATACTTGTCGAATACTTCTCAGTGCAGGTTCCTAAGAACGTGTAAATGGTTTAATGGAGGTCAGAGTCAGAAATACTGGAGCTTCTTAAGGAGACAGAGGCACAATTTCAAAGCTTTAAACTACAAAGTGAATTTTCTTTTGAGTCTAGTTTGAAACCAGATTTTTATAACAACTGACTGTAACAGTTACTTGATTGTGCTGTAACATGGCGTATGTGTCTAGAAAACACATAATAGTGCTCCTTTAAAAAGTATGTTATTAAGTGATATTGCTTTATAGCATGATCGTGCATTTTAAAAAGTGACTTAGTTATTAAGTAATTATTTTTGAATATTAGGCATTTGTAAAGTAATTGAACTAATTTCTCAGGGAAGTAATCAGTGATTAATAACTCATTACTAATTACAAGACATTTGACTAACACATGAGAATAAGATTTCTGCAACATCTGTTAATATCTAGAATTTAGAATTTTAGATCCATAAATATGCAACTTCGAGTTCAAATGCATCGACTGACTCCTTTCTAACCATTTTAACTTTGTTAAGCTGTGAACAGCTATAAAACAGACAGAAGCTACTAATTTGTTACTTCTCTATTTCAAAGCATGGTGTCATGATCTATAGCGTCTCAAATGTGGAACTTGAACACAAATTCTGAGAATTAGCTTTACATAGGATTTAGTCACTTGACCTCTTCGAACCAAAATAAGGGGAAGTGTCAAGCTCACTTCTTTAAAGTATATATACTGTCGTCAAGGCAGCGTTGGTCATGTTTTCAATTGCTTCAAATGTTCTTAAAAACCCCAAAAAGCTAAAACCAAACCATAAAACATACATGAACCAGAGTGCAGCACAGAAAGTAACTATTCTTTCTTGCCAAACATTTTTTTTTGCTTTTATCGAGCCTGAGAGAGAGTAAAGATGGTTTATCAGCTTGGTATTTGCCAGTGATCTAGAAAAAGAGATACTCGTTAGTGTGAATACTGTAGGCATTCACACTATTTAGTTCCACTTTTCTGGTTGCTTGTAAATTTCGTCACGCTTCTTCTCCTGCATACTTTGTGCTATTTTCACCTTTCAACTTTATACTATTCAACTTGCTCTTCATTAATACTGGCTATATCTCTTGGTATTCATATCTTCATTTTTTTATAATATTCAGCTTTTTATGATTTTTTCACCCCATGGGGGAGACCGCTCAATCCTGTGGCAGAATTGAGAATTACAATATAAAATGTCTGTTGTGTTTCACAGTGGATGTTTTAGGTCCTGACTATTAAGGACAATGAATCATCCAGTTCTGGAGCTGTCAGGAAGGAGACAAGACAGCAGCCATTTTTGAAGTTGGTCAGTTTAAACAGATTTTATGCTGTTTAACACCTGGGAATAATTTGAGCGTTTTTCATACTACGTGTGGCATGTTTTTTGTAGTCACTGTGCTAAACGATGCCTCCAAACAAATGTTGATATCTCAGGAACCATAAAAGGTTTGGATTTCATTCACCCACCGTTTTTATCAAATTTAATAGGGGAATGTTTTGTCCTTTTCAAATTTTAGGCTTTACATTAGTTTTTTTTGTTGTTTTATTACATTGCATTGAATATATTACTGTAACCCAGCATGCTAGAAGTATCCTAGATGCTATACTAGTATTTTAGCTAGTTTTAGCTTTTGAATATTGTTTTCATGTTGACTTCCTGTTGTGGGCGAAGTTTTACGCAGGTGACACTGTTTTTCTAATAAAAGGCCACAGGTCGCTCTGGTGAGCACTGCACTCAGGCCAAACGCATCTAGTGGCTCTGTGGATTGATTTCCTCCGTCTTTCCTCGGCATTTCCAGCCCTTTACTAATGGCAGCGTCTACAGGTAAGAATGAGCTGTGGGAAACCAAGTTCTTGGCCCACTTAAGTCTGCTTGAGCTGAAGAGAACCATATTATTGAAGGATGAACCCGATGACGCGGAAGAAGACGCCACCAAGAACGAAGAGGCGTATGTAGAATTAATCCAAGTTTTGGATGATAAGAGTCTGTCCCTTGTCATGAGATGCTGCGGATGATGGCAGAAAAGCCTTAAAGATCCCGAGAGATCACTACGCTGGTTCCAGTAAGCCACGAGTGATCAGTTTGTATACGGAGTTGACGTCTCTTCAGAAAGCCGTCAATGAGAACGTCACTGATTATATTATACGAGCAGAAACTGCAATTACAGCGTTGTGTAATGCAGGAGAAGTTTTAAGCGATGGCCTGCTGACTGCAATGATTTTAAAAGGACTGCCCGATGAGTTCAAGCCATTCTCTGTTTACGTTACAGAGTGATGAAGAGTTAACTTTTGCCCAATTTAAAACCAAGCTGAGGAGCTATGAGGGCACCGAGAAGTTGTGTGTTGCGGACTCCCGGAAGACTGAGTGATGAAAGTTAAAGGAAGAGACGATTGGAGCACGAAACTCTATGAGGGACTATGAGGAGCCGTTTAGGACAAAATCTAGGTTTTGTCTCTCACACTACAAAAAACTCACGCACACTCAAAAAATACTCAAATTGCGTATACACACTACTAAAATGTCACACACGTACACAAAGTTTATCTTTCGCGCACACATACACCATACCAACAACTCGCATTCACACGTTTGTCTCGCACTCACACAAGAATAAAGTTGCACACAAACACACAGTACTAAGACTCTTTTTCAAGTAGGCTACACTTCGCTGCAGTAAAAAGAAAGGGGCGGGGACGGACCACTGTCAGCCTCATGCCTTATTTGGAAATGGGACCATCGCACTCTGGAAGTTAAGGGGGCGCTATTTTCTGTATTACCCGTGGTCTCCCGTTTTTATTTTCTTTTTAAATCTGTGATATATCTTCACCTTTGGGAAGGAGTTTCACTCTCAGCATGTATTTGAACTTCAATCTTTTATTTACTTAAGCGCAGCTCACAGTTTTTAACAAATGGGGTATATGCCACGAGAGGTGGTGACGTATTTCCGTTTGAATTTATATCACCCAGGTTGGTTCCGGTCTTGTGAGAAAATCTGTTCCCCCTGCGTTGGGAGCGCGCATTGCAGCCAGAGAGGTGGATCCGGCAGATCTGACCAGTTTCACGGCGCTTCTGATCGATTTTTCGGTAAAAACTATTCATATAATCATGTCTATGTTGTAACTTTCAGTATAATCGGCAGCTATCAAAATAAAAATACATACATAAATAAACGAGGTCTTGTGTGGAGTTCTTTTTACGCAGTGTGACCAGCAGGTGGAGATATTTTTTTTTTAAAAAAGCAACAAGATGCACCAGAACACAGATTTAACAGTGCACAATACTTTATTAAACAATTATCTAAAACAATTCCTTTAAAACCAAGGCTTCAGGCCCACCACTCGGTCCCAGGAACCAAAAGGAACACAAGGAAAAAGGGACAAAGATGGGATTGTTCCAAAAAAATCACAAACCATGCAAATTCAAAGAAATGAGTCAAGGATCATGCAACGCAAAAAGAAATTAACAAATCAATCAAAAAGAAAACAAATGAATAACTCAACAAACGGTAAAAGAAAATGCTTCAAACAATAGAACAAGTTGTCGTCATTCCAGGTGCCTTTCTATTGGGCCGGAGTAGTAACGCCCCGCCCACACGGCCTGGCCAATCCGCAACGGATCCAACGGAGAGCCGCCCGAACAAACAATGAAAAGACAAAACAGCAGAGCGTCCAAAGCTGCAGCTCCAAACAATCAGTTGCCTAAAACAGAAAAGCCCATTAACGGCGAATACAAAATAAAAGAAATTAAAAGCTAAATGGCAGGTAACCGACCCAGGGGTGGAGACACAGCCTGACCCGGGAGGAAGCGGGTCAGCAGGTGAGGACCAGATTGAAGCCGCCCGCCACAGCAACCAGCAGCAGCCGGCGACGCCATCATAGTAACACTGTAGAAAACGCACGACAGGCGTCACCCAAAAACCAACCATGATCTCGGCCACGGATGGAAAAACTGCCACTTACGATCGCCGACGAGTCAACCAAACCCGCAGGCCGACATGTAGCCGCGACCGCAGCAACAGTGGGAGAAACAGACCCGCAAACCCCACAGCGGCCCGCCCACCTATAAAGCTGTTCGCTCCGCCCACCAATCAATGGTGCCCGATGCACAGAGTGGGGGGGTGAAACACCATCCCACCACAGCAGTTTTGTGTTATTTTAAACGCAAAGAGAATTGATCTTTTTTTTTAGCTTTTGTCTCGTAAGTCTGACAAATAAAAGTCAGTCAACAAACACAGGTTTCCAACACGTAGGGCGTATTTAGAACTTTTCATTTCTGATAAAGGAGGAGAGAAGCTGGCCGATAGCAGGGCATAAAAATAAAGACTTCCTGAAAAGATCAGAGAGTAAACTTTTTGGTAAATCCCGTCCTAATGTAAAATATGACAGATTACTGGATTAAGGAAATGTCTATAGCTGTCATGTTAGATCTGATCAGACAAAATGTCTATGGCTTATGTTGGGCCAGGCTGGATGTTTTAGGCCCAATCTAAATTCTATTGTTCAGTTTATCGCTCCAAACATGTTTGATTCATTCCAACTCGTCCAACCAGGTAAGCTGCCAAATTCTTCTGAAATGAGCTGCCATCGCATCTATCTATTTATTTAATAATTTTCAAATGGTTAAATTTAGAAACAGAAAAGAAGCTAACCAAGTCAACATGCATCCTCATTGTTGTTAAATAATGCAATTTACCAGATTATTCTACTCAGCAAAATCCCTTTTATAGGACCAGTTAGACAACATGAAAGAGGCCTTATAGATCTAAGAAGTAGTAATAATAATAATAATAATAATAATAATAATAAATATACGAGGGGAGGATTCATTATCTTATCTACAAGAGAAAAAAACAACACAACAAAGTGGAAAAGTGGGGAACCAGGAATGGCTGATATACCAACTAAAAATGTCCAAACAGTTCTTTGATTGAGGGGAAATTACTTTATATCATCTTGTCAGGTTGGTTTTAGTAGTTTCCCTTTTTTTCATTAAGTAGAATCAATGTTTAAAAAATGCATTTTGTACATTTCTCGTTAGCATACATCTCCCAAATACACAGTTACTTACAATTAATAATGAGAGTAATGGGTTCTGTCTCATCAGAACTGAAACTCTCTGTAGTCATGGTAACCTCATACACACAGCTGTAGTTGCCCTGGTGATCAAACTCAGCAGCTGGGAAGTTAAAGGAGGCTGAGTTGTTGACGTTGGCCTGGTTTCTGTGATGTTGGAGCCAGAGATGATGAGAGAGAAATCTCCCTGAGGATATCTGGGGTTAATGGAGCAAATGAAGGAGAAGCTGTAACCCTTGGTAACCTCTGCTCCTCCTGGACCCCAGACCAACCCTGCATTTGGGGAAGTCAGGGAAATGGTGGGCCTCTCCAGACTCACTGTGAAAAACAGTTATGGACATAGAAATAGAAGAATATTATTCCACATAAAAGCATGACCATTTGAGAATGCAAATTATGGATTTTCTATGGAAAATTATTTAATCTTACCTCTAAGACGAACAGAGTTACTGAGGGGTGAGGTGAATGTTTGACTTGACTTCCTTGTCTCTAACTGACACTTGAATTCTCCATCATAATCCAGGGTCACTTTAGGGATGTTGAAGGTAGCAGAGGAGGAATATGAAAACTGATTCATTCTAAATGATCCTGAAGTCTGTTGGAGGATAAATGTCCCACTTAAAGATGTAGCGGCCATAGAACAAGTGAAGCTGACTTGTTGACCCCAGGTGACCTCAGCAGAGCTTATAGAGATGCTGGGCTTTGGTAGGTTCACAGAAAAACAGTAAGTTGTGAGAATAAAAGTTTATTCATTTCCACAATGAATGACATTGAAAATAATAATCTTTTCCTAACAGTTTATTTATTTTTAGTCTCTGGTGGAGACAGTGCATGGCAGCTTCACCTCTGCCAGACTGACCACATGCTGAAGTGTTATAAAAATATTTAAATCTGAAGAGTGGAAACTATAAACCATCTCAACAGACTCACTGAAACACAGTACATTGGAAAATATAGCATACTAATGATAAACGAGGCAAAGATCCATTCGTCCGTCCGTCCGTCTGTCCGTCCATTTCCTCATTTCCTGACCCCCTTATCCCATTGGGGTCAGGAGCTGCACTCGTAACTATCTCCAGCTGTCAACTGGCAAGATGGACAGGCGACGCCCTGGGCAGCTCGCTAGTCCATCACAGGGCAGATTAATTCATAAGCAATTTACATCTGAATTACACAAAAAGAAATCACCCCAATTCTAAAGTCCTTCCAGTTAGGTTATCAATCACTGAACAACTTAGCACCATAGTACATTAAAGATCTGTTGCTGTTGTTTCAACCTTCCAAATCTCTAGGTCTGTATGATGTGTGTATTGATGATCTTTATGATGGCAAAATCTAATGTTTGTCACTGGTTTCTCAAGTTGACATTGACATTTGACATTTCATAAACTGGAGTGATTGATTGCTCAAATGGAAACTAAACACAGTGGCTACTATGAAAGAAATAATCAAAATCATAAACTAACCCAGCACCATATTCAAGAGAATTCCAAGTTTATGTAGAATTTCAGTTCCCATTGAATCCATTGACACACAGAGAAATCTGCAGATGATGAGAATCAGGTAGTTTGTAAATAGCACTGATTGGAGACTCAGTCATTTTCTGATCAGCTGATTCATCACACATAAGAACACATTGCATCTTGTGTTTAGCTGCTTTAAGACAAAAGTATACTGGCCATTACATCTGAACATTAAAAATGAACATTTAAATGCTATTGTATTGCATAAAGGCTGACTGGTGTATAATAGAGAATTGGGTGAAGGGATAAGAATGTAGTTGTGTAAATCCATATCTGAAATGAAAAATGAACTATGGACTTTCAAGAATATTGATCTGACTAGTGTTGTAACATGTCTGAGGATGTGTATTTTATTATGAGCTATTCCTGCACAGCAATAAATATAGAGGGATGAACAAACTACAAGGTGGGAAAGTTGAGCAACACCACAAGCCTTAGTCCTTCAGTAAAGCCGTCTTGTGTTTCCAAATGAGCAACTTACATTAGTGGACTCAGTTTAAGCAGAAGAAACATCAGTAAAGATGGAGCTAAACATTTGATTTATGGGACATGTATTCAAAGTCACCCCATGATTCTGTACATTGACAACAGAGACGCAGGTGGTCTAAGTCCTCTAGAGCAGTGGTCCCCAACCCACTGTACCGGTCCGCGGCGCAAGAAATAATTAAATATTTCCGTTTTACGTATTATTTGAGTCTGGAGCATCTTTTATTTTGAAAAACCTGTAACCGGATTCTCTCGGTTACTTGTGCGCCAACATTGAGCAACAAGCAGCAAAGGGGAAAAGAGACACATCGCGGCCCGGTAGGTGAGTCCTACGTTACAATCCGCTCCAGAATTGTCGTTCTCTGTACAGATACTTACTGCTGTACCACAGCCCAGTTGTCGACAAACCACATTAGCATCAGTTATGTCCCAGTTATCATCACAGACTGTTCCCCAGGTATTGTGGTGGTAGACTTCTACCCTTCCAGAGCATCGAGTTGATCCTCGCCCTGCCAACCTGATCTGACCTGTAAATTAAACATGCCTGTTAATCTTCGGATAAGAACTAAAGATCTTTTTATAATATGAAGATAAAAAAGAGAAGATTAACTGACCTGCAGTAAAAGACAATGTGGTCAAGACAAAGGAAACTGAAAGTAAAAACAAAATTGTATTGTTTTTCTGTAAACATTACTTGTTTTTTTGGGTTCCAATAATAGCTTAAAGGCTATTAAATAATAATGGCTAAAAGGTGATTCCACCTATTTTACGTTACCTTTAGCATCATTCTATTATTTTAAAAAACTGAAATAGTTAAACTATTCAAACTTGGACTCGATTATTTATCAATAATAGCAGAATATTGAAACCTCAGTTTGTGATTGAAGTCTTTATGCGTACAATGCATGGAACCTTCATAGCAAGCACTGCAGCTCTCTTCATGTCAGACACAGGTAGATTCTTTAAAATGGGCTTTTTGCCATGAGCATATCTTAATCAATGTGTTCTTGCCATCATCATCATACTGTCATGAGAGATCATATGCCACAACGCAGTAAGAACCTAAATAAATGCACAGCAACCAAAACACATACTACTCAAATGTAAACCCTGACATGAAGGTTACAAGCCAAGATAGCATTCACGTATGATAAACAAAGGTTAAACAAAGTAAGACATATACTTTGCTGGCTGCTTGTCATGACAAGAGGTTCTTAAGTTCTTTTATTTCACTAGTTCACTTCTTTAATTAAACTTTAAACCTCACATGAGAGTTTGTTGATGTTTTTAGACTTATAACTAATTAACTTATTTAATTTTGTAGCAAAATAAATGCATATGTGCGCTTTAACTTAAATTAACGAAGTATGAACTCTTTATTTATTCACAGAACTTATATTAACTCATGCACTGAAAACATTTTGCAACTGTTACAAGGAACGTTATCAAGTACAAAGTGATTCATAAGTGTACTTGGTAGCAGGTCACTGTGAGATAAAGGTCAATTATTGTTTTTGCAATCTCATCACCAGACCTACTGTGCTATGTCTTGAATACTCGTAAGAAGAGAGGGCTCAACCATTGACCACCTGGTAGTGAGTTGGGTTTGTATGCAGTAGAGGCTGATAAAACTAAATGGTTGGTGATGGTGAACTGGGAATCTCTAGGGGAGGAGCCTATGTTTGTGAATAACTATGTATATTCTGCATATATTCTCCAAGGTAGGTTGGGAACATAGAATTGGAAAGGACTGTGTTCAAGACCTCCACTGCACTTTCAATGAGGTGTGGCCTGAAGGTTATCGGTTCTTGTTCAGGTGAGAACATTAGACTGAGGATGTCGTCAAGCATTAGAAGGGGCACCTTAAGGATCCCTTCAAGCCAGTCACCATGTCCTTTCTTGAAAAAAAAAAGAGTCTGGAGGCTGGAAGAAGTTAATTTCATTTCTGTGGCAGAGGTTACCAAGATTGTTAAAATGCTCCTTGGTGTTCTAGGGTTTTGTTTTTCACAGATGATGCGGTACTGTTAGCTTCTTCAGGCCATGAACGTTAGCATATCAAAAAAAGTAATTGTCATTTTCTAGATAACATGTTGAGGCACATGTAGAATCATGAGCAGCTTTTGGAATTAAAAGGCAGTAGAGCTATTTACATTAGTGCAGATAATCAATCAATCAATCAATCAAATTTTATTTGTATAGAGCACATTTCAGCAGCAAGGCATTTCAAAGAGCTTTACACAATAAAAATAGAGACAGAGATTTTGAAAAAGATTAAAAAAGATAAAAATATTATTAGAAGTAAGAATAAAAATAAAAACATTGATCAATTTATCCATAAGCAACTCTAAACAGGTGGGTTTTAAGTTGAGATTTAAAGGCACTCAGTGTTTCAGCTGTTTTACAGTTTTCTGGAAAATTATTCCAAATTTGTGGTGCATAGAAACTGAATGCTGCTTCTCCTTGTTTGGTTCTGTCTCTGGGGATGCAGAGCAGAACCAGGACCAGAAGATCTGAGGGGTCTAGACGGTTTGAACAGCACTAGCAGATCTTTAAGGTATTGTGGTGCTAAACCGTTCAGCTATTTATAAACTAACAGTATTTTAAAGTCTATTCTTTGAGCTACATGGAGCCAGTGTAGAGACTTTAAAACTGGTGTTATGTTCTCTATCTTCCTGGTTTTAGTGAGAACGCGAGCAGCAGCTTCTGGATCAGCTGCAAATGTTTGATTGATTTGTTAGTCAGACCTGTGAAGACGCTGTTGCAGTAATCAATCAGAACACAATATTTTCAAATACATTTATCATCCACAAAATTAATTCTAAACTAAAATATCATTTTTCAGTCAGAACACGCAATAACTAAGAGAAATCTTTTACAAATTAAAAGTTAATGCTTTAAACAGTTTATAACCTCCGTGAGCTGCCTGAGTTCCTGTTTCCCAGAGAATTTCAAATGATGCTTCCGTCTGGCTTCCTGCATGTTAATTTACGAGCTCCTGCCTTTTGTATTAGAACCACAGGAGTCCTGAGCCAAAAGTTCTCCTGCAGACCTCCTTTGTTTCAACTGTTATTCAAGCATAAGTTTAAATGTCCCAAAACCACCCAGACAAACCTATTCAAAACTAAGAAATTTATTCTAAAAATACTAAACTGAATTAGACACTAGAAATAGTCATTTTTCCTCAACACTGTCTAAATGTTTATTGCAAGGCAATAGAAGACCGATGCTTCATGGGAAGTTTAAGCCACTGCTTTTAAACCTGTAGACTGTGTTGCCTTTTTAAACTATGTTGCATGTGAATGGAAACAAGCAAGAAATCAATTTATTATTAAAATAAGCTTTTGTCAACCCTTATGCAGTAGAGTTTTCTTTATTTTCTTGTGTCAAAGGTAGAAAACATTGGAAAGAATCCTATGGAATCTCAAATGCCTGGGCTTAACAATGCTGACGTTTTACAGTCTGTTAGACAAACAGAACAGGATTTTCTTAAAACAAAAACTTGGCACACATTGGAAAATCACCTTTAATTATATTTATCAGACAAGGAATGGGAGATATTTGGTTCATTCACTCAGTGAATGTCAGTCAAGTTTTTCAGTTAAAAAACTTGAATAACGCTGCTCTGGAAAAAAGTTTAGAGCATTATCTTCACTCTGCACGCTGTCAACCCCTGGATATGACAGAGTGGAAAGCAGGTTGCTTTATAAAATAAATAACATTACAGATATCTTTGAACATTGCCTTCAGTGACTTTAGCATGTCAGATTTTTTTCAGACCACCACAGCAGCTCCTTCCTGTCAACAATTTCTCAAATGACTACATGACTAATCTATACCAACATGAAATCTGTCAGTTTAAAAAAAAAACTGACAGAGTCAGAACTCAACATTCATAATTATTGGCAAATTAAACTTATTCAAATAAAATAAAGTTAGAAAGCATAAAAAAATATAAAGATTCTAGGAAGTAGACAGCATATTAACCTCTAGAAAGTACTGTGGGCTGTTGATTCAGTGTTTCGTTTTCACAAGCGACAGATTTATGTATATTACAGGGAATATATCCTTATCAATTCTATCAATGATAACAATGCTAAGTGCTAGAATGAAAAGCAAGCGACAGTTAGAAATGTACGCTTATTTATAGTGCTGTATTTTATTTAAGTATTAATAAAATCCAGTTCAAATGTAGAGTTATGGAACATATAAGTGATCAAAAAAATAAAAACTACTCTCATTTTAAAGGTCTGTTTTGGAAATGCCTCTGTGTCTCCTTTTACTGTATTTGTTCATATTCAGTACAGGATGATGCACCTCTGTAACTTTGTGTTGTTTTAGAAAATGTTTTCTTAATTTTGTTATTAACATTATTTAAGGCTTATTTAAGGCTTTTTAATTTAGCCACAAAGAGGGAAAAAAACAACTTTTCATTCCAAAAGAAACATTGGAATATGCTGAAATCCAAGTTAGTGGGAAAGTAAATAATGCATTAATATTCAGCTCTCATCTCTTCATATTCATTATGAGTTTTGATGTTCCTCTTTATTTTTCATCCAGGGTGCGATATAATGCACATACTGAACATCTGCTAACTTTCATCTGTTCTCTATCCAGTAAATGTTTAATATCAGATGATGGCTACATTCAAAATGTAGTTTTCCTGCAATGGACTGGGGATGTGTAAAGGGTGAACTCCGCCTCTCGCCTGTTGACACCTGGTCAACAGGCGAGCTGGTCACCTGCCCCCACTCCTCACCTCAGTGGGATAAGGGTGGAAGAAAACAGATGGATGGATGGAAAATGCCGTTTTCAAATGCTTACTTAATTGTGGTGTGATGTTTGTTAGATCTAAAATACCTTTAGAAAATAATCTGTAATCAGACAGATTCACATTTCTGTACAGAACATCTGGAAAGTTTTCACAGTACTTAAATTTTTTATGTTATGTACTAATTACCAGTTGCATTACATTATGACAATATGGAAAGCAGTTTGAGATTTTTTGCTAATTCATTTAAAATAGAGAACCAATAAATCATTTTCAATGTTTTCCATACCTTTTCCCAGGAGGGGATGATGGAATGTTTTATCTGTTGTACATTATGTGCTTTAGTCACTTTCTACAAATATTTACATCCCATAGTAGAAATGTTTCTATCCTCTTTTTGTAAATGTTTTAGGCTTTTCTTTATTTTAAAACCGAAGAAGAGTGCTAGTATTGACACAAAGCGACAACAAATTGATTAAGTATATATAATATATATATATATACAGTATATACGTATATATATATACAGTTATATATATATATATATATATATATATATATATATATATATATATATATATATATATATATATATATATATACGTATATATATATATATACGTATATAAATAAAGTGTTACCAACATCTTTAAGAGCAAGTTTTGCAAGGCTCCATATTTCTCCTTATCTGTGCCTGAAAAAATCTCAGCTACAAACAAAAACCAAAAAAGAACAAAAAAAAAAAAACAGTTTGATAAGGAAACAACACAAATTCATATACAGTATATATATATATATATATATATACGTATATATATATATATACGTATATATATATACTGTATATATATATATATATATATATATATATATATATATATATATATATAAAAGATGAGTTATTTTTCCAAAGGACATGTAACATTTGTGGATCTAAACAGGATCTATTTAGCTATACTGAGCATAAAAATGTTTCTTATGGTAACATTGGCAGATCCTTGTGTTAAAACCTTTATGAGACTGAGTGTAACTTTGCTGTTCTGAATATTCCCAGATTTTGAAGGTCTGATGTCTGATGGGAGTCATACAGAGATGCTTTTCTAAAATAATAATTAAAAAAACAGAATAAATTTTGAACAATTCTTCATACTGTTGACTTTTCATAATTTACAGAAGACATTTTGTCTCACCAGAAAGACCAACAGAGGTGAATGTTTGGCTTGATATACTTTTCGCACACTGGCACTGTAATTTCCCGAAATGATCAAGGGACTTTTTTCAGATGTTGATGGTAGCAGAGTGTAAATCTGATGGCTGATTTATTCTGAATGACCCTGAAGTCTATTGGAGAAGAAATGTTCCACCTAAAATTTGTATCGCAGTAAAACAAGTGATGTTGGCACGCTTTGGAAGGTTTGCTGAAAAATTGACAGTGTAACAAAGGTTTTATCAAACAAAATATCTCTTGTGTAACGTGTTTCCTTTAAAGATTATTTATGCAAAAATACACAGTGAAGAGACCAGAAAACTAATCTAGTCAAAAGCCTTTACTGTCTTTTGACTAGAAATGACAACATTTCATTGACCCAAATATAGGCGGAGAGGAGTAGAGTTTTAATGATGGAACAAATACCGACAGTTATTTTGCAAATTGAACAAGGAATTTATACAGAGAAAAGAAGTGATCAATGGCATGGACACCATGCCATTGATCACCAAAGATACCAAAGATATCAAAGATAACACACTGAGAGCTGAACCAGAGAGAAAGGGAAACAAGTCTAACATGTACAGAAGATTAGCAAACACAACATTCTACCTTACCTAACATGACAGGTTGGCCAAAAAGAGGATTAACGAGAAAAGCAACCAAGAAGCACCAAGCAGCATGAGGTATCTGGACGAAGAACTCAGACTAGACAGAATGCTGACAGCATCACATTTTGACACCATTCTATCAATCTGAGCTTCATAGAAGAATGGCAAGTGAAATCCAATATTGAGATGTCATATGAAGTCCTGTTTAAAGTTTGCAACAAGACATCAAGAGTTCTCATTAATTACTTAGATTTACTGTTACATTTACTTTGGAAACATAGAAAAATGCTGAAATAATAATATTTTAAAGAAAAATAAGTTCTTTAAACATATTGAAGCAAAAATAAAGCAAAAAATGTATTTATTCTGCTTTTTAAAATAAAGAACATAAATGTTTTTGAACAAGCACACATGCAGACACAGAGCTACACCCACACAGTCTATCACAAACTGATATTTGTATTATATTGCTAAATAGTAACTGTTCAACATAACAGTACAGTACATCCAGTACTAATTAATACAGGATGTAACCACAGCCCAACATAGTGTATTTGAAAACACTTTAATCTAAACACGTTTGTGCTTGTGGTATGCGTGTGTGTGTGTGTGTGTCCTTATTTATAAAAGGTTACTCCAGCTAAACCACCACCGGACCTGTTTGGGGAAAAAGGCAGGGTAAACCACATATACCTGTATAGGTGTGTGTGTGTGTGTGTGTGTGTGTGTGTGTGTGTGTGTGTGTGTGTGTGTGTGTGTGTGTGTGTCCTTATTTTTAAAAGGTTACTCCATAAGGATTTACAACAGCCACACACCTGCCCTCCACGACCCGATGCAGACATGAGGGAGGTCAGAGCCACAGAAATTCACAGGCCCCCAGTTCAGAGCCACATTTTGTCAGACAGAAGATAAAAATGATCTTTCAGGGTCTTTAAAAAAGAACTCCAGGACTGAAGGTTTCTGTTCACCAGTGTTGTCCATAAATATCAGAAAATTGGAAAATGTCCTGTGGTCGTTTTAATTTGCTGCTGGCAACATCAGCATCCATGTTGTCCAGGTGAATTGCTTAAACTAAAATCACGTTTCACATAACATACAACGAAATTGCACCTATTAGACGTGAAATATTAATTTTAAAAAAAAATAATGTTGTAAAAATACAATAGCTATACATGAGCTATTCAGGAGATGCTTTTCACATGGATAGCTAATGTTTTGGACCAAATCAAATGTCTTTGTTTCAAGGGTTTCTGATTAATCCTTTTGAATCAGAAATGTTGTTCTATGAGAAATTAAATGTAATTGTAACTCATCTTAATTAAATTTTTCAAAGAGTTATTGTAGATATTGATGGCTGTTGGCAGAAAATCACTGTGACTGCATTGCCTTCCACTATCTAAGAGGGGAAAAAAAGAATTATTTGTAGATGCTGTCTAGTTTTGGTATGCCACATTAGAACTTCCAACTGAATAATAAATTTAGTCTTTTAATCATGACATGAGTACACACAAACTGTTTCCTCAGTTTTTTTGGTTTAATCCATGAATGTTCCTGCAGAACATGCCTCCAAATAAAGACACACTCTGTACATTTATCTAGAGCAGCTGGTTGCCATGGTCTTTTCTCAGCCAGTCTTTTTCCACAAATTCTTTGACTGCTCCTGCTGAACTCCTCTGCGCTGCGTCTGGAGCCAGAAGCAGACTGAACATCTCCATAGCCTCTGGGGTGAACCTCCTCCACAGAGGAGGGATGTCATCCTCCACATAAACTTTCTTCTTCGTCTCACACCAGTCGGCAAACTCCTGGTAGAAGCTGTCCGAGTCCATGCAACGCTCCCATGGGAAGTAACCAGTGAGGATGCAGAAGATGACCACCGCAAAGGCCCAGGTGTCCAGGCTGGGCTCCACGCTCAGAGGAGGCACTGTCACCTCTTTCTGGTTGTCCAGCAGAGCCACACTGCAAAGTTCTGGGGCCATGTACGGCAAAGTCCCTGTGATGAAGCGTATGAGGGTTCCTCTCTTCTGGGCCAGGCCAAAGTCTGCCAGCTTCACCTGACGGCAGTGAGTGTCCAGCAGCAGGATGTTTTCAGGCTTGACATCCCGGTGGACCAGACCGTGGCTGTGGATGAACTCCAGTGCACTGGAGACCTGGAGGACGCAGCGTTTTACTGACGACTCTGGGATGCCCACCTGGGTGAAGAGAGAGAATATGCATTTTTATTGTTGCATTATGTATTTAAATTTGTTACAGTTTTTTTTTTTACTTGAAATCCAAAACGCAATGCAAGTGTCAATGTTTTATATGCATTTTAATGCAGCAAAGTCAACATTTCCATATTTATACACAGTCCAGTCACATTAATGTGACCATCTGTCAAAAGCCAGAATAACCACCTTTCGCAGCGCGAACTGCTACGAGACGTGCAGGAAGAGAGTCACTTGGGTCCCTGAAGGTCTTCTCTGGGATGTTGAGCCATGCCGACTCTAATGCCGTGGCCAGCTGCGCTAGATTACGCGGTTGAGGATCCATGGCGCGAACAACTCGATCGAGATGGTCCCACAGATGCTCGATTGGGTTTAAGTCAGGTGAGTTTGCTGGCCAGGGGAGGACGGTAAACTCATCCTGGTGCTCTTCGAACCACGCACGTACACTGGCAGCTGTATGGCACCTCGCATTGTCCTGCTGGAAGATGCCATCATCCTGAGGAAAAACAATGCGCATGTAGGGGTGGACATGGTCCGCAAGGACAGATGCGTACTTGTATTGATCCATCGTGCCTTCCACAATAATCAGTGAACCCAGAGAATGCCAGGAAAACATTCCCCAGACCATAATGCTCCCGCCTCCAGCTTGGACCGTTCCTGCAATGGTTGCAGGGTGGTTCCTTTCAGAGGTTTCACGCCTTATACGCCAACGTCCATCTGTCCGATGGAGCATAAAACGCGATTCATCTGAAAACGCTACCTGTCGCCACTCAGTGGACGTCCAGCTGCTGTACTGGCGTGCAAATTCTAGCCTTCGTCGTCGATGAACACCAGTCAGCATAGGTGCACGAACCAGGCGTCTGCTTCGGAGGCCCAGACGCAGCAATGTTCGCTGAATAGTGGTTTGGGAGACACTTGTGGTAGCCCCTTGGTTCATTTTAGTGGTCAGTTGCTCAACGGTAGCCCGTCTATCTGCCCGAACGCATCTCCGCAACCGTCGTTCGCCTCTGTCATCTATGGCCCGTGGTGCACCACATTTGCCACGTCGTTGATTTTGGACAGTCCCATTTTGCCATGCACGGTACACTTTTACCACGGCGGCACGCGAACAGTTCACAAACTCAGCCGTTTCGGAAATGCTTCCACCCTTGGCCCGAAAGCCAATGATCATGCCCTTTTGGACGTCGGATAAATCGCTTCGTTTCTGCATTACGCCAACGATTGAAATGTTTTCCGAAGCCCACACACACCCTTTATATACGCTCAACTGCACTGTGCTGCCACCTGCCTTCTGTGATTGGTTATTTAACTCTGAAGTGGAAAGTACGTGGTGGTCACATTAATGTGACTGGACTGTGTATGTTATGAATAATTGTTTTCATTAAATTGCTTTACTTTCTCCAGTCTGATAAGAAACAGCATTCAAGAGTTTCTTTGATTTTATTTGAGTTTTCCAACAGTTATTGTCACTAGATGTCAATGTGTTGGAACAATCTACGAGTCCTTGGTTTAAAGCAGAGCATCAGTTCCACCTAGTGGAAAACCTGAACCATTACATTATGTGAAATTGTATGTAAACTAAATACCAATGCATTTATATTTGTTAGCTGTAACTTCCTATAGGGATCACAAATAATGAGATGTTCAAGGTCATACATAAAAATTCCATATCTCTAAACTAATCTTTATTAATGGGACCAAAAGAAATTCACCACATGTTCTTTTAAATAAAGACTAGAACCCTGGAGCAGCTTTTGACTCATAAATGGAGCATTGATAAACATACTTTATGTCTACTGATGACTTTGATGATGGCACTCGACAAAATGTAACTTTACTGGTTTCTTAAATGGTGACTGTGCATTGTTTTATGACGTTTTTATTTTTGTGTTTTTATATAACATTTTAATCTAAAATTAAAGTGTTTTAATTTTAGATTAAAACACTGAACTATGATGTTGCTGAAATGTGTTATACAAACGGAAATGACTGATTAATCGATTGATTGATATAGCTTAGTAGTAAAACAAAAATTACATTTTGTATTCATGATAATCAAAATATTATAATTTTTCTGACCATTTTATTTCGTCAGGGCACCACAAACTTCAGCCACCAGAAGGGGGCGACCACTGCTTTCAGACCAGTAGTAGCAGTGAAACCAAACCAGCTATTTAGAAAGCTTTAGGATTCTGGAGGGGCTCTAAGGTGATCATCTAATCATCTAATGCAGGGGTGTCCAAAGTGGGTCCTCGAGGGCCGGCACCCTGCACGTTTTAGTTCTCTCCCTGGTGGAAGTAACAACCTTTTCAGCTTGTTAATGTTCCTCTTAGGGCTTCTAACGAGTCATCATTTGATCCAGGTGCGTTAAACCAGGGAGAGAACTAAAATATGCAGGATGCTGGCAGGAGGAGCCACTTTGGGCACCCCTGATCTAATGCTACTAATTGATGCTAAATATTTACAAACTCTGTATTAAAATATATTGCTAAGACAGGAAACATTTATGGAATTATGGACAGTAGAACTTGAGATTATGTTAATTATTCTCTTGTGTGTAATGATGAAGGCCTGCGCTTCAGAGACGTCGACTATTTTGAATAGATTCAGTGTAATATGCAAGAGATGTGTTTAGGAATCATCTGTTTTAATCATCTATTTCTCATCATTTCTGTTTATCTTCAAAACTCTGGTTTCTGTCAGTAATTCTAAACGTTATCATCTATTGCCTACTATATATGTTTATATAGCTGACATTCTGAAAGATTTAACTTCAGCTGCATTTGAAGCATTTTGACCCACAGAAAACATTCACCCTGAAATGTTTCCAAATATAGGGTTAGGGTTAGGGTAAGGGTTTATCTGTCTTGCATAAATATTGCTTAAACAATGAATGACTTCTCACTTTTGGCTTGATGACGGCAAAAAGATCCCTCCCAATGACCAACTCCTGGGCAAAGCAGTAGTGCTCCTTAGACTGGAAGGCGATGCCAAACAGGCCCACAATGCAGGGGTGACAGGACAGGTGTAAGGAGATGCAGTACTCTCGTAGAAAGCCCTGCAGTTTAGTGGAGGCTTTAGGCATCACTTTCAGGGCCATTGGAGTCCCTGCAGACCAACCACAGTGCAATCGTCACCGTCTGAAACAGGCACCGGTGCTGCTTCATTCAGGTTTCAACATGCTTTGGCACAGAGACACATTGAGATTTCTTCCAGTTTATTTCCACTCTCTTTGTTGGTTTTTCAGTCCTGTGATCTGCATTAATCTGCATATTTTGTCTACATTTACCATTGAACTGCTTTGCTACTCACCGACTGATGAGGCACCATACAGCCCAACAAGTTCAGCTGAGTATCTCTGATCAAAATGTTGAAGTTTTTCAGTTGCATGTTGATAGTCATGGTTCCTCTGTTTAGAATTTCAGACTTTGAGTCTTCAAAGACATCATAACTAGCTTTGCTAACTTTTAGAGAGAGAATTGTTTGGTCTTGTGTGATTTTAGAAAGGGAATGAAAACAAATCTTGAATTTCTCTTCATTATTTAGAGAAATAATGAACAGTACTTTAAAAAAACTTTCAGACTCCGTTTATACAGCAAATAAACAGTAAATAAATATTTCTTTAATTGGTTAATAACATGTACATAGACCCAAATGAGCAAATAACTGAAGTTTGAGAGTAACAGTTGAAGTACGATCAGAAGAAAAGATCACACTTTTACAACAAAGTTTCCAGTTTAGTTCTGGAACCAGTTTAGAACCAGTTTGAAATGATTGACATGTCATTTGAATTCAGTATTATAACTTAATAGTTCAACGATTTTTCCTAAATAGGACAGTTTTGAAATTGTAAAATTCATAGCTATCCAGTTTAAACTAACTGATATTTTATCTAGGCGCAGCCGAGGTGTTGAGGGGATCCGTTTTGGTGGCCTTAGGATCTCATCTCTGCTTTTTGCAGATGATGTGGTCCTGTTGGCTTCGTCGGATCATGATCTGCGGCTCTCGCTGAAATGGTTCGCGGCCGAGTGTGAAGCGGCCGGGATGAGGCTCAGTGCCTCCAAATCCGAGGCCATGGTCTTGAGCCGGAAAAGGGTAGAGTACCTTCTCCGGGTCAGGGGGGTCGTCCTGCCTCAAGTGGAGGAGTTTAAGTATCTGGGGATCTTGTTCACGAATGAGGGAAGAAGGGAGATCGACAGGCGGATTGGGGCGGCGTCTGCCATGAAGCGGGCGCTGTACCGGTCCGTCGTGGTGAAGAGAGAGCTGAGTCAAAAAGCGAAGCTCTCGATTTACCGGTCGATCTACGTTCCCACCCTCATCTATGGTCATGAGCTTTGGGTCATGACCGAAAGAACAAGATCACAGATACAAGCGGCGGAAATGGGTTTCCTCCGCAGGGTGGCTGGGCTCTTCCTTAGAGATAGGGTGAGAAGCTCGGTCATCCGGGAGGGACTCAAAGTAGAGCCGCTGCTCCTTCACATCGAGAGGAGCCAGTTGAGGTGGCTCGGGCATCTGGTCAGGATGCCTCCTGGACGCCTCCCTGGTGAGGTGTTCCGGGCACGTCCCACCGGGAGGAGGCCCCGAGGAAGACCCAGGACACGCTGGAGGGACTATGTCTCTCGGCTGGCCTGGGAACGCCTTGGGGTTCCCCGGAGGAGCTGGAAGAAGTGGCTGGGGAGAGGGAAGTCTGGGCCTCCCTTCTGAAGCTGCTGCCCCCGCGACCCGATCCCGGATAAGCGGAAGAAAATGGATGGATGGACGGATGGATTTTTTTATAGAAATTCAAAGAAATAAGAATAAAAAGAGTTGATGAATAATGCTTTACATGAATGAACATTTTGTAATTTCTTTGCACTTTGATTTAAATAAACTGCCCCCAAGGCTGCAATAGCAACAATTCATACCCCTAAAACGATGAGTGACCAGCAACACTTTGCCATATTTTCCCCGTCCGATCTCCTTGACGATGTTGAAATGTTCCTGGATCTCCAGCTGACCGATGCTCTGCGCCGTCAGCTCCATCAGCTCATCGATGAGGCTCCCATCAGCGAGACCCAGCTCAATCATTTCCTTCCAAAGCAATAAAATAGATAAATTAGTTTTTTTCTTTGTTTGAATAAGATTTAGGAGACAGGGCTCACCTAAAACAAATATCTAGTTTGCCTGTTTATGCACATATTTACCTGAGATCTAACCACAAGTAAATAACTAACTTGATCCAAATTTAATGGAAAGTAACTTTGATTCAAAAAAGCTTTTTACTGAAACAAAAGATACATTCTCTTCTATTTGCTGGCTACTGAAGTCTTCCATAATGCTAACAATAAGAAATAGCACTGTGTTTGATGTCTGCTTTAAAAAAATTCTGATTGTTTGATTAATATTAATATATATTATATATATATATATATATATATATATATATATATATATATAATATATACACTTATATATATATATATATATATATATATATATATATAATATTATATATATATAGTGTGTGTGTGTGTGTGTGTATGTGTGTGTGTGTGTGCATGTGTGTGTGTGTGTGTATGCGTGTGCACATACATGTATGTGTGTAATGTTAAATTTGCATTCTGTAAGCTTATACGAGGTGGTGATGGATAATCATGTGGTCTTGTCGCTGTCTTACACACAGCATGCGTTGTCCTATTGGTCGGGATCCTTATCACATAATCTGCTAAAAAATGTGACATTTTATTTTACATGTGTACTTCACAACAATCACCAAAAGTCAAGATAACTGATATTAGCAAACAGTGATGTCAGTCTTTTGGTTTAAAGCTATAATATATATTTATCAATCACTATTGTTTTAGTTTATTCAGTAAATTTCTGAAAATTCACTCTCTTTTTAATAATGTCATCATTAATTATATGGTTTTAATGACACATACAGTAACTATCTAGCAAGATCCAAAAACACTAAAATGTTTTCCACATATGTCAAAGATTAGTTATTAAACTCTCAGCTGCTGTTGTTAAATTGACGTAAGCAATGAGTTGATACTGATAATATCTTAAAACCTCTTCATTCTTACCTTTTCTAGAGTCAGCTCCCAAACACAGTCACTACAATCTGAATAGCAAGCAGTGCAAATGAACACAATGTCTACAGCTGGTAAATATTCTCTGCAAATGCTGAATCAATGTCCTCCTTATTCCCTCTTCCAATTTCACTAGTGCTGCTCCAGCAAGAGTAGCTCTGAAAGCTCTGCACTGTCCGGCCCCCTGTGGTGCGTTCAAATGCTGTGATACATCAGAGCCAACTTTAACAGCTGATTACAAGCTGTCTCTGCAAAAGACACACACAAACACACGCAAGCACAGACGTTTGCGTGACTATCTTTGTGGGGACTTTTTATTGAGTTCCATTGATTTTTACAACCTAAACCTTACCCTTATCCTAACCCTAACCATTACATATTCATCCCTAACCCTACCCAAAATTCAATTCACACCTTAGTCCTAAATATAAACCTTGACCCAAAAACAATGTTTCCCCTTGTGGGTACCAGGCTTTGGGCCCCACAAAGAGCAGTGGGTCCCCACAGCTTAGTGTCATGAAAATGGTCCCCATAAGATGCTACAAACAAACACAGACTCACACATATGCACACACAAACTAATTTGAATTCCTACCCATATTAGAACTTTATGTGCAATCCAGACATTTTCACTCATCCTAACCAGTAGCAGTATTTTCCTAACCCTAATCCTAAGTAATTCATGCCTTAGCTCTAAATCCAACCCCTCACCTAAAACAAAGGTGGTCCACTGTATTATGACTGAGTTTTGGTCCACATTGGTCTTCAGGAGGTTAGTAAATATGCCGAAAATGGTCCTATGTAGTGTTGGATGACAGAAATTGTAGAAATGTCAGGATTAGGAAGCATATTATTGTGATTAGTAATTTATTATTGAGGAAGTTGTTAACATGTAGTAGAAGTTTCTTTTAACTAATAGAAGAAGAGCAGGAACACCACCAGAGTTTCTGGCTTCTCATGAAAGAAGTTACTGGACAGCAGCTACGTTTCACTGGAATGTTTTCTAATACAGTGTGAAAATGTATTAACAAAATGGCTCAACCTTACACTCATATATTCCGTCAATGAGCTTCCTCGCTTCCTTCCTCGATCTAGTAGCTCCTCAGAGAGACCATTAAACCAACATATGAAAACATCTGAATCATTTTATTTAACTAACTTATTTCAGTGCAGACACTTTGAAGAAGATCCAACCTTACAGACTCAAAGTCAGATTGAAAATGATGTTCAGGGAGGGACTGGTCCAACAGACCAGGTGAGCTGGATGTGCAACTGGAGACTCTCAGAAAGACCCAGTGGTACTGTTGCTCAGTTTAACTGTTGCTGGGTTTAACAACTGCATGGCAACCGCTCGGCAATGTGAGCGTACATCTAAAATAGCAGGACAATAAAGGATTTTGTATCTCTGTTTCGGTCATGTGGAAACTTACAAAATCTGGATGCACAGACAGGGATTGTTAAAGGTTCCCCAGGTAACACTGAAAGTTTTATCATCCTTTCTCGGGTTCAAGGCTTTTTATCTTAGAACATTCCTACAATTTTGCAGAGGATTGTCAGTATTTATCAGGATTGTTGGCACATCTATGTCTTTTTTCAAGAACTATTTCTATTCTTTGGTGTTTGATTCAAACAGAGTTTGAGTTTGTTATATATTGTTTATTTTATTCTGATGGGTTGTTTCTGCAAGAGCAATGGATTTGATTAGATGACATTGTGGAGTATATTTGTATTTTGTATTAACTTTACTTTTAAGTATCTTGTTATTATTGTTGTAATTTTGCTTTATTTCATTGAATTGTACAGTATGTTGTTCAACATCTATTGTTTTTGTGCCATATAAATTACATTGACATTGATATGGAATAAACCAGTTCAGCTGACTTTATTCATATAGCTATAATACACAACAAATGTACTTTATAAAACAAACAGGTGTAAGTTGTGTCAAGTACAATTGCTGGTGATTCAGTTTTCGTACATTCATCTGTTTAAATTTCTGTGGAAGGTAAAATGTGTCTATTTGTCTTTTTGTTCATAAACTCACACATCCTGACATGCTTTAATTTAAAAAGTCCTTTTGGTTTTTCTTTCTCTACTGTGTTAGTATCTTCACTTGATCATTTGACCAGTGCTTCAGCCAAACAAAACAAACCATGACCAAGGTTTAGCAGTGACAGCCACAGATACTGCTCCTGTTTCACTCCGCGTGTGGTGCAACATATCTTAGCATTTTATACCCTCCTAAAGTTCAAACTCCATCCAGAATTACAAAAGATTTAACTGACTGTGCCTTTCATCGTTCGATAATGTCTGACATTCCCAATTTTCCCAACGAGTCTACAACCAGCTCAGAGAGATTCTTACTTTCATCAAGGCTCTGAGTTGGGAATGCACTCAAGTAGTGCCACTCATGTGAAACAAATCCCTCAGTATGTCACCTTTATCCAAGGAAGACTTAATGGGGGTGTTGTTGTACCAGTGTGAGAGTAAAAGTGTGCGTTAATCCATGCTTCAATTGCTGGTAACTCACTCAACACTGTCTTCATACCGTAGTGGTTATTTTTGGGGGGAACCAAGCTCCCAAGCTAAACAAATGATCCCAAGAAACAGATACTTTGTTAAGCCTGCTGGAGTTTAATGAGGTGTGAAGAACTCATAGCTTAGCTTCAAACTACAGAGGTCATTTTATTGGAAATAACAGCTTGATTGTACGTGTGGTTTTGGACAAGACACCTAAATTTAATCATCTACTCGACATAACCTTACAGCTTTAACATTCTGAGGCAGGTAACACGAAGCTATATGTAGAGTGTCCAGAACCTCCTAATGAAAGCTCCCAGCTACTGCTGGATGAGCTTACAGCCAGAGTGAGTAATTGTAGTTATGTAGCGGAGTGTGTTCTGAAATTTGTGCTCATCATGTTACGCTGTCACCACATAGATGGGCTAATGTCATACTTGAGATCTTTTCCTTCTAGGACAGTGCTGAGTCGTCTTCAAGGCGCCAGAGACAGAGTCCCAGTCCAAATCTCCAGCCTCCAGACGTTCCCACTTCTGTCCTCCATGTCCTGGAGGAATTCAGTTACAGAGGTGTGAGAACAGACATAGCAGCTCAGTGTACTGGTTGAGTCAATTTATTTTGGTAACATTTTTTAAATGAGTTTTCATGTAAAGAATGAGACAATAAGTAGGAAGTTCCGATGCACTTGTTTGATCCGTGACATTCCTCTGGCCTCTCTGGTCAGTCTGGTTTGTGAGGCGGTGAGACGAGGACATCACTCATGTTCCAAACAGTACTGCTGTGACTCAGCTCATTCTTAAACAGCAGCTTATTGCTTGTAAGCATACATTACACAGCCAGACTGTTTCACTTTGGTTTTCTCTTAATTACCAAAGAGGAACAGAAAAGAGGAACAGTTTCATGATGATCAATCAATGTACAAAAGGAGAAAAACTGTAGCAGCAGGCAGAAGCAGAAATTAAACAGTGAATTAATAACTATGTGCAAAAAAAGAGAAACAGCATTTCAAAATCTGTCTCCAGATCAAGTATCATGTTGAAATATTTTGTAACTTTCCTCTTCCTGTCTCTAATGTGCAAATGAAGTTCCTGTTACTTATTATTTACAGAGTAATCCTGCAATATTGGAGGGCAGCTGAGTTGTGGTGCAATGACAAGAATAACATGAGAGAAAAGTCTGTTTGGGGAGAACTTCATCTATAGTTGTCAAAACTGCCTGATCACTTAAGTTATCTCAATCTAGTCTTGTTGGGAAGGTCATGATGCTCCTCAGGACAGTTGGGAAACACAAACGAATATAGTGTAGATAAATATGATATAATAAACACAGACTGATGTGAAATAATGACAGCATATCATTTTGTTCCTTGTGGTGGATTGGCGACCCATCTAGGGTGAACCCCACCTGTTGTTCAAACACTACTGGAGTTAGACACCAGCCCTCATCACCCACATGGGCAAGTGAGTATTGACAATGAATGGATGGTTATTGTATTTTTTCTTCTGATGAAAGGTATAAAAGTTTTGATACAAGACTGTCTGTTTTATAAAGAAATGGGAAGCAATGTTTAGGAATTTTGCCTACATTACACTCATGTTCTTGTTAGTTTGGCTTTGATTGTGCTTGAACCTGCTGCAAGTTAAAATATAAGCATGGTGTCAGACTCCAAGCATTACCAGCTGCTGTGGATAAAACTGATTATTATTGACTCGGTTTTATCGTCCTGCTTAGTGTCCCGGTTTGGTATTCTATCTCTTAACAGCAAGAACTGCTTGAACCTAATAGTAAAGTGGCCCAGTGCCATTCAGGTGCGGTGCGGTCAAATCCCTGTACTTCATGCAAAGATTACCTGAACCATCTCAAAGCTGCAGTATGTAACTTTTACAAAAACATAATTCTAAACATTTGTTTAAACTGTCACTATGCTGTGGAGAGTGTGCTACGAGTCACAAAAATAGTAAAAAAATCAAGCTCCTCTGCCTCTTCCATTGCTACAATTGTCTGGAAAAATGCAGTGAGAAACAACCAATCAGAGACCAAAGGAGGGTCTAATCGCTGTCAGTCAACCTTGTGAATGTGCTCCTCAATGTGCGAATGGCAGAAAAACAACATAGACACAGTTTATCGTGTCTCAGGTAACCAGCCTTCTTGACAATAGGATAGTTGTCAGAAAGAAGTTGTAGCGTAGCAGAGAGCAAGGGGGAGGATGAGAGTGGCATGTCCACAAGAGGGGCTGACAATCAGAGCTCCTCCTGGCTTTGATGTGTTGTTTCTGCAGGAGCAATGGATTTGAGTAGATGACAGCAGGACGGTCAGGGAAAGGCAGAAGACACTGAATTCACAGATTATATTATACTGTCAGGACATAGTGATAATTCTAACAAATATGAAGAAAAACACTTTTTTTAAAATAAATGTTACTGCAGCTTTGAGAAATGTGTCTCATCTTCTGCATGGTGAGTTGAATGCAAAACTGACCCATTTTGCTCCTGTTGCCATAAGTTTCGAAAATTAGTATATTTCTAATATTGGTTTTTTTTGTTGTTTTTATCTTGTTCTATTGAGGATACTGTGATTTAGGCTGTGCTTTCATTTTAGCCTATTGCTTTTATGGTTTTTAATACTCCAAAGTATTGACCACCGGACTACTTTTATTCATATGATATTTATTTTTATTGTCATTTTATGCCAAGTTTCCTAATAGGTAAGAAAGCTGACTCACCTCAATGTAACCAGATCTATCTAACGGTATAAACAAAGCTGACTGATTGATAGACTCATCATCAGGAGTCACTATGACTGTAATAAAAATCCTGGACATGAAGTTCTGCATCGTTCTAGTCAAACTCTTGGTGACAGGCACATCACCTTGGTCATTTATATATTCCACATAAATAAGTGAACAGTTTAAATTTTCCCTCACAGCTTTAACAAATTCCCCAGCTGCTGCTTTTGAACTCTCAAGTTTTAACAAACACCTAATCATTCACCAACAGTCTGTCATTATGTAGATGTTTCCATGATGACTAAATGATCAGCTTTTATAAACATGAGGATAAAAAACTGATCAATTATTCACCTGAGAATAACCAAGATTACCATTTATAACACGAAGGTCGATGTACTGAAAAACAACATGTTTCTTCCAGCATCGTGTCATGTCCATATGTGAAGACTTTTGAACTTTCCCTTATATCTGAGACGGAGGGTCCAATTTACAGTTCTCATTCTCTTTGACCGCCTGTTCAACCAGGACGGTCATCTTTAGATGTCTGCAAAGGTCTGATGTGTCCCTGTGGGACTGACAGCTTAAAAGCTCAGAACTCTGTCAGCTTGGTGTGGTGACACACAATATGTATAATTGTGGGTATGGATATTTACTGGTTTTACGTAAGTATATATTATTATTCAGTAACACTACAAACCCAAAACAACAAATATGCAATATCCTAACAGAAAACTTTTGAATCTATATGGAAAGTGTGTGAGACCTGCAGCGCTTATGCTGATGCAAGTCACTTGGGAGACATCTGGAGTGTGTTGTAACTTGTATCTGGTGACTGAACTCTCTTTGAAAACGGATATTCAGATTTTTCATTCCATAAAAACTGAAACTACAGGTTTGAAAGTTTGAAGATCTCATGCTTTCTTTAAAATTTTGTTTCACACGAAGCACGCCTCTGATCTATTATGGTGTGAGTTGTCAGCAGAATTCCTTAGCAATTACTTTCTAAACATTTCGGTGCTTGATCTAAATACTTCACTGAAAACTGAAGTCATAATGAAGGACATCATAAGTTCATGAAGCCTATATGAGTCTACTACTGGATACCTCTGATGTGTATGTGAAGCACTGTAGTAGTCATGGTGGGGGGATGCACTGTACCTTAATATAGAAAAGTTAGTAAGTGGGTGGGAAGAAGGAATGGAGTTTACAACATCATGCGTGTTGATAGAGAAGGTGAGGACAGCCTGTCTGGGTTCAGTTACAGATTGGCATCCCACTTTGTGGTTGGATCTGTCAGTCTAATGGAGACGTACACACATGAACTCATAACCATTTGCTTACTGATGCTTTATATTTTCCCATCAGCAAATGGACAACATCCCTTACTGAGCTGCGATTAGGGTTTGTTTTCACAGATATGTAGTTCAGACATACAAAGCTTTTAGACTCTTGGTCTATGTCACAAAAAAAATATCTTACAACTCTTACATATTTAAAGCTAAGGTGCACAAATAATAATACATGATCAAACCTATTAATATGTAATTCCAGACTTAATATCCTTCCAGCATCACTCGTTGTCATAATTCTTTAAATAGATGACTGTGCTCGCGCTGTGACTGATGCCCAGCAGGACTTCTGGTACCTGTCCTCTCCTCAGTGATGTATAGCGAGTCTGTGATTCTCTTGGTCATTGATCTAGACTGTTGGGATGCTCTGGAACTTGGTTACAGCTAAAAGAAGGAAGCAATTTGACATCTGACTCATTGAATCAGTTCTAAATACAGAAATGGAAAAGACCAACAAACAACTGTGATATCGACCTGCCAATGGCTGTACCCAGGGCCAACGACAGAGCTGATGTTACACTCACATGCTCCAACTCTAGATTTATGGTGTTAAGCATTGCTTTTCACTCTTCCTCCATTTTATTCAGATATCATTCTTCTCAGGCAGGGTTTTATATATATATATATATATATATATATATATATATATATATATATATATATATATATATATATATATATATATAATAAGCAAAGTTCTAAAGGTGAAAATGTATTAGATTTATTGGAGACATTTGGCACCAATTGTCTACTATGATGATTTTCTATTTAATCTTTTGTTCTGTATAATCAGTCCCTTGAAAAAGGTCATTTTTTTTATCAAATTGATCAAGGTTGTATGTCATTGATGGGATCAAATCCTCTGAGCCTCACTTTCTTTTGAAGGTCCCACAAGGCTCCATTCCTGGTCTTCACATTTTATGTTTAATGATTTACCGAAACTTTATAAATCCAAAGTATTAGTCATTTTTACACATGCAAATATTTAAGTTAAACATTTTTAAATTTCTCATCAGCATAAAAAGATTTTAATTCCTGTGAATCTTTTCAAATAAAAATATCATTTACTCTCTAAAATCCTTTAGTGTCATGGTTTGTGGTTGTGGAGAGGCAGAGGCAGCAGCTGAGTTTGATGATTTAATTAAGATAACTGGAGAGTACAAAGGTTCAGGCAGCACAGGTGAGCACTGAAGCTAAGCTATGTTCTATAGAAGTTCAGACACTGGTAGCAATGGAAAACTAAGACAAAGACCAAATGGAAACACAGACACAGGTGGGATTAAATGCACAAGAGGTACCGTATTTTTCGCACTATAAGGCGCACCTCAAAACCTTAAATTTCCTCAAAAGCCGACAGTGCGCCTTATAATCCGGTGCGCCTTATATATGGACCAATATTGAGCTACAACAGGTCTAGCAACTACGGTAAGCAGCCGCCGACTTCATTTTCCCCGTAAAAGAAGAAGTGTGCGGTACATGCTGGGATAGTTGTCAGAACGCTGATTTGTTTGATAATACATTTAAAGCTGGGGGGTGAGAGAGAGACAGAGGCTACGGCGGTCGGTTGGTCTGTGTTACCCAGACACACAATATCGCAACACCAACACCGAGAGTAAAACAATGACTGGGGCAGATTACTATATAAAGTACTGGGGGACCACTTCTTAACAAGTCTGGATGTCTAATAATGGATGTATGGAACAAATTGGCAACCCAAACTGAAGCATCTAATCTATGCGCCTTATATATGAAAAAAGTTCTAACATAGGTCATTCATTAAAGGTCCACCTTATAGTGCTGAAAATATGGTAATCAGGGAACACGAGACACAGCTGGGAGCAATCTGGGCAGACAAGACGACACAGAAACTAAATTAACACACAAAAACAACAAATCCTTACATTTAGGTTATGTTACATTAGAATGTCTGTCTGAGGAGAAAAGCTACATATTGTATCTACATATTAATGTCTTTGGTTATTCTAGAGCTTAATTTCAGCTTTCAAATGTCAAAACAACTTTGCAAAAACCGTACCAGCCAAGTAATAATCAGCTAAGATCATATTTATTAGTTTGTGCTGCTTTTTTATATAAAATGATATTATTACCATTTTGAAAGGTAATCTTTGAAAAATTTATGAAAGCTTTTCACAAAAATGGCTCATTATTTAGTTATAATATTTAGCAGAAACACAACCATGTTTTAGAGTAGACGTTCTCAACGTGGGCGGTGCCGCCCCCCAGGGGCGTTCAGAGGACGCGAGGGGGCGCTGGCGGACATTTTTACAAAAGGGGGGCGCTGGGATGCCTTAGGGGGGCGTTTGGTCGAAGGTAAACTTTATTGTCAATAATAAAATAATGGTCAGTGCAAAGTAGCCTGCAAGTTATTTGGTGGGGGCAGTGGCGCAACTACACATTTATCGGCGCATAAATCGGCGCCCGTGAAGTCCCTCCCCCCCCCCCCCAACTGAACTAGAGGTTGCGCTGCACTTCTTCCCCCCCCGTTTTACAGAGTACAAGACCTTCTACCATCATCTTACAGGGAAGCAGCGTCAGAGCCAAACTCAGCAAGCTGACAAGGATGGTTCTGTTTGTGTGAAGCATTGGACCACCAAGTAGTCTTCCAAAGAAAAATACTTTGAAAACTGAATAATGTTATGGCATTTCTGAACATTGGCTTCTTCACACAACAGTCAGAAGCTAGAGAGACAGACCACTACAGGGTTTCCTCCCTTCTGACAGGTAAGACCATACACAATGACTTTTAAAAAATATACAGAGAAGATGCAAATATGTTCTTATATTTAATAAAAGGAAAACCTAAATCTTTTTCAGGTCTTTTTCAAATTTACCAACAGAAAAAGGAGCTCTGACTCACTCTCTCTGTCAATATTATTTCTTGTTTTCTTTTAAAACTTGTCTTTCCCAGAAATCTGTGTTTTACTTCCTATATTACTTTTGTTCTTTTGGTTTGAATTTGCATTATTTCTGATGAAACCTGGTGTTCTGTTTCTGTTTTCTTTGTTCAGTGGTTTTTTTGGTCAGCCATTTTCTCCTAGCTCAGTTTCAGTTACTTGCTTTCTTTTACAGTTGCACCTGTTCCTAACCCACCACATCCTTTTTTAAAGAATTGCCTCTCCGGCTGAAATATTACTCAGTCCTTCCTGTCTCCTCGCTTGTTAGTTTTTCCTCATTTAATGACTGACTAGATGGCGACCATTTTACTTTCAGACAGGTTTTTTGATCTGATCAAGTATTCATGCCAAACCAAAAACAATCAAGTCACCCAAGCCACAAAACTCTTCAGTGTGGACGTTTTCACTGTGGGAAGAAGACTTTAGCTAGCTATTTATTTTTCAGGACTTTAAAAAGTTAAGTTTGGAAACAAAATGTGCAAAGATTCTATGAAGGACACAGTATTTTCTACAGAGGTTTGTGGTTTGTTGCATCAGGTAATCTTCTGGATAACATATGGTGAAAGGAAGAATCTATGCAACAGTGATGACTTTCAAGTTTATTTTAATCCTGCCGTGCTAATATTAAAAGCTACACCCAGCTAGAAATGCAATCTATCTGTAAAGGTGATGTTATTTAACAGAGAAAAAAACAATACAACACATACTGTATAATTCATATATACATACATATATGAATATGTAATCATGCACTCATGCACTGTGTACTTCACAATGATCATTTACTTATATAAACTAAATTCTTTCAGGTTAAATATCATTTATTCTACCTAATTTTGTCTTGGTAATTTTCAGCTTTCATCTATTGATACTCATTTTCAGGTTTTTTAACTTGCACCTCATTATGTTTCCAAGTTGCATCAACATTCATGTAGACATCTTCTTCATCAGTGCTTTCTTCGTCTTCTTCAGATCTTTGTTCTGATGCCACGTAATACTTTACACCAACACTGATTTGTCTAAAATCAGGGTCTGCTTCCTCATAATCAGGATCATCATCACTTGACTCTTTGTCCATCTTCAGCTTCTTTACTGAGTGAAAAACGTCAATATTTTCATAGTCATCACAATCATTCTCAAGGTCTTGTGTGTTTAACTGCTGGAAAGTCACTGAAAAAAAAGGAAACAAAAGAATTTATGAGTAAAATGTAGAAATAATTTTAAATGCCTGAGCTTGAATACAGACTTTGGTTTTGGTCAGATGGTGTGGGCCGTTTAGAGCAAAGTTTCCTCCTGCAGCCCAGGCAGACTGCTAGAGACACCAGCAGGACCAGCAGCAGGAATCCACTGGAGACTGAGGAAACCAGCAGCAGTGAAGAGGCTAGAAGAGAAAACACTTGGTCAGTTTATGGCTCTAAACCTGCGTTTTACAAACTTTTCCAGGCTGAGGAAGACTAACCTATTTAGCCAACAATCACAGGCCATCTAACTTGAAATGACCCAGCAGTAATACATCCTATTATATACAACTTGAAATGAAAATATTAGTCTCTTACTCTTATTTTTGGGAATGGCCCCAACAAAGCAATGGACATGTCTACTGGGACATGTCATTTTGAGTTATTTTGTAAGTGTGAAGTATGGGGGTGGCAGCATCATGATGTGGGGCTGCTTTACTGCAGGAGGAACTAGTGGAACCCCTAAACTAGATGGCATCATGAGGAAAGAACATTGTGTAGAAATATGAATGCAACATCAAAAGAAATCAGCCAGGAAGTAAACGATTGGGCACAGATCGGTCTTCCAAATGGACAATTACTCGAAGCATACAGCCAGTAGTTACAACGTGGCTAACGGACAACAAAGTCAATGTTTTGGAGTGGCCATCACAGAGCCCTGATCTGCGTCCTGTGGAGAAGTTGTGGGAAGGTCTGAAATCTGAGGCGGCCTACCAAAAGGGAGGCCGCCTCCCTTTTTGTAGGCCAAAAGGGAGGCGGCCTTTTGGTAGACCGCCTAGAATTCTATGAGGCAGAATGGGCCGGAACTCCATTAAGCTACAGTGAGAGGCTTGCAGAAGGAAACTAGTCTGGTGAAAACCAGCTCTCTATCCCTGTGTGTGCGAGGACTGAGGTAAATAATACAAGTGATACGGGTCTGGGGTCGGTTGGACCCCATTTGTAAACACAAGGGTTAAACTATAACTGGATTCGTCCAGAGGGTCTGGGCTCTCAGCTGCTGAGAAACAATCACTTCTGTTGAGGTTCTAAGTTTTACCCAATCACTAACATTTGCCCGTGACGTATGCAATGTGCCAGTTCCACTCTAAGAAGCTTACGGTGTATGTACATTTCTGATTTCAACTGTATTTAATTAGGGACTTGATTGCTGAATGTACAGCAGATGGTAGAGAAGGAAGGTAAGTAGCTTAAATAGAAATGAGGAAATGGCTAAAAATACACCGAGTACGTGGGAACAGACATTTAAACAAACCAGACATACAACCAGACGTTAGTTTGTGGGGGAAATTACTTTATCATGTTTTGTTTTTTTGTTTACTATTTTTATTGTTTGGCATGCTTAATTATTATTATTTTTGTTAATAATAATAATTAATAATAATAGTAATAATTAATAATAATAATAGGGTATGTATAATTAGAGGAATACATAGCAAGATATTTTACTCAAGGTTTTGAAATTTAAATATTCTTCTCTAAAATATATATATTTACTTACATTTCATGATGAGACTAATGGGTTCTGTCTCATCAGAACTGAACCTCTGTGTAGTCATGGTAACCTCATACACGCAGCTGTAGTTGCCCTGGTGATCAAACTCAGCAGCTGGGAAGTTAAAGGAGGCTGAGTTGTTGACTGCTGGCCTGGTTTCTGTGATGTTGGAGCCGGAGAAGATGAGAGAGAAATCTCCCTGAGGATATCTGGGGTTAATGGAGCAAGTGAAGGAGAAGCCGTAACCCTTGGTAACCTCTGCTCCTCTTGGACCCCAGACCAACCCTGCATTTGGGGAAGTCAGGGAAATGGTGGGCCTCTCCAGACTCACTGTGAAAAAAAGACATGGACGTAGAAATAGAAGAATATTATTCCACAAAAAAGCATGACCATTTGAGAATGCAAATTATGGATTTTCTATGGATAATTATTTAATCTTACCTCTAAGATCAACAGAGTTACTGAGGGGTGAGGTGAATGTTTGACTTGACTTCCTTGTCTCAAACTGACACTTGAATTCTCCATCATAATCCAGGGTCACTTTAGGGATGTTGAAGGTAGCAGAGGAGGAATCTGATGACTGAGTCATTCTAAATGATCCTGAAGTCTGTTGGAGGATAAATGTTCCACTTAAAGGTGTAGCGACAATAGAACAAGTGAAGCTGACTTGTTGACCCCAGGTGACCTCAGCAGAGCTTATAGAGATGCTGGGCTTTGGAAGGTTCACTGAAAAACAGTAAGTTGTGAGAATAAAAGTTTATTCATTTCCGCAATGAATGACACTGAAAATATTATTTTTTCCTGAAAAAAATAATATTTTTAAGTAGTCAATGGCCTGTAGTCAATATAGGCCATTGACTACTATCTCTTGTTCTAGTCATTAGTTTCTAAACTATGTGGGAGGCTTTTATATGACTAACAACAAATAATCAGGATATAAAATATTTCCCTCTTCTTTTCGAACAGGGGTTATGTTTATATATTTTTTAACATCCAAACAATAGTCAAAAACTGTTTGTTTTTTATTATTAAAAGTGATAAATATGCTAATGTCAGTATTTCCTAATGGATGATCTGATTCACTGAGAGTGAAAAACAAATAGTAAATAATTTTTTTAGCAATTGACTGTATTGCTAAAGTTTCGCTATCAACAATTCATTTAATCTTACCTCTAAGATTAACAGAGTTACTGAGGAGGAAGGTGAATGTTTGAATTGACATCCTTGGCTCAAACTGACACTTGAATTCTCCATCATGATCCAGGGTCACTTTAGGGATGTTGAAGGTAGCAGAGGAGGAATATGAAAACTGATTCATTCTAAATGATCCTGAAGTCTGTTGGAGGATAAATGTCCCACTTAAAGGTGTAGAACAAGTGAAGCTGACTTGTTGACCCCAGGTGACCTCAGCAGAGCTTATAGAGATGCTGGGCTTTGGAAGGTTCACTGAAAAACAGTAAGTTGTGAGAATAAAAGTTTATTCATTTCCTCAACTGAATGACACTGAAAATAATAATCTTTCACTGTCAGTTTATTTATTTTTTGTCTCTGGTGGAGACAGTGCATGGCAGCTTCACCTCTGCTAGACCGATGAAGTTTTTATAAAAATATTTAAATCTGGAGAGTGGAAACTATAAACCATCTCAACAGACTCACTGAAACACAGTACATTGAAAAATAAAGCATACTAAAGATAAACAAGGCAAAGATCCATCCATCCATCCACTGGTAACTATCTCCAGCTGTCAACTGGCAAGATGGACAGGCGACGCCCTGGGCAGCTCGCTAGTCCATCGCAGGGCAGATTCATTCATAAACAATTTACATCTGAATTACACAAAAAGAAATCACCCCAATTCTAAAGTCCTCCCAGTTAGGTTATCAATCACTGAACAACTTAGCACCATAGTACATTAAAGATCTGCTGCTGTTGTTTCAACCTTCCAGATCTGTAGGTCTGTAATGTGTGTATTGATGATCTTGATGACAACAAAATGTAATGTTTGTCTCTCAAGTGGCAAACATTGCATTTGTCAATGTCAATGTTTTAATGACTTCTTGTATTTTCACAATGTAAAGCACTTTGAACTGCCTTTTGCTGAAATGTGCTATACAAATCAACTGGAGTGATTGATTGCTCAAATGAAAACTAAACACAGTGGCTACTATGAATGAAATAATCAAAATCATATAAACTAACTCAGCACCATATTCAAGAGAATTCCAAGTTTATGTAGAATTTCAGTTCCCATTGAATCCATTGACACACAGAGAAATCTGCAGATGATGAGAATCAGGTAGTTTGTAAATAGCACTGATTGGAGACTCAGTCATTTTCTGATCAGCTGATTCATCACACATAAGAACACATTGCATCTTGTGTTTAGCTGCTTTAAGACAAAAGTATACTGGCCATTACATCTGAACATTAAAAATGAGCATTTAAATGCTATTGTATTGCATAGAGGCTGACTGGTGTATAATAGAGAATTGGGTGAAGGGATAAGAATGTAGTTGTGTAAATCCATATCTGAAATGAAAAATGAACTATGGACTTTCAAGAATATTGATCTGACTAGTGTTGTAACATGTCTGAGGATGTGTATTTTATTATTAGCTATTCCTGCACAGCAATAAATATAGAGGGATGAACAAACTACAAGGTGGGAAAGTTGAGCAACACCACAAGCCTTAGTCCTTCAGTAAAGCCGTCTTGTGTTTCCAAATGAGCAACACACATTAGTGGACTGGACTCAGTTTAAGCAGAAGAAACATCAGTAAAGATGGAGCCAAACATTTGCTTCATGGGACATGTATTCAAAGTCACCCCATAATTCTGTACATTGGCAACAGAGACGTAGGTGGTCTAAGTCCTCTAGAGAATATTTTTCTCAAAGAAATACGTCTCCTAGAAAGATTTGTGGTCAAATAATGGCCAGAAAAGAAAAACCTTCCATTTAGATAAAGTCCAGTAAATGCAATCATGTCAATTAGATATGTGTATTTTTAGATTCTAGCACTTCAGCTACTTCGCTGAAGTGCCAAATCTTGTTGGCAAAAGAAGTAACTATGTTATAAATCACGGGAATCATATTCTGATCAGTGAACACACAATACACAAGCTCTACCTTTCAATTTGTGTTCAAATGCTTTAAGGAAAAATCTACACTGACTTATATGTCTGAACAATTAAAATTGAACATTTAAATATTTATAAATAATTTACAAATATTTACAAATACAAATTACCTGAACAGATCACACCAGCATCATCACTGTGACGACAGTTGTGTCTCCCATAACCGTTGTGTGAACAGCTGGTCAGAGAGCTTTCATATCCTGAGCACCGAACATCATCAAGCCAGATTTGTCCAAATCCTTGACCAAATTGAGCAGAACCTGGTGCACTTAATGCTGTACCACATCTCAGTTGTTGACAAACCACATTAGCATCAGTTATGTCCCAGTTATCATCACAGACCGTTCCCCAGGAATATCTGTAGTAAACTTCAACCCTTCCAGAGCATCGAGTTGACCCACGTCCTGCCAACCTGATCTGACCTATAGGAACAAAATTTAATATATTTATGCTGATGTTCTGGTAATAAAACACTTCTGTATACTATGGGAATAGGAAAGAAAAGAAAAACTGACCTGTAGTGAATGCTAATGAGGTCAAAACAAAAGTAACTGTAAGATAAAAACTTGGATTGTTATTTTGTTAATAAATAGTAAGCAGTTCATGCAAAATATGGCATTATCTGTATATCAGGAAAGTTATAAAACAAAGCAAATATTGTAAAAAAATAATGAAAACTTGAACTTACTAATAAAGCCTGTAAAAAGTTGAAGGTTCCCCTGCTTTCTGTTCCACATAGCTGCATATAGCTTCACTGAGATCTTCAACTGGTGTTCAGAAACACATTTGGCTTCGCACTAAGTTCATTCTTGAGACACTTCCTCTTCACATATGTGGTTTTTAAAATGTTACTCAACTCAGAAAAATAAACTTTAAACAGCAACTCTGTCCATGTTGTCATGAAAGCAGATTAACCTGATACTCTGCGCTTCAGAGGAACCTTTAAGATGTCAAATAAATTTTGTTTTAGAACTGAAATCACAGCCTCAGCAGATGTGGTAGCATTGAAGTGGGCTTTAAACACACAGGACAAACAACCTCACACAGAACCTGAGGGAAATTTAGAGGAACTGAAAATCTGTCATGTTTTCCGACCAAAACACCAGGCCAGGATTTGTACCCATCGAGAGATTGAGCCGCACGTTTTTGGTACATATATTGATGATGATGATGATGATGATGATGATAATTTATTTCAGACAAACCTTTCACCGATAGTGTAAAATAAACACATGGTACATTGTAACTTTCTTGAAGACACATCACATCGGTGATTATGAGCCTGAAAAGGAGTATGAAGAAGTATAACTTATATAATCATACCCCTTTTCCAGCTGGAATTTGTCATATTATTCTAAATTTCCAATGTCCTTGCTGACAAAATAAAATAATAATTATAGTAATATTTACTCAGCCAAATAAAAGTACTACATATACACACAGACACATTTGTACACCTAGATATATACATATTCACATATACATACACCAATACACATTTACATACATACACCCATATATATACATCTGTACAGACCTGCATACACTTAGTGAAATCATACATAGAGTTTTTACTTCCCAGCCAGGATTATCCCAGTTGTTCTTCCTTATACCTTTGAATGATAGCTATTTTGAGACCTTTCTTGAAATATCTCATGCTTGGACTTTGCTTCAGCTCTTTAGAGAGTTTATTCCAGATCTTCACACCAACACCAGAAATGCACGTTATTTTCATTGTTGTTCGAGCCTTCAAAGTTCTAAAGTTTAGGTTTTCTCTATAGCCATATCCCCCCACTCTATCAGAAAATATTTTTTGAATATTTTCTGGCAAATTTTTTTTCCTGACTTTAAACATAATCTGTGCAGTTTGAAACTCTACCAAATCAGTGAGTTTCAGTAAATAAGAATCTATGAATAGATTGTGGGTATGACAATAAAAATCAGCCTTATGAATTAAACGAACGGCTCTTTTCTGTAATGTGCATAGTGGTTTAAGTGACGTTCTGTAAGTGTTGCCCCAAATTTCCACACAGTAACTTAGATATGGTAAGATAAGTGAGCAGTACATAATATATATATACAATATATATTGAGGGGACAATTAAAAAAAAGTTGCATTGAAAAAGAATAAATACAAACCATTTATTAGATGTGGAATAATAAGTGCCTTCCATGCAATGTCTTGCAGTGGCTCAATGAACTCTGGAGTGTGAATGTCGTCAGTGGCGCAAAAAGTGGGTATGCAGGGTATGCAACGCATTGGGGCGCAGCACCAGAGGGGCGCCAAAACCCCATCTGGAGGGGGCGATGCGCCTATGATGTCTTCCCAAACACTTCAGCGCCTTTTGCTCCTTCACTTCGCTCACATAACAAGGTAAAGGTAGCGAGTTTTACCCTTCACGTATCGTCGCCTGGGGGGAAGATCATCGCAACTTCACCCTGATGTTCCCGGGGGAGGGGGGGCGCCAATTTATGTTTTCGCATCCACCTGAAAAATGTGTAGTTGCGCCACTGTTCAAGCATAAGGGTGTCCATACGTGCACTTGGCACCAGGACATCCTAGGCCGCAGTTCGATGATCAATTTTGTTGTCGTTTCATCGGATCTGCGGCCGTATGTCTTGGACACTCGGGTGAAGAGAGGGACGGAGCTGTCCACTGACCACTACCTGGTGGTGAGTTGGCTCCGGTGGTGGGGGAGGAAACCGGTCAGACCTGGCAGGCCCAAACGTGTAGTGAGGGTCTGCTGGGAACGTCTGGCGGAGTCCCCTGTGAGACGGAGCTTTAACTCCAATCTCCGGCAGAACTTCGAACACGTTCCGGGGAGGTGGGGGACATTGAGTCTGAGTGGACCATGTTCCATGCCTCCATCGCCGAAGCGGCTTATCGGAGCTGTGGCCACAAGGTTGTTGGTGCCTGTCGCGGCGGCAACCGTCGAACCTGTTGGTGGACACCTTCGGTGAGGGATGCTGTCATGCTGAAGAAGGAGTCCTATGGGCCTTTTTGGCCTGTGGGACTCCAGAAGCATTTCTGGGTTTTTAATGGTGTAAGCAGTTTGAACTGCCTTGTTGCTGAAATGTGCTACACATATTAATTTGATTGATTGATTAAGAGACTGACAATTGAGTGGCACACTCTTGGTAGTAGCAGAATTCAGTCATTGAAAACCATTCCAAAGATGATTTATGAGCATTATGCAACCATGAAGTTGGAGAGGGATTTAAAGGAAATGGTAAAAGAAATGAAATACACACAAGTAGGTGGAGTATATCAATACATTTTAAAAGTTAAAAAAAATCATCTTTCCACACACAGACATAGATCTTAAGGAAGACACTAATATTTATGTAGAATCTCCACTAGAAGGTCTCCCTACAAGCAGAAAATGCATGCTGTACACCTCATGACCTCTAAAGTCATGCTGTACACCAAGTCATCCAACGTGGAAGGCTGGCTGGATCGGAACCAGTTTGAGGGAGCAGTGAAGCGCTGCTGGCCTGATAGAGATGTACTGAGTGTAATACTGAGAGGTTAAAGCTTAAAGTTATTCCTGCTAGCTTAAGAAACTCAGTTTTGGAAAAGATGTATAAATGTCTCCAAGATAGGTTAAATGCAGCGAACATGTCTGTCAGACAATGTTTAAGCAATCAGATCAGAGACTTTGCTCTCTAATGCAGAAAGTCTGTGAAGAAAGAATCAACATGAGAGTCGCTTTAGTTCTCACAAGATCTTCCAGACAAATCATAGCAGAGGACAGAACCTATTTGCTTCTAATGGACTAGCATGGAGAGCTCACTCAGTCTCCTCCTGTCATTGCGCATTTAAAATATTCATATTAATATTAAAATATGTTAGTATTTTTTTTTAACTAAATAGCTCTTTTATAATTCATATCAACATTTGCATAGTGATCGTCTTCATCCTCCATGCTTTCTTCATCTTCTTCAGATCTTTGTTATCCTCCGCACCGCTGAATCTTCTTGGATTAGGGTCTACTTGACATCAATAGTTTTTATAGTCATCATAATCATTCTCGTGGTCTTGTGTGATTAAGTGCTGGAAAGACACTGAAACAAAGGGAAACAAAATAACTAATGAATAAACTGCAGAATAGCAATTGGTTCATTTTAAATGCCTGAGCTTGTATCTCTTGAATACAGACTTTGGTTTTGGTCAGATGGTGTGGGCCATTTAGAGCAAAGTTTCCTCCTGCAGCCCAGGAAGACTGCTAGAGACACCAGCAGGACCAGCAGCAGGATTCCACTTGAGACTGAGGAAACCAGCTGGCGTGAAGATGCTAGAAAAGAAAACACTTGGTCAGAATGTGTTTTATTATTATTCCAACTCCTAAAACTAGACATGTTCTACTGAAATGATCAGATAATCTGCTTATCTGTTCTCTAAGCAATACATTTTCATATCAAAAGAATGATAACTTGAGTAAAGTAGTTTTCAAATAATGATTTACTTTAGAAAAAAGCTAACCAAACCATCCTGCACCACCTTCCTTGTTAAAACACTGTGTTAAAATATTTGGGCCCCTGAAGCCCTGGGGCGTGTTACTGAATTTGGATTAAACAGAAGTGCAAATGATTGATAATCAATTCATTTTAATTGTATTTTTTGATTTTATGTTTTTAAGACTAGTTGTGAGTTTAAATAACATTTCACCGGCGATGTTTTCCCTTAACATACAATTACCCAGTAATACTTTTACATTTCCTGTCACCTTAACGTCTTTTACAAAAACAAGGTAGGACACTGTTGAACCGCTTTGGCGCCCCGACCGCTGGGCTTAGCAATTCTTCTGGGTGAAACCCTGCAACTACTGGAATAAGTTGTAAGGAATCTTAACATGAAAGAAAGAATGGAAATCGAAAAGATGGACAAAACTTCAAATAAAGCAAAACACAAGACCAAAGTTTCAAATTTCATGACACAACCAGTTCTTAGATTGTGGGATAAATTACTTTTTTTACAAGGTGGATACATAGTTTATATAATTGAAATCATCATTTGAAAACAGAGTTTTGTATTTTTCTGGTTTGGCATGTTTACCCAATAATGTATTAGCTTGGGCAGAGAACAGGAATGCACAGTATGTAATTTAGTTTTTAAAGGTTTTATTGGCTCTGGTGGCCTGTATTTGATAGTGAATTGACAGCAAAGTGGGTAAAGTGGGAGGGGCGAAGACAGCCCGGGAATCTAACCTGCAACAGCCATGATGAAGATTAAGGCCACATGTGGGTTGTGTTTAACCCCTGCGCCACCACAGCACCCCAACACAGTATATAATTCTCTATTTTTTATTTTTTTTAGATTTAAATGTACTATTCATAAATTATATTGTTACTTACCTTTAAGAACCAGACTAATTGGTTCTGCATGAGGAAAACTGAACCTCCGTGTAGTCATGGTAACCTCATACACACAGCTGTAGTTGCCCTGGTGATCAAACTCAGCAGCTGGGAAGATAAAGGAGGCTGAGTTGTTGACTGCTGGCCTGGTTTCTCTGATGTTGGAGCCGGAGAAGATGAGAGAGAAATCTCCCTGAGGATATCTGGGGTTAATGGAGCAAGTGATGGAGAAGCCGTAACCCTTGGTAACCTCTGCTCCTCCTGGACCCCAGACCAACCCTGCATTTGGGGAAATCAGGGAAATGGTGGGCCTCTCCAGACTCACTGTGAAAAAAAGACATGGACATGGAAATAGAATAACATTATTCCACATAAAAGTATCAATGGGCATTTGAGAAGATGAATTACGGATTTTCCATGGATAATTATGTGACTAAATATTCACTGTGTACATAATTTATTAATCTTACCAGTAAGATTAACAGAGTTACCGAGGGGTGAGGAGAATGTTTGACTTGACATCCTTGACTCAAACTGACACTTGAATTCTCCATCATGATCCAGGGTCACTTCTTGGATGTTGAATGTAGCAGAGGAGGAATATGAAAACTGAGTCATTCTAAATGATCCTGAAGCCTGTTGGAGGATAAATGTCCCACTTAAAGATGTAGCGGCCATAGAACAAGTGATGCTGACTTGTTGACCCCAGGTGACCTCAGCAGAGCTTATAGAGATGCTGGGCTTTGGAAGGTTCACTGAAAAACAGTAAGTTGTGGGAATTACTTTTTATTCATTTCCACACTGAAAATAATAATCTTTTAAATAATATCTTCCTGTCAGTTCATTTATTTATTTTTTGTGGTCAGATGGCCATCTAAGGACACAGTGCCCTGCTCCCTATGTGTCCTGCTTTATGAACGCAAAGGGGACAGAGATAAGAACTTGCTGGCTTGAATGAATTCTGGGATTAGTCTGTATGGAGAGCTTGGAGAGTTAATGGTCATGCAGTAAGTAAAAAAAAAATCATAAGGGGAGAAACATTTGACTTCAATGCACAGCAATTAGATTCTTGTAGACAAACCCCTGCCTTAGATTTTTGTAACATTTCATATAATTAGAGTTCCAATTCCAGGGAAGCCAGTGCAAGCCATGGCTTTTTGCCAGCTGTAAAAACGATTCTGGGATATGATATTCCTGTGAGCAGCATAATACTATTTCTGTGTAATTATAACAATATCAAAGAAAATGTACGAGCAAAGGATAGGTATCAGATTAAGATCATGTTAATTGCTACTAAGAAAGCAATTAGGAGGAAATGGAGAAAGGACCTGCTTGTCATGAACAGTGGATTGAGATGATAGAAGAACTTTACATCATGGAAAAATTGACATCTCTTCTGAGACCACATCAAACACAAATAGCAAAAAGTGGGAGAAATAGGCACTGTTCAAACCAAAAGACAGTGACAAAAAATACAGAAAGAACTTGGAAAAACTAGAGAGGATAAAAGATCTAATAAAAAAATAGCTCCAGCAAAAGTTAAAATTTATTTTTTATATTATTTTATATTTATATTTTTTATAATGTCAACCCGCCATGAGACCCAGTAAGACCGTTGGATTGGATGGGGGCAGGAAAGTCTAGGGAGGGGAGGGGCAAAGTGGACTTGGTTATACACTAGTGTACATAGACTAAATTCACTGTAATGGCAACGCCTAAACTCAGAGGTTCCCAAACTGTGGGGCGCGCCCCCTGGGGGGTGCGGGGGGAAGGTCTCCGTGCCATTGCAGGGAGGGCGTGGGAAGCTGTCTGCATGGAAAAAAAAACAAAACATAAACCTGTATGCGCTGGGTTTTTACCTTAGAATGGCCAACTCTCTGTTATTCCTATGTCAATTTGATACAGTAGGGGCTTCTGCACTTCCCATAGCTGTGTCCTCTGTCAATTTTATCAGCAGTTAAAACTATTTCAACCATTGTTAAAGCTGTCATGAAGTCATGACAGTTTGCTATGAAACAGATCATCTGTGAAAAGATCAATCTCTTCCACCTCCTTCCTGAGCTGCTACTGCTGGCTAAAGAAATGCAACAAAACAAACACGCAGAACCAGGAGGCGCTGTCAATCATCCTCATTCACTCACTGCTAAGTGTGCTAATGGAAGATTTTATCAAGATTGTTTTAATTTCTGTTAGTAATAAATATATATTTTTTGTTATGTAACTGTAAAAGGGGCAGAAAGACAGGAAAAATCCACATAGATTTCCTGAAAGGATCTAACTTGTCATTGAACACAGTGTTGCTCACCTTTTTCATTAGGACAGAAGTTATTGTATATGTTAGAGCTGCTGCTGACTGACTTCTCTGTTGTTATGTGTGGTAAGAAGTACAGGGACAGTTAAATATATAAATATGTTTTTTTCCCTTCATTCATCAAATACTAGTGAAATGGAGGCAAACAGTAATCGGTTGCTAAGCTAACGATGCTCAATGGTTGACAGTCTACTCACCTCTCTTGCAGAAAAACTGGAGTATAAATTGACTCTCCTATCTCTTTCTCTCTCTCTCTCTCTCTCTCTCTCACTTTCTTTCAAATCCTGACTATCATTTTTCTTGGCATCACAGTAACTGCCACAGTTGTTCTGGTCTTCTACTGACTGCTGTTGAAAATGGTCAAGTGCGCTAAGAGGAAAAAAAATTTCATGCAGATCCAGGGGGGTGCTCAGTGCAAATATGGATAAAACAATTTTAAAAACACTATATGAATAATTTTGTAAATGACAGGGCCCCCAATTTTATTCTATTTCTATAAGAAAAAAAAGAAAAAAATTGTGGGAGGGCCCCCTATCAGTCAAGGGCCCTTGGAATTGTCCTAACCTTTCCCCTCTATATGGCACCCCTGATGGGCGGGGCTGAGATGGACTTGCTGAATTGGGCTTGGAATCCATTAGCCTTTTTACGCCTAAGTTTCAAATGTCTGTGTATATATTTCTTCCTTATTTTAATTGTAAGTAGTTCATTAAAAGTCCTGTGAGATGATATATTTACCCATGTATCCATAACAACTGGAACTTTCAATATCCAGCAAGTTATTTTCACAATTTACCGTCTATTAAACAAGTGTCCCCTGGATTAATTACCCTCTCTGCAGCTGCAGCTGTGAAATTACCGTAATAACGCAATATTGGCTGGAAAGTGCAACGTCTCCCCTTTCAGAAAACTTTGTAATTTTTCAGATAGCGCTACGTGTGGCAGAATTACGGTATTGTGTTGCTGCGGTTTATTAAACACTGATTTCAAATTAAGCTCAGCTTTTCTGAATGTTTCTGTAATTTTTAGGACACAGATGGGTGACTAAACTCAATGATCTGACATGTTTTTCTCATGACAAGAGAACATTTGAAAAAAATGATATTTACACTTCTGACTTTTCATTGTTTACTCAATTTATTTCATCTTACCAGTAAGAGGAACAGAGTCACTTCGGAGAGAGGAGTATCTTTGCCTGAACCGATACTGACACAGGAATTCTCCATCATGATCCATGGTCACTTTTCGGATGTTGAAGGTAGTAGATATGTCATAAAAGTTCTGAGTTATTCTGAATGAGCCTGAAGTCATTTGGAGAGTAAATGTTCCGGAACTAAATTGTGCATTTGCAGTAGAACAAGTGATTCTGACTTGTTGACCCCAGGTGACCTCAGCAGCAGGACTAATGAGATGCTCGGCTTTGGAAGGTTCACTGAAAAAGAGTAGTTTGTTACTGAAATTGATCTTTCCTGAATATTGCCAGATATTTAGGGACCCATGTAAGATGGGATTAACTGACTTGAATTTTTTCCTCAAAACTGAAAAACAAAACACTTTTGATTGTCACTGCATTTTCAAATAAATTAATTAATCTTACCAGCAAGACGAACAGCGTCACTGTAGACAGAGGTCAATGTTTGGTTTGGCATCATTTTCATGTACTGACATCGGAGTACTCCATCATGATCCATGATGACTTTAGATATGTTGAAGGTAGCAGAGGAGGAATTTGATGACTGAGTCATTCTAAATGATCCTGAAGTCTGTTGAAGGATAAATGTTCCACTTAAAGGTGAAGCTTCAACAGAACAAGTGATGCTGACTTGTTGACCCAAGATGATCTCAGCAGAGCTTATAGAGATGTTGGGCTGTGGAAGTCTCACTGAAAAACAGTAGTAGTAGTAATCTTTATTTTATGTGTCATACACCCATACAGGTGCCCAGTCCACATGGGCTTACAAGACACAATAAAAAATATACAAACAAGCAGACAGACATAGATATTCTTTAAACAAAAAGTATCCTCTTTCTAAAGTACAAGTCATCAATATAAACTGTACTAACTGTAACAAAAAATACTTAAATAACACATTTTATCCTCATCCGTTAAATTAAAGAAATCTGGATAAAAATCAAGTATTTTAGTAAATAAATTGTTTCTCAATGTCAAGTACAAGGGACAATAAAACAAAAAGTGCTCCTCACTCTCAATTTTACCCAGATCACACAAAAAACATCTTAGGTTTTCCTTTGGGACTGAAGGAAAATGTCCCGTCTCCAAAGGCAAAGTACCAGATCTGAACTTTGTTTTTTAGACAAGTTTAATCATACATATGGCTCAAGACCATAAGCATTCTTTATTAAAATATAAGTGCATAATTTTGGATTATGTAAGGTATCGACTGCTCATAAATGTTTATAAACTTAAAAATTAAACTGTTTAGGTAATTATGTTGAATATATCTAAGAAATATCACAGGGCTCTACAATTAACTTTTTCACTGTAAGGTTGTTGACAGTAACCCCAAACTCTCACTCCAGAATCTAATACTGGGCAAATGCAAGATCCATACAACTCAGTATACACCCTATATCCCAGGTCACAACAGTATTTGACTGTGTTTATAACTAGTTCTCTACCAGCTGAGTCCAATTGGATTTTTGTCCCTTCTTCAAATGTTAGATATTCATCCACAGTAAATCCCAAATAATTATAGGTTTTTGTAATGGACAGGCCCAAAACAAAATGTAAATGTTGTCAATGCTTGACTCAGTTTTCTGAAATGAATAACTTCAGTTTTATCACAAATTTATCCTTAACCTCATTTTGTTACACAGGGCCATTAGTAATATTTAACAGTTTCTTAAGATGTGGTTCACTTTCAGCAATAAGCACAATATCATCTGCGTACAGCATAGGCGTAGGAAGCAGGGGGAACGGGGGGGGACATGTCCCCCCCAATATTAGAGACAGTCACGTTCGTCGTACCCCCCCCCCCCCCCCCCCCCCCCCCCCAATAATTTCAGTTGTGAAGAATTTTAAAATTTTCCACTCGCGTGCTTTTATTTTGAAGGCGCACCACAGCGCATTTAGGAGAGCACTTCCTGCCCCTCCCCCTCTGAACGGCTCAGAGAGCTTAAAGGCAGCAGCATCAGAATGAGGTAAATCATCTGTCATGAATGTTGCCATGAATATCGCTCGTTTATAACATCTTGTTGTCAGTTTACTTTCATATATAGAACTAAATCTTTTTGGTTAAGCCGTTTTAATTCTGGAATAGTTACATGTCCAAACTTTTACTGCTAACATTGTTTAAAAGTTAGCTAGGCTAGATACAATGATTTAGAATGAGACTGAAACAGCAGCAAAATTAGCCTTTTTATTATTTAAAGTGAGCAACACCTGATCATACTGATCATTTAACATGTATTTATATTATATTATTTAGATATTTAAGAGAACAGCAGTGCTAGAATAATGTTGAAGAAAGGTGAAGAAGCTCTGGTGAGGTCTTCATTTAGTTTATTGAAATATATATTAACAGTTTTTAAATTTTAAATAAACTAAACTATTTTATTATGAGATGAGCAGGTCAGGTAAGACATGGGAGAGCCAGGTGGAGTTTCAGAGTGTGAAGATATAAAAATTATATTAATTTCAATAAAACCAGAAAGGAGAACAGGTGGAGACTGATGTCTGGTTGATTTCTTTCAACGTTTCAATATTTTGTTCTTTATTTCCACTCTGTAAGTGTAACCCACATAAAATGGGGATATCCCTTTAAGAAATGGAGGTTAGGAGCTAGTTGTTCTACATAGCCAATGGGAAGTTTAGTTTCCAGTGAGTTTAAACCAATCAGAATTCAGACTGCCGCTGCAAGCCCCGCCCTTCTTCCCTGTATCGGCAGCATTGTGGTGTGTAAGCGGGAGAGATCCGCGACTTAGAAGGAAACGGTTAAGTTGGGCAGCGTAAGTCTGTTTTAATGGTCATAATACTGGATACAAACTGGAACGCTTTCTCAGATCTAACCCGACTTTTAAGTTGAAATTGTGAAGAAGAAGAAGAAGAAACAACTAGGCTGGAATTGTGAAGAGAAAAGGACAACTTCACTTTTCCTGACAAACACCGTTAGACCGCTACCAGTTTAGCTCTAACAGCTGCTGGACCACAGTTGAGTTCATCTCGTTTCCCTTTAAATTGAAGGTAAAAACCTAAATTACATTATATTCCTACTTTGTTCATGATGAAAGCTCATATTATTGAGGTTAAAGCATGGAAAATAGGGCTTATTATACCATCTAGAGCCCCACGGTCCGGACTGAGAGCCGCTGTGTTGTTGTCCGTAACGTGTCGCATTGAGATCGGTGAGCAAATTCAGTGCCTTTCATTTGGGTTTTTGTTTTGTTTCACATTTTTGTTGAATAATATTGTTTATCTGAACCATTTAATTATCAAAATGTAAACTTTTACTGATTTTGGATAAAATGTAATGTTTAATATTGTGCTTGAAAAATGCTTTTGTAATTTACAGAAGAGTAAATTGTTTTATTTCAAATTATTTGATAACAAACTGATGTCAAATATACAGAAACATGAATTAAGGATTAAAGCTAGTACATCTTAATAAAATTCTATGATTCTGCTGGTCCTGTCTGTTGACAGGTCAGGTTTTTTATTGTTATGCTGGATTGTCCCTGAGCTGGTTTCCTCCTGAGACATTGATGTCCAGCTTTCCCACCTGGACTTAGACAGAACTGGATTCCTGGATTCATTCTTTTCCATTTGGAGTCCTGCTGCCCCCCCGCGGTGCGGTCGGCCTGTATCGACATTTTCTTTTATTGTTTTCTCCTGGAATTTCTGACCTTACTTTTTGGACCAGTTTTTATTTGGAATTTTATAACAAATTGCTGCGTAGGAAATTCTCCTCATATGAACGGTGTTGAGTTGAATTTAATTGGAACTGAAATTGATTGATCTGTTGCCTATTATTAATTAGAATTCGAATTACCAGGGTGCACCCAAAATATTTAGAACTGAGAATTAGCACTTGGCCAAGTATTTGTATTGTTTTTATATATGTAATGGAGAGTGAATAATTTTAATTAAGTTTCCTAAATTATTCAAATTGGTAATTATTCATTGTAAATTATTTAAGTATGTTGCGGATTGTTTAATGATATTTGTGTGTTGATTACCACTGTTGATTTGTATTTTAGTTGTATTTGCACTTTGTAAAGTTTTTTTTGTACCTCACGGGCTGCCGTAGCTAATGAGGGCAGGCCTATAAAAGCTGGCAAATGAACGAACTGTCAAAGGTGCCTGAAACTACCAACACTTAGGTGTTCCCCGGTGAAGGCAGCGAGGTACGTTTTATTTTATTTTTGTATTGTAAGTTTATGTTTATATTCTAATATTTGTGTATCTGTTTATTTTTCATGGTGATTATGATGTCTGAAGTGATCAAGGTGATTACGGTGATTGATGATCCACGTCAAAGAAAATAAACCTTGAAAATTCACCCGTCGAGACCGCGCAATTTATTCGAGTGCTGGGAAGCAGCTACAATATATTTTATTGTGTTTAATTGTATTTTCATAATTGTGTATCTTGTATTGTTGTTTGTTAATTCATTGTTTAACAACTAAAGCCAGTTCTATAAATTCATTTAATAGTCTTTGTGTGTCATTTAAACACACCACCATGCTCCAATAGTCGAACCTATTGGCCCATTCAGATAATACTCTTCTCATCTGTGTTACATAAGGTAACACAGATGACGCATATCTGTCAAGTTTCCGATATGCGTCCCTCCCAATGACAGACTCATTCCTACGCCCTTGGCGTACAGTAATATGCAGATGATAATCTACTCTCACTTCCACATTTACCTCTTTAATTACCATTACCAAGTCATTTATATGTAATGTGAAGAGAGTGGGAGACAGAAATGTGTTTAACATGATATGGTGCTTGAACAACCACCCTGTTCTGTAGTCATTTACCTGAACACAAGATTCTGAGTTATAATAAACAGCTTTTATAGAATTATAAAGTTTTCCATCAAGTCCTGCTTTTAATAACTGAAAAAAATAACAATTGTCAGTTAACACAAGCAAAAACCTTTTGGAAATGTAGAATAATAGTTTATTAAGCAAGAGTATGCAACCTCAGGCCCCAGGGGTCAATTTGGAAATCCCACATTGATTCTGAGTAACTGAGTAAAAATGACAAAAAAAAAAAAAACAAATGTTTTTAATATATATAATGTATGTATTTTTTAGCATATTTTAGTGTTTCCTTAAAATAATTGCATTGCATAGCCAGATAAGAATTAAACTAAAATCACTAATTGTTTGATCTAATTTTCTTAGCATTAGGGAGGAAACGATGTGGAGTTTCTCTTACATCACTTTACAAAAATATCAACATCTCATGGAAAAAAAAATTCATCCTGTTTTGTTAAGTGTTATGTTTCTCTTCATTTAAAATATAATTATAGCAATGAAATTGTATTTCTATAAAAGTGATAAACTGCTTGAGTAAATATTTATAAAAAAAATATAAGTTGTCTTTAATTTAAAAGGTTAGACAATGTTGGTGAGTCTAAAAACATTTCATTTACCCAGACAGAGAGTAAAAATGTTTATTCGGACAGTGAAGGTTGCAGAGCCATTCATTAGAGAGTCCTAATATTTTGTGAAATGTAACACGATATGGTGTCCTCAGAATGTTCCCAGAGTTTTTGGGAGATTACTGAATGATTTGATTCTGTTCTCAAAACAAATAGGGAATGCATTTTAAACAATTGGTTGAACTGCTGAAGTTTCACTTTGTATGCAATTTATTTAGTCTTACCTCTAAGATTGACAGAGTTACTGAGGAAGGAGAATGTTTTGTTTGACGTCTCATACTGACACTGAAATGCTCCATGATGATCGATGGTCACTTTAGAGATGTTAAAGGAAGCAGAGTTGGAATCTGATGACTGACTCATTCTGAATGATCCTGAAGTCTTTTGGAGAATAAATGTTCCACCTAAAGGTACAACTGCAGCAGAACAAGTGATGCTGACTTGTTGACCCAAGGTGACCTCAGCAGCAGGCCTAATTGAGATCTTGGGCTGTGGAAAATTTACTGGAAAATAGAAAGTAGGTAGATTAAGATTTAATTTCTGAAAATCTTTGAAAAATTTACCTTTACTTAGTGATTACTAATGAGTCACTGATGTCAGTTTGGTAGCATAAGTTATGTTATTATCCTGTGATAAAAAGTTGTAGACAACATGTTAAAGCAGCAAGTAAAACAGCAACATAAATGCAGGTAACCACAACAACTAGTGAGAGTTCAAAGCCAACCTGACTCTTTCCTCAGTCAAGTTACACATCTGTGTATGTAATATATAATCAGTCTATATAGTTAGGCCTCCAACAAGCCAACATTGAACACAGTGTTAGTTATATCCACTGACTCTTGCATGTCTTTTTTGTCAGATGTGTTTTTGGTTGATTTTGAATCAAAGTCCTGAGAGTTTTCCCATCACCTACGACTATTTCAGAATTATTTTTTTGTTTCAGAAGTGATATAAACTTTTCTCACCTGCACAGATCACACCAGCATCCTTATTGTGTCCACAGTTGTGTGTCCCAAACCCTTGATAACGGCAGTCAGTTAGAGAGCTTTCACTTCCTGTACAGTTCACATCATCAAGCCAGATGTGACCAGTTCCTTCACCAAAAGCAGCTGATGAAGTGGCACTTAATGCTGAACCACAGGATAACTGTCTGCAAACCACCTAAGCATCAGATAGATCCCAGTTGTCATCACAGACTGTTCCCCATTGGCCGTTGTGGTTGATTTCAACTCTTCCAGAGCAGGAAGTTGATCCAGTCAATCTGATAACAGAGTCTGTTGACGATAATTTTCTGTTTAATGAACATACCATACATAAGTACTGTTCCACTTTTTGTTTAAATGCCTTTAGCCAAAAACAAAACGGGCTAATATGTCTGAACATTTAAAGCTGAACTTTTAAATGCTGTCAGTAAATAATTTTTTCTTTACCTGAACAGATCACACCAGCATCCTCATCATGACCACAGTTGTGTATCCCTTGACCCTTGTGTGAACACCTGGTTAGAGAGCTTTCACGTCCTGAGCACCGAACGTCATCAAACCAGATTTGTCCATCTCCTTGACCAAAGTATGCAGAGCCCGTTGCATTGAGTGCTGTACCACAGCCCAGCTGTCTACAAACCACATCAGCATCAGCTATGCCCCAGTCGTCATCACAGACTGTTCCCCAGGTATTTCTTAAGAGGACTTCAACCCTTCCAGAGCAACGAGTTGATCCATAACCTGCCAACCTGATCGAACCTTCAAGAAATAAAATTCACCATATTTATGTTAATGTTCCAATTAGAATAAAATACCTTTGTACACTATGGGAATAGGAAACAAAGAGAAATTAGCCTATCCTGAGAATGAGCTGTTTTTCACATAGTCCTGTTTGGTGATTCAAATCATTTTCTGATCAGTGATTACATTATGCATAAGCATTACCTTTTATTTAGTGTTTAAACTCTTTCAGACAAAAACAATACTAACGTATGTGAACATTTCAAATTTGTTAATTCAGTTTTTTCTCACCTGAGCAGACCACTCCAGCGTCCTCATTGTGTTTACACTTGTGTGTCCCAAACCCTGGATGCTGACAGTTGGCTAGAGCGGTTTCACTTCCTGTACAGTTCACATCATCAAGCCAGATGTGACCAGTTCCTTCACCAAAAGCAGCTGATGAAGTGGCACTTAATGCTGAACCACAGGATAACTGTCTGCAAACCACCTGAGCATCAGATAGATCCCAGTTGTCATCACAGACTGTTCCCCATTGGCCGTTGTGGTTGATTTCAACTCTTCCAGAGCAGGAAGTTGATCCAGTCAATCTGATAACAGAGTCTGTTGACGATAATTTTCTGTTTAATGAACATACCATACATAAGTACTGTTCCACTTTTTGTTTAAATGCCTTTAGCCAAAAACAAAACGGGCTAATATGTCTGAACATTTAAAGCTGAACTTTTAAATGCTGTCAGTAAATAATTTTTTCTTTACCTGAACAGATCACACCAGCATCCTCATCATGACCACAGTTGTGTATCCCCTTTACCCTTGTGTGAACACCTGGTTAGAGAGCTTTCACGTCCTGAGCACCGAAACGTCATCAAACCAGATTTGTCCATCTCCTTGACCAAAGTATGCAGAGCCGTTGCATTGAGTGCTGTACCACAGCCCAGCTGTCTACAAACCACATCAGCATCAGCTATGCCCCAGTCGTCATCACAGACTGTTCCCCAGGTATTTCTTAAGAGGACTTCAACCCTTCCAGAGCAACGAGTTGATCCATAACCTGCCAACCTGATCGAACCTTCAAGAAATAAAATTCACCATATTTATGTTAATGTTCCAATTAGAATAAAATACCTTTGTACACTATGGGAATAGGAAACAAAGAGAAATTAGCCTATCCTGAGAATGAGCTGTTTTTCACATAGTCCTGTTTGGTGATTCAAATCATTTCTGATCAGTGATTACATTATGCATAAGCATTACCTTTATTTAGTGTTTAAACTCTTTCAGACAAAAACAATACTAACGTATGTGAACATTTCAAATTTGTTAATTCAGTTTTTTCTCACCTGAGCAGACCACTCCAGCGTCCTCATTGTGTTTACACTTGTGTGTCCCAAACCCTGGATGCTGACAGTTGGCTAGAGCGGTTTCACTTCCTGTACAGTTCACTTCATCAAGCCAGATTTGACCAGTTCCTTCACCAAAAACTGCTGATGAAGTGGCGTTTAATGCTGAACCACAGGATAACTGTCTGCAGACCACCTGAGCATCAGATAGATCCCAGCCGTTATCACACACTGTTCCCCATTGGCCGTTGTGGTTGATCTCAACTCTCCCAGAGCAGGAAGCTGGTTCACTCAATCTGATCCCAGAATCTGGTAACAGGAAACAGATAAACTATAGCATTTTTTTTTAGAAGGAAAAATAGCAAATTAAAGACATTACTATTGGTGTCTTCTCTTTGTAACCCACTTTGCTTTACCTTAGTTATGATTTTTTTTCAAATCTGGAGCACAGAAACTCTTAACCCTGACATGTACTGAAACACAGTACATGGTCAACTACACAGATATTCAAGCCAAATATTTTGTCAAATGGAAATTATATATGTGTTACACAATCTGCTATACAATCTTTCCATTGTGCACTTTGTACCAGCTGCTTAGGTGGTTTAAATCTAACCTCTCAATAAGAAAAAATAAAAACAGAGATTTAATGTGACAACCTTTAATAAATAAAGATGCCATCAACACACAACAGCTTTGTTTTAAAGACTATGTTCAAAATTGCTGTTTTCATAGGATGGGAGAGGAAATGGAAAAGCTAAGAAATACTAATTAAATCCATTTGATTAACTTAACATCAACAAATGTGATCGCTATACCATACAGGTGCATGGCAACACAACTTTGAAGAATCAACAGGTGTTACACATCAATCTGGAAGATATGAAGAAGCCAATCTTTCTGCAATATTATGATGATGGATGGATGGATGGATGGATGGATGGATGGATGGATGGATTTATTCTGCTATGTTGAACATGTTATAGGGCCCAGAGCACAAGCATCTAATAAAGAACTAAACATAGTGGTTGCTATGGAAGAAATAATCAAACTCATGCAAACAAACCCAGCACTGTATTCAAGAAAATGTCAGTACCCACTGAATCCAGAGATACACAGAGGAATCTGAGAATCAGTGAACACACCACATATAAGCTCTACCTTTCATTTTGTGTTGAAATGCTTTCAGCCAAAAATGTACACTGACTAGATTTGAACATTTAAAATCAAACATTTAAATATTTGTAAATAATTTTTCCTTTACCTGAACAGATCACACCAGCATCCTCACCATGAACACAGTCATGTCTCCCATAACTGCTGTGTGAACAGTTGGTTAGAGAGCTTTCATCTCCTGAGCACCGAACTTCATCAAGCCAGATTTGTCCAATTCCTTGACCAAAGTGAGCAGAACCAACTATACTGATAGTCGGACCACAACCCAGCTGTCTACAAACCACTTCTGCATCAGCTATGTCCCAGTTATCATCACAGACCGTTCCCCAGGAATATCTGTAGTAAACTTCAACCCTTCCAGAGCATCGAGTTGACCCACGTCCTGCCAACCTGATCTGACCTATAAGAACAAAATTGAATATGCTTATATTAATTTTAATAAGAGTAAAATACTTTTATATACTATGTTAATAGGAAAGAACAACTGACCTGTAGTGAATGCTGATGAGGTCAAGACGAGGGCAACTGTAAGATAAAAACTTGGACTATTATTTTGTTAAAAGAATAATGTAAAATAAGACACCGCTTGTGTTTATATCACAAAAGTGATAAAACAAATACTATTGATAATGACAATATGAACTTACAGATAAAGCCTGTAAAAAGTTGAAGGTTCCCCTGCTTTCTGTTCCACATAGCTGCATATAGCTTCACTGTGATCTTCAACTGGTGTTCAGAAACACATTTGGCTTTGCACCAAGTTCATTCCTGAGACACTTCCTCTTTACATAGGAGGTTTTTAAAATGTTACTCAACTCAGAAAAAAAAATACAATTCTTTAAACATCAACACTGTCCATGTTGTCATGAACGCAGATTAACCTGATCCTCCTGCCTCATTTTGAAGTAGCCTTTACGCTTTACACATGATGTTTAAAAATAAAAGCATAAAGTATGGTGTAAACTAAAAAAATTACTATGATGAGTTTTTTTATAGGGAGAATGCTTATCTGGTTATGAATTTTTGTATTTTAAAGATGATATTGGCTCTCAGTAATCCAATTTTCTGACATTGTTAATATGTCAGAAAAGCAAAGGTTGAAAAAGCTGCATTATTTCCCTCTGTAGCAGCTCTAACCTGATCCTCCAAGCTATCAGGAGCATAGTTTGGATGAGCATAAACAAACATCAGCGAGGAAGAGAAAATGACTTGAGCTTGAAGTTTTGCTTTCTGCCATGACTGCAAATTCAGCAATTCGACAGGCTTCTGAGTTTCACAGTATATTTAAAAGTATGATCAAAGTCGTTTGATCAAAAGAAAAGCTAAAAAGCTGCAGTTGCATTTCATCTCAGTAAACCAGTCAAGGGGAAAAAAACCTGCTGAGCAACATTACAGAACAAACAATGAATGGTATAGTAATGTAGTGATAGTGGTCCTATATCTCAACCAGAGATTCAAAGTCTGGATCCACACAAACACAACTTCTAGATCCTTCATCACACAATTCAAGAAAGACTCTGAAGATGTTTTTACTGTTTTAACAAAACCCTCTTCAGTTCATCAGAGTGTTTAAACAAAAAGTTGATAAAAGTACAAAATCACCCTTATTACCAGTGTGTCAGAGAACCTCACCGGATTATCTGAAGGACCTTCTCATTCCACATCCATCCACCAGATCTCTACGATCACAAGACTGCAGCATCCTCTACCTTCCTCAATCCAGATTAAGGACCATGGGAGATCGGGCATTCGCTGTGGCTGCCCCCCGTCTCTGTAACTCTCTCCCAGACTATTTGAGAGCTCTGCAAACACTGGTTGACTTTAAAAGAGGCTTAAAGACTTTTCAATTTAAGCAAGTCTATTCTGCCTCCAAGGCTGCACAGTGGGGCAGTTGGTAGAGCTGTTGCCTTGCAGCAAGAAGGTTCTGGGTTCAATTCCCGGCCCTGGCCCTTCTGCATGGAGTTTGCATGTTCTCCCTGTGCATGTGCAGGTTTTCTCCAGGTACTCCGGTTTCCTCCCACAGTCCAAAAACATGACTGTTAGGTTAATTGGCCTCTCCAAATTGTCCCTAGGTGTGTGTGTGTGTGTGCATGGTTGTTTGTCCTGTGTGTCTCTGTGTTGCCCTGCGACAGACTGGCGACCTGTCCAGGGTGAACCCTGCCTCTCGCCTGGAACGTTAGCTGGAGATAGGCACCAGCAACCCTCCCGACCCCATAAGGGTGTAAGAAAATGGATGGATATTCTGCCTCCACATGATTTTTATGATGTTGATTTTAATCTATGATTTTAGTTGCACTGTTTAGCACTTTGAGATTTTTGCTAATGAAAAGTGTGGTACAAATTAAATGTATTATTATTATTATTATATGTGACGGTCCGACCAGTAAATCCAAAGGCATATATAAAATAATATTTTCTATTTATTTTTTCCAAAGAAATTCTTGACAAAAGGTTTCAACAATCAATCTAAAAAATATAACAAAAATGGGCCCAGAAGAAATCAACTAAGGCAAACATAACTCAAGATAACAAACCAAAAACTGACCTCTCACAATGAACACACACAGGGGGATTTATACAAACAGGCTAGCCTACACAAACGAGGAGGGGTAGGGAAGGAGACAAAGACAAATAATGTATAAACATAAATGACTAAACTAAACCATTTTAACTTTAACACAACTATAAGAACAAAAATAACCTAATACCAAAAGGTTTTAGCAAGTATGCCATCATGGTAAAGAGAGGCAGATTGTTCATATCAAGTCCCCTGCTTCCAGCAGCCTGATGGACTGTTCCACTTCCTGGTTCTCCTTTCAGCCAACCCCCTTCTGTCAGCCAGTCCTTCAACTCAGCAAAACAAAATAGTTAATGATCATAGTGATCATGATCATTACCAGTGTGTCAGAGAACCTCACCGGATTATCTGAAGGACCTTAACATTCCACATCCATCCACCAGATCTCTACGATCACAAGACTGCAGCATCCTCTACCTTCCTCAATCCAGATTAAGGACCATGGGAGATCGGGCATTCGCTGTGGCTGCCCCCCGTCTCTGTAACTCTCTCCCAGACTATTTGAGAGCTCTGCAAACACTGGTTGACTTTAAAAGAGGCTTAAAGACTTTTCAATTTAAGCAAGTCTAAGCAAGTCATCAATGATCATAGTTAATGATCAAAACATAAGGTGTTTACTAAATGTGTGCACCCAAATTAGTAAACAACCTAATGCGATAACCACCACCAAAGAAAAAGTGAAATTCTAAATATATTAAATGAAAACATTTAAATAAATACTAACACTGAGAAAAAGGTGGGGGAACCTCCACATTATAAAAAAGAGTAACACAGGCGACTGCCTGTACTATTTGGATGGCCAAGAGACGTGGAGCACAATGCTGACATGTAGTTGCAGGACATGGTTGTGTAAAGCAAAACAGTTGTTCAATTGAACACCTTGAATGAAACGTCCCAGCTACTTTCATTGAAAAGGCTTTGGCCTGGACTTCTATTGCAATGCAAAGACGTTGCAAGTGGCATCTCTTTTTTTTTCTGTGGATTTCATAATTTCGTAAGACAGATATCCTTACAACATATGGGAAATCAGAACTCGGTTTCACAATTGTTTTGCATTTCTTAAGAAGCACTTGAAAATGGTTTCAGATCCTTGATTTGGAGGCATCCAGAATGCAACATCAACAATTCCTGCCTCAAAGGCTAACGGCAGACTGAAGCCACAGTCCACCAAGCACGTCAACCTCCCATTAACATGGATTACAACAACAGTAGAGGAGAAACTTCTGACTGCTGCTAAATAGTCAGACTGTTCTGGGATGAATCCCATCAAATTTACATTGAACAATTTGTTCCACAGGAGGAGGGAAACTATGAGGTGTAAAATTTGAGCATCCCAACAAACCTTAATTATGCAGTAAAGTCTTCTTGTTTTCATTGTACTCAGCAGCATACATAGTACAGTGTCATCACTATATGCAGGAGAAAAACAAACACAAAATACTTTTTTTAAGGAAAAAAGACAATTTGTGTGCAGGGCACATCAGTAAAGATGGAGCTAAACATTTGATATGTGGTCAAAGTCATTCTACCATTCTCCTTACTGACAACAAAGACACAAGTATTGTAGAAGTAAAAAAAATATCACTTAAGGGGTTTGTATGTTTTCTTTTGTCAAAATAGACAAATGTTATTGATTATGATTGATGTGCATAAGCAATTAAAATGATAAAACATACCAAGAGAGTGAATAATTTTTATAGGTTTTGCATAAACCTACAAGTCCTTACTAAATGTTAAGATTTGGAACATTTAATCTATTGACCCAAATGAAAGAGTTGAAATACTGGTGCTGTTGATGGTGTTAATCCACAGGACAGTGTCTCAGATGTGTTCAGTGAACTTCACACCAGTTAAGATTTAACCAGTGGAGAAATGATTACAAAAAAGCAAAAGCTCTTATTGAGTCATCTATAAATGGACTCATTAGGTTTGGGAGTTCACCCAATGAGTCTACATGTGTTTAAAAATAATAATTATAGACCAACAAAATAGCCAATAATTGATCCAAAAAGTAATTAAATTATAAACTTTTCACTATTAATTCAGACATCTGCGACTTGTCGTTCAGATGTACATTTTTTATTAAACTTTCTGTCATTAAATTGTGACACGTTTAAGATTTTGCTATGAAGCTAAAAAAAAAATAACATTATGCTCTAATTTTGGAGAAAAAATACTTCTGAGTACTTTTAACTTGCCAATTTTGGCCTGTGGGGCAAAAAGGTTGGGCACAACTGATGTTGGATTGTAAAATATGTCTAAAACGTCCTTCTATTAATCACTGTGTAAAACATGAGTAGAACGTCTGAGAATTTTTCATGGGAATGATTTTGTCACTCGGCCTCAAGAGGAACCTCCAAACCACTTCGGCAAAGTCTATGTGCTTTGTAAGCAAGACAGTCAGCTCAGACATTTTTGCAATTGCTCAAGTGCTAAGAAAAATACAAAAGTAAACCACTAAATACATATGAAAAAGGAAGACGATTTGTCGCTATTTGCCAATAACCCTGCCGATAAAAAGATAATTATGTATTTACAGCTTTGCTTAGAGTTTAGACTCACAGTGGACATAAATATCATGTGATTTTATTTACAAGAGCTCAAAATGAAACATCCTGGGTTGCACAGTCACCCCACTCAAATTTCTCTCTTTTTAGGGAAGTTAGAATTACCAAAAACAATTCTACTTGCTAAACTGCACAATATAAAGAGACATTATAGGTCAGTTACTTATTTATTATCTTCAAAATCAGCTGTTTGCATAGAGAATGATTACTTTCTTTTCAAACAATAAAGGAAAGCCCAGATATTCTGTTCAAAGAATTATTTTCAAATATAGACTTGATGGGAACATCCAACCACCATTTCATTCAGGAAAGAGATTGGTTCTGTGTCCCAAAGATGAGTATATCTAGGTCCAAAAGCCAAAGACCTTGTAGATGCTGGCTGAAGCATCATCCTGCTGATGTTGCTGCAGGAGTAACTGGTACACTTCATAAACCAAATGGCTTCATGAGGAAATAATATTATGTAGAAATATTGATGCAACATCTGGAAGCATCAGCCAGGAAGTTAAAGCTTAAATGAAAATTGACAATAACCCTAAGCATCATGCCAAAGGGGCTATAAAGTGACTTAATATTGCAGCATGGAACTTTTATAAAACAAAATGGGTTTTTTTACACCTTCGTTAAAAGTGTAACTATGTCACAACAGTATAATATGAACAAGAGTCAGTGAAAACATGCTGCTCATACCCAATCTCTTGCTGTCTTCTACACTACAGAGTTAAATGTCAATAAAACTTTACTAATATTTGAATGTTCAGCAATCTCTAAATTGGTGACTGAGATTATATGCCCACACAAGTTGTTAATCCTGATTTATCTTTTTGTTGCTTGGTGTGTGATTTTGCTGTATTTATGGGGCACAAAGTCATCAAAGGAAAACACTGGTGGACAATTTTCATATAGGGTAAGACAGATCTTGCAACCTCTGTCTGTATCTTTTTTACACAAAAGGATAAATAAACTCGATTGAGAGATTTAATCCAACAATGCTTAGCAATTACATTTTTCCATGACAGTGTGGTGCCATGATCCCAGATCCTTATGAGCAAACTAACCAAGTGTCAGGCCGAAACCAATTCTACTTGCTAAACTGCACAATATAAAGAAACATTATAGGTCTCTTTATATATCTTTAGATTTCCATTTCCATCTATAATGGAAATGGAAATCTCTTGTAGGAGTTTGATCAAATGCAGAGGTTGTAAACAGCCAAAACATGAGGTCAAAACAAGCCAAGATAGTCAACTTTCTGTATTTCTGTATGGTGCCCTTTTAAATTCTGGTGTGGTTTTAAGAAGGAGCTAATGAAGCGAAGCTAAAACAGGAGAAATATTATCCATCTTTTTGGGAAGTTGTACAACAGTTCCAAATTTCATAACTGTATGATGAAGTAAGGTCAGTGGAGAGGCTTTTGAAATCTGCTGTTGAGTGGTCGATGTTGGGCATTTTGCAGAACCCTTAAAATGCACATTTTATTCACGACTGATGACCGACTTAATTTGACGACAAGAGAAAATAAATAAATACAAAATTGAATAATAATAATAACTGACAGAGGCTGACATGGCTTCAAGTTGGCAGAAATTATGCAAAGTGGCCATGAGTTCCAATGATGTGTTTACTTGATATTTCCATGGCTGCCAAACAAATATTAAAACTGAAATGGAAAGCAACGAGGAGAGAGTCTCTCTCTGTTTTTCTCTCTCATGCATTTGACTTTTTTAAAAATTTATTTCTGGATTCCAAACTCAACACCCACACAATGATGTTCCTATGCTTACAAGCATGCCTTGCAGTTTGTGGTAATTGAAATAATTGTGTGGTATGAGCCCCGTGTCCACTGCCATGCATGTCCACTTGTTCCTGTGGCAGGTGTGACAGGGTGGCTCAGAGATTCCATGGAGGTTTTACAGGCAGCAGAGCTTTGGAAATGTATCCCTGCTCACAGCAGATGCCACAGATCCCCGAAGGACTTCTGTGTTGCTGGTTACGGTGTGTTTTGTTTTGTCAACAACTACTGTAAGATTAGAGCGCCGCCTTTCCCGGTGTGCTGGATCTCTAAGAATAGCTGGCTAGTAGATGATGCTATGTGAGGCTGGCTCACAGAGGTGTAGAAATACTCAGAGGGAGGCGGCGATATAAGCACAGGTCTTAGTGAGTTTTTGATCTTAAGAGGGTCATGAAAAGCAACAACATATTTTCTGGTACTGCTGATTGAGGCCGTGTTGTCTGTGTTTAATGTGTAGAATGCCATATCTTTGGGTCATTCTACTCGCTATACCCTGGCACAAGCAGGGCTATCCCAAGGTTGAATGTGGCCTTAAGCAGAAACTGATTTGGGCTGCACTTCCTGTTAGATCATCAGCACGTCCAACAGCATACAGACACATTCAGTAAATTAAAACTATTATTGAAAAATTTATTTATTTCACTAACTCTGTCACCAAGTGAAACACATCAATTCACTGGACAAAGATTGATGTTTTAACTTCTTTATTTCTCTCAGGAAGATTCTCTGCTAATACAAACATGACAATTAAGATCAGAATATTACACCAGACCAATTTCAGCACAGGGAAGTGCTGAAATTGTCAAATACAATGCAGTAGTATTCTAACCCTTTGCAATAAACGGTGAACATTGGGGAATAAGATAATATTATGTAAAGCTCAAAAAAGTCTGCTTTACATAATACGGCCCCTTTAAATTCTGCTGTGGATATAAGAAGGAACTAATGAAGGGAAGCTAAAATAGGAGAAAGATGATCCATCTTTTCATTTTCATCTGATCTCTTTCTGCAGCTGAAGGCTTTTCACTGTATTTTGTGGATTTTCTGATGATAAAGACTAACAGTAGTCCAGCCTGGAAGTAACAAATGTATGCTCATTTTTCAGCATCATTCCTGGACAGGATAATTCTAAATCTGACAAAATTTCACAGATGAAAGAAGGGAAAGTTGTTTAAGACGGGATTGACATGACAAGTCCTAAACAAAAATAAATAACTAAAAAACTATTTGTTTCCTTTTTCAATTATTTTCATTTAAATGATAACATTCTCAATGCATTTTGAAGATATTTCTTCTCACTCATAGGACTGCAGTCCTATTATTCCCATCCTCAGAGAAGGTGAGAGTAGCTGCCCTGAATATTTATAGTAAATGGTGTCTGGTTTACGAGCTCTGATAATGAAGTGTAAAGACCACTGACCCATGTTATGTCATCCTGAAGGCTCTGGAATGAACCGTCTTTCATTCAGACATGATTCATCTGTGCATCTTCTCTTTGTTAAAGCCTGGCTGACCTGTTCACCTCTGGAACACAATGATGGAAACTCTCAGTCATGGACTGTGATCTGACCAGCACTTGGCTACAACTGGTCAAATATGTCGTTGATTCAGGTCGGATCACAAAGAAAAAGTCAATCACGCTGTTATTTTGGCCCAACTGCCTTTTTAGCTCAAGTATGGGTGAGGTGGTTCGAAAAAGAAAATGAAACAGTGCCATCTTGTGGTTTTAAATGTGAACTTCAGCTCTGGTGGTAGGAGGATTTAGGTAGTTACACAACTGTAAAACTACCAGTCCAATTTGAATGTATTTATTTTGTAAAGGGTATTTTATAATGCATATCAATCAACATGAAAGTAAATATGCCATGAATAGTCAAAGAGTCTCCTAGTAGTTTGATGGAAAGGATTAAAAATATTACAATTAACAGGCATAACAACATGACATGATTTAAGACAAATTTCAAAGTATAGCTAAAGTTACTGCAATTCACAGTAAACATTTATGAAACCAAAACAAGTCACATACATTATATATAAAACATGTAAAAACAGTTAATTTAAAAATAATTCAAAACATGAGTAACAGTTTTGATCATCTAATAACTGACTAAGTGGTTTTCTGAAACAGTTAAATGTTATAATATTTATTAGTTTTAATTGTTATGTATTCCAAAAATCTGAAGCCACAACAGGAAATGAAATGTTCCTCCATGGTATTTTACAGTCTCTCTCCTATGAACTGCCCTTGTTTTACGATCAAACTTTACGTTTGATCGTAAAAGTAATTAGACAAAATTCAAATAAGCTTCTTCTGGTCACCAGAATGTTATTTATGTCACTAAGCTGCATACGGTAATGGTATTTATTCATATTTTTCAATTCACTGATATTTATTGATTCATGGAACAAATGGTGGAGAAAGTATTAAAAATAAAAATAAAAAAAATACAATTTCCAAAAACACTGTAAGTTTGGGTTTTGTTGAACATCAAAATTCTTAACGTAATGAGAATTTTTTTCATGATTAACGATAAATGATGTTTTAAATGCCCTGAACATGGGGAGAACAAACTGGATCATTAACTCAACATCTCAGTTAGGATTTGCAACATTGCATCACATGATTACAGGGTTCTGGCAGTAATAGAGACATTTTATAGAAATCGTTTCTGTTACAAGTCTTAGATTTACAGGCCTTAGATTTCTGGAGGTTCTTCACTTTGGACTGGAGACTGGGTTTGATATGAAGAGAGACACAGTGACAAAAGTTAATAGGTGATGCTGCGCTCATGTGGAGGAGAACCTGGAAGCAGTCGTCTCTCTGACTGCTTGGAGCGAAACCAGCTTGATGCAGTTAAGCATTCAGTCTGAGTCCAAACCTTTATTTAACTCCTCTATTGTTGCTGCTGAGCAGTTAACGTGTTCTAAGATAGATCTTAAATTATTAACTAACTTAGACTGAAGGAAGGAAGTGATTGAATGAATTGGAAATATTTTTTATGTTGTTGCAGAATTAAAGAACAAACAGAACATGTCTGTTCTGTTTGCCTTTATTAGTGCAGAGGTAATAAAGCTTGTTATCTCTGTTTAATCTGATCTGTTAATTTCTTCCTATATTACATCCTACTATTCATGAAAGGCTCCCAATCACAATTTAAATACATGGAATGTTAAACTGAATCTATTAGAAAACGTTACAATGAGTTACATTTAACAGTCTTAATATATAAAACAGAATAGTACACAGAATATTTAATGTTGGGGATTTTGTAGCTTTTCACTGTTTAAGAACATACCCTTAAGTGACCATTAGAGGGGGTGCTTAGCATTTTTATTTTTATTATATCTAGCCTTTCTTCATACATTGTAATTCAGTTCAGTTGTTTTACATAATAGAACAAAATCAGATAAAGAGCTGATCTGCTCTTTATCTGGTTCTAAAGTTATTTACATTTAATCCCAAGATAAACAGATTTCACTCTGTCATTAGTTCATAAAAAAAAATTAAACCAACAGTAAAATTAAATACTCTAAAGAAATCCATTTGTGCTTTATCACAATACAAAGGATGCAAGACAACAGCAAATATCCCAGAGAGACAACGGTAACACTTTATTTGGAGGGGGTGAATAAGACTGGCATGACACTTTCATAAACATGACATAACTCCTGTCATGAACATGAATAAGCCTTCATGAATATTTATGACTCTTGTCATAAAGCGTCATTCAGTAAATTATGACACTCTTAATACAAAGTTGACATTATTCAAAATGTCTTTGTTATGACAACTTCACATTAACCAAGAAATAGTTACTGACATAAATCTGTTCTAAAAGTATTACTAATTGCACTTTAAAAATTAGGGAACTTTATGTTATTAAAGGTAAAGTTTAAACAGTAATGATTTATTGGTTAATGTCAAGTTGTCATAACAAAGACATTTTGAATAATGTCAACTTTGTATTAAAAGTGTCATAATTTACCGAATGACACTTTATGACAACAGTCATAAATATCCATGAAGGCTTATTCATATTTATGACCTGTGTTATGTCATGTTTATGAAAGTGTCATGCCAGTCTTATTCACCCCCTCCAAATAAAGTGTTACCTAAACAAACTATTATTTATCATGGTCAACTAGGTTTCTGAACAATTTTAAGTGGAAGACATTTAAAATAGTCACAGATCTTCCTGCAAATTCACTTCAAGGCCCAAAATGCTATTCTTGGAGAAATTGTAAAAAATCTAAGAATGCTATTTTAGACATAATAGATGCTATTTGTAGCTTGACATCAGCTGCTTCTCCATTGTCAGACTTCAGTCTAGTTGGTTAATGTCTGGATCGGTTCTAACCAGGTTGAGAGTGACTCCATGCAGTTTCTCTCTATCATTTACAGGAGCATGTGCAGCAACATGGACAGGAACATTAGGTAATACAGTCTAAAGATGTAAACTATTATCTGCATATTGAAAAAAAAACACACACAAAAACATAATACGCAAATCATATCAAACTGCTGTTATGCAGTTCTGTTGTTCTGTCAAACTGACTGACCCAAAGTTAAAAAATCATTTGTAAAAAAATATTCTCACCAAGTTTTCTGGCATTTAGCAAATATAAATAATGTTGGCAATTTCAACTAAGTTAAATCTAGAAAAGTTTGGTCTGATTTAACTCCAGAAAGTGTTTATGTCATGATTCAGTGTATTTAAATATCCGGTTTCAAATGTATTGGTTTATTGTTATCATGCAATCTGTGTGTTGTTTCAGTTTGAGAACTGTTTCCAGTTGCCAGCTGAGTGATGCTGATGTGGATTAAATCAGCAGCATCCAAACAAATAGAAGCAACAAAGCTCAGAAAAACCAAAAATGGGGATCCAGGACTCACTACAGCTCTATTTCTCCCCTTTACTCTTAACAGATAACACAATCTATAGGTCAGCTCTACAAAAGTCAACAGTCCAACTCAGAGAAACCTCTTCCCAGAGGTTAATGGAAAGATTTCCTGATGTTGACACGTTGTTGGAGAGAGAATAGAGCGTACAAGCTTTATTTAAGAGGCGCAGATGAAGGTGAACGTCTGAGTGACAGCTGTGCAGAAACAGAGCGCAGGCAGCACTGTCACACCCAGCACATGTCACAGCTCCACCAAAGCTGGATGTGTCAGCCGGGTGTGCACAGAGGTCAACGTCAGTCACTTCTGTCACAGGTGCCGATGTTGCAGTGCTGCTTGTTCCTGTTGGTTTGCATGTGCAGTAAATGTTGGACTGTTGAGTGGAATACAAAGAAAAACAGGAAGAGCAATGTCTGACAGCAAAACATAACAAGTTTGACATAAAAAGAAAGAGGAACCATTTGGAGTTACTGGAAAGGCATCGCCTGTTCTCTTCCCCTTTTTTGTCTTGTGTCAGCAGTCATTATTGGTCTCGCTGGTTTGTTTGAAGAAGTCTACTTCACTTTTCACGTAAAAGAAGTTGGTTTTGCAAAGTAGCTTGTTTTATGCACAGTTACTCGAAGTGAAAACTGATTATATATAAACTCGAGACAGTGTTTGTGTGTGATAAAAGCCCTGCTATTTCCTGTATCCACAGCCTGCAAGTTGCATGCATGGTACAGTTAGAGAATACAGCACTATCAGCAGCTTGATTCTGAAAAACAATGTGAACTAAAGGGTTTTCACACTTTATGCAATGATACGTGAGTTGGAAGGAATATATATGTTTTTTAAATAAATATCTGAAAAGTGTGCCATGCATTTGTATTCATCCCTCATGAGTCAATACTTTAGAGAAAACATCTTTATCTGGAATAACAGCTGGATTGCTTGAAAAACCAGCTTTGCACATTGAGAGGCACATTTTTTCCTTACTCTTGTTTGAAAAACAGCTCCAGCGAAGTCATATTGAGCGGAGAGCCTCCATGAACATCAGTTTGGCCACAAACAGGTCTGACCTCGGGTCTGACCTTTCAATCAGCCAGCGCAAACAAGTGAACATGCTTTTGTGAGGGAGTTGGGGATGGTGAGCCAATACAGCTTGTAAATATCTTCACTAGGCCAGTGGAAAGATATTTGTCCACAAAAGTGAAAGAAACTTCTTCATCTGGTCGGAAGCAGAAGCCTGAAACCATATGCGTTGGCTGGTTTCACAACTCCACAGAATATATCTGAATAAAGATCAGTGAATTGTTAATAAATCAGTCAGCCAAGTTCAGTGACTAAAGCACTGATTGGCCACCGTCTTTTGACATTTTCAGTCAAGGGAAAAAATTTTCCCAGAGCCAGTCACTGAACTGGAGATGCTTGTGTCTAAGAGAATACACAAAGCCAAGACAGTGTCTCGTCTCGTCATAGACTAACCCAAAGTAAAACATAATTGTGAAGTGAAAGGAAAGTTAACCGAAGTTTTCAAAAACTTGGATTGGAAACGTTTGACTTCCATTTGGATTCAAACTCCTTTACTATGATACTGCGAAATACTGTATGTTCAGGTCACTAACATAATCTACCGTGTGCAAGAGTGAATTTCCCTAATAGCATAATTGACCTCCCAGCTTGTGCTCTGCCTCTCACTGGTGAAGACCAGACTCTGTAGCCCTGAAAGGACGAAGAGATGATGGACAGATGGACAGATGTCCTTATTGATCTGAACAAATTTGATGATTGGGTGCCAAAGGAGGAACTGTTTTACAGTGACTTTAGATGCATTTTCATTGACCATATGATTTCTCAATTGGACATTTAGAAAATAAATTAGCTTAACAAAAACATGTCAATTTGAAAAAAAAAAAGATGATGAAAAGTTTTGGCACTAGAATTGGGCATTTTTTGGTCGTATCAGAGTTTGTTTATTTTGCAAAAGTGCAAAGGAACCACTTGTCGAATCAAACATGATCAACAACTAGATGTTGCTGCTGCCTCAAACCACAAAGAAGAAGAAGACAGGAATAAGTCAGAGAATCATGTTGGAGGATAAAGCCTTATGAAAGATTCACGTGTGATTCCAATTGCGCTTCTTATTTAATGGAAACACCACAATGTTGACACAGATTTTTCAACATTGGCGGAAAATCGATAACATTTTGTGCATATTTGTAGTGGAGACGCAGCTCGTGAGACTGTAGTGGGGTGTTAACCCTGGAATGACACACAGGTTGAAGGTTAGGGTGTCCAAACGTCAGCTCTTGTTCTTCCAGATAACTGACAGGTTGACAGATGAGGTTATAATCCTGACATATGACATTGTTATCTATAGATAGAGTAGATGAAAGGTGGAAAGGAAGTATTTAGGGGCAGTTAGCTATTCCTTGGTAAGAAGAGCAACAAAACTCAGTAGATTCAAGACAGTCCATGAGTGCAAGCTGGATTTAGGTCCATGGGATCATTTGAATGAACATAAGGTGCTGAGAGGAAGGTGAAAAAGAGAAGGACCACAAAAGGGTTGTGGTCCAAAAATGGTAGAGAGTGTGTGGCAGAGAGTGTGACCTAGACACATTGTGGCAATCCGTTTTATTTCTATGTGAAGCCAAAGCTCTGAAAATACACAGTCCAGTCACATTAATGTGACCATCTGTCAAAAGCCAGAATAACCACCTTTCGCAGAGCGAACTGCTACGAGACGTGCAGGAAGAGAGTCACTTAGGTCCCTGAAGGTCTTCTCTGGGATGTTGAGCCATGCCGACTCTAATGCCGTGGCCAGCTGCGCTAGATTACGCGGTTGAGGATCCATGGCGCGAACAACTCGATCGAGATGGTCCCACAGATGCTCGATTGGGTTTAAGTCAGGTGAGTTTGCTGGCCAGGGGAGGACGGTAAACTCATCCTGGTGCTCTTCGAACCACGCACGTACACTGGCAGCTGTATGGCACCTCGCATTGTCCTGCTGGAAGATGCCATCATCCTGAGGAAAAACAATGCGCATGTAGGGGTGGACATGGTCCGCAAGGACAGATGCGTACTTGTATTGATCCATCGTGCCTTCCACAATAATCAGTGAACCCAGAGAATGCCAGGAAAACATTCCCCAGGCCATAATGCTCCCGCCTCCAGCTTGGACCGTTCCTGCAATGGTTGCAGGGTGGTTCCTTTCAGAGGTTTCACGCCTTATACGCCAACGTCCATCTGTCCGATGGAGCATAAAACGCGATTCATCTGAAAACGCTACCTGTCGCCACTCAGTGGACGTCCAGCTGCTGTACTGGCGTGCAAATTCTAGCCTTCGTCGTCGATGAACACCAGTCAGCATAGGTGCACGAACCAGGCGTCTGCTTCGGAGGCCCAGACGCAGCAATGTTCGCTGAATAGTGGTTTGGGAGACACTTGTGGTAGCCCCTTGGTTCATTTTAGTGGTCAGTTGCTCAACGGTAGCCCGTCTATCTGCCCGAACGCATCTCCGCAACCGTCGTTCGCCTCTGTCATCTATGGCCCGTGGTGCACCACATTTGCCACGTCGTTGATTTTGGACAGTCCCATTTTGCCATGCACGGTACACTTTTACCACGGCGGCACGCGAACAGTTCACAAACTCAGCCGTTTCGGAAATGCTTCCACCCTTGGCCCGAAAGCCAATGATCATGCCGTTTTGGACGTCGGATAAATCGCTTCGTTTCTGCATTACGCCAACGATTGAAATGTTTTCCGAAGCCCACACACACCCTTTATATACGCTCAACTGCACTGTGCTGCCACCTGCCTTCTGTGATTGGTTATTTAACTCTGAAGTGGAAAGTACGTGGTGGTCACATTAATGTGACTGGACTGTGTAAGTGTCAAAGGTGAACAGCTTCAGCCCAGTGATAATCCCACCAGCAGAGGGTGCTGTTGTATAGCTCAGCAGGACACTACCCAGTAGCTTTTGGCGGTTTCCAGAGCGGTCAAAAATAAGGCCAGCTTCACATAAATCATGTTCAGTTTGAAAAATTGCTTGCAGGATCCTCTGGTTTCCTCTGCATGCATGCACATAGTACAGAGTCAGGAGCTCCCAGCAGCACCTGTATGATCCTAGAACAAGATTCTTCAACTAAAGATCACACTGAGAAAAATCTGTCTTGGCATTCAGGTTAAATGTAGGCAACAAAGAAGGCTATTCACCTATAAAAGAAATTTATAAAGACATTTTTTTTTCTTTTTGCCAACAAAATAAAGTGGTTCAAAATCGGGATTTGAAGCTAGAACAACTAATTTTTGTGTGCTTTTGTTTTATGCAATTGTGGCGGAGTCAGAGGGTTCATTTTTGTCATGTGATTCTCCTTCCTTATTTGAGCGCCTGTGAATATGTTCGGTTTTGAAAAAGCGCGTTTGAAGCCGTCTCACCGCAGCTTCCGTTTGACATGTGGCGAGCTTACCATGGCGAATTCTCAGAGTTACAACAGTCGTCACGTTTTCTGAAGCACAAAACAGAAATTCAGCATGTATAGTTTTTGTAGAGTATAGCTTCCATAAAACACAATTTGAAGGATAAAAATAGTGAAACATGTTTCACTTTGAATCCTACAGATAACCACAGAGCCATGTGTTCTGTAATAATGAGGAGAATACTCTGTTAGTTTATCTTTGAAAAGGAATTGGTTCTGTTGCACCTCTTCTATTATAGTGTAAAAAGTCACCAGGTTTTCCAATACAGTGCAAGACGTGCAGACAGCATAAGACTGCAACTGGAATATGGAAGGAATTCCTGAGTTTTCATCTTATGCAACCCTTTGAATATAACTGCATTTGATGATAGCTTTTATGATCAAATCAAGTTTCACGGGTTTGACAAGCAATTTGCGTCCTGACAAAAGTGAAGCTCCTGTCATATATTGTATAATACATGCTTGGTTGTGTATTTATGGCTAGTTTATGCCTTGTGTCTGCAGTTATGTCACAGAGAGCTTGCCCTATGTGACAAGAGAAAGGACAAAAATGGTTAAATTTTGGGCTGCTCCCCCTTTGGATGCACGGCTGCAGCTTGTTTCCTTGGTAACAGAGGAGTTTGGCTGCCAGCCATACCCTGCATTGTGGAGTCCCACTGCATCAAAGCCAGCCTAAAATATACACACAATTTCTGTCACAGCCATCGCTTCAGTACCCACTCAGCTGCAGTTATCACTTACTACTAGGGCGTGTCCACATATGGCTGTGAAATCACAACTGCAGCATGCAAAATGCACACCCAAGCAAGCACATACACACACACACACACACACACACACACACACACACACACACACACACACACACACACACACACACACAAATATATAAAGTGCCATCTAGAAACAGACATCAGGTGAGTGTGTGCAGCCTGGCTCTTCATCCGTCTCTGCCACTCAGTCAGTCTAACCTTACCTGCGTTTCTCATCCTGGTGAATCCTGCAAAACTGTGTGGAGAGAAAAATGAGTGAGGATTTATGTGTCTGTGGGTCTCGGGGTGTGTCATAGTTACAGCACCATGACAACACTTCCATCTTCAAGAAAAGCTTGCAGATGTCCATATGTTCTGAGAGGCAAATGGTAGAGGAGTTAAAAAGCAAAGCTGCATTTAAAGGACCAGTCCCATGTGTTTTCCAGCCACATACACATACATATATGTCATTTTATGACATATATGACTTATCAAATATGAGCTGAAATAATTGAATGTAGACATTTCTTCACCAACTTACTCTGGCTCAAATGACAGCACAAATGTAAGGAGGTTCAATCTTCCTATCCAGCACCTGATAAAGGTCACCAGTCAGGACTGAACAGCATTGCTATTATTCAATTCATTGCAGTTGAGTTTTTTTCTTTGGAGTTGTTGCAGCAGCAATAGTTGTCTAAATGTCTCATTCCAAGAGCTGGCCATGTAACCATGTTTGAGAAATCCTTTGATCTCCCGTGACAACCATTCAGCTGTTTAAAACGCCTGGGTTGACCTAGCCCCGCCTTCGGCTGCAAAGCTCCTCCTCAGAGCTTTAGTTTCCACATTTCTGACCTTCCATTTCTCAGAGCAGCCTTTCCCCCTCAGCTCCTTCAGACTAGCTAGTTTCAGAAAGAGCAGGAGTTTTTAAAGAGACAGATTTCAAGACCACAAATTACGTCAAATTTGTATGTAATTTGTATCGTAAATATTGGATAAGCAAAATAAGCATTTTTATAATAACTGAAGTTAATATAGTTACTTGATTGTGCTATAAAATGACACTATGTGGATGGAAAACATGTAATATTGCCCCTTTAAACTCTTCTGCTTGAGGCCTCCAAACACAGAGGGAGTAATCTGCCTTTTTTTAAACTGAAAAAATGTAATCATCAGAATCTCTTTCTGGGACCCTTTGTTCAGTAAAAAGGTAACTTACCTTAATCCTACAAACCTTTGTTTAGAAATGTTTGCAGCATTCAGTTAAAGGTCTCTGTTCATCCTGACTGAAACGGTTCTACAAGCATTTGTAGAGGGAATAATTATGCATCTGCTGCATTCAGTCTACATGACAGATTATCTGCTTTTAGACATTCTAACATCTGAATGAAATGAAATATGTTACACCTGTAAAATATGATATACAGGTGTATGAAGTAAATGGAATCATTAAGTACGGTGATTTGAGAAAATGCTCCGGCTCAGTGCTGGGACTCCACATAGGTGACTGAGCTAAATGTTGTCCGCATTTGAGAGTTTGCACTGTCACGGTGTTGGCAAACGCATGTTTGTGTTAAAATGCTTCACGATTGGTCAGGCATAGTCTCAAATGCCCTGTGAAAGGAGGGGAAGCAAGTGAGATGTCTAACCACAGAGTACCATCTAAAGAGGAACCTTGGTCATCACATAACACATAAAAAGACATCTCTTTATGCAAACTTCTTCATTTCATATTTTCTGATAAAATCTTAAAAGGACAGAATGTTCAGAATGATTGCCTTTACCATGTTTAAGAGAATATGAATATCCCTTTCATGCATAGTGGTCACTACAGTGGACAGCTGTCTAAAAGCCATTTTCTTGTGCTTCTTGTGGATTTTTAAGCCTCCCTGGAAAGGTCTATTCAGGGGTCCTGGAGAGGAGGGTCCGTCGGATAGTCGAACATCGGATTCAGGAAGAGCAGTGTGGTTTTCGTCCTGGTCGTGGAACACTGGACCAGCTCTACACCCTCAGCAGGGTCCTGGAGGGTGCATGGGAGTTCGCCCAACCAGTCTACATGTGTTTTGTGGACTTGGAGAAGGCGTTCGACCGTGTCCCTCGGGGGGCTTTGTGGGGGGTTCTCCGGGAGTATGGGGTACCGGGCCCTTTGATACGGGCTGTCAGGTCCCTGTATGACCGGTGTCAGAGTCTGGTCCGCATTGCTGGCAGTAAGTCGGGCTCGTTCCCGGTGAGAGTTGGACTCCGCCAAGGCTGCCCTTTGTCACCGATTCTGTTCATTACTTTCATGGACAGAATTTCTAGGCGCAGCCGAGGTGTTAAGGGGATCCATTTTGGTGGCCTTAGGATCGCATCTCTGCTTTTTGCAGATGATGTGGTCCTGATGGCTTCATCAGATCGTGATCTGCGGCTCTCGCTGAAACGTTTCGCGGCCGAGTGTGAAGCGGCCGGGATGAGGCTCAGTGCCTCCAAATCCGAGGCCATGGTCTTGAGCCGGAAAAGGGTAGAGTGCCTTCTCCGGGTCAGGGGGGTCGTCCTGCCTCAAGTGGAGGAGTTTAAGTATCTGGGGATCTTGTTCACGAATGAGGGAAGAAGGGAGCGGGAGATCGACAGGCGGATTGGGGCGGCATCTGCCGTGAAGCGGGCGCTGTACCGGTCCGTCGTGGTGAAGAGAAGCTGAGTCAAAAGGCGAAGCTCTCGATTTACCAGTCGATCTACGTTCCCACCCTCATCTATGGTCATGAGCTTTGGGTCATGATCGAAAGAACGAGATCACGGATACAAGCGGCCGAAATGGGTTTCCTCCGCAGGGTGGCCAGGCTCTCCCTTAGAGATAGGGTGAGAAGCTCGGTCATCCGGGAGGGACTCAAAGTAGAGCCGCTGCTCCTCCACGTCGAGAGGAGCCAGTTGAGGTGGCTCGGGCATCTGGTCAGGATGCCTCCTGGACGCCTCCCTGGTGAGGTGTTCCGGGCACGTCCCACCGGGAGGAGGCCTCGGGGAAGACCCAGGACATGCTGGAGGGACTATGTCTCTCGGCTGGCCTGGGACGCCTTGGGGTTCCCCTGGAGGAGCTGGAAGAAGTGGCTGGGGAGAGGGAAGTCTGGGCCTCCCTTCTGAAGCTGCTGCCCCCGCGACCCGACCCCGGATAAGCGGAAGAAAATGGATGGATGGATGGATGGATGGAACTTTGTATTTGGAGAAAATTACAATTGACCACCTAAAAAACAAAAAAATGTTCTTTTTTAGGTGGTCAATTGTAATATTTTTACAATTTTTTTCCTACCTTTTTTTTGAAAAAAAAAAATTATGACACAAAGGGTCATAATTCATACATGAAAGGGATATGAAGCAATTCTGAACTTTCAGTGTGAAAACTAAACCTAGACAAGGCCTACTTGTTCTTGTTTAAAGTTGGTTTATGTTACCTAAATCACTATAAGGGCTGTACATTTGTAAATAACTGTAAATTAACATTGCTTAATAGTACTGACTCAGTTGCTAATGAGTTTGTAAACCAGAAAGCAGATTTGTATCAAATTGTCTAAGAAACTAAAGAGTGTTGGCTAGTTATGTCATTTAAGCCTTGTCAAAGTTGCAAGTAACAAATTTAATTCACTAGCTGTTGTGGCATTCACATTGTCTGTAACTTTTACCAATACAGACGTTACATAATCATAAACAATTTGACATTTATGGGTTTTTGTTTTTCTAAATCTTATATATTATTTTGTATTTTCTGATTGGTAGGGTGAGACATAAATCTAATGGGTCATGTGGGTTAGTTACTTCTTTTAAGTTCATTACACATCTCATGAAAATATAAAAACAGACAAATTTCACCTCAGTGTGGAAAACCCTTTAAAGATTAATAGGGATTTACTACATGGATTGCTTAGCGGGTTTGGTTTTGGTAAAGAGAAAGTTCTGATGGGAACAATCTGAGGCTGGTTCAATAAATAAGTGAACACTTTCCCATCTTGACTTGATGTTTTTATTGCAACAGTATTCCCAACACAGCATTAGCAAAATAAGATTGATTTGGCTGCTTCTTACATTATAACTTCACCTATTTAAATGTCTCACTAAGAATGCTAGCTTGCATAAGCTAGTTGAAAGCTAGCATCCTTTCTCTCTAACATACCTGGTATTTTGAATAAAATCTATTTTATACTAAGGTTTACTAAAGGTTTTTTATATAAAAGGATTATCCCAGGCTGTTATGAAATCTATTTTAATCAGGTATGTTAAAAGCTAATGTTTCAGGCTGTTTAAATGAGATTGCCTTCTGAAAACTGTTAGTATTTTCAGATGCTGATTGGCGAAAAATTTCCAAGTTTAGATGGCACCGTAAAGATGCCTTGACTCTGACATAGCTGTCCAACAGAGAGCACTGTGGTTTTAACATGGCGTTGAAACACACATCCACTTTTGACCCTTAGCTTCCACCCAGACTAACTATTTGTCACATAGACTCAGATGATCTAAATATGTAAATTCCTTATCAGAAGTTGAATTAAACTGAACAGGGTACAACAACAAACCATGTGCATGTGCGCTTTCACACCTGCGGAAGCAGGTTACTGGAGTCAGGACTGCAACAAAAATTGTGTGTTTTCACTGGCTCAGTGAAAATGGGATCTAGAACCATTCATACACTAGAGGGAGACTAAAGAGAAACACTAACATGACATCAAAGTGTCCCTCTAGTGATACCCCAAAGAAAATGGACCTTACCAAGCTCCGCCCAGAAATGCCCCTCGAAAGTCTCACATGACTGCATGTCTCACAAACAAAGCCTCGCAATGCTTAATTTCTATGTGTAATATCATTTTGACTGACTCTCTGCAGAGTATTTCTGAGTCGATTAGTTTAGCATTTCTGCCGGATTTTCAAAAAATATCAGCCACAATGGACACAACAATGGACAGGGGAACCAACAAGTTCATGTCATCTTTTTTGGACAACATCAAGGTGTTTGAGCCACACGATACCTCCAAGATTGTGCGCGTCACAGCTAAATGCTACCGGTCGATGAGGAACACAGCAGATCCTCACACCCTCAGCATAAATGTAGCTGTGGACAAGATCACTGACACCTATTGTTCTTGCAAGGCTGGGTAAGACGGGCATTCATGGTTTTGAGGGTGATTTCTGTTGGCAAATGTTCCAGTGTGCCTAGGCCTGATGCACGGTACTCGGTGGCTAACACAATTAGTGTGGCTAACACAGTTACAGTTTAGCCTTTTTAGGTAAATTAAAATCTTTAATGTCTGTCAAATACGGTACACATTGCATATTGATCTGTTCAGCTAATGTAAGATTGTAACAGACAGGCTTCAAGGTGTAGAAGTTGTATCGGTATTGCCATTATGCTAAGAGGTTTTCATAATGAATGTGTTTATTATTGACTTTCTTTTTTCATTCACTAAACACAAAGAAAGCAAATCAATAATACTTAGACCAGCAGACACATCTTTGTTCTTATTGATCCTACAAGGTTGAGCTGCAAATGCGGTCGTGCCCAAGCTTTGATCCAAGCAAGGCTTTCCGTTTCAAATTTTGGAAATCTGTGAATTTTAGTTCCACAAATACGATCAGTACGACATTGCCTGTACAGATACCCCACTGACAGTGGAGAACCATTCTTTTTTGAGTCCTGACGCAAAAACTTTCTGCTAGTCCACAATGTACATTAGCATGTGTTTACTACTGTAGCTTGTGTTTGTGAGATGGTCACCCACATGGTAGCTGTGCTGTGACGTAAAATTGGCATTAGCCAATGAAACGCAGCCCCTGTGGTAAGGTCCATGAACGCTGCTGATCAACATTTTCAATTTATTGAATGTCTTTTGCATCATTGTCCTGCTTTATGATGTTCAGCTAGCTTCCAAGCGGTGTGAACTTAAGTTTACACAACTTTAAAAGTGTCTGAACACTTTGAGCACCTGAATCTGCTCAAGACAGTTTTGTGTAAGAAGAACTCTCATCTATCAAAGAGCAACGTTATTTCCCACCATTTCTTACATTATATACATTTTCCAGGGCACATAGGTGGACAAGATTAAAGCAATGTCTTGGGAAGCTTTCGATGGCTTCCCTTCTCTATAAGCTTGGATTTAAGATGCCACTCAGAAGGAGAGACAAAAGTCTGCTCCCCACAAGACATCCAATAACTTAATGGCCCTCATCACATGCCTTCAAATTCACTTTGACCCCAATTTCATCATGCTCTTCCAGTTCTTTTTGGGAACCGTGCGTCAGCAGTAATGGGTTGTGACGGATGTTTGAGAGCGGTGCTGTGGGAGAACGGGGCCTGGTGTGGTCCAGTGTTTGCACACACCATGGGAAAAGGAGCGAAGTCTAGCTTACAAGCCCACCAGACTGCACCCGCCTAACCCACACACACACACACACACACACACACACACACACACACACACAAACACATGCACGCATACCTCATCCTCTCCACCTTATCTTCATGCATATTTTGAAGTAAATCTCTTGCCTTAACCCAATTAGATTAGGTGAACACATTTCCAAAGCCCCCTCCCCACCCTCCATCTCATTCCTTTCTAGCTCTAACCTCCTCTTGTCTTTGCAGCACTTTTGTTTCTCATATCTGCTGGAGTCCGAGGCGTGGAATGCTGCTGGCAGCCCCCTCCCCCCATCGTCCCGCCTGCCCCTCCTATCACATTCCCATGCTGGGTCATTGTAGGGGGAGCCGATCAGCCGGGGTCACAGCCAAGGAAGTGAACTCGGAAGTTTAACAAGAGTTTTACATCTTCCACAGGCAACCTAAATGCTGTGCAGGAATTAATTCAGGTCAAAGCTCTTCTTCTCTGCTTAAAAAGTTTATTTAAACTGTTTTTCCTTTGACAAATACATGTTGTAGAAGTTTTGTAACACAGTGTTTTGGTCAAAATGATCTTAATTTTATAGAATTATTTAATAAGTTACTGTTTTTGATACTACTGGTAACTTTAGTTCAGATTAAGGTTTTAGTAACATTTTAATACCAGGAATAAATTAAAAGTTACACTGTAATAACTTTTTTTTTACTTCAATCTCAAAGTCAAAAAACATGTTTTTTATTAATGTTTTCTTTTTCTTAGCTCAAATTAAGAATTGTTGCAAATAAAACTTCTTTGAGATTCCATTTTTGAGATTCCAATATATATGTATATATATATTTCACAATTGTTAAACTTTCTCACGGTGTAGTTTCCTAAAACCCCATTTTAGTACTTATTTTACTTGCACAATATTAACCGTTAAACATCAATTTGCCTAATGGGCTTTGTGTTTAACCTTAAATTGGCCATGTTATACATGCTAAATTAATGGTAATTTGAGGGTAATTAAGCCTAATGGTAATTGCTTTCCTTCAGATATGATGGCATTTGTATTGGGTTCCAGATCAATCAGTTTCTGCTTGGTTTGGTGGTTATACTTCTTTTTTTTTTATTAATGTGGGAGGACAAAGCAATGAGTGCACAAGGAGGGAATGGGGAGTGGGGGTGCAGACACACCACACACACACATCAGGGCGCAGGGGGCAGGGTCTGAGGCTCCCGCAACCGACTCTGGTGAAAAGATCTGTGTGTGGCGGTCGCTGCTGTTCTGGGCCCTTTCTCCTTAGGAGCCTTTATGTCCCGTCCTAAGACAGCCCAATGACAAAAAGGCTGGAAAAAGGAGGGAAAGTGAGGTGGATGGTTCTCTTTTTCCAGACCCTTTCTGCCTAATGCTGCTTTCTTTTCAAGACTTCAAAGTCTCCAGTGCTTGAATGCTTGTCAAGACTCAAACCAAGGCTGTTTGGTCATAGCTTAGGCCAGGCATGCGGGACCACAAGTTTAACAGGGGGTGTAGAGGTGGAGGGGACACTTAGAGCCACTGCTTGGCTTCATACAAATTGCCAGCTTTAAGTTCTTCCTATCAATATGCCTGTAGATGTGTATTACTGCTTTATTCTTTCTCAACCTATCATCATATAAGCAGCAGCTGTGTTTCCATTGGCTAAAAAGTATGCAAATTGGAATTAAGAAAATAAATTTGGTCAATGGAAACATGCCAATTTTGATAAAACCCATATTTTCTGATAAAAAAATGGAAACTGTTTTTTTTTTTCCTTCACACTAGTAGAATGGCCAACAAGCAGATGTTCCTACTGGTGAAAAACACAAAGAGATATCAAGAGGTAGTTGGAGGATCATAATTTGTAATGATTTATTGTGTTAACAAACTTATTCACATGTAATTTTAAGTGGGTTCTCTTTTTAATGGAAACACTTCAGTAGTGAAATTGTGTTTTGGTTTCATGTTAGTGGAGTGTTGGAACGGTTTTGAATACATATGTGTTGGAAATGCAGCTTCTGTCAGCCCAGGGTTTTTACCTAGAGGATAATACTACAGCATCTGTCACCCTCTGTTTTCTCTCACCATGCATGAAACTGGTCTAAAAATGATTGTTACATGTGCTTCATATCTTAAGTTTGTTGCTGAATAACTGCAAATAACAGCAAGGAATTATCACTTATTAGTAATCACATAAGCTTCCACATATGCACACAAACAATATAATCCAAACAGATAAAAGTCATACAAGGACAGGTTATTATTACATCAGTGTGATCTCCCTACTATGATGATGTCTTGATTTAATAAAGGCAATCACTCAATTAGGACACCGACTTTAGACATTCTTTTTTAGACAAATCTACCCTAGCACATGGAGCCAACCATCTTCTCGACATGATATGCCAGAAATGTCAAGACAGAATGTAGGAAAAAAAATAAAAACAAAATCTAAGGATGCCTTCACACCACCCTTGTTTAGTCAGCTTGAATCAAACTGCAGTTTCTTTCCCTAGAAAATCTGATTCGCTTAGGAAAGTGTCAATGTGCAATCAAAGTCTGACCAAAAAAGCAAACTCTAAAAACCTCACTTTCTGTTTGGCTGAAGTGAACTCTGGTGCGGTTTGAGTGGATATGTGAACGCCACGCAGACTAGAGACCCCTCCAAAACCAGGAAGCGGACCCCTGCATTCCGGGTAAATACTACCAAAAAGAACCTGCAAGTCTAACGCCAGTGGGAGAAATGACTCATGGTCTTTTAGCAAAGACAAAAGAGAAATCCTAGAGCCACTAAAATCTCATACTACTTCATCTTTGTTTACATTTGGTGAAGAAGGAAGTTGCACTCAGTGTCTTCTTTAAAGGTTTTAGTGTTGTCTCCTTCAGTAGTTCTTGGTGCAGCGCCCCCACAGGTGAGGCCGGGGACAGGTTTTTCAAAGGGTTTGGTTAATTTGATGCAGTGCAGTGGTAAAAAAAAAAAAAAAAAAAAAACACAGCTGCTGAAAATGGAACAAATGTTGTAATTTTGGTCCCCACTCAAACCAAACCTATTGGACTATCTGGTGTAAAAAAAAAACCCCTAAATGTGAGAGATTAAAGGGATTTTGTAATCGTTTTGTGTTTAAGGATTGGCTAACAATAAGACGGCAATGCTCTGTCAGAAGTGGTCAGATAATAATTAGCCAAATATATGAGGAGATGTTAATTTCACTTTCAGATTCAAGCATCTGGTATATCGATGTGAGTGAACCTTCATTATTTTTGACAGCATAAGTCATGTTATTATTGGGTTATTGCTGTGAAATTTGAGTGGCAGTTCCATTTACTCTGCATCAATGGTCCACATGTGGGACATATTTAATGTTTGACAGCTGCTGTACTGAAAAATCTTTCTGGTCAAATCTGATCAAATTGTGCAGCATCATGAGCATGTTAAGGTAATGGAGCATTATTTTCCTTTGGCAATCTGCCTCCGTATACCAGCAACAAAAGCATGCAGTTGCTGTTAGGTTCATGTTCTCTTCACGGATTATTTTATTACCCACATTTAGCAATGACAACTGTAACTAGAGAATTAAACAACTTCCAGACTGAAAGGCTATTGGAAATTTCACACTACAGTTGGGCAGCCGACTCTTTTTCAAAAAGTCCAAAGTGTCTGTCTATCAGTAGTTGATTTTTGATGAAAACCCACACATGAACGCTGTAATCTTGTTATTTTTTCAGATGAAGATCATTTATACAGTAAAATCATCCAGTCAGCTTCTCTGTTCATTTCTCTCTTCTATCCAGTTACTTTGAAAATAAATATCTATTTTCCACCGTGGGAAAAAAAAAAAAAAAACTCCACCAAAATTCTCAGCTCATCTGCTAATGCTTCATTTAGATTTCCAAGAAAGCAGGCCATCTTGGAATAGAAACACCAGGAGGATGGATCTGTGTTTGCATTACTGTCTGGCTCAGGGGTGTAAGTGTCTCTTATCGAGTACAATCCCATTAGTAGAGTAGCACTTCACAGACTCGTATCCTGACTTACACATTTATGCTTGCACTCTCACTCAAACAGCTGCTTTTTTTTGTAGGATTGAGGATGTGTATTATGTATGCGAGGACCAAAACAGGCACCTAACCAAAGAGCTTCCACATGTCCACACATAACAGAACCACTATGAAACTCAAGAGCTGTTTTGTCCAGCATTTTCTGCTAATAAGTGGTTTTGGGATGGGAAGCATTTCCTTCCTGGCCTTTCCCCTCCACAGTGCTCCATTATGACCCTATCAATCACTGGATCACATCTAAAACTCTTTCTTCTACTCATGTCTGCTGGCTAGAGCTGCAGTATGTAACTTTTATAACAAATATGTCTTTACACATTTGTTAAAACTGTCATCATGTTGTGACAGTATGTTATGAGACAGATAATCTGGGAAGAGATTGATTTCCTTCACCTTCTCCGTAAGTTATTATTGGAAGCTGAAGAAAGAAATGACTAATCAGAGCCAGGGGGAGGGTCTCAGCGCTATCAATCAACATCATGTATGCACTGCTCAATGTGCTAATTGTGGAGATACAACTTACCATTACAGGAAAACATTTATCCCCCGTCATCGGCCATGCCAAGCAGTGTGAGCAGAGAAACACTTAAGGTGATCGACAGCGCTAAGACCCGCCTCCCAGCTCTGACTGGTTGTTTTATAGTTAGCATGAGGAGAAGGCAGAGTTTGATTGTTTTCACAGACTGCTTTGTATCTTAATGCCACGACATAGCGACAATTTCAACAAATGTACTAAAACTTTGTTACATACTTTAGCTTCAAATGTTCCGTTTTTTTTCAATGTAGTTTGAAGAATGTGTTTTGAAAACTTTTTGAAATATGTTTTGACCCTCTTCTGCACAATCTTCAAGTCTTCTTTTGCTGATCTCCACATAACTCTAAGTATCATTCTGAAGTATGGAAGCATTAAGCACTTAATCCTTGATGATAGATTGAAATATGAAACCACAGTTTGAAAAAGGCTTTCAGATTTGGCTCTATGGTGTCCAACTCCTTCCAACTTGCGCACAAGCCCACACGTTCCCACTCTGCCCACAGTATTCACAGTTACATAACACTATAAAAATAACAAGTCCTAGTCTGTGTACTTGGGAGTTTTTATAATTAGGAAACCTCCATGAGTCACATCACAAAGGTGGTCACGAGGGATTTTGCCATTTTTGCAAGTTTCCACTCAGAAACATGTGCTTTAATGCTGACTGATGAGTTAATGTATTCACATTCAGTATCAGTAAATGGGTGCATATTTTCTAAGTTTTGTTGAGATCGTAAGGGCATCAGCTAAATACAGTTGATAAGTCTTATGAGTGTAAGAAGGAGCCCAGCTCATAAAACAAAAGAAATTAGGCACAGAAATTTAGCAATATCTTGATGAAAATTTTGGAACATTTTCCACATCACAAGCTGGGTTTATAAATATATATAAATGAGGTATAATTCATCTGAGGCTTGACTGGCTTAATAGGATCCCAATACAACTTTAAAAGTCCTGCATGTTTCCACAAATAGAATGAAGTCTTTTAAAAGACAGTGTTTTTTTTTCTCTTTTTTATCTCTGTTTCAGTCTGGGTTAATTGCCAGTAATGGACAATTTTAAAGCTTATTCAGTAGTGGGAGCCAACAATATTGTCACAAAATCATGTAAAGAAGAAGTGAAGTAATAAAAAGAAAGTAGAACAAACAACAGTCTTTTGTGGAGCACTGACTGTTACTTCTGCAGAAAAGTGTGTTGGGATGTGTAGTCAGAACTAAGAGTAGTGGGATTGTGAAGTGATAATTAAAATATAATAAAAATGTTCAGCAATCTTTTACATCTGGATTTACTGCATATGGCTTCTGTAGAATTATGACTCATGTCAGTGAAGTAAAAGCCAAATGAATTGCAGATTGACCATTTAGACTGACAAAACTTTGAAAACATCATATATGTGCCTGATTTAGTACCACATGTGGAGGTGACACAAATTTGATTTTTTACGGGGTGAAAATATCACAATAGGGCGTAAAAAAGTCAACGATGGGTCACATGTGGACAAACAAAAATCTGCTGTGTGAGCGTACGCTTCATCCTTCACTCAAAAATATTACAACGTTTTATTTAAAGATCTGTGACTAATAAACCACAAAAGTCCAAGATGAAAGTGGCCAACGGAGGTTTGTAGTAATACTAATATTTTGCCACTAACAAAAATATAAAACTCTCAATTCTTCAGAATATAAATTGTGATAACTGCATCATTAATATTGAGTTTTACTTCACATTAGGAAAATTTTGAGAGATAAATCAAAACCTCCTTTCCTTATTCTACAAATAAGCCCATCTGGGGTAAAAGTTCCCACTATAAAAGCACAGGAGGCAGCTGTACTCCTAACCTCTCCTTGAACTTTCCTTTCTTTTGCTTGTACTCATCATTTTTTCTCTCTCCTCTCTCTTTCTCTCTGTGTGTCTCTTTAAGTGTCTTTACCACTCAGTGTCTAAATCTATCCATCTCTCTCCCTTTCATGTCTCTCCTATAGCCCTCACTTTCCTGGATCCCAGAATTCCCGCCACTTTTCCACGTTAGTATGCAGCTTCTGAGAGCAACTGGCATGCTGTTGGTGTGTGAAGGGGGGGGGGGGGGGGGGGCGGGATGGTGAATTAGAGAAGCTGGCAGGGTGGAAGAAAGCTTGCAGTAAGAAATGAGAGAAGAAATTGATTTTGAAAATGTGTGACATTATATTTTAACTTCATAGATTACTAATCAGGATGTAGAAAAATGAATCGATTTAGAATATACATTTAAATATATTTTTGCTTTCTTAATTTGCAATAAATGAAACTAAACAGATGAACTTACATGCGCTGATGTTTAAATACTACTACTACTACTACTACTAATAATAATAATAATAATAATAGTAATAACAATTATTATTATTATTATTATTATAAAACACAGTTTTATTGTTTCCATTGCAGTTTTGCGATATGCATCATCTCGATACGGCTGATAAACCACCTCATCCTAATGCTAGAACCTGAGTTCTTGCACTCATGTTTTTCTTACCCTAACAGGGTCCATACAAGGACCCTGTTATTTTTTTCCCAATAGGAAATATTGTCAAACATTCATTGTTATTTATTTATTTTTTTGCAAACAAGGGAAAAGTGTAGCAGCCTAGTGAGGTGGTGCAGGGCAGCATGTGAGGGAAAGGCAGCGGTGTGTTGCTCCACAGCCAGAAAAAATGCTACACTCTGGCATGAATGAGTTCAACAAGTCGGTGTGTAAATGCATATTTTGACATGAAGGGTGTTGTTTAAAACATGAGTTTTTTTTTATTTATTGCTATGTTTAATACATTAAGTAAATGTATTTTCATAATTTCAATTTGCACAATTTTATGGCTGATGGAAAAGCAGCTACTGAACAAAACTGATAAAGTCATCCTGAAACACAGACCTGGTTTTTCAGGGAACCTAAATGTCCTCCATCATAAGTGACTCAGAGAGAACCGATTTCATGACCCTGCCACCCACGGTCAGCAGCAGCAAAGCTCCGGACATGAAAAGAGGTCATTGATCACTCAAGTGACCACATTAACTTTTAACAATACACGAGAGAAGTTGTTCATCCAGACGCCTGGTATCTGCCGTTGTGGTTAGTGACATAAATCAACCCCATAGGGGAGGATGTTGACAGAGGGACTGGCCCCAGAGGCATCACTTCAGGGGTCAACAGCACTAAATAGGACATGATGACCCCAGAAGAGCAGAAGCTGAGGAACTTGAAGAGTGTAGATAGTTAAGTTTGCTTTAGAAATACTATGGAATTAAGAAATGGAAAGAAGGAAAATCAAGATATGGAGAAGAGTGAAAAATAACAGTGGATGCAGCCTGGTGGTTGGTCTGAAAGAATGAGAGAGATCATCAGAAACTGGACAAAAAAATGTGAAAAAGGGTCAAGGGGCATGAACGAACCTGAGAGTGACCTCTCTATAGTAGAGAACACAGTTTACCAAAAGGTTGTTCCTCATGTACAGAGGAAGAAGAAGACTGGTAGTAAATCTGTGCTGAGCTGTACATTTTCACTGCTATTTCAATTAGAATTGGAACTTGGATAAAAAAATGTTATGAGCCTCTTCCATTATTTTGATAGAATTGTTGACCATGAAAGGTTCAACATATTGGTTTATCCTGGTTTTACATGACAGCTGAGTTGAGCTGGAGAATTAAACTGAGATGCCATGTGCTTGAAACAAAGTGATAGCTGCAGCTAATCTGGAATTCTGATTTGGATCCCATTACATCAATCACTCATATAGTCCAGTACAATCTCTAGTGAACATCTTGGCATGATCAAATGTATAAAAAAATGATACAAAAATGAAATGTTTGAGGGATGGTTCTCAAGACTTAATAGAACTTCTGTTGGGTCAGAAAGAAAGCAGAAGAGTAATGAAAAAATATTGAGAACCATAGGCTAACATAAACCTCATCTGGTAATGAGATGAGAAGCACAAGGAGAAACAGACACAAGGCGCATGATTCCTCATGTAGGGTTTCAGCACACGGGGTGTGTTTATGTGTTTGCGTTGCCGCATTTTGCTTCTTGAGTCAAAGATGGGCAATTAGTGGGGAGGTTGGAGGGGAGCAGAAGGTGTGGCTGAGGAGAGGTGATGAAGAGGAAGAAAAGCCTTCGTCTGTGCTGACTTTGGTGAAGCTCCTCTCTGTTGTGTGATTGGCACACAGGAGCAGCTCAAGCAGCACCTGCACTGTCTGCCTTTTACAATGAAACACACTTTGCAGCGCATCCTATCAAAAAGTTTGGTGGATGCTCCGCTAACTTGTTAGCTCTAATTCAGCGTGCTTTCACATCGTGCTGCTGCTGCTGACCACACACACAGAAAACACACACCCATGAGTGTAAAGTGGAGGAATACACCCTCAGATATCTTCCAGCCTGACCAACCCCCAACATCCCTGCCCCCAAGGCCACTAAACCACTCAAATCAACCCCCCGCTTGCGCCCCTCCTTCACATGCACTCGTTGAACCCATGAATATCTGCGCCGGGCCCGCCTTCTCGATGGCTGCGACAATGTGGGGAGAGCACTCGGGGGGGATATTTGAGACGGCGGGGGTCTTTGTGTCTCCTCGTGAGTGTGAGGGCTCAAATCCAGACAAAGACAGGAGCTAACATTTACTTATCTTAGATAAATAATAATAGCGAAAAATTCTTTAGTGCAGAGGGCTTTCTTGTTGGCGTTGTTGGTTTGCATCACTGTAAGTAACAAAAACCAGAAATCAAACCGCAGATCGTTGCCTCCCTAAGTCTATTTGTAAACTTAAAAACTAAATAAGTAAATAAATAAAAATTAAACAAATAAAATATTGTCTGTTGATGTCAGTGAACTGAACAATTGAGAACAATTAAGTAGCTTTGGACAAACACAAAAACAATACACAATTTAAAATTCTGATAACTGAATCAAATCAGAAAAACTCAGTGTATGTAATTTCAACTGAAATAATTTAAATAATTGGTTTTGTGCTTTTTATATATTTTTTTAAATTTCAATCATTTTGGTTTGAAAGTGGTCAAGACATTATAAATTGTGCTTTTTTTATAAATTTGCTGTCAAATTGAATAAATGGCAATGTAACATTGATTTCCAGAAGACCTGACCACACCTTTTGAACATATTCAGATGCTAACTAAATGCTACGCTATGCAGACACTCAGTCTGCACACAAGAAGAATCACACATGACCAATTCTTACTTTGGTTCAAACTTCAGGATCAAGAAATGTGTTCTATGATTAAGTCACTAAATATTCATTTTACCACTGCATGTTGGGCGATAGATGATAGTTCATTTACACACCAGAGTTTTGTCTTTTTATCCAGAAGAATCCCCCAATAGTGCTAAAGACGTAAACACTTCCAAATCAACCGTAGAAAATCCTGATAACAAAAGCAGGGCAGGTTTGCAGTTATGGTCTCAATGCAAAATGGTACAATAATAATTTGTATTAGAACAACTATGGGTTCATCGTACAGGAACTTTTTGTAGCAGCGCAAAAGTAACAACAGCACCTTGGAACCCAAGTTCCTTTATTGAAAGAAAACTAAGAATTTCTTTAAGAAAATGCTCCTAGTTTTATCATATCTTGGGTTGGCAAAGAAAAAAAGCTACCCCCCCAAAAGCTACCCCCCAGCTTCGGTATGTCAGTTAGGGTTTGGATTTGCTCACATGACTGTCAGTCTGTATGCAAACAGGAGTTCTTGATTCGTCCATAAGGATGCTGCTAATGTATGCTCACGTGTGTCCGGCACCACATGAGTCAAGCTGCGGTCGTATCAGTCAATAAACAAAGATAACCTTTGAATCCGTCCCTCTTTGCATGTGACCCGGGCCTCGGGCTGACCCTAGTCTTTTACGAGAACTGCTCGTTTTGCAGCAATCTGGTATGTAAAACAATGTGCTCTTCTCAGCATTCTGAATAAAGTGCTGCTAATCAACAAAATGTTACGGGCCTCTCGGCAGACACAGCGCTTTGCCGTTTTGACTGAAAGGTCAGGGTTGTTTCCTGGAGGTTCACGCGGCTGTGCTGCTGATCCCGCCATGTTTCGAGGCTTGTGCTCATTCTGCCCTGCAGTTGGAAGATCTGCAGGTCACATTAACCGAGGTTCTTGCACTGGCTTTGTTGCAGCAAAGCAGCTGCTACTGAAGACATTAGACTTTCTCCCTTTGCCTCGAAACTTAAGAAATGTGACTCGATAACTTTTTCCAAGCAACCTGTCAGGACTGCAGGGGAAAATAATAATCTTCACAATTATGTTTATGAAAAACCCTCTTTTATTATTTTTTTTTATTAACCTGAGTGGAGTCATTGTTTGCTAAAACTGTGCAGGTTTATGTCTTCCTACAGGCCAGTGCATCTGTTTGCACTCCTTTATTGAGTAATAAGTGGATGAAGCCACCTGTGGGACTTTCTGTGAAGGAAAACACAAGGGAACAGTAACCCTAACACACACCTGGCTACATTCTGCCATCATCACCTGCGATACAAACCCAGCTCATATGAGGCTTATCTCATTCTTATCTGAATGTGTTAACTGACCAGAAATGCCATTCATTATGCTATTTTAGTCCAAACACACATGACAGTCAACAATTACTGTAGAGTTATTAAACTTAAACAAACAGATACGATATTTAAACAGAGCTTGTAAAGTCTAATAATCTTCTGACCTAATTTTTCTAATTCACGTTTAGTTCTTTAGAACACAATCTATGGTTAAGAACACAGTTCTTGGCTAAGATATTATATATTAGTTCTAATATTGTTTTACAAACAATATAATGCCTTTCAAACATGTTTTACAAATATAAATTTGACAGATCACTAATCAAACTTTATTTACCCCTTTTTGTTGTTATCTCCTTATTTCTAGGTCTATAAAAGAAAAATGCATATTATGCATCTTAGTAGGTTACAATGAAACAAAGAAAATACATATACATCCACTTTCACACATATAGTAATATACAAGTGAGAACAAGACATTGTCTGAGTCATCAGATTCATATTTTATATAATGATGCTGCATTTAGACATAAACAAGAACGCATCCTATGGTGTTTGTATCATTAAACTGGGATGATTTTCTTCAGTGTGAACAGAGAAGCTGGTCAGATTCACTGGGAACATGTTTGAAAGTAAAAGCAGGGAAATCATGTTAGAGGCTGTTTAACTCAGATCAGGACAACAGTCCTAGACCTAATCATGTGTTGTAGATCAAAGCATGTCCATCAAGACAAAGTCAGAACTTAAGTCCAATTGATAATCTGTGGCAAATACTGAAAATGTGTGTTCACAGATGTACTGCAGAGCAGAGCAGTCACCAGCTGAGTCTCCATTACAAATGCGTTCAAACCATACTATGCTAATGTAAAAAAATAAAAAAATAAATACATAAAAACTGAATTTCCAAATTGCTGTTTACACTAATTAAGAAATGCAATTAAAGTCACACATGAATAAGTTTCTTCATGTGGGAAGTCATTAAAAACATCATGCCACGCCATCATCCTCCAACTACTTTTTTCTTTGTGGTTTGTGCCAAACCAGCTGTTGATCACACGACTCGTGTTATATGAGTAAATTGTTACTATTGCAGCACGGGAAGGTCTTTGGTATGAATCCCAGCCAGTCTTTCTGCATGAAGTTTGCATGTTGTCATGTATGAACGTGTTCTCTCCAGGTACTCCTTCTTCCTCCAATGACCCAAAAGCATGACTGTCAGGTTAGCTGGTCTTTGGATATTGACTTTAGGTATGAGTGTGTGTGTACATGGTTGTGTCTCTGTGTTGCGACCTGTGCAGAATGAACATTGACTCTGGGCCAATGAACATTGGAGATGCATTTTGTTCCTTTCTTGTGATTTACGGTTTCTAAGCAACTGAAAAAAAAGTGTACGTAATGAAGTGGCTTGTGAGTGTACAAGAAACCATTCCCTCAAATGGAATCTAAACTTCTTTCATCTATGAAACAAAAATAGATTTTCCACTCTCTTGTTAAAGCTTGTTTTCACTTTTAGCACAAGTGAAAGCCCTTAAAAGCCCCATCAGATTTCTATACTGTAAGTGTGGCTCTTAAAATAGAATCTGAGAAGCAGCTGACTGTTGTACATAATCTCATTGAAGGCCAATCCTCTGTCAGCTGACGGGAAGTCACCATGACCACACACACACACACACACACACACACACACACACACACACACACACACAGACACATCATTGCAATCATCAGACCTAAAAAAGAGCCACTTGGAGCCAGGACGTCTCACATGATCTTATCAGAACTGACAGGATCCACGAGTCAGTCACCATCATTCCTCGCATTCCTCACCGTAACATTTTACAGCAAGGCTGCGCAGTGAGCGCTTAACAGTCCCACACAGAGCCACGGCACTCCCAGACACTCAGATCCATGCTGGCGGTCTTGTGACTGTTTCTGGGAAGTCGCTGATAATGAGACCTTTGGAAGAGATGTGTGCCAGCGCATGGTGCCTGCGCATAAGGAGCCAATGAAGGGGAGGTACAACATTCACACAGGGTGAACGAGAGCCTGGCCTTTTGAGTGGGGCACCGTGTCACTGATGTCATCCAGAACTGTTGGCCATGGGAGAACCGCCACAACTTCATGCCTGTGTGGTTTCCTCGCCATATAAGGACATCCCCATACATGTTACAGCTTAGTTATTATTAGCAAGCTTGCACTGTATCTTGATTTCAAGTTACAGGAGAAATACTTTTTCTTTTCCTTTTTGGCAAGAAATGATAGAAATAATGACTTAAGAGAAGTAGTATTAGTAAATGTCAGTTAGGCATAGGAGGTGTTAATGCAAAACTTCCTAGTGTCAGTGGGTTAAATACTGAAAAATGTGTCTTTAAAGCACCTTTTCAAAATGGGTAAATGGAAAATTCTGTCTGCCAGAAAATGTTCATAGGGTTGATCAGACCAGGCCAGTATATAACTATATATATATATATATATATATACAGTATATATATATATACAGTATATATATATATATATATATATATATATATATTTTATATATATATATATATATATATATATATATATATATATATATATATTATTAGAGCTGTCAATGTGTTAACACACATTATTAATCTGAAAAGTTTAGTGTGTTAATATTGCATGATGCAGATTCTTCACATCACCTATTTTGACCTAAAAGCCTCTGGTTACCCAGTTTGAAGCAACGCATTATATGATCTTGTGCTGCAGTCAACAAAGCTCAAACCATGAGTGAAAAGTGTCAGACTGGTCTGCTCAACTTTCTCTTTAAAAAAGACTGGATGTTTGACAAAAAAAAAGAAAACACAAGCTAGTACATAGCATACTTATTGCAACGATGAATAATCATTCCACCAAAACACAATCAGTTTATAGATGATATTTCTAAATTAGGTGTGGAACAAAATTACTTTTTTTTACTCTTCCTGAATATTAAAACCTTGAAAACTGAGTTGTTTGGATTGAGATAATAAAACAATAACTTTAATGGGGGTTTTTTTTTATGTGAATTTTTACATTTCAAGCTTATAAAGTTAAAGCATAGTGATTTGTTGTGATTAATCACAAAACTAGAATGTAATTAATCTGATTTAAGTTTTTTAATGGACTGAAAGCAATAGTATACATAACTAAGAAGTCCTTGCTATTGTCCAAAGCTATTTTAAAGAGGCAGTATTATGTACTTTCCAGGCACATAATGTCATTTTATAGCATAATCAAGTAACTATGTTAGCTTCAGTTGTATAAAAGTGCTATATTTTGTAAATTGAACATTGCAATTTAACACCTTTAAAATGTGCCTTTGTCTAGAAACTCCTGCTCTTTCTGAACTCATCACAACATCCCTTCTAAATTAACCCTTTAACAATGTTTTACCAACATAGCACTGAGAAGTAGTTCCTATAATCAGCTCAGCAGATGTACAGTTTCACCAGGTGTTTGCTAATTGCTGCTGGCTAGTCTGAAGGAGCTGAGTGCTGGAGTCACAGGGGAGGGCTGCTCTGTGAGGCTGAAGCTTGGAAGAGATGTGTGCAGTTCTGAGGAGGAGCTTTATCCTCAAAGGTGGAGCTAGGTCAGGAGTGGGCAATCCTGGTCCTGGAGGGCCGATGTCCTGCAACTCTTAGATGTCTCCCTGGTCCAACACACTTGAATCCAACAGCTTAATCACCTCCTAAGTGCAGTCAAGTTCTCCAGAGTCCTGCTAATGATCTCATTATTTAACTCAGGTGTGTTGAAGTTGAGACACATCTAAAAGTTTCAGTAGACCGGCCCTCCAGGCCTGGAGTTGCCCACCCTGAGCTAGGTCCACCCAGGCGTTTTGCACAGCTGAATGGTTGCCATGGTAGTTAAAGTATTTCTCAAACATCCATAAAAGTATCATGGCAATACTCCTGGAATGTTTTTGATGAGGGAATAATATTTTAACATGATACAAAGTTCAAATAAGTCCATTTTACATAGTACTGCCCCTGTAGGTCCCTAGGTGTGCATGGTTGTTTGTCCTGTGTGTCTCTGTGTTGCCCTGCGACAGACTGGCGACCTGTCCAGAGTGAACCCCGCCTCTCGCCCAGAACGTTGGCTGGAGATAGACACCAGCAACCCTCCCGACCCCACTAAGGGACAAGGGTGTCAAGAAAATGGATGGATGGATGGATGGGTGCCCCTGTAGGCCAAATACATAACAATGGTAACATCTTTGAGGAGTAAGCTCTGTCCTGAATACATCCAACTTGGTCCACTCGCTGACAGACACAGTGAAACCAGCCTGGTGGGGGGCAGAGAGCGCAGAGAGGGACGGGGCAGGAGAGGTCTTGTTGGGTAAGGATTGGAACCTGTTGATTCTGCTTGCAGTTTTAGTTCATTTATTAGGTTTGAACATTAATTCTTCATTGAATATGACTCTGTATGCCTTCATATCCCCACCTTGGGGGTGCTACTGTGCCAAAGACTTGCTGACCTTTTTTCATACTGTCCTTACTGACTCCCATAAAATCATTGTTTTAGCAGCGTGATCAATGACCTTGATTCATACTATTTGATCAGAGCTTCTAACACCTTCATCCCTTTGCTAATAATCATGTTAAAGGTCATTCTGCCTTTTTTCTGTGGGCTCCCTCTAAGCATCCACACTGAATAACTCATAAGAACTGGAGATGTCTCCCGCCAAGATGCTTTCTGCCCACTAGGGGCGCCCTCTCGCCAAATTTGCAGCCATTGAAGGCAGATTTAGACATACGTGCTTAGTGAAATCTGACCTTTAAAGTTTGCACTCAACAGCTGTAAGCCACAGCAGATCTTCTTACCCTGTCAAGGCATAACTCTGCATTGGCGTTAAACCTAAGATGTCTCTAATAATAACCTAGCGGTGGGAATGTTTTGCTTTTGCCAGTTAGCATATCCCAAACTCTGTCTCTGAGAAGGTTAAACTAGGTCAAATTCTCCCCCCAAAAAATAAAAAAATAAAAAATCTGTGAGTGCAGAGATGAGTCAGATCATCTCACCGCAATCTGGGGACTGTGGCGCATCCGAATCTGGCTTTTCATGTGAATAATTTACCAGCAGCTTGTGACTGAGAAGGCGACAAGTGCTGAGATGAAAAACGGAAAAAAAAGAAAAAACAAACGGAGGGATTCCCTGCGTCTGTCCGTGAGTGTCTATATGTGGGTGGCTGGGTGGCTTAGTAAGCGTGATTCGTGCTAAGCGGGGGAAGCCCCCCCACCCCTCACTCTGCTTTCTCTGCAGTGAGCCTCACCCATGCCACAGCCAATCATATCACAGCTCAAAGAGAGGAGAGAATGACAGGGGGAAAGCCATGCTCTGAGGATGGAGATTGCCTGCAGTTAAGGGCGTAGGTGGCAGGTGTGTGTGTGTGTGTGTGTGTGTGTGTGTGTGTGTGTGTGTGTGTGTGTGTGTGTGTGTGTGTGTGTGTGTGTGTGCGCACGCGTGTGCATGTGTGTGTGTGTGTATTAAGATGTCACCATAAAATCACATTTATGCATTTGTGAGTGTGAGAAGTATTTTTTTGTTTATAATTCCTGTAGTTTTTAGGTTTTTTTGTGATTTTCTTCTGTAAACATGCTCTGCAGACTGTGACTGCTTTCAATCCTCATGACTGAATTAAACATTACATATGACTTCTAAAACATCTGGAAAATTCAACATAAGTATCTTCACTATTTTAAAATAAATTGACTCACAAAAGTATTTGACCCCTGCTGACCCGCTTAACATTTTACCTCTTGGGTTTTATGCAATAGAGTGCCACAAAGTACTGCTGAGTTGCAAAGTGGGAAAAAAATGACAGATGCTTGTGAAATATATGTTTCAGGCAGTAGTTGAAAATTGTGGGATAAATACTCATATATATTTAAGAGACTAATCGTCACCATAACTCAAGCCTGAAAATCTGTCAACATAATTCCTGTCCAGAAAACTGAAAAACAGCTGAAACACTGAGTTCCTTTCAAAATGTATGTTTATTGCTCATTTCATAATTGGTTATTGTGTGATGTTTTTTATGATGTGAAGCACTTTTGAACTTCCTTTTTGCTGAAATATTCTATATAAAAAACTTGACTTTACTAATACTCTTGAACTCCACAAAACTCACCTTTAAGAAGGTGAGTTTTGAAAGCTACTCTTTCCTCTGGTGCTGTTGCCAAACTGCAACTACATACACAGTACAATTCTAAAACAGCGCAAAAAATCGTTCAAAACTCCTCTTTCTGTTTGCTGTTTGGCCAAGAGGAAATTCGTCCTGAGAAATTGAGCTCAATAGGAGAAGTTTCAGACAGTACTCGGAAGGGAAATGAGAATCAAGTGGAATTGTGTAGGAGGCCAAAGGTCAGGCTAGGAGAAACTTATTAGAGATTACTTGAGGCTTGAAGCTGGAGTGAGGCATCGACTTTATGCAGGAAAACAGCCCTAATTATAGAACCAGAGCTAGAATGAAACAGTGTAGATCAACAAATGTGGCCTAGTCAAAGCTTGGACCCAAATCAAATTGAGAATTTGTGACAAGACTTGACAGCAAAATCCAAAAATGGTTGGATTTTGTGTGTTGTTTTCTAGTAGCTGAGTACTGACTGATGTAAAACCTTCCTCTTGCCTGTGGCAGCAAAAGATGTGAGTCCATTTGATTGTTGTTTTCTTCAGAGTTATCAATGTACATCATCTATGTCAAAACTCTTTTTTGTAAGTCTGGTTAAAAATGAAGGCAAAGGATGCATTGGACAGGTCAGTCACCAAAGTAATGTCTGCAGCCAGGAAGTCAAAACTTTCACATTTTTGGGAAGTCATGGAACAAATTGACAGCTAGCTAAACAAGGCTGGCTTCTGCCTCAGAGAGGAAGCAGATTTATTTGTGTTGGGCTTTGACTAGGTTATGATCACAGAAACACAAAACAATAATCCAATGATAGGAAACAAGAGTCAAAAGTCAAGTCACATAACCAGATTGAGTAAAATGAACCCTGTCACTTTAAATATACTTAATTACTGTCAAAACTCTGATTGCCAGCATCCAAACATTCCCCACATTGTTGAAGTATGTTACCATGAAAGGGCTAAAAATACATAAAAAATTAAGACAAACTGAGGTCAGCGCTTACTTTGCTCTAAATGCCCCCCTCTCCTCTCGTGATTTATGATTTTACAGGTCAAAGGTCAGCAAGGTTGAACTTATGAGCATAGCAAGAAACTGATACATCTCATTACCTTTACAAATAAACCAGAGATAGAATTGTTTTCTGGTTTGTGACTTTGTAACAGAGCATAAAAATAACCTGGCATTTACCCAATACTAAAACTATTACTAAACCAAAGCAAACAAAAAAGCTAAAATGAAAATAATGTTTTACTCTTGGAGACCTTATAGATATGAGTTAACACAATATTAAGACCTTGACACATAAGTAATGATCGTAGAGAAGAAATTGCAGCTGTACATTTTAATATAAATAGAGTCATAAGTTGATTTTTAGTCTAGAAAACATTAGAGACATTCACCAATCATCACAGGTAAGCAATATTATCATATCAAAGTAAAATTTGGGGATTTTCTTCCTTTTTCCACTGTAACATGGTTGAGTGAGTATAGTCAACATCAAGATTAATGCTGAGTAAGCCAAAAACTATGAAGTTATGAAGTTGCAGTTTAGAGAAAATCAAATACCAGCGCCTGCTGTGAAGTAAAATGGTGGAAGATTGATGTTGAGTTTGTGTTGCAATCCTATAATCTCGGGACTTTAAGGTCACGGAATTGAACTTGAACTTGAACACATCTGCATACCAAAGAATTCAAGAAACAAATGTGAAGCCACCTGTCTGACAGCTGAAGGTTGGCTGGAAATGGGTCATGCTATGAGCGGAACAATGTTGTGTGAAAAAGAGTGGGCCAAAGTTAAGTCACAAAAAGTCCCACAGACCCGTGCCTCACTTTATTCCTTTCCAAAGTGGTTCTATGAGTTATCTAATGGGGTTACTTAGTTTTTCATGCAATTTTTGAAACTTTCTTTCTTCTTGGGGAGTATTGCATTTTTGTTGACATTTTAAAGAGGCATCATTATGGAAAATAGACATTTTTGAGCTTTATATTATTATTGGAACATTATTCCCCTCATCAAAAACATACCTGGAGTGTTGCTTTGATTCTTTCGTCCATATTTGAGAAATCTTTTAATCTCTCCATATTTTGCATATTCAGCTGCGCCAAACGCCTGGGTGGACCTAGCGCCACCTTTACTGCTGATAACAATGTTGTTAGAGAGTTAATAGAGGAGCCATGCTGAGGTGACTCCTGCTGAGGAGTTTCAGAAAGAGCAGGAGTTTCTTAAAGAGACAGAGACCCAATTTTTAAATCATTAATTTATGAAGTCAAATTTCTTATAAGTCATATTTGATATACAAAGCATTTTTATTACCACTCAAGGTAACATTTGATTGTGCTGGAAAATACCTGGAAAATACATAATACTGCCCCTTTAATTTTTTTATACAGATCATCAAATTAAACTGAACATACATTTTAAAATGAGTGCTAAATTCAACAAAGCTGAGCTGCATAACTTTTCATTTTTATAAACACGAATTAACATATTAATGTGTCCTGTGGGAAATCCAGAGGTAATCAGTGAGTTTAAGACCTACCGGGTTGTGCCACTTCTCACCGGGTCTCCTGAGACCCGCAGCATGTCAAAGTGTGTTGGTGTGTCAGTTGTTAACCCGAGTGTGTGTGAGAAGGTTATCAAGGAGGTGGGAGGGGTCAGCCAACAATTAAATCCTTATAATTTCCAACTGAGGCAAATTAAGAAAATTACTTAAGTACGCTGTGAGGGGACCTGGGTATGACCCACCGGCAGTTCAGAACCAGGAGGTCAAAGGTCAAGGGTCATCCTTGTGACCTACTGGGCGCCTGTTTAAAGGATAGGCCTTTCTTTAGCGTTCACATTGCATTAAAATCAGTGGTATTAAAGGCTGTGTGTAGAAGCAGTGGTGTTATGATCAAAAATTACATGCATGTCTGATATCATTGAATCACAGGTTTCATGCATGTTTTGAAAAAATGAAATGTGTTTTATAGAAGATCAACCGAATATAGGTGAAAATCCTTGCTTTCCATGCAAAGTAGTGTAGAACTGTTTTTGAGTTTTAGACTGTTCACAGGCTTTCTGTTAACTGTGAACAAAAAGATCAGAGTGCAGCATACTGTAAGGAGAGAACAGAAACAGAGATGAATCATGGCTTTTAACACTAGAAAACATTTATGTTGCCAGATAAGGCAATGTGAATTCTGCAGTGTTTTATATCTGACTATGATACTTCAAAGAAATCTTTCTGATGCATTTGCATAGCTTGGATCAGTTGGACCTAATATTGCTGCCCTGAAAACGTATTTGCTCCTTGCAGATTTCCTGCAATAACCAGTTGGCCACTCTAGTCGACAAAAACTACCTTCAGAAACTTTTGGTAACTGGGGGAAAGATTATGTTTTCATTCTTTATTTTTTAGAATAAAGAATGAAAAAATACAGAAGTATTTACTGTCACAGGTGCCCAGTTTTTTGTTTTGAGTGTTGAATCTTGAACTCTGACCGCAGGCCAGCCAGATGTTGTCATGAGTTCTTTTCTGATTTTCTGAATGAGCTACAGATGAACTCCTGGAGTAATTTTGGTTGGCTGGCCACTCCAAGGAAAGTTTACCACTATTTCCTGTTCCCCCCATTTGTGCAGCAATTTTAGTCCCAGTAAGGCTTACAAAGCCTTAACTAAGCTTTGTAAGCCTTAACACAGTGAAAGATGTCAATAGCTATGTTTGCATCCAATTGCCATGCAAATTTTGAGTAAACTTCTTCAAGTGTCACAACAAAGAAAGAAAAAAACTTTAGTGTACTGGTTTAGAGCAAATCAACCAGCCTACACAAAGTGTAATTTTATCATTCATTGATGCTACACATGGCTGTCATAAAAAGGAAGTAGAAGTTGCTAATTAGCATGGACCACACATCTCAGAGAAATGGAGAGTCCTCCTCTACGAACTGGAGGTTTGGACTTTCTCAAAGTTTTGTCCCTCTGGTACGGCACAAGCACAACTGTGGTTGGGGATGTTTCAGAGCCTATTAGCCAAAATCACCTCAAGCTAGCACAATTTTTTGTTGAGGAAATTATTTAAAATTTTCCTATGTAGAAAAACTTTTTCTAATGCAATACTTTAAAAGATGTTGATCGAAACATGGCTGGTGACTTTGTTGCTCATCTGCTCTTGAATTTCTTTAAATTTAATAATGCCATTTTTTAAACAGATTTTATATCCTGCTTCGTACTGTGAGAGGAGTTCGGTTTTCTTGATTCTACGGGTCAGGTCATAATCCGATCTGGGTGTGGCTTTTAAAACAGAACGCTACGCAAATTTTACAAGTCATGACTTAAAAAAGGGAGAAAATCCATTTTTACATGTGGCTGTTTTTTTTTTGTTTTCTTTTTCCAGTAAAATCATTGTTTGGAAAAAAAATGTTTCATGATATCTTTGATATTTAAAATCTGCTTTATGATTTAAATCAATAAACAAAATAAATCTGTATTTTACACTTCCTGCTCTGTATTTGTTTGATGAAAACACAGGATGTCTCTGCGTCCTTATTCTATCTCCAATTCTGCATCCTGCCAGTTCAAGCGGTCTAACACTATATCCTCATAGTGTCAGTTACATCACTCTCACTGGCTGAAAACTGTGTTGCAGGCCCGCGGTGATAGGAAGTGGGTCACAAGGTCTCACTGCCCCACACCCCCCGGGGTCCATCTCCATCCACACTTTGATTCATGGCCTCACTCCGGCCGTGGAGAATGCCCCGGAACCCTGGGTAAGGGATATGATGTCGAGGGGAGCATTCCCAAGCTGGGTGGGGTCCGGATGGGAGGGGGTTGGCTCAGCAGGCACTAAATCCATAGGAAGCAAACTCAGTGACCCCCATCTTGATGATCGCCGTACATCACTGTCAGCCTGTAATGATTTATTAATAGGGCCATTAGGAGCTGTTATGAATCCTGAGTAAGTGAGGGAGTATCTCTCACTGGCCGGGTGGAGATAATACAGGAAATCTGGTTTATCTTCCTTTTGGCCTTTGAGATATTACAGCGAAATACCTATGTATGACGTGATGTGTATAAGGAGGTAATATTCAAGCACTTATTCTGGTAGCTTCTTTATTCCTGCTTAGTAAATCTCTGGTTTCTCTCTGTGACGATTTTCTGAAAAATGCAGAACCTTGGATCTGAAGGAGAAGCGCATTCAAGTATACTGGGAGCAAGTAGCAGATGGGTGGGGAGCGGAGGGGGGGGGGGTCGACTGCGTCATCGTCTCCTCACAAAGCCAGCAGCACCTTTGCAACTTCATCTCAGGCTCTCCTTCACCCATTTCCTACCATCATTCCACCCTCATGGTCTTTACCTATGATTCACTCGCTCTGATCTCAGAGCCACTACAAAGAGGAAAATAGAAAGGGACATGATTCAAGAGAGGACGCTGGGGGGGGTACCTGCATCTGCATCAGCAACTCGCTCTCTGACGTCAGCGTAGCCTCTTTGGTGCGTAATCAGCTGTGGTCAGGAGTACTCGGAAAGCAATCGCACACACACACACATGCACGCATACACACACACACACACAAGTCCTTTCTCCTCATCATTTGTAGCTTGATTGAAGCAGTTGTAAGCATTAAGCCTTGAGCAATTTAACTGAGCAGTGGTTTTGTAAAACTGGAATGAATTCGTTTAGTACACAGGGCTGCAGGAGAGCACCACCCTTCATCCTCTGCAACATACTAACACTTGTATTAGTATCTTTCCAGGGCTTACCACAAAAATTTGTATTTTTGGTGAATAGGCAAATATTAGAAAATAAAAGAAATGCTATGTTTGCTTTAATGATATGTGATAACTTTAATATCATTTATTTCAACTCTGATTTATTCAAGGATTAAAAGCAATTATTAAAGGGAATGGAGAGTTAAAAGGGACAAAATCAATAATAAATCAATTTTTAAATAATTCAGATATAAATAAATAAATGTTTAATTAAATGGAGGTTTAATTAAAGTCAATTATTCGGCTTTAACCACCATGTAGTCTGAATGACATTCTCCTGTTTACATGTTTTTGACTAATTGTAAAATTTCTCCAGCAAGCGGCCATGATGTTTAAAAATGAGACAAATCTAGAGTAGTTCAACTATTAGCATCTTAGCCCCGCCCCTCAAATCTGAAGAGAAAGTTTGAAAGAAAAATTATTTCATGGTGTCACAACAGGAGCCGTTAAATAATAAAATACATTTAATTAGTTATCTATGTTGGTTATTTTAAGCTCGCATTTTAATGATTTTATGACATATTTAATAAATTGTACATTTATTAATGGTGTTTTTATTTATTGAATTTTGTCCCGTTTGACCTCCCATAAAAGGGATGCTTCATTCCATCCTTAATATCTGTAGCATAAAATATTGATTTAGAAATGTCAGTATTACAGTCTAATATTGTTCTGAATGTTTTAAAGAGTTTCTGGAGATTTTTGTTCAATAAAATCTAAATAATAAAGGTAAACATTGGTAAAACACAAAATGTAACCTGTTGGTGAAGAGCTGAATACTTTAACAACTAATTGTGTTAGTCGGTGCTGGATATTGTTCTGGTCACATTTAAAGCACAATCATTCATTTCTCCTTTTTTCAGCCCTTCCTCCTTCCATCATCCTCATTATGGGCTTGAAAAGCCAATTAAATTTGATGACAGACCCTGCATAATATGAAATCTTTCAATTATGAACATCTCGTTGTGAAAAACAGCTGAAAATACCATTGCTTGTAAACTATTGGGAGCATTAAGGTCATTATTTATTCTGTTTCCAATCACATGAAACTCACCAGTGAAAATCTGTGTCATGAGATGAATCACAATGAGATTCTCATGTCGTAACTCGGCCTGCACATGGACCGAACACATGCTCCTCTTCCATAACCTTGACAGCTTGCAGCTCTGAACGTATTGACTGCATTGCATTAAGGAGTGCTGTGCATGTCGATGTACACCTTGTGCTGCACAGACCAAGCAGAAGCTCCGGGACCATACGGGGCCCTGGCAGCTGTGTGTGTTTCTGTGGGTGTGCTCACGTCCTTTCCTCCAAAGCACCAGTTAAACACCAGCCCAAGAGAGGAAGAAAAGCTGTAAATCTGTCTGTACTCAGGAAGTTCCCAGCTCACCCCCGGATCCCTGGAGGCTGCAGAGGTCGCACAAGAGAGCCTTCTGTCCTTTTCAATAAATAGTTAATGAGAAATCATAACTGGATGCTGGGGATATTTGAATCTAAAAGGCAGGGCTAAAAATTACAATAATTATGTAATGTGGTACATATTGTTCTTGGCTGACAAATGTACACAGACTGCACAGGTCTTCCTCATTGTTCCTAAAGGGTAGAAACCTATCACTCTTTACAGACTGCTTTCTCTGAGTGTTTGAGGAAATTAAAAAAAACAGTCTAACTTTTATTTAACCCCTGAATACCTGAAATATCTCCAATTATACAAAAATATTACTTCTTAATAATTATTAAAAGGTTATAAATCTGAAAATTGAATCTGTAATTACTATTGATTTTGGTATGATGCTAATTAGATCTTCTAGGAACTTAAGGAATGAAACAGACTGTTCAATGTCTCTATGCTGATATTTTACTGATTTTGCTAATGCTCAAACAAGATAGCAACATACCATTACTGCAGTCCAATGAGTTTCTCACTGTTAGCCAGCTGCTAGCTGGACTGCTACCATGTAGACTGCTAGCTCTTTAGCTGGCCATTTTTTTGCAAAATTAAATCGGCCTTATTAATTGAATTTCAATATATATTTTCAAACAACCAAAATTGTTGTGGCAGAGTTTTCCACTATAGCTAAATACTGAAATTTCCATTCCTTAGTTGCCACCTTATCTAAATTGCCTCATACTCAAAGTTAGAAATAACTTTCAGAATTTTGGTTACAATACATAGGTGATGGGCAATATTATATTACCAAAAATATTACATAATTCCATTATATTGTCAGTTCTAATTTCTATTGTGCTAATTTTTTTCTGTGTGATATTTGCATAAAATGTTGTAGAATTCTTACCCTTCTCCTGACTGGTACCATTTTGCATTATGATTCTTATGATCCTCTGCATCCTATGGGTTTAGCAAGTACAATGCAAGTACACTTGACAGTAGGTGTGAACTGATGAGAACAGAATGCTGAGATTAACTCAACAGATGTGAATGTGAATGTGTGTCATGTCAAAAAGGGAAAATATTTTTGAAATAATGCTTTTTTTTTTACAGGCAAAAGCTTGATATTTTCAAAGGGGTGTGCTCACTTTTCAGATCCATTGTGCAAGTTGTGTTAGGAGATTGAAGAGGTTCTGAACAAAAAATGGGAGTGCTAAACAGCAGCAAGGCTGACAGAATGTATAAAGACTTAAGTGAAGGTCAATACAGCCACAATGCTTGAGAGAGGAACATATACAATGCAGACTCAGCAGGGAGGGGGAGTGAAGGATGCTTCTCAGGCTAATAGGCAGTCACTGGGGACGCAGGATGTACGGTAACCACAGACCAGAGAAATGGATTCAGAGAGGGAAGCCTCTGAATAAGGAATGAAAAACTAGAAGGATAAAAACAAGGAGAGGAAAGAAAATGTGGTGTCTGAAAGCTCATCCATTAATTCTGGTGGTACTAGTAAAGACAGAATGGAGTTAAAAGGAAATTATGATATTAATAGATTTCCAAAGAAAAATTATTTTGCAACATTGTATGTATGTGGAGCTAAACCACTGAATTAATTCATTTGAATCTGAAGATGATTGACATGTTGGCATACAGTCTCACATATTCACATTGTGTCACAACATAATCAGACTTCCAAACCAAAATACCAAGTAGTGCATAATTGTAAAAAAAGAGTATGCATTCTCTCTTCTTTTTCTTGAAAGTCTAGACATTTTAGGCATATGAAAAACTTGTTGTTCCTAAAAAACATACAAAATAAGATATCAGGATGGTATTGTTGTAACTTGATCAACTTTTCTAAATCAAGACTGCATCTGGCATCTAAGCAGACAGATTATACAATACAAATGTGCTGGGAATATTATTATATTAATAGATTTGCAATGCACTATGTGAATATTCAAATTAAAATTACACTCATAAAATTTGACATTTTTTAAATTAGTCTCACATCAAAAATTGGTGCAGTTTTGGAAAATTTACACAAAAAAAGCTTTTTATTGCAGCCACGTTCCTGGTTATTTTTATTTTATTTTCCATGAGCTAACTAATAAGTACAACAGGTACTGTAAAATCATAACAAGTTATGTAATTTTTCATAACATATTATGCTGTTGAATGAAACTGCGTTTTATTCAACAGCAGGTCAGTTCGCTTTACTCATTGTCATTTGTACAGTACTGATGTCACACTATATGTCAAGTCAACATTCATTTTGATGAAAAATGAAACTCAAAAGCTACAGGGTGAGTGCTGCCAGTCAATTTATAGTATACTAATAGTCTGTGTTACATGAATGGTGCATGTTGTAACTTAATCTTATGCATTTTACTAGAAACTCAGTCAAACCCAAGAGCAAAAATTTATTGAAAAGACATGGGGAAAAAAAATGTTTCTTTTGTTTTTGTACATTAAGTTTTGCAGTACCATAAATAAATGTAGTTTATTTATCTTATAGCTATATTCCCTCCACAGCATCTGTTTTCTTTCCTCTCTGGGGATAAATAAGACTTTTGTCCCTGCTGCAAATGTTTGCTGACATCACCAGCTCTTGAAAGAAAGAATCATTGGGACTGCAACAAAAACTCAGACTGCAAAATAGAAAAATAGAAGCATCTGAATACTTCTAAAAGACAAAGACCTTGACAATCTCAGTGAGGGAACCCATTATTAATACCATAATATCAGAGGTGGAGGAGGTAAAATGTCTCAGTTAGTTGTAAAACGAAAGGAGTGGCAATGGGATGGGCGGGCAACGGATTATTGGGATATTGGAGAAGCAGCATGATCTGTATGCTCTATCAGAGATCTAGGAAATTATTATGAGGGAATGTTTCTCTATTTGCAGTGGCAGAGAGGATGGATCATTCATCTCATGATGGCTTTGTCAGAAGTTTAAGAAGTTCTGGTAAGCTGATCATCATTGACGATTCTTAACCTACCTGTTAGTGTACCATTAGTGTGTGGATAAGCCAGGTAAGTATAAGACCAGAACATGATGGCGACAAGAGGTCAATGATATTAAAATAGAAAAAAACCCAGGACAAGTTGCTAGTTTTCCCTTATTACAAACATATATTCATAACCTGGTTATGTCTGGGCACCGGCCTTCTTACACAGTGACTTGATGAATTTGATGAGTTGTGGGAATGGGTGCGGCAGAAACAAGTCCTTTTTCAGTGGAAATGATCAGCACAGGAAGGGGGGAGAGAAGAGAAGCTGAGACAGCACAAACAACTCAGTCCAATCCCAGATCACACAGCATTATCTTTCTCCAACGGTTCATCAATCACAGACTTATGAAGTTAAATAAATATCATTGCAAAAAGATAATGGGACAGGAAAAGCCAGTTGGGTCGATTTTAAACACCCTTGACACACCTATTGTAAACAGCTATGCCATTTACTTGGTCAAATTTACTCACAGTTGAGGTGGCACACCAATGTACTGTATGGGTGTCTACCCTGGATGTGAAAGGAAATAGGTGTGCCCATTGTGCATGTCAAGAAACAGAATCAAACACCTTACCTTACTGCTTACCACACAGGTTTAGGAATCCAGTGATTGCTTCACTCCTTTGAAAGTCCCCTCTGCTTTAAGCTCGTGTTACTCTCTTTCTCTCAGCTTGGATGCAGAACCTGGCAGAATCCCAATGCAGACCACAAGTCATGGCAAAATTATCCATGAGATATCAGGTTGATTGATCTTTGAAAATTTTGATTTGATTGTCAGCTGACCTGAAACTCAGCTTTGTTGTTGTAGATAGGAATGATGGTCACCTCATACAAGATCGAATTATTTCCCCTTTTCCTTTTTTGTACTTCCCAACTTTAATCCTTTCTGAATGAAGACTGCATGTTCTCCCTGTGCATTTTCAGATTTTTTCAGGTTTCCTTAAACAGTTCAAAAACATGCCAGTTGTGTCAACTGGCCACTCTGGATTGCCCTGCACAGTTGTTTGGCATATCCTCACCTTCCTAAAATAATGGCCTAAGTCATTTTTGTCAAGTGTTTTTGCAAACAACAACAAACAAATCATCACCTCTTTTTTCCAAAAGATATTTTAGGCAAAAAAAAAATATTTAGGCAAAAACTAACATAACATTATTTAAGGAAGGTGACAGTCTGTATATCAGTATTGCCCTTTGATGGACTGACAACCTGTCCAGGGTGTACGCTGCCTCTCGCCCATTGATTGCCAGGAATAAGTCCCTTGATCCAAACAGAATTAGATGGGTAAAGACAATGAATGGATGGTTGCGAACACATTTTTACGCAAGTGTCTGATATGTAGAGGAATTCATGTATTTGGGTGTCTTTTCTTGTTAATAGGATGAATCAGATTTGGGAATTGTCCACATTGCACCCTTAAAAAGAACTTAAAAGAAACTCAAATTAGCTTTCAAATTAACTTTTTTAAACAAAATCCACAATTCGAACATACAGAGCGTGTAGTTTTTTCTTTCTTTTCCGTAATAATTCACAGGTCATGAGCTTTTAACTTCCATCATGCAATGCAACATTCTTAAAGGGGTATTTTATGACAGAAATTTATAAAATAAAAAAATGAATATTTTGAGCACATATTTAGCCATAAACCAACTGAATTGTTCTAAGTGAATACTAAATTAAATAAATGCTTGCCCTATTTGATCAATATACCTATTAAACAATATCACATTCTTAACATATTTTCAGGGCTCTACATCCACAGTAATGCATTGCTTTGGTCTGTTGTGGAGAAGAAAGAGCTGAGCCAAAGTGCTGGTGAGGCTGCATCATGATTCCTATCTATGATTATGACGTATAGATAATAAAACAACAAAACGAAATCCTGAGAACACGCCACTATACATTTCCATCAAACAACTCCGAATGGCAGGCATTGCTAGATGTGTTTTTCAAACATGTTCTAGTCAGAAGCCTTGGGGATGAAACTATCCAGAACTGAACTCCAGTAACATGTTCAGTCTCTGTGCAGGATCTCAGGATAATGCATCTATTTGTATTCAAGGTGCCATTTGATGTGAAATAATTGACAAGAAGCACCATGCTGCTGTGTGTTCATCACCCTCAAAGGGTAGCCTGAAGACTCGATCATCTTGGAAGAACTCAAAGCAGAGCTCCTCCACATCCAAATAGTCAGCAGCTTTGGTAAAGACATCTGATTAAAATGCCTTCAGGCACTCTCTTTGATGTTTTCGTTCTGGCCATGTCCCACTAGGAGGTAACCTGGCACATACGCTGAACTCACTGAAGGGATTGAATCCCCCTACTGAGCTGAGAATGCCTTGAGATGCTCCAGGATGAGCGGAAGTGTGTTGCTGGGGAGAGAGAACTCTGGGTATTCCTCCTTGACTTGCTACTCCTGTAGCCTAATCTCAGATGCTGTAAATGGAAGACGGTCAATGGACGGATTGATGTTTTTAATTAACTTCACTCAGCTTCAGAAAAACTATGTATTTAATCTTGTATGTTTCATTTACTTTCAAAGAACCTTGAATTATTGTATTTTTAATATATTTCTTCCAAAGCAAACTCTCTAATAATTATCGTATATAGAATAGCTCTGCACTAAAGTCCCTAGTGGTTTCTGTTCTCTAAGGGAGTTTTCACATATGATACTCAAATAGACTTGGATTGATTGGGGAACAAAATTGCAGCATTGTTACAATTTGGTTCACTTTACACTTTACTGTGTCAAACAAACCAAACCTTTTGAAAACCTATTCCCTCCCTTGCCTGTGGGGGCGCTGCACCAAGACCCACTAAATTAAACAATGAGCGCAACTTCCTTCTTTATGAAATATAAACATAACTGGAGTAGTGTCCGATTTTAGCAGTTGTTGGATTTCTTTTTTGACTTTAGCAAAATACCATGAGACATATATCCTGCTAAAGTTTGGTTCACGTGTTTATTTTGGTTGTATTTACCCAGAATGTTTTGCGCTCTAGTCTACTTCTTAGTTTTGGAGTGGTCTCCAGAATGCTTGGTATACACCAGGGGTGCTCAAGTCCAGTCCTCAAGAGCTACCATCCTGCAACTTTTAGAAGTATCCTTACTCCAACAGACTGGGATCAACTCTAAACAGGCCTGGTAACGAGCCATTCATTTGGTTCAGGTGTGTTGGAGCAGGGATACATCTGAAGGTTGCAGGATGGTAGCTCTCGAGGACTGGACTTGAGAACCCCTAGTATACACACATGCATAGAGTTGACTTCAACTGAAGCGAGACCTAGCTAGACCAGAGTTTGCCCTTTTTGGTCCACCTCAGAGTTCCATTACGCATTCACACCTCCCCAAATGAACCAGACTCTCTCGGCAAAGGAACTAGAGTTTGATTAAAGTGGACGAAATGGGGTTGGTATGAATGCAAACTATTGGTGTGATCAGAGGAAGTTAGTTATTTTTATCCCTCTGTGAGGGTTCCCGAGTATTTTATCTCAGCAGGGAAGACAGTAGCTAGTCTCTATTTGCCACAAGCAGCAGAATGTCAGGTGTGATGAGTGCTGCATTAAACTGGCCTCCTGCCAACCCAAGTCAGGACAAATACACCCCCACACACATAGACCTTAATGAATTGAAACCTATTAAAAATCAATTTTTTAGCAGCTTTCTCCACTCACTTTACGTTCCACTCTAACAGCAAAGGCATTGCTTTTATTGCTCAAAGCCTTAAAAGGGAACAGACGAAAAACTTTGAATGACAGGCTGATCCCTCATTTACAGGTCAGGAGCAGCTCTGATGCTTGGATGTGGTGTGTGTGTCTGTGTGCGTGTGTGTGGGTGTCTGCATTTTTGTGTGTTCAATGATTTATGTATTTGACTATTGGAGAGCTTTGTAGATGTGCTTGAACCTTTTTCCTTTGACATATCTGATGGGCTTGTGACAGTGATGCACAGACTTAAAAAAAGCTGCCAATTCCACCATAAATTACATTTCTGTATGTCACTGCTTATTCACTTACATTCAGAGAGGAAGAAAAGCTTTTATTGTGCTTACTATTGCTTGTCAAACCAACTTACCGTATTTTCCGCACTATAAGGCACACCGGATTATAAGGTGCACCTTCAATGAATGACCCATTTTAAAACTTGTTTCATATATAAGGCGCTCCGCAATATAAGGCGCATAGAATAGACGCTACAATAAAGGCTGGAGTTGCGTTATGCATCCACTAGATGGAGCTGCACTAAAGTGAATGTTAACACTGTTGGCGAGGAGAGCCTTCCATGACTGGAATGGGGCGTGGCCGGACGATGGTCACCCTTCTCCGTTCGCACACAACATGTTTGTGGAGAATGTGGTACTAAATGACCTGCAGACGACCTGATTCTAGACCAGGGGTGGGCAATCTTGGTCCTCGAGGGCCGATGTCCTGTAACTCTTAGATGTCTCCCTGATCCAACACACCTGGATCCAACCGCTGAATCACCTCCACAGTTCAGTCAAGTTCTCCAGAGTCCTGCTAATGGCCTCATTATTTGACTCAGGTGTGTTGAAGTATAGACACGTTTAAAAATTGCAGGAGACCAGCCCTCAAGGCCTGGAGTTGCCCACCCCTGTTCTAGACGGTCGGTAGGTAGAAAGGTCAGTCAAACTTTATTAATAGATTACAAACCAGCGTTCTGACGAACTATCCCAGCATGCACTGCACACTTCTTCTTCTACGGAAGAAGAAGTGTGGAAAATGGAATCTGCGGCTGCTTACCGTAGTTGCTAGACCTGTTGTGGCTCAATATTAGTCCAGATATAAGGCGCACCGGATTATAAGGCGCACTGTCGGCTTTTGAGGAAATTGAAGGTTTTTAGGTGTGCCTTATAGTGCCGAAAATACGGTACATTCTAAGTACCGTACAACAGGTTCAATATTGTGTAAAATACTCTAAGATATTGATTTAGAAAATGTCATTCAACATTCGTTACTAAACATTTAGTCTTGTTCTATTTATTAGCCTGTGATGTTTGCAATCCACAAGGTAGTCTACATTTGATACCTTGGGTGTCTCATCAATTGAACACTATGAAATGGTTTCTCCCTCATTCTTTCATTGCACATTGCCCCATCCATATTTAGACTTAACAAAATGTAGACTTAGAGTGTTGTCAGGACATTTGGACTGTGGACTTGAGACCAAGTCCACAGTCCAATTGAACCTCTGGACTCGGTTCAATTGAGAACAAAAATTGCAACATTTATTACATTTTCAGCTGCTGCTGTTCACTTTCACACTTCACTGTGTCAATCGAACCAAACCCTTTGAGAAACCTGTTTACCTCCTCGCCTGCGGGGGTGCTGCACCAAGAAGCTCTGAAACGACACAACAACCTCTAAAGAAAACATGAGTGCAACTTCCTTCTACACGAAATGCAAACAAACATGTAGTGGTGTAAGAATTTCGCATTTTTCTTTTGTCTTTGGTAAAACACCACAATTATTTCTACCTCTAGCTTGAAACTCATGCATTTTCTTGGTTACCCAGAATTTGTTTGGTTTATTCAGAAACTAATCAGAAACGTGCATTAATCTTCCCCCTTTTTTTAAAATCAATCAATGCAGCAACAACCCATCCATCCATCATCTAACTGATGTTGCGAGGGGTGGTGGTGCCCGTCTCCAGTGGCCAATGAGTGAGAGGCCACTGTGAGTGAGAAGGTGTTGGGTTTTTCACAGCAATGTTGTTCTTAGACAATATAAGGTTAGCGACTGGAATCAGCGGATTAGTCCAATACAGATGAATGAATGGATGAATATTGCCGTATGTGGTCTGTCTCCATATTCTACAAGGTTATGTGGAAGCTCACATAACCTTGTGTCTGCTGGCTGCTATTTAACAAACCAGGCACATACACAAAGATGACACTTCTTGATGTTGGAGATTATTGAGTCAGCCAGTTAGCCGCGGCTCCATTTGCTGGATCTGAGATGAGAGCACACAGAAGCCAGCTTGGATTTGTCGAAATTAAAAAAAAAAAACGGATTGAGGAAGAGTATTATATTTGACAGCGCAGTGTAGTATTGATCAAAATATCAGTTGGTATGAAAAGCTATGATATCTGGAAACAGCCGTGGCCAGAGAGCGTGTTCTTGGATTCAACTGTGTTAGAAAACACTCTTTATTTTACTCTCAAACTAGAAGTAAAGTATACAGAATTGTCATTATCCTTAGAAGCTCCTGTAATATAAAGGTGGGCACAAAGCAGAATTAAATTATTAAAATTGACATGAGATGCTCATGTTTTTTTTTGTTTTGATTGTCCTGGGGGGGATATCATCTCACAATATATTCCTGGAAATCTAGTGTATCTAAAAAGACCAAGCTCTCAGTAAGCTTATTATGAGAGGCAGTTCATAAATCATAAATGATTCATTCCTTTCACGTCATGGCTGACATGACTATTTGTGTGTTCTCTTTAAGTGACTGACACTGGTGTATTTGTTGACCCTTGAAAGAAGAATTTATTGTGTAATGACAGAGCAGAATATATTACATAAAAAGTTGAGAAGTGCTATTTTTCAAATCACTGTTGCCTTGCAGCAAAAAGGTCCTGAGTTTGAATCCAGTTAGGTTAGTCTCTCTCTCTTGAGGCAAGATGTGTGTGTGTGGTGGTTTGTCCATTAAGCAAATAAGGGCAAGGTTTTACTAATACTTTTGGAAAAACCAAGAATAGTGAAGGTTTTGAAGAATCTGTAATCAGTTTAGGTGTGGATATTCAATAAATTGGAGCTTTTAGCATGCTGCAAGCATGACGGGGATCTGGATCAGACCCCTTGACTTGCACATAAAAATAACCATATCCCTGATATTAGCTTTGAAACATCAGAAAGACATTACAGATGACCGTAGCACACCAAATCCCCTTTTCTCCTGAACCTGCTGAGCTGTGCTCTCAGATCAAACACCACAGCGGGTCTTCAGCTGCGTCCTGCTGCGGATGTGTATTGATCGTGGAGGAGACAACAGCTCTCCGGTTATTATTAGCCAGAGGATGAAAACCTAATGGGAGCTCGACTTCCTTTAGCTGGTTTATTCATAGCAGGATCATTACCACCATAAACTGACCCAACCCCCCTTCCCACCTCTGCCCCACCTCTCCCCCTCCTGCTCATCTGTTTGACTGACAGAGGATGGAAAAAACCGTCCGTGAGTCACTTAGCATCGGTCTTTGTTGGGAACGATTTAAATATAGACGTGGAAAAGGATGTTTTTGACAAGTTCTTCACTCAGAGCAGCTGTTAGGGAGAGCAACAGGAAGACACTATTTTATTGTTGTAGACAAAAAAAGTAGCACAGCATGATTCTACATGGGGTTTGGAGAGTGTACCATTAAGCATTTGTGCTTAGAGAACCCTAACCACCTGATTCCAGTTATTTAGGAATCATTATATGTTGTGTAATTATCTCACTCTAACCAAAATAATGTCTTTAATACACTTTCCTTAACAGCAAAGCAAGGTGTCTGTGCTTAAAGGTTTTCAGTCTCCAGAAAGTTTGGAATGCATCATTCAGTACTACAGGATAACTTCCAATTTTTTTCTCTGAATAAGTCAAGAAAACTCCACCGTGCAGGAGATGTAACAGTATAATCCTCTGTAGAGATAGACGGAGAGGCTGAAGGGTAGGAGATCATATGGAATACACTATTCTCCTCGGAAGATACCTCCTGGTGTTTATGTCTCTTTTATACGCAAAAAAAAACTGAACTCCTGTCTGTGTGCACCTACTGTACACCGAAACGTTGGTACTTTACTTTCTGAGTTGTGTGTTTCTTCAAGAGACTTTGGGTTGTTTTCTCTCCGCTCAGTATGGGATCTCAGCTGTTCCTGCTCTCTTCCATATCCAACACTCTGACAAGAAGCTGCCTTGATTGTTTCTTACCCTCCACCCCCACAAACTCCGGGATGAATCCCTGGAGTCGCCAAATTATTCATGTAGTGTATCCTTCCTTGTAGATATGCTTTCAAAAAGCTTTTTCTTGTCTGCCATTTAAGCTGCATTACGATGAGAGCGGAGAGCATCTGTGGACAGATGGGGAGGATCTCGGCTGCAGCGGAGATGTGTCTTTGTTGTAACCCTATCCTCCCCTCCTGCTTGCATCTTGCCACCACCGTTTACACAGATCTGCATCTTTCTGCCTCTTGCAACAGGCTGCCCCACAGTTCCTCACTTCCTTTTTTAGCACAGAAACTGCAGTGGCAAATACCAAAGAAGCTTCCTCTACTGGGAAAGACATGAAACCGTTGAAGTCTATTGCCATATTTGCACTTTGTTTTAAGTCGTCTTTATCCTATTTACACAAGATGAAGGATTTCTTTATTAGGACTGAGTGTTTGCTTCCATGTGTCCCGTTCTCGTTCTCTCTGCCCACACATCCTCTGCTCCAGAGCTCGGTATCAGCCGGCTTCCTGCCCCGAGGCTCAACGGCACACAGGAGGGTTATTCAACAATCAGAGTTTGTGTTACGTTTAAAGGACATTTCATAAGACAGAGAGAGAGAGAATAATGTAGGAGGAGTGCTGATGTTTTGCATAAAATTCCCATTTATAAAATCCACATTTCATCAATTTTGTTCTTGCTAACAGAGGAAGTGTTTCGCTGATAGCAACAACAGAGAAACGTAATTCTGATGTCTAAAACAAAAGGTGGTTTGTTTCTTTAACATACTCATGGCTTCATTCTATGAAAAATATCTCATTTATTATTTCTAGTGTTTCTAGAATAATAAGAATATCTTACAATTTTGCAGGGTGCATTCACACCAGCTCTGTTTACTACGCTTTAATCAAAATCTCGTTTGGTTGTGTAGAAAGTCCGACTCGTTTGGTGTAGTGTGAATGTTCAGTAAAAATCTGATGTGGATCAATAAAACAAACTCTGATCTGTCAAAAAATCTGAGTCTAAGTTTGATTGAAGGTTCTAATGCCTATGTGATCACCAAGGGGTCTGAAGACCGCTCCAAAGGCAGAAAGTGAACTATAATGCAGGGCATTCTGGGTAAATAGAACCAAAACATATATGAAAATCTAGTGCTACCGGAAGAAATCTTGGTAACACTTTATTTGAAGGTGGGTGAATAAGACTGTATGACACTATCATAGACATGACAACTTCTGTCATGAACATCAGCAAGCCTTCATGAATAATTATGACTGTTGTCATAAAGCGTCATTCGGTAAATTATGACACTTTTAATACAAAGTTGACATTATTCAAAATGTCTTTGTTACGACAACTTGACATTAGCCATAAAATACTTACTGATATAAATTTGTTATAAGTATTACTGATTGCACTTTAAAATTAGGTAACTTTATGTTATTAAAGGTAAAGTTTAAACAGTAATGATTTATTGGTTAATGTCAAGTTGTCATAACAAAGACATTTTGAATAATGTCCACTTTGTATTAAAAGTGTCATAATTTACCAAATGATGCTTTATGACAACAGTCATAAATATTCATGAAGGCTTATTCATGTTCATGACAGATGTTATGTCATGTTATGAAAGTGTCATGACAGCCTTATTCACCCCCTTTCACATAAAGTGTTACCGAAATCTCTGTTGGCATTGCACTGTGTTGCGCTGCAAGCTAAAAAGCTAAGCTTGCATAGCTTCCTACACAAAGGTTATGTACGTCAGTTCAGTACTCTCCATCCCATCAATAAATCTGAATTTTATTAAAAAGCCTTTATTTCAAGAACTTTATCACGAAGTGAAACATATGTAGATTAATTACACATGGATGTTTGAAAGCTTTTATTTCTGTTAGGAAGTTGATGAAAACATTACATTCAAAATTAGTATAGCACATCAAACCAATAACTAACTGTTTTTAATGTGGGCTTAATGAAAAGTAGAAGCCATTTTTAAAAGCTATTTTTAATCTGACAAACAAGACTCATTGGGACGCATATTTGAAATTATGGAATATTATTTTACATGAACTATAGAAGATGGGGTGCAACAATCTGCCTAACATTTTCAACAACAGACATGACATGATTGGAAAGAGTGTGACAGCTTGCAGGTTATTACTTAATGAAATAAATGTGGTAAATAACTGAGAACATCCTGGAAAACTGACTCCTGCCACTTCCCACTCGTCACGTAAAAGCCTTCACATGCAACTGTGTTGTTGACTTGAAATTAATGCTGCTTCCACCCGTTTGTGTAACTTTCATGCATAATACCTCACACCCTGTTTGTCCGAATCATATCTCCTTACATGCATCATCACTGGGAAGTTCTCTGGAAAACTCCTGCTTAGCCGGGTCAACACTGTGCTAATAAAATGCTGCTGGCGGGAATTTATCAAGTGGGTTTGAGATGCAAAACAAAAACATCACAGATTAATTCACCACAATAATTAGCTGAATCTCCAGATTTTGTGTAAACAGACGCTACCTGTTGGTGTGAATAAATTGAAAAAGGAGCAGCTGGTCTGCTGAAATGACGTGTTGTTTTCCATTCCCTGCATGCTCTAATTGCACATTAGACGCATCCTGCTCGGAACAAGGAAGATGGTTTGGCAGCTGTTTGTTCAGCAGTGTTGTTCCCTCTCACCTGCTTATGTAATGGATATGCTTACACATTGGCAGGAAGAATGAGGAAGCCCGCTCTTTTGTTTTTCCGACCCATGTTTTCATTCTTGAACTCTACGACGGAGCTCTTCCTGCTAGGAAAGAGAGAATAAGTAAACATGTAGGAACAAATACGGATTCATTTCTGTGTGTTTTCTCATCCATGTGTGCAGGTGAGCACCCTCCCACTACGGCAAACAGATATTTGCACACACAAACAGACACACGTAAGGAAGCCTCTGTTTTTTTTCCTTCCTTCCTGCTGAGGCAACAAGTTGCTGGTGAGTTGAGCCGGGTCGAGGTTCCCCATCAGGACGTGACAGAAACTGACCGTTTTCCTGTGGACACACAAAGACAATGCCAGCGTGAGCCACTGTTGACCTCTGAGCCGCGTTTCGTAGCAAAACACGGCTGCTCCGCTTCCACATCGTGTTATTCTAACTTGGCCAACAGGATGACGTTTACAGCAAACACTGGAGCGGCCTGCTGTAACACTTCCTCTATGCAGACGACAACTAAAGCGGGGTTACCGAGGTCGTCCTATTTTGGGAAGTGTCTTGGAACTAATTATTCTTGTACTTTCCAAAGTATTTTTATTTCTGCTTGAGGCAAGGGATACTAATAACATAAATATTATTATACCCTATTTCCAGCCTTTTGGTATAATATGTCGGGACATCTCTCACAGTTTATAGTAAGGAATTGGCTTAGTGAGGATTTTAGATAGTCTTAGTGTGAGACTGGTCTTTAGACGTTGACTGGGCCATTCCGATATATAGATTATTTTTTCTGCCTTTTTGTGGTAAACATAAAGCTGAGTTGGGATCGTTGTTCTGATATGTGACACAAATTTGTTGGGCAGCTGCATCATGTCTAGAATACCTACCTTGGGTGGATAACTCAGGTTGTGTTGGTTTGGACAGGTGTGAATGCGCAATCAAACTGTATTGTGGGCTTAAAAAATATAGAACTCTGGTTCAGTTTGAAGGCGCATGTGAATGCCATGTTGACCGGAGACCACTCCAGTTATTTGTAGCTCTCCAGAAACATAGCATTGTGGATTTAAAAAAAAACATCTTTGCTTTGGCCTTATCTGTCCAAAGCAGAATTGTGAAAAGTTTTGTGATTTATTGAGGTTCAAGGTTGCAAACTAAAATGGTGTTGCTATTACTTTTATAAATATATGTCCCCAGGAAACCTTTCTCTCTGAGCCAAAACCTCACTTCTTTCTACTGCATCATGGAACCATTTCAAGGATGTAGTTTTACATTTTCAAGCTTTTAATCCTAGAATTCTTAAGCTGGAAAACTAATTGAATAAAAAAAGCTTTATACTGTTATTCAGACCCAATGTTTTCAAATGCAAAATTTAGTATATGACAAAAAAGATGACCGACTTTCTTTGCAGGGTCAATCAGTGACTGTATTTACACCATTTAACTTTCAATTGTTAACATAAATTTTTTTTCGATGGTAAATGCTTGCACATCCAATCGGTATCTGGCTTTTAAAGATGGGCTGAAGCGTCAGCAGGAATTAACTCTATGATACAACAGCGTTTTTATTGCCTGCTGTATGTGTCGGTCAGAGGAGAGTCTGCAGGATGGTCCAACATGACATATGAACTCAGCAGAGTATATTTAGCAGATTTTTTTCAACATTAGTTTGTCCCATGTTGTGTCCAAAACTACCACATCTAAAAACAGCAGGAGAAACATTGGAAGAAGATTGGAGGCATATTTATCTGACCACAGCATCTGTTGGGCTCTCAGATTTCATGTTAAACTTTGATTAACTCATGATGCTCCTACTGTGGTAGACCTATGGAATCCTTGCTGCCGTTTTGGTTCGCTTGGCACAGTAGTAAAAGTGGTAAAATGAACTGCAGCAGCTGAAAATGTGACAAATGTTGCAATTTTGGTCCCCAATTCAATAGAGTCTCCTGAACAATGAAAACACTCTAAAAACCTGTTGTAGGCACAAAGTGACACGTTAAACTCATTTCTCAAATAGGTTGCGCTGGAAAAAATAGTGTTGGAAGTGTTTCTGTTTGAGAAAGGCCAAAGGACGGACAGACACATGCAGTGTGACAGCGTGGAGCAGAGCTATTTTTAACTCCTTTAACAAGCTGATAGGGCAGGTCTATATATAGTGAAGCAGCAGGAGATCAGGTAACTGTGTGTGTGTGTGTGTGGTGTGTGTGTGTGTGTGTGTGTGTGTGTGTGTGTGTGTGTGTGTGTGTGTGTGTGTGTGTGTGTGTGTGTGTGTGTGTGGTTGTGTGTGTGGTGTGTGTGGCATGTGTGTGGGTGGAGGAGTCATGCAGTGTGATGTTCAACTCCAGGAGGGACCAAAGTGCTCTCGAACTACACACACACGCACACACAAAGTAATGGTTGCTAACAAGCTAATCTCATTTAATCCATTTCCTTAGTGACACTAAATTCCATCTGTTTGCTCTTTAAATCTGAAAATTTATGTTTGCTGTATTTTCTTCCACTTTTTCAGTGACTTTGCTTGCTACTTGTCTCTGCTAGCATCTGCCAAGGTGCTGCTTTTACCGCAGTGACACAATTGGCAGGTGTGCATTAGCATGTGATCATGTCCGCATACAAATAGAAGAGAGGTTAGGCACAGGGCAGCAGGTGCCACCATTTGTTGTTTCAGGGTTTTTGTTTGAATATGCAGGCAGTGAGAATATCACTGAGCAGCCAAATGTTTGTCTGGACACATTGAAGGTAGCTTAGGACTGCTGCATTAGTGAAACTTCAACTGCAGTCTTTTTGTCTCTGATAAGCACTGTACACACAAACCAAAGATACAGGGTTTTTTTTTTTTATTCCCATAAATGATGAAACATTTAACAAATCCATTTACCAATCCGGTACTTCATTGAAACCATTGCATTTGTCTCTTTCCAATCAGTTTTTTCTTAATATGGAACTAACTAGTAAGTTAACCATAAGTTCATTGACGATTGAGGCAGAGCCTGAAAACTTGGGACAATATGAATTCATCACAGTGACAGAGGTCACTATTACCGGGAGGAAGAGCAGCAGGTATTGATGAGGTTTGACATAGAATCCTAAAAGCCCTGGATATTGTGGATCTGTCATGGTTGACACTCCTCTTCAAGGCCAATGTCGCATGGAGCACAGGTACAATACCACTGGATTGGCCCTATTTTTAGGAAAGGGGACCAAAGAGTGGATTCCAATGATCAAACTTCTCAGCCTCCCTGGGAAAACTTTCTCTGGGGAGTCAGAGAGGAGACTCCAATGGATAAACCTTGGAAACAGAAGGACCAATGTAGGAGGAAGTGGATCTTTCTGGTTCCATGGACCAGAAAGATCTGATCCATGGAACAGTGGACCAAATCTTTCCCTTGTAGATTTGTTGAGGGGTCATGAAATAATCCACCCTCAGTTTACATGCTTAGTTTTTGATATCTGGGGGACTTAAGAGCCTAATCCTTGCATGCCTAAAGCATGTGTGTCTGCACTGTCAAGCCTGTACCAGTGGGCGTTGGATTTTGCCAGGGTTGCCCCTTGACCCCAGTCCTGCTTGTAGTTCTCATGGACAGGATCTTAAGGCAGAGTTGTGGAAAGGAGGTTTTCTGGTTTGGAAACCTCAAGATCTCAGCTTTGCTCTGATTTCTGTTTTGATTTGACTTGTTGCTAATGCAGCTCTTGACATATTTCAAGGCGATCCAAGTTAATTGTGTAAAAACAAGGCATAATTTTGTTTTGAATATGAACTTTAAACAATACATTAAACCTGCTGTTAACAGTTTTTTTCATCCTGATGGTTGTTGTGTATCATAGGCCTATTTTGAGATGCCGTAGTTGACATAATGATAGAACCTACCATATGACCTAGTAAGAAGTTAGCTAATGACACAAGTGTAAAATCAAACTTATTAAATTTTTAAAAAAGGTATTTTTTTGAAAATGGACAAAATAATAATTTTGAATTTTCGTAACCGCTCCTGATTTTAAGATATGCACTTTCTATTCAAGGTGGTGACTGGAGCATTAATCATTCTGCAGACGGCCACTTATCTCAATGTTTGTGTGTGTGTGTGTGTGTGTGTGTGTGTGTGTGTGTGTGTGTGTGTGTGTGTGTGTGTGTGTGTGTGTGTGTGTGTGTGTGTGTGTGTGTGTGAGCAGCAGCAGCAAGAAAATGCCATTGATGAATATCACATAACTGTTCTCCTGACCCAGGTTTTTCCACCAGAGCAGATCAGGCCTCATCCATCCATATTATCACACCATCGCTACCTATTCAGGACAAAGAGTTAGCCAATTACCACAATTTAAAATGTCATTGTTGTGTGTTTCAATATAAAGGTTTTCTCATAAAAAAAAAATCTTAATTTTTCTGTTATCTCTCCAGAACTGTTTCTTACAGTAAAGTAAAGTGGATTTTGGAAATTTACCCTCGGTTGACCTCGATATCTTTAACAACTTGAGCACTACATCATGATGTATAACTTATGTTTGTCATTCTGATCCAAAGGTAAAGTCTGGATCAAAATGATCAAATTTTCACAATTGCACATTTTAACTAGGAATATTTAACTAAAGTACAGGTATGTTACAAATTGTGAAAATTAGACCTACTTGGATGTTTAGGCTTTATCTATATATTTAGAAAAAAATTCAAAGTTGTAAAACAAAAATTGAATAACATTGAACAGACATTTATTTTCAAAAAATCTAAAATTTATATTTAAGGAATTTTATTCCATACTGTTCATCATTAAGAAGAAAAATTCATACCTCATACAGGAGTTGTATGTTGAGTTTGAGAGAATTTGCATCGAATTAAACAGACACATAGAAAAACACTTGGACCTGGCAGTGATAATGCACCTAACTTAATGTGGTTGTTGTAAGTTAGAAAACCTGCAGGATTAGCTAACTTGGGTCTCAGATTTCCGGGGGTACCAAAAACACCTTCCAGAAGGAACATATTTGTGTTAAAACTTTTAATGAATTATTATCTATGTAGTCAATTAATCAAAATTAAGGCACTATGTTATTTGCTTAAGATAAAGTGAAGGGTTTTATTCCAGCCTTTTACAACTTCATGGTAATACAGATGGCTGTTTACTTTCAACAAAAGGGTTTTTAAAACCTTACGGTAATTCTCAAGCTTTTTTGGATAATTTCATCTTTGGACGATTTTTTTTAAACCCTGTGCAAGTTCATAAAACTCTAAATTAATCAGCTGAATGTCACTGTTTACAAATGAATAAGTCAACCAAGATGGGTTCAACACGTTTCATGGCAAAGTCATGATGTTAAATTCCCCAACCGAAACATCTGGTTAAATTCAGATCATCTGAGCGGCAACTGCTGCAGGCGGCCGATCTGGTGTTCCTTCACCATTGTGTTGGGGATGTGATACTGCGCCTTCTAGCTAAGTGGCTGAAACGATAAGCAGAGTTGTATGTACATACGCTTCTATGGTGAGAACTGGGAAAAGGCTGTGAAGTCCGCCTGTGCAAGGTAGATAAGAGCACTTCTGAGGAAGAGCCACTAGGACACAGCTCCCCCAAAGCCTCCACCATCCGTCTCGTTTCACTTTTAAAGACACAAAATCCACCCTGTTACATCAGCCCTCACTTATATTTTCTCTGCCTGCAATCTTCCTTGTACTAATAATGTGATCATTCTATTTTTAGGCTAGTTGGACTGAATGTGACTGGTAATATAGCTCAGAAAAGAGAAAAAACAAGAAATAGCCTTATTTGGACATCATACAAATGGACAAGTAGAGCTGCATAAGACTTTGATGGAACATGGAGACGTTGCAGACAACCATTCAGATAATGCATTTCAAAGGTATTTAATTATGAAAATAACATGGTGCATGTATGGCAATGAGGGAACAAGAAATACGACTGAATTCAGTGGATAATGACAGAAACCGAGTCGCTTAAGTACCACGACAAACAGGTGAGACTGGGAGAGGAACAGACTAGATGGATTGAATGAATCTGATGAGTAGATGAAGAAACAGGCAGGTGGAGCAGAATGACACAGAGTGCAGCAAAAAATGACACAATTTCTGAGAGTAATGTAAGAAATACAAGAAATAAAACTCTAGAACAAAAAAAAATCTCTGATTTAAGCCCACTCCACTACTTGTACCCATGAGAACCCGCTGGGGTACCGACAGGAGGAGTTCTGCTGGCTCGCTGCTGTGGACCTGAACAAAGGATTCAGCTTTGGGAAACCCATGTTCTGGGCCTTCATCATGCCGCTGGGCCTGGTTCTGCTCTACAACGCGGTTTTGTCGTCTCGCTAGCTGGCTACCATGGTCTCCGCTGGCTAGCCACCGTCGTCTCCGCTCACTGGCTACCATTGTCTCCACTGGCTAGCCACCATCGTCTTCACCTGCTGACAACCATCGTCTCCGCCTGAAAATTACTAGCGTTTCCGAATGCTACCCGCCATTGCCTCAGCCTGAGAGCCATCAACTCGGATTGCTAGCAATCAGCATCTCCACCTCTGACTACCATTCTCCGCCTGTGAGCCTCTACTACTGCCTGCTAACTACCATCTTCGCCTGAAAAACAACTACTGTCTCTCCCTGTAAGCTAAATTCTTCTCTGCTTACGAACCTTCATCTCGGCATCCCAGCTACTACTTCTGTTTGCTAGCTTGGATGCTAATTATCGACTGTAGCTGCTAGACAACGTCTCAGCTAACTACATGATCAACACTTTGCTGAATTTCAAGAAAACTGAAGAGAAGGCATGACATTTGGTCAGATAAGTATAATGAGACTCCTTCTGATATTGTTCTTAGGTGTTTACACCTTTGAAAATGATCCAAAGTCTTCAGAGGATTTGGATAACAACTTGGCTGACCCGTTCAGGACTTATTCTAGGTCCACAACCCTAGAACAGACAACTTGGACTACTTCAAATGTTAATATAAACTGGCAACACTTTAATCAAAAGCCAATAGATAACTTAGTTCATTTAATGTGCTTGTCTGTTTTAAGGAGCTGTTTTGTGTTAAATGAATCTTCTCTTTTACATCTTGCTCAGGCAAGGAAAATTGAAGTAGTATCAAATGTAAATGGTCAATGGAAAAGACTTATTCTACTTTTGCTTTTAGTATCAGGTAATGTGCTACCTAACCCAGGTCCAATTACTAGCAACATTGACACACCGGAAGAATTCAAAAACAGATCAGGTCTTGGTATAATACATATTAACACTCGTAGTTTATTGCCTAAGATAGACCTGGTTACAATCTGGATTGAATCTACTAATACGGACATCTTAGTTCTGACTGAAACATGGTTAAATAATTCAATTACAAATCAAAATATTTCATTAGAAGGTTATAATGTTTTTCATTGTGATCGCCTTAGGAAAGGTGGCGGTGTTACCATCTATGTAAAGAACAACTTCCATGTTACACTCATGTCTTCTGTATCCATTCCAAAACAATTTGAGTTACTAGTCTTGAAAATTGAATTCTCTAAGGCTCAGCATATCACAGTCATAGGGTGTTATCGACCACCCTCTGCTGTCTCTGATGCAATCCCTAATTTGTCTAAATATCTAGCCGACCTACATAAAAATTAATTTGTTTTGCTAGAGGATTTAAATCTAGACTGGTTGACAGCATCTTCAGATAGCTTAAAAACTGTCTGTGATTCTCTAAATATCACCCAGTTAATGAATTACCCCACTCGACTTAACAACAAATGCCCTCAAAAATCATCACTCCTAGATTTAATTATGACAAATGCCCCGCATAAATATACAGGGATAGGAGTTTTTGCAAACGACCTCAGTGATCATTCCGCTATAGGTACAGTCAGAAATCTCAAGTTACTAAAACCTAAGCCACGAATCTTGACCAAAAGAGATTTCAAATGCCTAAATGAGCAAGCTTTTGTCCATGACTTGCTACATTTTAACTGGAATAGGGTCTCTCTTTTTGATAATGTTGACCTTGCCTGGCAGTATTTCCACGAAGAGTTTTTAAGACTAATAAATAAACATGCTCCAGTATGTAAAATTAGGGTAAAGGGGGAAAAACCCCATGGTTTTCCCCTGATATTAGGGATCTGCTTAAACAAAGAGATGCAGCTTGGGCTAGGGCAAGGACAAATAAAACTGAAGAGAGCTGGCTTTGCTACAGGAAATTGAGAAATAAGTGTACCTTATTAATTAGGAATAAGGTACACTTATTCCTAGTCAGACTATTACAGAGATGACAAAAAATTTAAATGATCCAAAGAAGTTTTGGAAAACAGTGAAATCAGCTACTGAGCGGGAGCCAGTGAGTGACTTTCCAAATTTTGTCTGGAATAAAAGTAAAATTGTGTCTGATAAATTAGAAATTTTAAATTCTTTTAATGAGCATTTTATTTCTGTTGGCTCTCTATTTGATGATTTAAATTCATCTGACCCAAATGTTAACACTGATGAGCTGTTTCTTAATAATGATTGTAATGTTACTACTTTTAATTTTTACCCTATTTGTACAACTGAGGTTCTCAAAGAATTGAAATGTATAGACACCAAAAAATCGGCAGGACCAGATAACCTAGATCCTTTTTTTCTAAAATTAGCTGCAGAGTTTATAGCAGAACCACTGTCTCATATTTTTAATCTAAGTTTAATTTCTAATAAAATTCCTAGTGTCTGGAAATCAGCATTTGTTTTGCCTCTATTCAAGAGAGGAGAACCGTCACAGGTAAACAATTACAGACCAATTTCTAAACTATGTATCCTAGCAAACATTTTTGAAAAATTAGTTGGATTAGATTTTTTTAGATTCCAATTGTGTTTTACAAAATGTCCAGTCTGGTTTTAGGAAGAAACATGGTACTTTTACTGCCACTTTAAAGGTTATCAATGATCTTATTCAGGCTCTTGATAACAAAAAGCATTGCGTTGCTCTGTTTATTGATTTATCAAAGGCATTTGACACAGTAAATCATAAGCTTTTAATTGACATTCTACACAGGATTGGGCTCTCACAACAAGCCACCATGTGGGTAGCTGATTACCTATCAAACAGGACCCAGAGAGTTCGGTTGGCTGGCTTTACTTCTTCTAACTGTACAGTTTTAAATGATGTCCCACAGGGCTCAGTTCTTGGCCCACTTTTATTCTCTATTTATATAAATAACTTGTGTGAAAATCTGTCAAATGCTTCTTATCATTTCTATGCAGATGATTTAGTGATTTACTGCTGTTCTCCATCAATTGTACAGGCAATTCAATACTTGCAGTCTGCTTTTAATGTAGTTCAAGCCCGCTTACAAACTTTGAAGTTGGTTCTGAATAGGACAAAGGCAATGATTTTTTCACACTCTAGGACACTATCTGAGATCCATTTATTACTAACCACTGCTATAGGGACACAAATAGAGTTTGTCAGTAATTATAAATATCTTGACTTTATTCTAGATAAAGAGCTCTCTTTTAAAAATCACATAGCAAATTTGCTACAAACACTGAAAATGAAGATTGGGTTTTATTACCGAAATGGTTCTTGTTTTTCTCTTAAAACTAGAAGTAAATTGGTAGCTGCAACATTCCTGCCACTTCTGGATTATGGAGATGTGTTATATATGAATGCTTCAAACAAATGCCTTCAATCATTAAATACTGTGTATCATTGCGCTTTAAAGTTTTTAACCAGTAGCAGACGTCTCACACATCATTGTGAACTGTATGCAAAAGCTGAATGGCTCCTTTAAGTGTACGGAGAAACAATCACCTGATGATCCTGATTTATGAATCTCTACTTGGTTTGGCTCCAGCATATTTAAACTATCTTTTACAAAGATCTGTTAATTCCCATTCCTTACGTTCCAACAACATTTTTTTTTGCATGTTCCACGATGCCGAACTGAAAAAGGAAAGCAAGCGTTCAGTGTGATGCTCCTTCAGCCTGGAATCGGCTCCAGTCAGAACTAAAGATGTCAGAACTGACCTCACTGGACTTATTTCGAGCGATTCTTAAAAACAAGCAACAAGATTCTTTTAAACAGTTTCAGTGTTTTTAAATTATTTTATACTTGTGCATATGTATTAATTAATTTTGTTTTGTAACCAGGTTGCTGTTCACTGCAGATTTCTGCCCAGGTCCCCCTTGAAAATGAGATCTGGATCTCAATGGGGTTTACCTGGTTAAATAAAGGAAATAAATGCAGAGGTGGATCACTGTACAATCCAAGTGCTCTGAGTCACAAATGACCAAACATTCTTGACTTTGAGCAGACTAGAGTAGAATTCCTGGTCCCATGTGGGGTTGGGAGGGTTGCTGGTGTCTATCTCCAGCTAACATTCCGGGTGAGAGGCGGGGTCACCCTGGACAGGTCACCAGTCTGTCGCAGGGCAACACAGAGACACACAGGACAAACAACCATGCACACACACACTCACACCTAGGGACAATTTAGACAGACCAATTAACCTGACAGTCATGTTTTTGGACTGTGGGAGGAAACCAGAGTACCCGGAGAAAACCCACGCATGCACAAGGAGAACATGCAAACTCCATGCAGAAAGATCCCGGGCCGGGAATCAAACCCAGGACCTTCTTGCTGCAAGGTAACAGTAGTACCAACTGCGCCACTGTGCATAACATAATTCATGGTTCAATTATGAATTGTCCAGCTCCTGAAGCTCATTGATGGATTTTTTTCATTTGTAACATGTGAATGTGACAAAAAAAAAAAAAATCGCAATAAATCCATCAGGGAGCAAATACCTTTTCAGAACAGAAAAAATTCAGAATCTTAAATGATATAAGCTGTGTGTCTATTGACTACATAATTACGCAATTTGACATTTAAAAAATAAATTTGCTCAATGGAAGCATGACAATTTTGAAAAAATCTAATTTTTCAACAAAAAAGTTTGCCACTTAGCCAAAGTGGGTTTTTTTGGCTTCATAGACTTTGGTTTAATTCACACACAAGTTTAACAATGTGCATGTCATGTTTTGTGATAAGTCATTACCTAAATAAACTCATTCACGTGTGATTTTAATTGCATTTCTTATTTAATGGAAACACCTGCAATTTTGAAACTCTGTTTGTTTGACAAAGTTCTGTGCGCATTTGTAAATGAAATGCTCACCACTTGACTGGGATCAGTAAAAATGCAAAAATCCACATCTTCCTCTGTGGATGTGTGGATTTTTGTTGGATGGATGAACAGGAAATGGCACCAACAGGAAGATAACACACATTTGATATTTAACTCTAATAAACAGATTATAACAGGGAAAATATACTCAAACAGGGCAGACGTGCATGTGTTAAACGTCGGCGGAAGAGGGAGGAAAATGTATCCTTTTATGGAGGAAACAATTCAACAAAACAAGCATTTATCTTCTTCACTTAGTCTGCATGTGTTTTCTGGTTTACGCCATACAGTGATGCATGCACACATGCACACAAAGATCAAAACCCCTGGAGAATCATATAAATCATCTGGCCTGTTGAGGACGGCAATCTAATAAAGACGCCAGTTTTCAAACAGGATATTAATCCTGAGGGCAGAGTAGCAAAATAAGCTTTTTGAGCTTTCTTCTTGGAATTTAACAAAACAGAAAAAATAAAGATATTTTTGTGAAAATTAATTCTGAAAACTTTTCCACTTGAAGACACGCATGGTTTCTCAGAAAATCAATCCGAATTTTACACATAAATATTAAGTGGCAAATTAATTTAATGTTTTTTTTTGCCCTTAGCATATTACTCAATGAAACAGACTGACTTTTGTACCATCAATAAAATCAGTCGAGATTGTGTTAACTTAAAAAAATCCCCAGCAGTTATGTTTTATTTTCAATTTAATTGAACCCTGAGCTTCCTGGTCGGCACTGTCTCACTCTCATTTGGTTTTGCATAAGTGGGCAATATTTATTACAACCTCTAAGAGCTGCAGTGACTCAGGGAAGGGAGTTTGTTTTAATATATAACTAAACATTTCCATAAGCAAATACCGTTAGAACATAAAATGTCTTTATATCTTCAAACCTCTTGCTCTGTGCCAAGAATGCAGAGTCTCACTGCAGTCACTACACAAACACTGACATCACATTGTTTGCGTGTGTTTAGCATACATCATTTCAACGTTCATGTTTTAATTCAACACTTGTTTCTTAATCTTTAAGAATTGATGCCACTTTGCCGTAGTATTGAAGATATTCATGTGGTTTCCTGTAGGGCATTAACAGTAAATGCTTCCTCTCTTAAAGTGAAAATAGCAGCTTTATCAGATTTGGGTTTCCAGAGTTTGGATATTGAGGTCAATCTGAAAGGACAAATTATCTGCTCACCAAAACCATGTTAAAGTTGTCTTTAGAACCTATGTATGACACACTGCAAAGGAATCTGAAAGACACTTGGTCTTTCTTATTATCATATATATGCAAAAACATTGGGTTCTAAAACAATTTCTGCCACTGAATGGAATGAATATTCCAATGCTCAAATCATTATTAATATGTGAATTCAACACATTAGCCATAATTCATCATGGAAACACTACAATGTCTTCGAGTTTTCAGCAGGGGAACAAGCCATCGTTACAATTTGATGGACCACGATGGACTCCACAGTGTGTCTAAGTGCTTTGATCTAAAGCCTGACCTAAATCAAACCCAAAATTCAGGCTAAACTTAAATGCTTCCTGGACTCAAACAGAATCTCTTAGTAACTATGGAAACCCAAGGTGTGCATTGTTGAAAAGTAAAGTCCAGATTTACCAATAATTAAATCTTCTTAAAGAAGATTAATCAATCAAATAGATTATTTTTTGTTTCATCTGTTTCATCGCTGGCATGCTTATAGTTTTTTTTTCTTTTGATTTCTTTCAATGAGAAGGCTCTGAAAAAAACAAACCTAAATGTAAAGACAAATAAATGGAGGTAGAGGAGAAACCAGGAGGAGGGCGATAGGATGGACCGACAGAGCAGCTTCTTACACGTTGTAATGATTTCAATTAGCAGGAAGGGCTCTGGAAGCAGCACTGTTTAACTGGTCACCATGGTGATCTGGATGCAACATTTTTCCCATGTGGCGAGGTTAAAAGAGCGGCGCGAGTTATGAGGCGAGGCTGTTGGAGTCGCAGAAGGAAGGTGTCCAGAATCGAGTGAATGATTGGCAAAGAAGAATAAAAGAAGCAGTGAAGGAGGTCAGAAGGAGAGGAGAAATGGATGGGAAAGTGGAGGTGGAAGGAGAAAGGAAGAATAGTGAAGAGCAAATCAATGTAGAGAGTTATGGAGCAATAACAAAGAGAGAGGAACAAAAAGATGTGGGAAATGAAAACGAAAAAATTGATCCGATCAGTAAGTGTGGCAAGAAGAAGACGCGGTAAATGAAAGGAGGGAAATCATTTGTCTTATTATAGAGCTGAGGATGACGGGAAATTATGATATACCAACTATATAGGTAGGAAGAGGACAAGAATGGGAAGAATGCCAAGATCTATACCTAGAGGCAAATTAAGAATGCTTGTTGTTTAGAGATACGATGTATGACTGAGGCTTCCTAATGTTTGGTCATTGTTGTCTCGGCTAACGTTTTGCTTGACTCTAAATGGAAATTCTAAATTTAATCAGTTAAATTGTTTTACCATTTATGCTAAAAATCAGTCATTGTTCTATTGTTTTTTGGTGGGGGGGTTGGGCGGCTTCTTTTCCTTAGTATAGCATTATGGAACGGTTCCAGGTCAGCTCACACCTTTGCCAATTCCCACTTTCATATTTTTTATTATTTCTTCTTTTTTTCCCATTTTGTATCCACTTAAAATTAGCATTTTTCTGATATATAATTATAATGGCCATAAAAATTTTCAAATCTCATATGAACTTGGTTGCGTAAAGAATTTCATTTCCTCAGTGGTAAGCATACTAATGCTAATGCTAACCCATTTTAGAGTACATTTCTTTAGGTTACACTCCCAGTAAGATGTAAAATATCAATCCAACTACTTGTGATGTTAAATTACATTACATTATCTTTTGACTAGATAGCTTAACATGATAACAGTTTGTTTAAAGGTTGACTGAATACCATTGCTTTCTATTGATATTTATGGTGTGTTTCCTGCTATTCCACTTTATTTAAACTCAAGTTTGTTTGCCTAGAAGGTGGGAATGTGCGATCGACACAGAACAAAAAAGTGAACTAAAGTCCAACACACCTGGGTAAATAAATGCAACCAAAACTAAGGTGTGAGTCTAACGCTAGTGAGGAAAATGGCTCATGGCATTTTGCCAAGACAGAAAAGAAATTCTACAACAGATAGAATCTGACACCATTCCATGTTTGTTTGCATTTTGTGAAGAAAGAAGTTGCGCTCAGTGTCTTCTTCAGGGGTTTATGTGTCATTTCCTTTGGTGGTTATTGGTGCAGCACCCCCACAGATCTGGGAGTGGTATCACACTCAACCAGGTTCCACTACAAGCTTTATGTTTTAATTAATTACACCTAGCAAGTAAAAATATCTGTTTCTCTGTATTCTAAACATTCACTGTGTGTTTTCTGGACCCTCTGTTTCGTCATGTCTCTTGGTGAGATGCGATGAAGCTGTTCCAAGCTTGTACCAAGGAGAATTCATCTGCTTACTGTTCGACCTAAATGGTTTTAGATAAAGTTTTGCAGAATTAAACAAATTTTCACGAAAATTTCAACAATTTTGAGCAATAACAAAGAGACAGAACAGCTTATGTAAGTAACCTGCAAAGGGTTCTATCTGACCTCCAAACATCAAATCACTTCAAGAAGTTAATTTGGCAGGTAAGTTACACTTTAAATGGAACCAGAGTATTTCATATCTACCATATTTTAACTTCTAATTTCACTTTCATAGCAGTTTGAATCAATGGCATCTTGGCATTCTTAGTTAAATTTGTATTTTCAAAAATAATTTCTTTCTTAAGACTTTGTCGAATGAAGTTTGGTTCATTTGTATTTTCTACTGAAATGCAAAGCAGCTTGCCGACTACATTTCATGACAGTGTATAGGTGTTAGCAGCTTTTCAAAGTGAAAACTCTTCAGTACTGCATTGCAGTGGTCAGAAGGAACTGAAGGAGAACCATCCTGCGAGGTGTGTGTGTGTGTGTGTGTGTGTGTGTGTGTGTGTGTGTGGTGTTGTGTGTGTGTGTGTGTGTGTGTGTGTGTGTGTGTGTGTGTTGTGGTCTGGAGGGGGTCAGCTATTTTGCTTGGTCCTTTTCTACTGTGATTGGCTATCTGGGACCCACAGCTCCACAATCAGCATCCCAGGCAGGAATCAGGGAGCGTCACTGATCTGAAGAAGATGGATGTCGTTCAGACAGCAGCGGATGAGCGCTGGTGTGAGTGTGGAAGAGCTGCTGAGTGTGTGGCTCGAATCTTTCCCTCCATCAGCGTCTCTCCGGGATCCTCACCACACACACACACGTTTGCGCTGCTATCTTTGTGGGGACTTTCCATTGACTTCCATTCATTTCTACAGCCTAAACCTTACCTTTACCCTTGTCCTAACTCTAACCATCACATACCTAACCCTAACCCTAACCCTAACCCTAACCCTAAAACTCAATTCACACCTTAGTCCTAACTCTAACCCCTGACCCTAAAACAGGGTTTCTCCTTGTGGGGACCAGGCTTCGGTCCCCACAAGGAGCAACTGGTCCCCACAACGTAGTATATGTCAGGAAAATCGTCCCCACAAGGTATTATAAACAAACGCACACACACACACACACACACACACACACACACACACACACACACACACACACACACACACACACACACACACACACACACACACAGTGACTGGCTCATGCATGTACTGAACGCCTAGCTTCTCCTCCAGCAGCGGGTCTAGAGTCACAAAAAAGTAAATAAATAACTCCTCAATCTTCAGTCCTGTCAGGGTGAGAGGACTCGCTCTTTTCATATGTATTCGTAAAATGCCGTTAAAGGTTTTTTTTTTGTTTGTTTGTTTTTTTTTTTTTTTTTCCTTTTCTTTTCTTTCGCTCTGTTAGTTTGGTGATTTATCGTCCAGCCACGCCTGAAGGTTGTGGACGGGAAGCGGCGCAAACCGCTGAGCGAGCGACGGTCTCCTCACATCGGTGATGAGCCGGTCGCTTGGAAACACACAAACGGCGCCACACCCGGATCAGGATGGCGGTAATTATGATCCGCCGCATTCTGACAGCTCCGTGGATTTAACTCGGCTCTAATATCCTCCTCTGAGTGATGACACCCGCTGGTGTGTGTGTGTGTGTGTGTGTGTGTGTGTGTGTGTGTGGTGTGTGTGTGTGTGTGTGTGTGTGTGTGTGTGTGTGTGTGTGTGTGTGTGTGTGTGTGTGTGTGTGTTGTGTCAGAAGCCAAGCAATCACAATGACAGGTGTCGTGGTGTAAATCAGGCGGCACACATTTAACAGCAGTCAAGGCTCACAAGCACAGCGTCCTTGTTCCGCACGCAAAGTGTCATGGGATGCTTAAAGGACTCATTCACTGTTATGGCTTTCAAACCCAAAAACACAAATCTCGTGACATTTATGCTTCCTAATAGTGTTTGACCTTCAGGGTCCAATCTCTGCATGATTCACTCCAACAAACTGGATACAAGCTGATTTAGTGTGAAAAAAAAAACTACACTTTATTGTAACTACACTTTGTATCAGCTCCACAACTAAAGGCATGAATATAAATGTTATAAGTCGTTACAGTCCAGGATTTGACATTTAATGCCTGAGAAATGAGAGGCAAAGAACAGGTTGATTTTTATTTTCTATTTTTTTGCTTTATTGAAAATTACAGAACACTCTGTTCCCAAGAAATGTCACAGATCATCACATGGAAAACAGCTTAAGCTGTTTCACAATGCACATTCATTTTATTACTGTAGGAGCCCTTTAGTAGGGAGATTTTATTCTTTTACCATCTGGTTTATCTAAGTGATTAGATACTGGGGCCAATGTTGAAAACATTTCTAAAAATGTCTTCTGTTTTTGCCACACTTGAATGTTTCATGCATCAAGCCAAATGTTAATAGATGACACTCTGAATAAATGCAAAATTCAGGTGTGCGATACTATCTATCTATCCAACACCAGTATCACCTATAACCGATACCTTTCACAATTTATGTTTAATACATCATCAAAGCTTCTGTTTCAGCATGCACTTTGTTTTATCACATCCTAAATTTAGTTTGATCATAACTTCTCTTGTGGCCTTTTTACATTTTGTTCTAGCCTGAAGCTGCTGTTGGCACTTAGCAGCATTTGTTAGCGCTAGCATAAAGCAGATTACACTAGCATGATCTCCTTCACCATCTGCATTCCTGCACAAAGAATAGTTATCTGTGAATCACCGTCTTCAGTTATAATGCACATTGACATTTATGTAATCAATAACACTCTTTTTTTATTTCCTTCATCCAAATTATACATATTCTGGAACATCCGATAAACATGCACACACACTAAAACACCCTTATCTTGCCTAAAACAAGTGTAGAAATCATAGCCCTCTCTTTAATAATTTCCTTTTTTTGTGCTTTTGCCTCTGCCTTCCCCTGCTGCTCTATTAGACGCAGTCAGCAGCATCATTTGCACTTTCATCAAGTTCAATCTGACTAAACCAGAGAGATTTGCTCTACAAGGGTCTCCTTGAAAGTCATCCTGCACAAATCAGAGGCAGAGTTCTCTGAAAACCTTCCCAAGTGTTCTGCTGATTGGTGATCACCAGCTCGTTCAGAATTCATAACCAATCAATTAAAGTGTGAGTTCTATTCTCTAAAGATGGCCCTCCATGTCGTGCCATGTCGAGTAGATACACCGCCTTTTTTTTTGGTGCAACTTTAAAATGAGTCGTCGTTTTAATAACAGGCGCAGCAGGACAGAATCAAGCTGACGGCTTCCTACCGTCTTGTGCAGGCTGGGAAAACTCAAGCGAGAGGCAAATGCGTTTATGTTCTGATGCACTCATGAGATTGCTTTTGGGCAGAATGGAAAATGCTGAAAAATGACAGTGAGAGTGCTTTTCTGCAAAATGAAGTGTGCCGTGTTGAAAAATGGTCCATTGTCAGCAAACAGACTGAATAGTTGTGTGTCATCGTCTGTGATGAATGAACATCCCGGTTCATTTTATCTTGTCAAGTTTGCTGCACTTCCAACAGTACTATAAAATATGTGAACTCATGAATCAAAACCAGAGTTTGGTCCTCAACCTAAAATACACAAGAGTCAGTGTTGTGCAGTTGTTGTCATTTTTTACCCTATGAGATGGAATATTTATTGAATATGTAATGACCAAGAGAGGTTTTCTTTTTATTACATTCCTAGGCATGGGATATCATAGAGTCTGATCACACAAAAAAACTAACATTGGAACAAAAAAACTAACATTACAAGCAACACTGTTGCTAAAAAGATTATTACAGTGATTGATTAAAATTTATTTATTATCTTGTTCAATCAAAATTACAAGAAAATACAATAAATGAACTGGTTTTTATTTGGTTATTGTAAGTATATAACTTTCTGCCAGTGTTCTTATAGTTCAGTAACACAAGTAAACTAAAAAGATATTAGAATATTAATATGTCAGCTGAAATTTTAAAGTAGTGCTGCCCTCAAGAAAATGGCCATAGATGTATTTTCTATTTAGCAACTGTACAGTTTTTATTTAAAAACAAAACAGATTTAATCACAATTTCACGACAAAGTTCTTTCAAACTGTACAAAAAAAGTGTTTCTTTATAGTCAACATCTGGCTCACCTGGTTTTGGGCTATAAAGATGTTACAGCAGTTCTAAATGAACCTTGTTCATCCAGTCAAATGGTCTATTTACCTCAGCAAAACACAGAAAGTGTTTTTACTGCCAGCAGATTGAGTGCATCACATGTGTGTGTTGTCTCCACAAAACCCTTCAGAGGCTAATTTGTGCAAACTTCCATTAAAACTAAGCTGTCAGATTCTCCCCGTTCTTTCTCTACCTTCAGGGTGTATCAGTGCTCTCTTCCACTTTTACTCCACCTCTCGCCTACTCATATTTTGATAAGCTCTCCAAATAAAAAATAAAAATTCACACATATGCACATTCTAAAAGAACATGTGCCCACACACTTGGCACAAGCATGAAACTGTTTTGGTCAAAGAGCAGCCACACATTAGTTTTTATGTTTCTTTTTATTTTGTCTCGTTTGCATTAGTGCCAGTTTAATCAGTTCAAAGCGATGGTACACAGTGGCTGAAGGTTTGCCTTTGAGACTTGTCTTTGGCCTACCGACATGCCTGTAAGTAAGTTCTTCATGTACATCCAGATCAGCTTCCTTTGGTGAACTATCTTCATGCCCAGAGAACAATACGGAGGGGCAAAGAAGAAAAGGTTTAATCACTATTTTTCAAACATATTTTTCTTTCTTTTTTAAGTTTTAGAGAGTTCTATTGTTGCGTCGTTTGGAATAAAAATACACAAGAAATCTTGGAGGCTGTACTTTTCTGGTGCCCATTTACTTTCAGAAAATTCTAAGAATTCTATACACATAAGACATCAAATGCATGTAAGTGTATTTCATGTAAATGTAAATGCTCTTAAGATTCACCATTGTGACTCTTAGTAACTTTGATCAAAATTCAAAGGTTTACTCCATTCTTTGTGAAGTTAGAGCAGACCCCAGTTGAGATTTGGATTAACAGGAATCTGGGTAAATTCACATAGAAAGAAGAATATTGTTTGCCTGAACACATGGGCACAAAAAGTATCAATGATCTGCTGTGAAAATGTAGAATGTCAATATCTGCTAATGTAGCAGCCTACACTTATTAAAATGTCCAGTTTGAGTTCTAAACATCTAAAGTTAGTTTAAACTGTGCTGTAGGTCTTGCTAGCAGTTAGCTTCCACTCTGAAAATGAATTAACATTTTCAACAAGCCAACTGTTATTTTACACTTTTCTGTTACAGAACTAGAATTATTAAAAACCACATAGAAACTCACATCAACAAATTCTACAAAAACTGTCTAAGTCTGACAAACTATTTATGCATTTAAAAATTTCACATCAAAAAGGAAGTAAATCTTGTGTTCCACTGTTAGGTACAGAGTCAACTCATAAAGCACTTCTTAATAATTCATGTTGCAGAGTTCTTGCAAGCACCATGAAAATACTGTTTCTGGCTAATCATTAGCTGCTAACAATGGCAATAGTTCTGGACTGCTAATCTAGATTGATGTTGGGCAACAGGTTTGAAAACGACTGATTGAAAGGACTGAATTTAGCTTACCAATAATTTTTAACTTGAAGAATTGATTTAATCAAAGAAATAAGAGCCAAAAGTAGTTTTCACCTCCAAAAAACCCTAATCAGGATTTTGTGACTATCACAATTCTGTTTCTCATGTTCATTGTAGTAAAAGCACAGCACCTAACAATGAAAATATTTGATCAATGTACTATGGAAAACACCAACGAGGATATGGGGAAGTTTTAGGGTAAAATTTGCAGATGTACATGTGTAGTAGTTAATAAATAAATGCTCATTGTCAATATTTGCATATTTGCTCTCTTTGAGCAACGGCTGCTAATATTTTTACCAGCCTGCCGTTTGAAGATGTTTCCTTCCTGGAATATTCTGTTAGCCTCGGGGTTTGTTTTTATTGGGGTGATTCCAGGGCTTTCCTGTCACTTGCTTTGTTACAAATAAAGGCATTTTATTACGTTACAAATTAACTGGCCCAAATAAATGATGAGTTTTACACAGTGAATTTATATATTTTACAAAGCCTTAAAAACCTTTAGGTAATTTATAAATGTTTCTTAAAGTTCCTTCCGTTTCCTCAAACACTTGGTCAGTTGAAGCTGGAGGCCATGGGGAAAGCCAAAACAGGAAGTGCACAGGTGCATTAAGGAAGTTAGTGTTCCATGAAAACTATTGTTGGTTATGTGTCATAGGGGAGGGAAAATCCAGCTGTTTTTTTTTTGTTTGTTTGTTTGTTTGTTTTTACCCAAACTTGTTTTTTACGCAAAATATATGGTTTATAAAATAATTGTGGAAAATATATGTTTTACTATCTTGGCTGTCTTACAATAATTCATCAGCAGTTTGCTGGACCAGAGATCCAAATTAAATGCTCAATAAATAATTATATAAAATGAACAAAACAAGCCCCTGCTGTGGAACCATGAGCATTTTTACTTAAAGAAATACACTTGGATGTATAAACAATTCACATGAAATGAAACATTCACTTTTTTAAAGGTTTTATATATTGTATGCTCTCAGTTTTATTCAAGGTTAAACACTGAAGAATAGAACTTTCGTAGCCTTCATATATATATATGTTTTTCTTTTTTTTTTCTTTTTCTATGAAACAAAGAAGCTTAAGATCTCAAAGCACACAAAAATCCTGGGTGAACATGACATGAATTATTACAACCACTTAAAGTCTAAACATCGAAGGATTTCCAAGAAGAACTGGGTTGTGCTTTTATTCCCAGTGTGTCAGATTATAACAACATTTGTCCTTAGCAGTCTCTGTCAGAATTAAAAACAGACCAACACCAGAAAATGGATAATAATGGCCTATATTATACTGAAGGGTCTCGATTCTAAATACATGTCAGAGTTTATTATAACAGTTGAGTTTCTGTGACAGCGACTCATTTACACCAAGACATAAAACACGGCTTTTTAAAGGTAAAGGTAATTTTATTTACATAGCACATTTTCAGCAACAAGGCAATACAAATGAATACAAAGTGCTTATAGATTTCACTGCAACTTTCCCAGACGTCTCTGTTCTTTGTTTTCTTGTTAATCACTTTCTGTGTGAATGCTGCCTTCCCTTTTAAATGTTCAGCTAATTGTTCAGCTAATTGAAGCTGCTCATTGCAAGGCCACAGCAGGCAAGAGCTCTCATCAAAGGTCAGGTTACTGTGTACGTCACAGATCTTTCACACATCAGTTGTCAAAGACAAAACATCACACGTCATATTTACACTCCATAGATTCTAAAGCTCAGGTTGGAACAAGGGTGCTGAATAAGCTCAAACAAAAAAGAATATATTGTGTAATCTCTGTTCTTTACAGGGTAATGTCTGTGAAAATATTTTTCCTATTATGAAACATCAAGGCCAGAAGAGTTTTTTTCAAAACCAATTTATATCCCACAAAACCTTAGAATGTCTACAGTTATGCTTTTGAAATTAAAGTTTGTTCCTTTTTTAAAGCATGAATGACTACTTGCTTTGTGTGCAAGGTCAAACAAGAAGCCTGCGCAAATTCGAAGCATCCAAGTAGCTCAGTAAATCATTGAAGAAATGTATGAAAGCCTTGCTGGATGTGAAGACAGAAAAGATTCATTCAGACGCCGACGGAATGACATTGAATAACTTGCTGCTTTATTTGTTAAAAGCTGATTCATGAGTTCATTCATTTTTTCCCCCTCTAATTTGAGTGAATGTTCAATGAAAAACTTTAATTCAAAAGTTCGGAGTAATAATGGTTAATTCCACTAATTTACCATGAAACAGGTGTGATTTTTCTGGGAAAAGATCGAGCTTATTCCTGGACTTGATAAAATAACATTTTTGCTAATGTGAGACCACCTGGTTTCCTGGACGCTATCGCTAACAACTAGCCAACAGCAAAAGATTATTATTTTATTTATTTATTTATTTATTGCCATCTTCAAACCTTCAGTTTTAATTTTTTGCAAGCAAAGAACAGTATCTTTGAAACCTGTAAAATCTGATCACATCTCTATTCAACACATATTTTCACAGAAATCCATGTTGGTGGCCCGTAACAATGCCTGACAGAAACTGTTTATCATAATAAATAAATCATAATAATCATAATGAAGTCAAATTAGTTAATGAAAGACAATATCTGTATGTATATCTGTGAGTAGTGTGTCACCATTGAAATGCTTTTTTTTTAGGCTTTGCTTTGATTTTATATTTTTACAGGCTTATTTATTCTGGAATACTGAAATGAAAGCATTTAAAGAGGAATGGTGATATCTGGTTAAAATCTGTCACAAGCAATTGTTAATTGTGTAATGATAACAGAAGACACAATATTTTCTAGCCAAACCCTATAATAATTCTTTATAAAGACTTTTTATAGGTCAACAAGTCAGTTGTGTTCACTAGTTTCAAATTGTTTGACAAATTAATAGTATTTTGGTCGCTAGGAAAAAAAAAGACGCTGACAATTCAAAGGATTGATAAGCCTTGAGAAAATACAGAAATGGCACATGACAGTGAAGTTGGCGCCTGCTTAAGAGCGCCCTGTCATTTCAGATTTCGGTCAGCTATTTCAAGTTTAAGTTTTTTCAACAGTTTCAAGAACTTTTCTAAACGTTTCAGTTCAAGAACAGGGAAAGAAATTTCAGCAAGATCTTTTTTTTTGCTATGGTTTTTAGCTCAACATGATATGAATAAAACATCAAATAAGCAGGGTGGTGACCATAATGTCTTGTTTTTTCTGCAACTGCAAATGTTCAAGAGTCAAAAAATTCTGAAGCTCATAGATACTTCCTAATTCCTTCTTGGACGAAAGACAAAGGCCTGCTGACGGTTTTGTTGACCTATATCTTAATCTCATTTAACAAGTCAGAGATGTGAACTTCATGTCAGGAATGTAGACTTGGATTGTTTCCCTTTGTGTGCCACACTAACTATATCACCCTTTACTGTCAACGGCTGGTGTTTACATGTGACTGGTATCTATAGGCAAACCTGTGCCTTTATGAACAAACAACATCATAGGCAATATAGCAAGAAATAAATATTATTAAGACTTGATTATTAAAGCGAATTTGTGCCATGAAAATATCCATCCATCCATTTTCTGCTGCTTATCCGGGGTCGGGTCGCGGGGGCAGCAGCTTCCTAAGGGAGGCCCAGACTTCCCTCTCCCCAGCCACTTCTTCTAGCTCCTCCAGGAACCCCAAGGCGTTCCCAGGCCAGCCGAGAGACATAGTCCCTCCAGCGTGTCCTGGGTTTTCCCCGGGGCCTCCTCCCCATGAAAATATCCGGCAGTTTTTTTTAAGTGATTGAATTATACTTTTCTTTTCCATTGACCATATATATAATTGCGCAATTTGACATTTCAAAAATAAATTTGCTTAATGGAAATAGCAATTTTGAAAAAAACTCTTGTTTTCGAGATAACATTTTTGGCAGTAGGATGAGGTAGCTTTATGATTGTATCAATAAAAATGTTCGATTAACTTGCAAAGATGCAATGGAAACACTTTTTTCACACCACAAGAGTCACATGATCATCAGCTGCTGGTTGAAACCATGAGGAACACGACAGGAAATAGCTGGAGAATGATGCAGCATGTTGTTTAATGACTAACCACATGAGTAAACTTATTCACATGTAATTTTAATCACATTTCAAGAATCACGATATGGTTTTGCTTCTTCCATGCTCCAGTTCCAATATGAGAGTTTCAGTGCGAGTCAGTCATGCAGGGATTTTCATGAAGTCTTATCTACACAGGCCCATAAACATGAATACATTTCTGATCATTACATGGATATAAACGCACACCATGCTTTTCTGATGAGTTTTATGTCAGAAGGATATTTGGCTCAGAATTAAAGCTGCTGGGATATTTGTACAAAAGGAAAACGAAATAAAACACCCAACACATTGTGGGTGACTTCAGTCACTCTCCATTTGGAGACATAGATGCTAGGCAATTTTATTTGTATAACACATTTTCAGTAACAAGGCCATTCAACGTTCTTTGTAGAGTTACAAACACAACCAAGAGCATTTAGAAGAATTTGTTACTCCATGCACAATAATGTTTCTCAACTGTCGAACCTTATTCAGACTTGAGGTTGTGCCCATTGCAGGTTTGTGACCTTGTTTTTTTATTATGTATTGTGAATGTGTTATGTTTTTTTAACCACCATGTGAACATAAAAAAGAAATGTACACATCTCTGCACAACAAATATTATTAAAAAATTATATAAACCTTGCACCCTGTTTGCGTCTATCTCATTATTTTGGCTTTTTGTGAACATAGAAACCTTGGGAAATATGTTGATGTTTGTGGCTGGAATATTAAAAAAATATGAAAAGTCAGAATATGAACAGAATTAAGGACACATTTACAGCTTAACATTTGTCACCCAACCAGGACCAAAATTTAGTCTTTTTTTAATTTTAGAAATGATGTAGATGTTTTTTATTGCCAGGTCTTGGGAGTAAGTAAGAAACATTCTATTCTTAATGAAGAAATAATTAGATTTTATTAAAATTCGTCCTGAGGTTTTCACTTTTTTTTCTGTCAGCAGGATTTCGTCTTATCAAAGTGTAGTTTTCTAATCATAAGCATAATAAAAAAGGTGGAAACCACCAAACATTAGAGAAGTCAGTATGTGTGCCAAGATTCCATTCTCAACTTCTTCCTACCGTAGCTGCAACATGTAAGTCTATCAGACGCAGAAAAACAACATTCCTGTTAGCATTATTTCAAGCGATGTCTGACAATTGGATAAAACAGAAGCTACTGATGAGAAAAAAATCTGATGAAGCTTCAGAAACAGTGATGGCTGTTCTACTGGACAAAACGTTGGAATTTTTGTTCCTAATAATTTACAAAGTCTCTCTCTGGCCTTTGTGCTCTGCATCCTTAAAGTGCAGCTAACCTACCTGTGAAATCAAAGCCCCGCCCCTGACACATTTTGGGGCGGAGCCAAGAGACACAGAGAGGCGTGGCCAAGTGTGTGGCTGAGTAGAGTAGGACAGCTGCGGTCAGAATAAAAGAAGCCCTGCTACTAACTTATAAACTTTGAAAAAAAGTATTCAGCTTCTTTTTTTTTTTTTTTGATAAAAGTAACTGCTGTCTTCAAAACAGAAACTTTTTTTTTCTCGCACAAAAAACTACCTCACTTTGTTCAAAGTTCTCCAAAAAGTAAGTGTTTCCTAAGAACAGCACTGATTGGAGTGGTTTCTTGCGTAGCGGTGAATATGCAGGTATTTGCTGCTCCACGCTGTTAGCGCTGAGATTCCTTCATTGGCAACACAAACGCGGCAACGCACGAGGGAGCGGCTCAGCTTGAGCTGCTGAATCTGCATATTTAACCATTTTCACATTTGTGTTCATCAGCGAGCGTGTAGGAATTTCCCAGAATGCCATCTCCTGTTGCGGCACGCGCGCTGGATGTACGCGGCGTGATGAACCCCTGTGACGCAGCTGTTAAAAAATGTAAACTTGCTGCAGCCTTCGTTTTCCCTCGCTGAGTGTCACTCTGTTCGCAGCCTAATTATTCTGTGCTGCAATCTGTCGGCGTAGGAAATGCATGCGTACAATCAGGCTGTTTATTGTGTGTGTTATGTGTGTGTGTGTGTGTGTGTGTGTGTGTGTGTGTGTGTGTGTGTGTGTGTGTGTGTGTGTGTGTGTGTGTGTGGGGAGGGGGGGGGGGGTCTATTTGGTATTTGTTGCACGCAAAGCGTTCTTTTGCATCTGATTTAACCCACAGCTTCAAACACTGATCAAAGCGTTAAGATAAAAGAACAACAACAACAAAAAAAACTGATAAATGTAAATGTTTCTGAGATAGAAGCTATAAGATTCAGTTTGGGTTTCCAAGAGGAAAGGAACGCCTTCAGAAGCTGGATTTGTTTTCACTAATCATGATTATTGCAATAACTCTGTGCAATATCACTGAAAATAATTCTACAACCAGACCGGAGATGTGAGAAAGTTCTGTATTTGTGTTTGCATGCATACTTGGGTAGGGTCCAACTCATTCCATTATGTGACAAATATTACACCAAAATATCATCTTGTGTTTTAATAATTTTATCTTGTACGATATGTCAAAGTAATTCAATCTATATGTCTGTCTACGTAATTGACCCTCCAGTTCCCATGTTTAACTCCCAACAGGAAGTCGTAGTTGTTTTGAAGCAATCTGATTGGCTGACATAACTTTTAGTTTTTATGCTACGCTGCCCCCTGCGGGTTTGGCGTTTTGGTCGAGTTCATGTGGATGAAAATTTTCCTGAAATTTAATACCTTGTGTAAGATATTATTTTTAAATTGTTTGGCAGAGATATTAGTTTTTATAAAGACCCAGCTACATGTGGACAAAGCCTTAGAGACAAATCTTTATTCATTCAACATGTCAAACCAATTGTTTGCTGTTTTAACAAAACTATTCTAATTACCTTCGCAGTTTACTTGAAGATGATTTTAAAAATGACAGTGTTGCCCATTTCAGTCGTATTGACATAAGATCCGGGTTTTCATCTGGAGGTCTGCAACCTGCAGCTTCGGTCAGGAGCGTCTCATTGGCACTGTGACTCACTTAATAAATAGACCCATGATATATTGCCCTGACTTTGTGTTTTGTTTCATGCTTTTGTTCTGTGCCTCTATGTAAAAACACCAGGCTCATCCTGCCCCCTCCTCCCTGGTGTATTTGGTCTGAAGCTGCCACTGAGTGAAGGGCTGTGATGCCGCTGTGTCTCCGTGTATTTGAGGAGTTTTAACCTGTTTCTGCATGCACACTGCAACCGCACAAAAGACCTGCAAACAAACATCAAAGCTTTTAAAATGCATGTCAGGAGCTGATTTGTGCTCTAAAAGGCACAGATGACAGCAGAAGTATTTTCAGAGACACACTGGTGGCATCTTTTTTTTTCTTTTGCTCCTTTTAACATCTTTGATGAAATGATGAAAATGACAGATTAAAGTTTAACCTCATTTTAGTCTGAATAGCAGTTGTCAATATAATTCATCTATAGCCTAATTATTGTTTACCTCTAAATATGTTTTGTGAAGATCTTTGTAAAATAAACTTTGTTCTTAATATCTATATCTTTATTTGTTAGAGAACATTACAGAACAAACAGAATCATAAAGACTAAGGCACATAGCAGACAGGTCAGGGAGAGTCACTGAGACGCTTACCGGAGGATTAAGATGCATAACAATATCCCAAACTTTGCATTTGTGATAAATGACAGCTATTCTGTCATTTGTCACATTCATGACTGGTGGAGAACGTGATGAGAGAAAACGGAGGTTCTGCACATACAATCTTCTCTAAGCAAATAGCTACTTGAAGAATTGTTAAAAGGCGACAATCAAAACTTGAAAGTTTACAAAACAGCCAATAAAAATATGTGCTTTGAAATGTATCAGGAACATTTTACTTAGGGGAAGCTAAGTGCTCTTAACATTTTTAAAGTTAGCAAAAACACTAAAGTTCTAAATGGAAAATTAGCTTTGCTATTAGCAGATTGGCAGATTACCACCACCATTATATTTTAGTATTAGTTGAAGCCATTTGCTCTCCCTGGAGATGACTTTGGGATGTGTAACCTCTATTTCATAAAAAAATTTATGTAATAATTAAGAATATCTTTCCATCTATATATAATAAATATGATAAAACTACTGCTGTGATCCAGCTGTGAAAATAAGCAGAGGTTCTAAACTTAAAAACAAAACAGGCTCGGTGTTGGCTTGAGGAACTTCATACCTCCTAGTGTACAAAGGAGATACAGCACAGGATGATTATTCCTCCTCCAACAGTATGATAACAGAGAAGGGGAATGTTTTATTGACTGGTGGGATAAAATGCTTGAGTACTGACTGGTGGAGAAGATCACTGTACTAGAATCAGCTTCAAGATAACTGGAGAAGCTAATCTGAACACCCAAACAATAACAACAAGGTTAACAGATGACCTGGAATGCCCTGAGCACCTATCTCTCTCTCTGTCTCTCCTACACACACACACACACACACACACACACACAACAACCTGTAGTATGTTGCTCCCCCGTCTTCCTCTCATCCACAGCCATCTGGCTCCAACGTTAACGATAATATGATCACAACGGATTTCATATTGTTATTGGATTATCTAAAGGTCTCTACGAGGTCACCGTATCACATTCGTTTCCTCTTCATTATGTAACACCTTTCAAATCCATACAGCCGAGATGCTAAGGAGCCTCATGTTCACATTGTCTTATTATCTGCAAAATACCTCAGTATTCATGTAAGCGCCTGTCCAATAAAGAAACACAAACAATAATGTGCAGACAGTTCCTATCACAGATTAAAGAAGTTTTGTTTTACATGTGTTTCTAGGGTAAGGTTAGACTAGGGGACTTCTAATGCACCTACCTTCATACCACTGATTAAAATAAGATATAATAAAGCATAATATCTCACTGGGAAGTTAGAGAAATCTAACATTTGCTCAATAGGGAAAAATGGTTTTGTAAAAATAATTGCTTTTAGACTTTAGTCTTCTCCAATAACACTTCAGAAGACAGAAGGATCTTCATCCGAAATTCTGGAGATAGGCACCAGCACCCCTCCTGACCCCAGTGGAATAAAGGTGTAAGAAAAAGGATGGATGGATTCATACTCACTCTTACCAAGATTCACCAAAACTTCAGAAGGTAAAAAGTCAGACGGACCGTTTCTATAACTTTTATTTTTAAAATCACTTCTCATTGTTACCTGTTCTTTGGTCAGAGTTAAGAGTCACTGTGAAGGCAGAAAGATTCACAGTGGAAACTCTCAGGGGGAGTGAATGATTCTGCAGGGGGCTTTCAAATGAGAGAAATGTCTGAAAAGGTGAAGCTTGGCGTCAGATTAACCGTTTTCTCCACACACCACCAACGGAAAATATATGGTGCAATCACAACGCAGTCCAAACTTCCTGCCTGAGCCGCCTTTATCTCATGGACGGTTGCCAAACGCGGTATTGATTCCGGAAAGACATCCGCTGCCGTCCACCTCTTCCTTCCTAAACGACGAGTGGAGAGCAAAAAGCCAGCTCAGGAAACACAACCTGCTGATTTGACACTTCACAGCTGAAATTTTGCAATAAATTATTTTCAGCTGCAGACAAATGCTGATTTTGTGAGTTTCTCTTTGGATCACTGTTTACACAGCTAGGTCCACATAAACTCTTCTTCATGTTGAGGGGAATCTTCGTCATTTCCCCTGGTGAACATGATCCTTTCTTAGGTCTACGACCAAATATGTGCTAGATTATTATTATTTTTCTTTCAAGGGGGCTTCCACTAAAATATTCAGAAGGATTTGCCAAGTGAAGAATAACAAGCTGCACAGCTGTTTTCAGCCACTCCCTCCTGACTTTTTTCCCAGATAGAGTCACAGACGCCTTGTTTGTGCCAAGGCTTTGTTGGCAGAATGTTTGTGGTTCGGAGATTTTGGGAACGCCACATCGTTTCCATCCGCTGCTGGTAGTTTTTTAAACCTGTCTGAAATAAACCACATCTGACCCCACATGCCACGTCATGCTGGCCTACATCCATCCCTGCGCTGTCTCTACTCTCCCCCTCCCTCCTCTTCTGCCTTCTTAACCGTGGCTATGGGGAGAATGAGTTCATCCTCCGACCACGAGACAATACCTCACCCTTCCTCCCCGGTCGTCCATCTGATTCATAGGCTATAAAGAGTTGGAAAACATCTCATCTCCCCTCTCCTGCACAACAGACTCCAAAACAAACCTCTGGCTCACTTCTGAGTGTGCGTCTGGGAATTAGCAAATGTGGTCTCAGGGTGTTTTGACGGGTTTCAACTTGACCACAGTTGATTCTGGTTATAATGACAATGCTTACACTTTTGACTTGGGGTGAAAATCACAGCAGACATCTGCCATCTTGGAATTCTTTACTATAACATTTCCACTTTTTTGGCATTTGCTACTCAGGAAGGTTTCACTTTATGTATGGACTCTTTGGTGGGTACAGTCTGCCAAGCCAGCCAGCTAATAAAACATCAAGCAGAGTTGCGCCTTGGTATTTAAACTTCCAAAGCCACATTTTATTTTGAATATGTTTGATCTTCTTCAAAGAAATCAGCTTGTAGCTTAATTTTCTGTGAATAAGTTTGAATTCTAAAGAAAAATCCACAAATAAGCGTTGGTTCACTCTACTTCCATTTTGAGAAAGTTGGTTAACATTACCAAAGAAATAAAATTGAAGGAAATATTTTTGAAAATCCATTAATTGTCTCTATGCACTTGTCCATGCTGGATGGCACGGCAGGTGCCTTCTCAAGAGGTCACTGGACAAGAGGCGGGCCACACCCTGGACAGCTCACCAGTCCATTACAGGACAACACAGAGAAAGGCAACCAATCAATTTACAATTTAAAGAGACCAATTGACCTAATAGTCATGTTTTGGACAGTGAGAGGAACCTAGAGTACCCAGGGAGAAACATCATCCAGGCCAGGATTCAAACCCAAAATCTATTGCTACAAGGGAAACATGCTAACAACTGCTCCTCTTGTGCAGCCGCTTGTAAAATCTACAAAATGCAAAAAAAAAAAAAAAAAAAACAATTATCACTGTCACAATGAAACCCATTAAATATTGACATAAAATTTGAAATCTCTTTTGCTCATCCCTGACATGCACGTTGTGCTTGTGCTGATTGGTGTGTTGTTGAAAACAGAAACTTAGAGAACCAGACAACATGCTGTCTGGCTGCTTTGTGATTGTTCTGATAAAAAGCATAAAGTGTTCCTGGTGAGCTCACTGATATGTAGCACGGCTCGTCCAGACCTTCCCTCAGAGAAGCAAGCTGATTTGTTGGATGACTGGCCGACTGCCTGCCTGAAAAGCTGTGATGAACTGATCTCAGGTCAGACCTGGAGGGAGGTATTCACACTTGAGAAAGTAAAATAGCTGTGAAAAGAACAGCAGGGGCAGAGTTGATGCAGACGGAGAGCGAGGAGAAGATGAAAAAGAGAGTGTGGGAGGACAGAGACTGAAAATGCAATCCAGTGTTAGGAGGGGATTTATTTTAAAGATGGACTCTGTGTCCCGGACCTGCAGGGATAAAAGCTAGAGTCACTGCTTTGATGTGAATCGACACAAAGGGAAGTGACTCTGACTAACTGGTCCATTATGTCCCTATTACATCTGTTTTTACTGACTTTTAGAAACAAAGGCAAACTAAGCACATAGTTCACCTAATGTGGCTTTATCTCCCCTAGTGACTGGATCACTTTGACACTTTCATTAGCTACTAAATATTGTTCCGACTTCTAATTTACATTCTGATGCTGTTTTTCATGAAGGAAGTATTAACTGTGACTACAAGCTGCACCAGCCTGGATTAGCACAGATTGCCTTTTCAATGGAAAACATGACAAACAGAATTAGATTTGGCCAAATGGTGAAAACAACTTACGTTGTTTCCCAGAGGTCCATATAAGAAGGATGAAACTCACAAGCAATAATGAAAACAACTTTATAATAGCAAAGCAAAATCTCTTCTGACCCTGGGACCTTTTTTTTTTTGCATGTATTTTATAAACAAAACACCTGAAAGATTTTTAAAGTAGTTTCTTTCATTTCCATTTACTTTTATATGTACATGTCTTTAATTTGCAAAGACAAACAAGAAATCCTACAACAGCTAAAATCTGATGCCACTTCATTTTATTAAATATTTTGTAAAGAAGGAAGTTGTGCTCTGTGTCGTCTTAAGAGATTTTTGTGGTGTTTTTCTCCGTGGTTTCTGGTTCAGCGCCACCACAGACGAGGGGATGAACAGCACTGGAGACTGTTCCAAAGGGAGGAAGAGGACAACAGCGTGGGGCATACTGGGAAAATGCAACCAGAACCAAACGCTAGCGGCAGGAATGGCTCTTGGTCTTTTTATCAACAAAAACGGAGGAAAAATTCAACCACTAAAATTTGACCCTTCTCCATTTTTGTTCACGTTTTGTGAAGAAGAAGAAAGTTTGCGCTCAATCTCTTCTTCAGAGGTTCAGAAGTTGTTTCCTTCAGTGGTTCTTGGTGCAGCGCCACCACAGGCAAAGTGGCAAACAGGTTTTCAAAAAGGTTTGGTTGAAAGCAAATCACAGCAGCTAAAAATGTGGCAAATGTTGCAATTTTGGTCCTGAATCAAACTGAGTCTTTCCCGCTATCAAGTCAGAAAACACCATAGCTTTGTGTGCTCCTGAGTGCATAAACACTTTCCAGTTTTATTTTACTCACATGTAGTGCATTCTACAGATTTTATCAGAAAATCAGTTGAATTAATGGGGAAGCAGCTTGAAGCAGCACCATGCCACCCAGCACATACATGAAAAGAAACCAGAGATGTGAACTGATACCTGATTTTTATTTGGGTCTTCCTCCAAACACTGTTCCATGAAAGCAGCCGTTCTTCTGATGTGGAACATTATGAACAAACAACAATAGCCACACCTTTTAGTAACTGATGTTGGGTTTCTTTAGTGGCCTCAGGGAAAGAGAAAAGTGTGTGATTATGAAAGTTGAGACCAGTGTTCTACCCAATTTCCTGCCAAAGGAGAGCCTCTTGCTTTTAACCATGTGCCTTTGATCTAATGGAAGCTCTGCCTCTTTTCAGTGTCTACACCTGAAGGGTTTGACACACTGACTCAGGTCATTATATAGGGATAGAAAATATTCCAACACACCCCATGCTGAGTGTCCTCACATTGCCTGCTCTTAAACAAAAAAAAACAAAAAAATGTGTTTAAATTCAGAAACAGAACAACATTTTAATTAAATGTATTCCTCAATCTAGCATAGCAGAGGGGAGCTTATTATTATTAATATATGAAAACTATGTTATACTGGCAAATTATCCAGACAATTCTCTACAAACATTCTTGGCATTAACCCAGAATGCCATGTGTTGTAGTCTACTTCCTTCTTTTGGCGCTGCCTCCAGTCAGTTAGGTGTTCACTTATGCATATGCAGCGAACCAAGAGCTATATTTTCAGGCAGACCGGAGTTTCTTATTTTAATCTTCTTCAGAGTTCGATTACACATTCACATCTCCCCAAACAAATCTGACTTTCTACACAAACAAATCGTGAGCCCCTTGGATGACTCCTGTATGATAATGACCTTAGGCATTTCAACCAAAACATAATTTAGGCCAAAAAAAAATCACTTTTGGCAAAAAAAAAAGAAAAAAAAGACTTTTGCCATTATTTTAGGGAGATATGACCAGGTTAAGTTACGGGTCATAGAAAGTCACAGTTCACCACTGCATTTAATGCTTCCAAGATTATTATAAAAAGACTGAAAAGACAGAAAATACTTTGACTATAACATTAGCTATTTGGGTATTATCATTTATTCAGCAATGCTCCAGTACAATCAATGTTTACCCAAAGCTAAATTGAAAAAGATGGTGCTTGTTAGTAAAGAAAATGTCTGATAAAGCAGTATGTAGCTCTTATAACTCATACTGTATTTACTGTACAGTATTATGAACAGACATCCTGTGAGAACGCCTGCCTGCACAAACATTGCAAGCAGTGGTGTTGTTTTCTAATGTTTTTCATGTTTGTGTTAGTGTCATCGCCTCGATACTCAGGTTCCTGTGTGGTTTCAAAGTTGCAGGGGTTAATTTAGGTGATATTCAGCAGTGGAGTCTGTCATAATGCATTTATCAATTATGCAGACCTTGTAATGCATTGCAGCTCTAAGTTGTCTCCACATGTATAATTTATCAAAACTGCATTGCTCCTGCATCGTGGAAGCTCGTGTAGGAACGGATGCTCGCGGCATTTAGGAGACAAATATTGTCTCTGCATTTGTGAAACATTCAGGCAAGTCCATGCTGATGGCCAAAGAAAAGAGACAGAAAGAGAGCTGAACACTTGCTACTATACGTGGGAGCAGATGGAGAAAGACAAGAGAAAGACCGAGTCATTTGGGGACAGCCTTTTCAGTATACGACAGAAGCTGAAGGAGCAGAAGGAAATGAGGAGTGGCAGACGGTGAGCAAGCAGACGAGTATATTAGGAAAACACTGAGCCGCTACAGGCGGCCTGTGAAAACAGGGCACTGAAAGCCACAGCGCGGTTCAGCTCAGGTAACGGCGGCTGTGTTCATCAATACAGCTGATAACAAGACAACGGAGCAGCAGAAACCACAGCGGAGAGCTGTTTGTCATGGACTCAAAAGAAAACTTGAGTTGTTTCATATCAAAATCTGGTATCGTGTTTACCATCGGGCGGTCTGAAAGAGCTGGTTTCATATGGAAGATGTTGATTTTTTTCCCATGCTTGGTGCCCTGAGATTTGTAAATTGTGACTCTGCAGCTGTCTAGTTAAAATCAGTCGATAGTTTTTTTGAGCTCACAACATCATGCCATATCATAAAAAAGGTCATGGGAGCTATTAGTTCTGTTACAAATGTGCACATAACTTTGTCGATATCCTGTTAATTTCTGAAAGAAAAAAAAACACAATTTTGTAATTGCAGGTGTTTTCTTGAAATAAGAAATCCATGCTTAATAGAGTCAAATTAAAATCACACACGAATAAGTTTGTTGAAACATGCTACATCGTCATCCTCCAATAACTTCATCCTCGTCATCTTCATCGTCTTTTCCACCAGCAGTAACATCCAACTGTTGACCACGAAAGTGTTTTCGTTGCAGTTTTGTGAAATATACAAATATCGACATGGCTGTAAAACCACCTCATCTGATGCAAAACACTTTTATAAAAAACAAGAGTTTTTTTTTCAAAATTGCTGTGTTTCCATTAAGCAAATTAATTTACATTAATTTACACAATTTCACGGTCAAAAGAAATACATTAAGTGTTGCCATTTCGGTAATGGCGACAAAGAAATCACCTCATGCTATTTTTGCTTTCAGAATCTCTATGTGTTGGAGAAATATTTAAATTTTCTGCTTGAAATAACACCTGAAACCAAAAGGACAAAATAGTTACTTCCCAGCTAAGCAAGGTGTAAATGTGGCTGAATAATTGTCATGTAAAAATCTGCCAACAGTTGAACGTCTATTGAACTCGCCAAGTCTAACTTTCAAATACTTTCAGACCAAATTTGTACAGGGTACATGGACTAACCCTTCATTCAATCACTCTATTTACAGAAAATCTGGTTTCCGTGAACCAATAGCACACATAGTCTCATTTTTATTTTATGTTTCAAGGCCAAATTGCCAAATTACAGCAATAACAGGCTGTCAATGATATCCAATTTTCAGAGAGAAAGGTTGGGCCTGTCATCATCTAGAAACTGAAGCAGTAATCATGAACATTATTTTTTCTAACATGCTATACCAACACTATATTTAGAAGGAATATGCGACAAAGCACAAATTTTAGCCATGTGTCAATGAAACATCCATGCATCTTCTATACACCCTTGTCTCTAGTGGGGTCGGGAGGGTTGCTGGTGCCTATCCCCAGCTAATGTTCCCGGTTAGCTTTGCCAAAAGGCCTTCATGTTTTTGGACTGTGGGAGGAAGCTAGAGTACCCGGAGAGAGCCCATGCATGCACAAGGAGAACATGCAAACTCCATGCAGAAAGACCTCGGGCCGGGAATTGAACCCAGGACCTTCTTGCTGTAAGTGCTACCTACTGCGCCACTGTACAGCCCTCAATGACAAATGCCACAACATATTATATTGCCCTCAACAGGGTCAAATTTGCAATTACACACCTACATGTGCAGTTATGCTTCAGGGAATGATGTATTTCACTCATGATTTCAGTTTTATAGTTGGGTATTGCTAACTCTGTTACTAGTCGTGCCTAATTGACAATGACAGGGCTTTGGTCAGAAAGCATCCGGGTCATCAGTAGATCTTAAACTGACTCATTCTGGGTACAAAATAAATGTTTTTGTGTAAGCTTTCACTCAACTGAAAGTTTACAAAACTGCCAAGTAAATTAGCACTTTAGACTTTACATGGAAATATTTGTTTAGGGGAAGCTAAGTGTGCTAAATGTTTTACTAGTTAGCAAAACACTAATGTGCTAGGTGAAAAATTAGCTCAACTATTAGCTGATTAGTGAAAGTGTGCCCACCACATTTCATTTATGTAAAAGTCTTAAATTCTGAAAAGACAAAACAAAATAAAGTAAGTTAGCTCAGAAAAGAATGTAAGAAAATAATAAGGATCCCATTGCTAAACTTTGTTGAATCTCTCTGGTTCAAGAGGCCACATATGAAGAAAACTCAAAGTTATTTTTAGTTATAAAGATTAATTCATTGTCGAGCAGGATACCAAAATCCATCCGTGTAAACAATTTCAAAACAAATACTCCAGTTGGATGTCAGTAGGCCTGCTTAGAGCTGTCCTCAAGTCACTGTCCCAGTTAGTCTGGACAAGTTCTCAATTCATTTCTACTGTCTCAAAATGGTTCAACAGCTTCTGTCATGTACTGAAAATAACTGAGAAAGGGAGAATCCCTTTGTTTTCAATCTTTTTACAATGCCAAAAAACTGTTTTCTGTCCTATAAAGCTTACGTTATAACACTAATTAAATATAAGTACATAGAAATCTTAAGATGCTGTGAGTTTGTTTTGGTGGGTTGATGGGAATGAGAACGTAACTCCAGGATGCAGCTGCAAGAAAGCAGCCAGCTGCTGCATAAACTATTGAAGATGCCGGCATCCTGTTTGTCTGCTTCGGCAACCCAGTTCTCAGACAGACAGACAGACAGACAGACAGACAGACAGCTGTTTGAATCAGCATCCAGCCATAGCTATCTATTAACATGGATGGCTGTTATGTCATGTAAGAGTTAAGTAACTTTCTGGTTTTCATCACTGATTCTGTGTGATGGAAAAACAAGCTGTGATGCTAATGAAGCTCCAGTGCAGAGGATTGTCAAACATGCTTGGTTGATGTTGCAATAACACTTAGTGCATTGGCTGCAACCTTGTTAGACTTGATTCTTGTTTTGTGCAAGTATATGAGAAAAACATATTTTCAAGTCAGAGTGAAAGTAGGTTGCTTCATTGCGGGTCTTTAGCTTAAGTGTCATTATGACTAAGTGAAAAATAAATCAACCAGAAGATGTTAGTGGGAAGACCAGTCATCTCTACCACCAAATGTTTTTACTCAAGTTTTTATCTGGCATATTAATCAGCTAATAATACTGCCAGGCACGTCTACAATGGGTTCTTGAAAGTTTTCAAGAAAAATGATGAAAGTAGGAGGAGGAGTATGTCTTTACCTTCAATCAGGAGGAAGACTTGCCTTAGTATGTGACTCCTTCAGTGTCTGTCCACCAGCCAGTGTCCAGTCTCCATGGTAACTAGCTGTATTACTGGGTGATGGGTAATGGCAGTCCATGTCATTTCCACTACTTCTTCAGGTTCTCACTCAAAGCAGAATCTTGAGTGAATGGATGTTTTACCCTTTCATAGCTTTTACGAATCCATCATGATCAACACAATTTGCCTCCTTTGACACAAAAACAACTTTTAATAGTTCATGGGGATGAGCTGTGAACAGGCTAAATCTAACCCTACACTAACCCTACCCTAAGTCCTTAATCAAATCCTCCTTTGGACTGAGAGCTGAGCTTCAGAACATCGAACAGAACAAACCTGCTCAATGTATATCTTCAAACCTTCAAACTAAATCTGTGTAGCTTTAGCTGGGTGCTTTGGCTCGGTCTTGCTGGAAAATAAATGTTCTCTTAAGCCATAATTCCGCTGCAGATGGGAACTAATTGTCCTCCGGAACCACCTGTGGTATATTTTGCTGCATTCATTTTGTTTTGCATCAAAGTGGAGATGGTGTGCTTGTGATGATGTGCAGTGTTTGGCATCCACCAAATACGTATAGCTTCTTGTCTGATGGCCAAAGAGCTCCACACCAAAGAACGTTCTTCCTCTTGACAAAGGAGTTTTCCTCTGACCTTTTGGCAAACTATAGTTGTTCCTCAACAGCGGCTTTCTCAACACTACTCTCCCGTAAAGCTTTGACTGGTCTGCAGAGTGTCTACCATCTCAACTGCTGAAGCTTGTAATTCCTTTAGTGTAGTCATGGTAACCTGTTGTCCTCTCTCACTGGTGTCATTCTTCACGGTCTCTTAGTGTCAGAGGACGGCCTGATCTTGGCAGATTTTACGAAAGCGCCATATTCCGTCAATGTCTTGATGATTAATTTCGCTGAACTTTATTTTCATCATTGATTATGATGTTGTGTTCCTTAGAGATTTCTTTATATCCATCCCCTGACTGATTATTTTCAATTACCTTTTCTCTGATTTTCTCTGAGCTTTCTATAATCTTCATGCTGTAATGGTAGTCCAGTGAATGGTCCTTCCAGACACAGGTGTCTTTATACTAATATACCTTGAGACACACTCTCTTCACTCATTGTCACAGTAATAGAACCAATTGGCTGGACCACTGTTGAATTAAGTCAGTCACTTTGAAGAGCTAAATATTTATACGGGTACCTATTTTGTGTGTTTTTTAGAGGGAATTTTAATTATTCTGTAGAAATCAGTTTTCGCTTTCTCCTCATCAAAAAAGCCACATTTTGTTGATTTGTAAAAGCTATAAAAAGGGGTAAAGCATCCAAAGGGGTTAATGCTTTTTACAGATAATGTATGCATCACAGCATCAGGCAACAGGTTTCACAGTAGACCAACTGCTTTGTCATCTGAATTCAGCTGCCACTGTAAATTATTCAACGTGTTCTGAAATGGAAGAACATTAGCAGGAAAACGCAGCTTTAAGTCATTTTTGGCTAATGGCTCTGTGGTGTTGCTGAGGTATCCTGACTCCGGTCAGCCACTTCAGCTCACCTGCCACCTCTGCAGTTAGCCATGCATCTCCGTTTTTATTTTCCACACATCACTGATTATGACATTATGTCCATTAAAAAAGCAAGAAAAAAGGTAGAAAAAAAGGCAGTGAAGGAGGCCAAAAAATGTTTTACTTCTTTGGACTTACTCACAGCAGTAAGTCTTACTTGGATGATAGATCCAAGTAAGATGATAGATCCAAGTAAGACTAGCATGTAGAATTGCTTTCTTTATTCATTTTTTAAAAAATCTTCACAGCGTATGTACAGTGCAAAAGTTTTAAATTACCTGTAATTTTCCTGTAGTTATTTGGTATTTGAACGTTTTTCTTTCCTTTTGTTTTTTTTTTCCCCTGTTTTCCACGTTCCATGGTGAGGTATTGTTCTCTGTCAGCTAAACAAATAGAAAAGCAGACAAGGAAGTGAAAAAAGGAGAAATGTCAGGAACCCGACATACATGTTGTGCTTATTTGATATGTAAATATCCCATGACAGCAGTTTGAAACACTGGCTAAGTGTAATTGTTACAGAACAGTCTAACAGTGGGGGTGAATGCTACTTGTTTTATTTGAAATGAAAGACTGGCAACTTAAAAGAATGAAAAGAATGCAGTTTTCTGTATCATTACTCTCAAGTGATTATTTAGTTTCCTCTAACAGGCTCTCTCACTGTTTGAATTTATTACCAATTACATGAACATTCAAACTGCCTTTTTGCTGCTAGAAATATTCTAAATTGAATAGAGAATCTTAAAGTCGATGCAACTATTTAGATTTATAGTGATTTTAATTCAACCAAGACGTCTGCTTCTACAACTACAAAGTCAAGATGTATCATTTGTGGAAAAAAATAGCTCTCAACTATAAATTTCATAACACTTTTTTTAATCCTTTAATCATGCAACAGGTTCCACACATTTTCTATCAGATTTAAGTTGGGCCTCTAATTATGATGCTCTAAACATTAAGATTAGTTCCTTCCACTCAGGAAACATGTTCCAAAAATTATAACACTATTTAAATACAAAATCTGCCCAGGGGTATAAATTGTTTTGTGCATACATTTAGGTATTTCATATGAAATGGAAATTTTATAAAATTCCTACCATTAGATGGCAGCAAAGTGATTTGAAAATTATCTTTGGTATGTGTGAAATAAGCATCAACAGATATCAGATATGAAAATGCCAGCCGTCTCAGCTGTGTAATGGTTTGAGAGGATCTTCATATACAAATAGACATATAAATAAAACCAACATCTTTTCAGCAGCTCTTTGAAAGAAACAGACCTACAAAATTCATTCCCTCAACAAGCAACAAATTCCATCTCTGATACCTTTAGGGAGTTTTTCCACTTGTTAGTCAGGTAGACCTGGTTCAATTAGGGACCGAAATTACAACATTTGTTACATTTTCAGCTGGTGTCGTTAAATTTCATCCTGCATTGTGTCAAGCAAATCAAATTATTTAAGCAACCTGTTCACTGTCTTACCTGTGGTGCTACTGCACCAAGAACCACTGCAGAGAACCTCAGAAGAAGACACTGACACTTCATGAAATATCAAGAAAAATGGAGTGGCGTCACATTTTAGTGGTTGTAGGATTTCACATTTATCTTTAGCCACAGACCATGAGCCGCTAGCTCTAGACTTGCCCATTTGTTATGGTTGTATTTACCCATGATGAGAGGGGCTATAATCCACTTCCAGCTTTTGGTATTCATATATGATTCAAGAGTTTAATTCAAACAAACCAAGGCCTAGGTTTTTAGAAAGACCAGAGTTAGATTTCTTTCAGAGCTCATTCACACCTCCCCAAACAAACCACACTTTTTAGACAAATGGACTAGAGTTTGATTAAAGCGGACTAAACAGAATGCACCCTTAACAAGAAACAAGTCCAGCAATAAAAACCTTTTTGTCCTTATTTATCTTCTGTTATACCAGATAAAGTGTTTGTGCAACGTGTCAAGCTGCTGTGATACACAGAAGAAACAAATAACTTCCCAGAAAGTGAGTGATATTTCTAGCTAAGATACATTTTACTGGGGGTGGAGAAATAATACAGGACTTCCACTGAATCATAATATTCAGTGGAATATAAATTTTGGAGGAAATTCTGGTCAGTCTTGAATCTGGACTAAGATCAACTCTGCAGCTGTTTTCCTCGCCTCCCTCTCTTCTGGGAAAGGGCGAGCGGAATCAGCTGCCAGGAGTCAGTGAGTGTGCATGAATAAGTAGCTGTGAGAGAGAATCAGCTGTACAGTAAAAAGGAGGTCACAGAGTTGGTGCAAGTGGACAAGCACTCGGCCCATATGTTTTCTATCTGCTATGGCTCCGTGTCTGGTAATGTTTGAGTTTGGATCAGCTGTACATGGGGCATGGAGGCCTGGGTGAGGGAGAGAGGGAAAGCAAAACTGGGGTAATAACCAGACAAGACGACAAAACAGAGCCACTGCCTTGGAGATGTGCCGCTTTCCTGGAAAGAATGTGACCTGAGGCAAACACCGTAGCTGACATCCATCACTCTGAGGACAGCACTTTCTCACTTTGCCTGAAAACCTAAGCAGCAGGTTTGTGTAGCGCAGTTGGTCAGAAACCCATAAACTTTGAAAATAATCAGTCCAAAGACATAAAACGCCTAAGCTTTTTATCAAAGTCTCTATTCAGGCCTGAATGGCTCAGAGATAAGGCCTTGCATGTGAACTCAGCTTGTGTGGTGGAATCTGGCTTTAATGCTGCAAAAAGGTCTTTTAGGCTCACTGGTGCTGCCTGGAGAATGTCTCTGAGGCCTTAGGAATGCACTGACATCATTGCTGAGCATTCAGCCAATGCTGGGGAGTTGGCAGTAATCAGATAAACCAAAGGTCCTCACTGTCCTCCCCGTTAATGTTGTGGTACTCCTTTATGTTTTTCTGCAGTCTTGATCTATGAGTCGAGTCAGATGAAGCGTTTTTCTTGGAAAGCCTAAAAGCTCTGGGATGACGGTTTGCACTGATGACTTCATAGGATTTGCACCTTTTAGTCATGGTGCTCTTTGGACGGTAATGTTAGGCTGTCAGATCTTCATGTAGTCAGTCCATTACTTTAATCCAGACTGAAATAATAACAAACATGGATCAAGAACATGAGCAGCTCTTTTGGTAAATGGTCTGTACTTGTGTAATTGTTTATGAAGTCCAGAGGACCCCAAAGTGCTTCATAATTCAGTCATTCACATACTGATGGTGGCAAGCTACGATGGAGCCTGACAGAAATCCAGGAGCTGAATTCCCATTACAGGGCTGAATAATCAAATACTAATAAGGGAATTCCATTGTATTCAAGTGTTTTAGAGAACAGAAACATTAATGTCTCTCATAGCGCCAGGGCCCAGCCAGTGTGGCTGGACTCAGCTCTGTGCAGCAATAGGGGTTTTTCACTGGTAACTGGTGCAAGGTATCAGCCCCTTAATTAGAACCTACTTCACTGAGGTTCCAGCCCAGCTGAAAACTCAAAGATAGAATATTGTCGATCACTGATCGGAGTCTGGTTGCATCAGTAAGATTGAGTTCCTTGCAATAATCCCATTTGTAAAAATTTACTACAGCGATTGAGCAATTTGTCGTTCCAAAGGACAATGATTAACTGAGCAGTCAACTTCCATGTCATCCATCGCTGTGGATGATCACGAGGGCCTACGCTTTGGACTCTGACTCCCTGACAATATGACAACCCAGCTAACTGGAGTTGTTACTGGATTGCAGTGGAAAACCGTCCAAACCATGTAGAGTAGAGTTGAGCCAAGCTGCTAGGTACGAGCGGAAAAGCTACAGGTCAGTTGCTTTTCATGACTGAACTTGGGGATCCCTAAAATTGTTTTCTGTGGGGCAATAAGCACTATGTTTATTTACTATCTACTAGATTTTGTTCAAACCTGGCACTGATGTCAGACTGCAGCAATTTCCCCCTGCTATGTTTTGGATCTGTTTGTACATAATGTGTAAAAGTTTATTTATTCATTTATTTTGTAATAAACTTGTAATAAACAGGGTACTAATGTTGTTTATACAACAACTCTCAGTTGTCTGCAAAAATCTAATGCTATGGCTCCAATATGCAAGATGTGCTGTGTATTTTATGACAGCATAGATGTAACTTTGCATAATCACCGAAAGTGGCACCAACATTTACAGCAGTCATTCACCTACAAGTTAGCTAATGCAAAAGCTAAGTGATCGCCGAGGTGCCACTGGTTCTGTCACCGTTTTCCAGGAAAACTTCACCCGACGGCGCCCACCAGATGATGGGCTACGGACTGAACGGCACCGTGAGGATGTGCGGCCCTCCTTCCTAACGGACAAAACACATAGAAATGAAACGTGTGTGTAGAAGCAAACTCACACTGTGCTACACACGTTTCTGTTGGAAGCAGTGGGCGTGTTGATTTCTGTGGAAGTGGGCGTGGTGAGATAAGAAGCGTTCGGGGCTTCCACGGAATAAATTCCGGGCGGGGAAGAGAAAAGAGCAGGACAGGACAGCTGAGAGACGCGGCGAACGGGCGGGAGCGGGAAGTGGATGTCAACAAACTCTCCAGGGACCTGCGCCTGGTGAAAGGGAGGCTGTGTTGTTGTATTTCACTGGAAAAAAAAAATATTCTGTTTGTTGAATCCATAAACATGAGTCATGGTGATGAGGCCTGCTTGTTCACTACGGCTTCCAGATGGTTAACTCAACCTGACCTGTGACTTTGCTAGTGCTTGTTGTTGTTTTTTTCTTTCAGTTCAACCTAACTGGGGAAAGAAATTGCACTCTAGCTACATTACTAGTTACTGGGATATATAAGTTTATATACGTCTGAAAAGGGTGGGCCTGCACTGTGAGGATTTTAATATACCATAAAATTAAATGTAGCTTTTATGTTCTATCATATATAGCAGAACATTAACACTCATATCTATTTTATCACTTTAGCTCCAGTTTTGTGTTGAAATACCTCGGCGTCATGATAAAACATGCTCTTCTTGCTGACATATTTTCTAAAGAAAAAAGATAAACATTACAGCAGTTCTGCTGTTTCTCCTCTATGTGCCTGACTATCAGTCACATCCAGATGGATACGTAGACACAGCACACTTTTAAAGTTGATCTATAATGTTTCATTTTAAACAAATTAAGATAGATCTATGGGCTTTTATATTTTTTTGCACAAAATCACCATCCTCATATGATGAGATTTTTCCTGCTTAGTTCTGCATATTTTCAGCTATTTTGGAGAATCTGTCACTTTTATGCCAATAAGCTGTTGCTGACCATGCCCCCACAATGTTTATACATGTGAAAATGGCTGCAAACTGATGCACAATTATGAACAACCATCCCTTTTTGAGTCGGAGTCATGCACACGTTGTACATTGGGGTCTACAACAAAACATTTGTCTTTTCCAGCAGCCATTGGACAGAGAATATAAAAGGTAACAAGCTTATCTTATTATAATGGAGCACACCCAAACCTTCACACTGTGGGACAATAAACAACATTAATATATTATAATATTGTGCTCTGCTCTAATGCAACAGGAGTGACGTATTCATTTTAAAACAGAAACAGAATCTTTATCTCCGGTTCTTATTAATGGAGGTGTTCTAATCATTGCTATCAGATAAAATAAAAGTTGGACGATAAAAGATGAATGTGAGTCCAAGAGGGCAGCAAACTGTAAAACCTGCAAGGTTATAAAATAGTACAACTGTCCTGTAAGAAACAATGTTTTCCATCAATAAAAGCAAAAGTAACCTGTGGTATTGTCAGGGTGGCAGATAAGTGACACACACAAGCACACTGCATTCTGCCAACTCTATCCAGTTATTGCTTTTGGAGTCACACCCAGAATGCTATTCTCTATGCCTGTTACCATGGCATCACACTGGTAACCTTTTGTTAGGATTATTCGCTTCTTACAGCAAAAACGCTCCTATGGTTGGCTGGTACTTAATGAGGCGATATTAACCTGGGATCTCTTGGTAAGCTACAGTGGGAAAAAAGAAGAAGAAAGACACACTGCTGACGTGCTGTTGCAACAAGGAAATTAAATATTTGCTTAATTTATTAAATGTCAGATTAAGACTAGAGTCAATATGACCTGACATGTTGCTCAGCTCTCAGTAAGGAAGGTTGGAAAATGATCCTGGCAGTGCACGAGGTAAACCTGGGTGGCACCAGAGCTGATAAACACAACCAAGACAAGATCCTCATATTTGGGTATTTATTCATATTATATGGAGTTTTGGTTGTTTATATTTTATCCCAGGTTTACAGTGATTCAGAAATGTGCAGATTTTATTTTTTTATTTTTCTTTTGCAAGTTTCTATTGAAAGAAATATTTTCACAACATTTAGTCTTTCTATAACTCTCCTCTGCAGTAGATTAGAAATTCAGTCTTTGGTCTTAGGCCTAATTTAGCACATGAATGTTTGACAATCATAATTTAACATTCATTACCAATTTTTTTTTATCCTTTAACATTTTATGAATATTTCTGCGATGCTTTAATTTTTAAAAAATTTCACCCTGAAAATGTCATCATTCCTTCCCTGGGGGGGAACTGAAAGGGACACCGATTTATGTTTTTACATCCACCTGAATAATGTGTAGTTGAGCCACTGTTTGGTAGTACTCTTGGCTCCTGTCTCCCAACATCTTCAAAAACAATTAATAGACTTTAGGAATCCATTAATATTTTGTTAGCAGTGCGCAGAACTCACACTGAAGTCTGATTGCAGTCGAATTTAATTAATAGTACAACCACAAAAAATGAAATGGATTTCAGCAAAAAAAATCAGAATTGAGCATCAAGACCCTTTGAGTAAATGTGTCCTAAGAGATTAGCTACTCCTAATATTAACAGATTTTTATAAAACATTAGCAGTCTAAGCATCACCAGTTAATAAATCGAGCTAATTCTATTACAGAGAAGTTGTCAGATCTGATGTCTGTAGCTTAATTAGTAGCTTTGGTTCAGTAGAATAAAGACCAGCAAAGAGATTTAAATATTATAGCTATCTTGCTAGCAATGAGGCCTGAGTCTCATAGCTTGAGACTTCGGTCTCAAGCTATGTATATGTAAAATTGTCGTGCAATTTTTTTTTAGCAAACTTTTAAAATGTTGCAAAAAGGAAAATTAAAAAAAAAGAAAATACAAATTAGGCATGTTTCTGTCTTCAGGTTTAGAGAAAATAAACCAGGCTATGCTAAGCATAGCTTTGTCAGTTGTTGATGTTACACATGACTGTAATAACCAGGAAGTAGACATTACAAACTATCATGGACTGCACATCTCAGAAAAATGGAGAAGTTTTCAAGAATATATTGATATTGGCCAAGTTCTGGTTGTCAACTGCCATTGGTGATATCACATGCTCTTTGGAGACAGAGAGGAAGAAATGAATCTCTAATGTGGAAATGACTGAACAGTCAAGTGAGGTAAATGTTAGCAACTTCAGAACTTTTTCAGAAAATGGGTGTTTCCATCTCCTCCTAGGCAAATTCATTGTTTGTGGAAAAGCCAAAAACCAACTCAAATGAGTGTAGAAACATTTTTGTGAAGTTGAGGAAGTTGTCTTAAATTTTGTCATTTATATCAACCTTTTCTAATGCCGTAATTCATGATGCACATAAAAAATGCTAGATAAATGGCTTCAGACTACACGTCTGAGTCAAGAGTTGTGTCTTGCAACTTATGTGTGACTAAAATCCGAGCATGAACTTGAGTCACCATCTCCGTTGTGATTCCTGCATGACTACAAAACAAATAATCAGGCAGTATTTTTCCAATCAGGTCCACTGTCAGTGAGGCTGTGGCCTCAGCTTCCTGTTTTTAGCTGATTGAAGTGACACCTGGTGAGGCATTCTGCTGCTGTAGCCCGTCTTCCAATTTTGAACTGCTTTGTAGTCAGAGATGGTATTCAGGATACCTTAGTTGGAACAATTAGGTATTAATGTCATTTTTTCTCTTGTCTCTAACAACAAAAAGACACTTTTGTCCACACAACTTCCAATCACTTGACTTTTTTTATTTTCACACCCTTTTCTGTAAACACAAGAATAAAAATCCCAGTGAATCAGAAGTAGTTCACACTGGTCTGTCTGGCACCAACAACAGCAGCAGATTTAAAGCTTAATTTCCCTTTCTTAGTCATCCTAACACTTTCACACACATCTATATGTCTGAATGGAATAACTACAATACAAACTGCCCAGTTGGTGTTATTGCGGTATTCAATTTCAAAAGAAGCACTCCTATCTAATATAAAGCTAGAATATTTTTGCAACATTTTCAATCAGTGTGCGTTGACCTTTTGTTTTCATTCCAAAGCCGGCCCACGCACACATGACCAAAACACACCCCAGGTATGCTAGGCCTTCACAAGACTTTCAGTCTTTGTTTCCAGGTCTCTGTCACGTGGTTCTATTGTTAGGCTGGATTCTATTGCCACACTTTATCCGTGACTCATAAAGAAAAAGAAAAAGGAATACATGAGTGCATCTAATACATATCTCCTAATGACTCACATCCTTTGTTGTTTTACTATCTTCACGCAGGTGTTATAGTCTCGTAGAGTGCAGTGGTGGGTGTAGGGACCTGTATATACTACCTGTTTGAGGGTTCACTTCTCTTTTACTCTAAAAGTCAACTTATGTCCTTTCTTGAATTGTGTTTTGCCACTTGTGTGCATCTGCAGCCACTTCCTACTGTCGTTTACAGGAGTAAAGCAGAAGCTATCCGCATTCACGTTCCTTTTTTAAACCAGGTGTGTGTTTCTCTGGAACTTTCTGTGTGCAATGCTACACCACAGCACTTTTAAATCCAGACTCTGTTTTTATTCAAGAGGACGAAAAGCCCCTATTACGTTTTCTCACAGTATCAGTATTTACAGATACTGAGTAAATCACCCACTAATTACTCAGTAACAGGACTCATTTAGGTAAAATGGAAATTAGAAAAGAATGTGAAATGCTTTGCTGTGTTTCCATTGACCAAACAATTGCTCAATTTGAAATTTGGAAAACAAGTTTGCTTAGTAGAAACATGTTAATTATATACATAATTAACATATTTCATAATATTATTATATATTATATATATATTATATATATATATATATATATATATATATATATAACTGTATAGTCTTCTTGTACACAGCTTAAGAATCTATTTAGTGTTCAGAGAAATTAAACCGTGTTTGTGATGAAACACACAATCCTTTGATTTTGATGAACAACAAATTACAAACATCCAGAACCAAAAAAAAAACAAATTTACAAGACTGATGGAACCTTTTTGGTTCAAAGAAATTCTGTTTATTTATTTATTTATTTATTTATTATGCATCCTTTGTTTTACCAGACAAGTTGACTGAAAACAAACTCCAATTTTCAATAAGAACTACTTGGAAAACACCAAAACATCAAACAACAGAATAACATACAGCACAAAACAAAATAATAAAAAAGCACATGTAGGCTGCAGTAAGTAATCCTGGTGTTATTTGACACATGTAAACATCCGACTCTACAAACCTTAGCTGAACCCTTGGATTTAGTAAAGTTAGGCCACATATTTTATTATAATTTTTTTTAGAGCCCAACTTTGTATCCTTTTGCGTCACTTTAGGGAAGAGGTTTTGGATTGTGGTGTGACAATGCGGAACCTAGTACAACAAAAACATCCTTAACAGCGGGTCAGTGACTGTCTGATGTGAGAGAGTGACTAAAGCTGCTGGAAGGGAACTGGAAAGCAGTTGGTTGTCAATGGGGATTTTTCTCAACCCGTTTCCATTCGCTCAACAGTGAGGTCTGCTGTGCTGTTAGGAGGAAGTGGTTTCGTCTAACAGCGCTCACACTGGGTATAAATCTGCATGACAGCAGATAAAGTCCTGTTTATCAGCACCAGGATAGAGCAAATATGGTGAACAGGGAAACTGGTCTAAGAATTCTTTATTTGCTCACCTAAACCTATTCTGCATATGCGAGCGTCGCTAACAGTGACTGCTCTTCCATTACAAATGAGCGCAAAATTTTGTCAATATCCCACTAATGTCAATAAAACACAATTTTACAATTACAGTGTTTCCACTGAATAAGAAATGTCATTAAAATCACATGTGAGTATGTTTGTTCACCTGATATCATTAAAAAACATTCATCGCCATGCAAATTTGTAAAATATACCAATTTTGATCTGGCAAAACAAAAAAATGCCTCATACTAGCTCCAAAACATTTTATTAAAAAACTATATACACACACACACACACACACACCACACACACACACACACACACACACACACACACATATGTAATTAGTTAATTTTCTTTCTCTTGTTGAAGAACATTCAGTCTAATAAAAATGGTTGGCCAACAGTCAGGCCTGAAACTAGCTGGTCTACAAGATGTTTATAGTGACTGAGCGCTACGCAAATTAATATATGTACTGACTTTCAAATAAAAATCCTTACAATTGATTACGTTCTATGATTTATTAGTGCTTTAAAGCCAAACATGTCAAGAGCAGGTTTAGCACTAATATATGTAGAGAGTCTCTACAGTAACATAAAACACTCTAGAATGTGAGCGACAATAAATGGTTTTATCTGCATGTGTGCACACATATCTGTGTGGAGACATGTGCTCTTCAAAGGAGATCATTCTTTAATACATAATAATTAAAGACATCTGGCGCAGATTCCCTGCAACAGATTAAACTTTCCTAACTCTCAGCACAAATCTGATAAAAAAAAAAATCTGCTTGGGTGGTGCTTCAGTGATGCCGTCATTACATGAGTGCCATCAGAGTAATTGTTGGAAATCGTCTTTAATGGATGAGCTGCACAAGCGACCCGTTTCCCAAGCAGTTCACCGAGCCCAGCAGGGTGCCGCAGCAGCCAGCGGCACAGAGGCTTTCTGCGTGGAGCAGCGTGGAGGCATTGTGCTGCAAACTGTCCAGGATCGCCCCATTGTTGTTAAATGGCTCTCGAAACAATGGCTTGCATTCCAGTCCCGCCGGAGCCGCAGTCAGCAACTGTATCTGTGCAGGAGGTTTTTCAAATTTTTCTCCAACGCATTTTGTTTTGTCTTGGCTTCGCTGCAGAGTTCATGCTTGTCTGTGTGTGGCCTGTCCGTCACAGAGGAGCCAGGCCTCCAGTCCAAATGACCCTGGATGAGACAGTTATGGATTCACACCGGGGGGCCCCCACCATGTCTACTGGCCATCCAAAGACAAACAAAGAGGGAGAAGGTTGATCATTCGGAAAGATTTGCATTTTGCAACAATTCTTCTTTTTTTTTTTTTTAACAGGGTTGTCAAAATAAAAATGATTTAAAATATCAACTAAAGTGACTTGAATATGTGTTTAAAAAAGCATTACTTTAGGGTTATTGAAAAAAAATGTTAAATATAATTGTCTTCCTAAAATAATGGCCTAAGTCATGTTTTGCCAAAAGTGATTTTGGCAATAAATAAATAAATAAATAAACCACCTTCTCTTTTTTTTTTTTTTTTTTGCAAAAGATGATTTAGGCCAAAAAGAGCTTATCAAATTAGTGTGAGATTAGAGCAGGAAGTTTGCTAGAATCCAAAAGGTCAAAACCTGTATAGCAACTTAGAGTTGTGTCACGATACATGGAGTTTACTGTCACAAAATATGTGATGGGCCATGGCTAAATCAGCACATCAAATAGAAAAAAGATAAAAAAAATTATACATTTTTGAGAAAATAGTGATTATTATTTTTTATTTATTTATTCTTTTCCCTTTTTTATTTTTAGTTAACTATTTTTGCACAATATTCTAGTTGGAATTGGAATCATGACGAATCCCATGTCCGACCCCACACACGTAAACCTTGTATCATTTTCCACAGCCCTCTACGTTTGCCTACGTTTGCCTCAGTCCTCGCACGCACCAGGGTTAAACAGCAGTTTTGGTGGTTTTCCAAATCGGAAGTCAAAATGTAGACTTCCTGGTTTTGTTGTGGCCAGTCACATAAAACAAGTGATTTTATTGCTTTCATGAGCTAACAATGGTAATTTTTTTACTTTCACAAACCAAACACTTTACTAAAATCCCAAACCATGTTTTGATGACTCTGTAAAAGCCACAGTGAAAACTTAAAAAAGAAACATAAAAAACTCGAAGACAGACCTGTTTCAGTAATTATATAAGACTGCAAAGCAGCTGCTAACATTAGCATTGTTAGCAGCTAGTAGTTAGCCACAGGTTGTAATGTATCGCAGTGCTCATCAGATCTTTGATTTCTAACTGTTACTGCTTATTTTTTGCCCAAATGTTGCCAGATAAATAATTTAAAAAAGAGTGAACCCATATGGAAAATATGTGTTTTTATAAAGTATTTTTCTGATTTGGTTGAAACTTGTACTTAATGCATAACACAGTTAAACCAGGTACAGGATCCTTAGTAAATTAGTAGAAATGAAACTCATACAATTTGGATACTTAGCAAAACTGACAGTAATTTCACAAACAATGTCCTAATAGAAGAATGTATTGTCAAACTTACATAAGGCTTAAGGTTTCTTCAGTACTACTGTACAGGGCTTATAACATCAACTAACATTTACTTCATCAGATAAAGTTGTTCTGGCAGCAGGATAGCTTATTTCCATCCACAAACCTAGATAGAGTCAGGTTGATGATTATATTGAGGTCACCTGTACGTGTTTTGAATAGCGCTGTCTAAACACAATACCCACCAAACGTGCTTTGCATTGCAAAACCACTGAAGGACACAAAGAAAAAGTGAGCAATTAAAACTAATATACGCAACAAAACTTGCAAGGTCATGTTTAGCAGGTTTAACCAAACATTGGGTCAAAAACTGGGACAAAGTTTAAGTTAGAGAAGAGGCTTGAAAAGCGCGTTATGCTCTTCACAGACCAGCATTTTGAACTACAGCGCTCTGGTTAGACTTCATTTAACTTTGTCAACAAAAATAAGAAAGAGTAAGATGATAAAATGAGTCTGATGATAATATCTGTGAATTCTTAAATGTCTTTAGTTCATGCAGGAGAAAATATGTGTTGATTTGAAAAAAGAAGACAACCTGTTGGCAGCCAGAGTTCAGCGTTTTAGCCAAATAATTAGGTCTTACAGTATTCATGTATTTAGGCAGTGATTTATATGTTCTGAGTATAGACTGTGTCACCCAGGCATAAATAAAGTCGCAGATAGAATATAAAAAGATTATAAATGGTGAAAAAATGACAATAGATAAATAAAAGATGTGATTAAACTGACATAATCAAACAGGGAATCATAGCTCCTGATACCTTTGTTTGTTTGCCACTTTGCTCTGTCTTGTCTCATCAGACAATGTGACTGCTTTATTTCTCTGGGAAGTTAAGTATTTACATCAAGACAAGTTCTGAAACTGGAGACATAGTGCACAAAGACCTCAACACCAAATGTTCCTTAGTAATGAAGAAATAAAGTAACCATTGTCCAACACTCACCTACTTCTGGAAGCATTCACAGCAAAAAATAATAAGATGGATAGAAAACGCCGTAGAACAGGATTTCCCAGCAAAATGCCGTATGTTGTGTCCCACTTCTAGAAGACCTTCCCCTCACACTATTACATCACCAGTCGGTGCCCAGCTGTACTACTGAACTGAACACTGCACAGTTTGATCAACAATTTCAGAAGGCAGAGATTCAATCACAAACTAGTTCATGATGTAATATTTTATGTCTAAGAGTTTCGAAATTTAACCTAGTTAGCATGCTATAGTTGATTGACAACAACTGCTGCGACCTTTCTGGTAAACGTTTCACTCTCACATTTTTGTGACGCTACTTAAATGCCACAAGTATGTAAACAGACCAGTAACCGTTCACATAACTTGTATCTACAAAAAGAACTCTCTTTCCAGAACAGGTTCCGTTTGCATGCGTCAGAGAGTCTGTGTTTTGTTAAGATGTGCATCGCCATCAATTTGGGGAACCAAAAAACACGTCATAAACAGTAGCAAGATGGCGGATGTCCTGCATGCCTCTGCGGTCCATGTTTGATATTTTTTACTTTTTTTTTCTTCATTTTGACCTGCCCAAATGGTGACTCTATGGGTGATATCATGTTTTGCACTGAAAAACTAAGTACTCTCTGATGTTTGACTGGAACACGATTCGATGTTTGGGAACCTCATTCTGTTAGTTGAAACACACAAAACTGATTCAAAATCTCATTGACGACCTGGAACAGGCTGGGGGCCCTGCTGGTGAAAAAGCCCTGATGGCTGCTACGTTTCCACTGACCCTATAATTGCGCAATTTGACATTTGAAAAATAAAGGTACTTAATGGAAACAAACCAATTTAAAAATAAAACACATTTTCAATAAAAAGCCTTGCCACTAGGATGAGGTGGTTCTTTGGCCACATTACTTCACAGATCTGCAATGGAAGGCTTTTCCTGCATCACAAGAAACACTCAATACACCACCGGATGTTACAACTGACACAAACCATGAAGAAGAAGATGACAGGAAGTAGTTGGATGATCATGGCACGGCATGTTCTTTAACAACCTCTTGTGAACAATTTTGATTGCATTTCTTATGTAATGCAAACATCACAATTGCCAACTTGTGTTTTTTTTTTTACATTAGTGGAACATTTTATGCCTATTTGTAGTGGAAACGCAGCTGCTGTAGTAGACGTATGTACAGAAATTCTAAAGGCCGGACAAAAACTGTATCACAATTCATCAAAATATTCAGGAGAAAAAACTTCCATCAACAGTCAATAAACATCACATATTGGTCTAATGACCCACTAAGCTCTCATCCTGAAAAAAAGTGTTCCCTTGCCCTGGGAGCCATGCTCATTAAAACATATTACCATGAGGGGATCCATCACTAATAGGCCCACAACCTATTTAGAGCCTTAACTCACAAGAGACAACCAAAATGGAATTTCCCCGGAGAAATTTTTCACTTGCATGAATATCCAGATTCCTATTCTTTTTTTTTTTTTTTAGTAATATGTTATTGATTATGAACAGGGAGCATTTCAGATTAACCTGCCCTCCCTGTAGGAGGTCAGGGGTCAGGCTGAGCAACTCATGAGGTTACGGATCTGGGGCGCAGAGGCCGTGAATGGAAATCCTTCTACTTCCAAATATTAACACTACAGGAGAATTAGAAAAGCATGCCGGTGTCATTCATAGGAGAGTGTGTATTTATAGTTGAGGGCATGATGTGTTCATAAAAGAGACTCTGGCTTAATGCAGATTTAGTGGAGCTGCATGCAAATGTCTGAGCTGAGAGCCTAGTTCCTCCTCTATCAGCTGTTCCCACACAGCAGAATTTCCAGTTTCACTCAATGATTGATGTTTTGGAATTGCACACTCTAGTCTAGACTGAGTTTAAATGAACAGCTTAAAAAAACATCATTATTATATTCATTTTGGAAGCTGTTTTTAGTTTTCCATAGGAAAAATTGCAATATCCTTTTAAAATATGTCAATAATTTGAAAAGTGCGGTATGTATTTTGACTTGTCAGGCTGCATTGTGTGTTTTACCGTCAAGGAAACATGAATGTTACCTCTGGACTATTTTGTCATGTGTTGTGACAGGAATGACCTGCTGGGATCTCTGTTATGGTAAGCTCCTGAAACTCTCTGTGGAATGACAACTGGAATTTTACCCTTCATTTCGTTTGAGGGCGAAAGCAAAACAGTTTTTCTGTTTCCCGTTTGTTGTTGTTGGATTGTTGTCATTCGACTGAAAAGAACTATTATCAAGTCAAAAGATCAAATGTGGACGGATCTCAGCCTGGTTTGATTTAACACAACAGTTTTGGATTATTGATAATAATATTATTAGACAATTAAATTAATTTAACTAATGTGTAAAGTTAAGGCTACCAAAGAGTAGGTTGAAAAGAAAAACTCCAAACATGAATCACGGAATTAGGATGATTGGGTTTCTTGTCTTAAGATCTACTATTACTATCACTTGATTATAGATGGCAAAATTCATACAGTACTGATTTTCTGGCCAGGTCCAAATGTGAATTTTGAATACAATTAGTACCAGAGAGCACTAGCTACTTAGTATCTGAATGTAAGCTTAAATTAAAAAACTGGTTCTCCAGGATGAAGTAAAGTCATGAACTCCACCCACTGATATTAACATTGTTATATAGTTGATCTCTAGTATCACAAACACCAAAATAGCCAAAACTTGTCATAGATTGAAACTACCCAACATGCTTATAGCTGCCTATTTTATTGTTTCAAACAAACAACATTTCTTGTTTCATCTTGTGAAAGAGGTTCCATGCAAACCGATTACATGATGACCATTTCAAAATGACAGAGTGAAATATTAATGAGGTTGATTTTAGTTTTTAAAGTTCCTCACATAATTTGCAAGAACAGAGAACTTTGAATTCAGATTTGCAAAACAGCAGCATTATCAAACTATCCAGCAGTTCTGCTCCTGAGTATGTAGTGTCTGCACTACAACACACTTTGTTCTTCTTGTCACCTCAAACAAAAATCACCAAGTTTCTTGGATTCAACTTTGTCACAGTTTTTTATCTAAGTCAGTGATGTTCAAACTTCTTGGCCAAAACTAGAAAAATTTCACTACTCGTGGGCCACAAAATGTATTGAATTTAAAAAGCAAAATAGAATTTATTGTGATTTTTTTTTTTCCTGCTCAAAAATAAACACCACTTTCACAGAGTTTACAAATCCTTAAAAATCCAAAACATAAGAAACAGACCGTTTCCACATTCCGGCAGTCATCAATTGTTTTCTGTTTTGTTGGTCAAACTTTTCCCGTTACTGAGTTCCAGTCTTGGGGCCGATTAAAATCATCTCAAGGGTCACAAATGCCCACAGTTTGGATACCCTTGACTAAAACCTCTCAGTTTATGTCCCAAAGATTTAGTATTTATTTTTAAAATGTTTTAGTCAAAATAATTATTTCAAATAAAGATGTTATGTTTGTGCATGTTGGAAAATGGAGCTGCACCTTAATAGTAGAACATGATATTGCAGTACTTTTATTGATAACAATATTGATTAAAGCTAACTCGCATGTTCATTAAGACCAGCTGCTGGTCATAAAGGACAGTGGAAATCTCTGAGAGGCCAACAACAAATATATATTAAAAAGAAGAGAATGGAAACACAGACTAGCTGATGCTGCAGCCAAGCAGGCCTATCCAAATGATCGTGATAAGACATACTGCGAGGTGTTGTGAACTGCATACCGCTTTGACAAAAATAAATTGTGCTGTTGAAGAAAAATGCATTCATACAAACCTGCACTGAAAATCATATAATTGTTCTGGATGATAATTTTTGTTTTAGCTGCTTTTCCGAGTGAAAGGGTCGACGGTCTTTTTGAACATGCTGCTCCCTCTAAACCCTTCAAAAGCTTCTCTGTTCCACTCTGAAATTGGACATTCTATAACCGGCATTTTTTTTTTTTTTTTGACTCATCCCTTGGTGGATTGCTAGCATGTCGAGGATCATTATCCCTCTCAGAGGTCACCTTCCGGGTCAGCTTCGGCTTTCAGAGCTTTGCCCTCTGATATGCTTTGATGTCTCGCAAATTTCACGGTTGGATCAATAGCTGCCTTTCTGCAGCTAAAGGGGGACAAAAAAAAACAATAAAATGTCCTTCAACCTGCTTTTGAGTTGTCAGTGTTGTTCTGCTGCATTGTTTACAGTCCACTCCTCCTGACTGCAGACACATGCACTTTGGCTTCCACAGCTGAGTGTCATGTGATGAAACAACAGTCACATATTTTAGAGCATTTCCTCTTATCTAGTTAGTCCAATTTTCATCTTACAAAAAACCGGAAGAAAAATCTGTCAACAGAAGATTTTCTCAAAGAGAAACAGGATTTAAAACCCTTTAAAGGGTTTTAAAGGGTTTTAAACCCTTTAAAGGGTTTTAACCTGCAACAAAAAGGAGCACTGACAGGGGCAACAAATGTTACTGGATACATGAAGTGATGATTTTAAGCATTATAACAGACATGATGTTATTTGATATTCTTTGAAGTTTTGCACATTTAAAAGGGGATTTAATATGTAAAATGATGGAACATACAGCAATTAGTTCACTTTTAAAAAGCAGAAAAGAATATTAATGCCTGAACTTTAAGCAGCTAAAGTTGTCTAAACAACAACAAGAACTCCACCTTCCTTCCTGATGGAGCGATGATCCCGGGTTTCTACAAATAGTTTGAAGAGACATTTTGGGGAATGTTCTCTCAAAGACAAGGTAGCGAAAAACAACAAATGGAAAAGTACTTTGAACTTAAGTAACGCTAAAAAGACAGAATTACTGTTAAGAAAGATTAAAATGTCACCAGAAACAGCAGAATAACAGAAGAAGGCTCTTTATGTGAAGTCTGGACTTCAGCTGCAGGGTCATCACAAGGACCAGGAATGTCTAAAGAACTGATCAAAAGTTTGCATACACCATGCATTCTTTTTCCTCTGATAGATTATTATACAACAAACAACCTTATCAATATGGGTGCAAACATTTGAATGTTTAAGTCAATTTTTTTTACTCTATATTCACAAATGACTAGTTTTCTGATCGGTGTTAAGTGAATCAGTGTTAGTAAACTAATTCAAACTGCTGGGTTTCCTGGAACCAATCCAACTTTTTAATACAGTTAATCATTTGTAGTATGAAAGATTATCAAATTGATTTCCAGGTCTATTCATTCCAAAGCCAGTTTGGCTGTGTGTGTGGGGTCATTATCTGTGTTTCCATTACAGAACTTTGTCATGTTGGATTTCAGTTTCTTGACCCACATGCAAGTTCACACGACAATACTCGGGATCACTGTTCAATGAGAGTTTTAATAAGTTTCAAAGCACGGTTAGATAGTGCTCCGGAAGATCTGAAGGCAGGTCAGCTCTGGTTCTGTTCAGAGAAGGGAGAGGTTAGTAGGGACCGGAGAGGAGAGATCTGGATGGGTTCAGAGGGGGGGACCGCTTACTGTTGTTTCGGATGGTGGTTGCAGGGAGGGAAGGGCTTGGATCCGGGAGCGTTCCAAGGATCAGAGATGGAGAGGGGAGGAGAGCGGCAGGCGGTGAGGTTCGATCCTGGCAGATCTCAGAATTCAGGCTTGATTTAGGCAGCTCAGCGTTTCCTGGGGAAAGACACAGTGTTACATGAAGTCTCAAACAATAGCTTTGACATGAACTCTGGTTAAGCTCTGACCAACGAGTGGGACCATCGAGCGTTGACTGGCTGCTCCACTGCTTCTTAAAAAGGCCTTCCAGGCAATCACTGGAATCAGCCACCGGTGCGCCAACCTGTCAGAATTCTCCCCCGAAGATCCTCTATAGGAAAGATCGCTCACACTAACCCGAATCCTAACAGTACCCCTCCCTCAATGACCGCCACTTGGCGGTCTGGACGACCCCGAATCCCTGGAGGCGTGAAATCTTCTAAGAACAGACTCATCTAAAATAAATGACCTAGGAACCCAGGAGCGCTCCTCAGGGCCGTAACCCTTCCAATCCACAAGGTACTGGAAACCCCTGCCCCGTCGACGGACATCCAGTATTTTATTAATAGTGTAGGCTGGGCCCCCATCGATGTGACGGGCAGAAGGGGGAGGACTAATAGGGGGGCAAAGTGGGGAAGACTTCACAGGCTTGAGCATAGAAACATGAAAAACTGGATGGACCCTGAGAGAAGATGGGAGCTTGAGTCTAACCGCAGAGGGGTTCACAACGGCCTGGATCTCAAAAGGACCCAAAAACTTTGGAGACAGTTTCTTTGGAGCGGCTTTGAGGGGAATGTCCCTAGCCGAAAGCCACACCTTCTGACCTGGGCTATAAACAGGGGCTGGTTTCCTTTTTCTATCGGCAAAACGGCGGTTCTGGGCAGCGGTCCGATTTAAAGCTGCAGCAGCCTCCTTCCAGATGCGCTGACACTTCCGGATATGGTGTTGAACTGAAGTGACGGCATTCTGAGGTTCGTCTGAAGGGAGAAGAGGAGGCTGATAACCCAGTGAACACTCAAACGGAGACAGACCAGAAGCAGAGGAAACGTGGCCGTTATGGGCATACTCCACCCAGGGCAGATGGGAGGACCATGATGAGGGGTTGGAGGAGCACATACAACGAAGTGTAGATTCCATCTCCTGATTCATACGCTCGGTCTGCCCATTAGTCTGAGGGTGAAAACCAGAAGACAAAGACACTTTTGCCCCAAGCGCACCACAAAAACCTTTCCATACCTTGGAGATGAACTGGGGACCCCGGTCAGACAAGATTTCTGTAGGAATCCCATGAAGCCTAAAAACGTGTTTAACCAGCAACAGAGCAGTTTCCATGGCAGTGGGCAATTTCCTAAGGGGCACCAGATGACAGGCTTTGGAGAACCGATCAACAATGGTAAGTATGACTGTGAACCCCTTAGAAGGAGGCAGACCGGTAACAAAATCGAGGGCGATGTGCGACCAAGGACGTCCTGGAACAGGTAAGGGCTGCAAGAGACCACTGGGAGGTTGATGGTGAGACTTGTTTTTAGCACAGGTAGGACAGGCCAACACATAATCCTTAACATCCTTGTTAAGGGATGGCCACCAGAAGGAGCGTCTGATTAATGCTGTGGTTCGACTGGTGCCGGGATGGCCAGAAAAACGAGAAGCGTGGGCCCATTGAATTAACCGGGAACGAACAGAAAAGGGAACATAAGTGCGGCCCGAAGGACCGGTACCCGGATCAGGATCGGACTGCTGAGCTCTGAGGACCAGGTCGGAGATGTCCCAGGAAACCGCCCCCATAATACATGACCGCGGCACTATGGTGTCCACAACAGGGTCACCCTCATCAGAGGAGAATTGTCGAGAGAGGGCATCAGGTTTCACATTCTTCGAGCCGGGTCTGTAAGAAATAAGAAAGTTGAATCTCGAAAAGAAAAGAGACCATCTGGATTGCCGAGGGTTCAACCTCTTGGCCGTCTGCAGGTAGGACAAGTTTTTATGATCTGTCCACACCACGATCGGGAGCTCAGCCCCCTCCAGCCAATGGCGCCACTCCTCAAAAGCCATTTTAATAGCTAACAATTCCCGATCCCCTACGTCATAGTTTCTCTCTGAAGGCGACAGCCGGCGAGAAAAAAAGGCGCATGGATGCAGTTTGTGATCAGAGAGCGAGACCTGAGACAAGACCGCTCCAACCCCCGAGTCAGAAGCATCCACCTCCAACGTGAACTGCTGAGAGGGATCCGGCTGGATCAGAACAGGAGCGCTAGCAAACTTCTCCTTCAGAGCCGAGAAAGCTGCTTCTGCTTCAGGAGTCCAGGTAAACTGGATCTTGGTGGATGTGAGGCTTGTCATGGGGGCTGCAGTTTGACTGTAGTTCCGGATAAACCTCCGATAAAAGTTAGCAAACCCTAAAAAACGTTGCAACTGTTTCCGGGAGGAGGGAGTCGGCCAATCCAGAACTGCACGAATCCTCTCCGGATCCGGCTTCACCTGCCCGCTCTCCAAGATGAACCCCAGGAACGAGATGGAAGGCACATGAAATTCGCACTTTTCTGCCTTAACGTACAAACTATTTTCAAGAAGACGTTGTAGGACCAATCTGACATGCTGTTTGTGTTCAGTTATGTTCTTAGAGAAGATCAAAATGTCATCCAGGTAAACGAACACAAACTGATCCAGAAAATCACGCAGCACGTCATTGATGAGGGATTGAAAAACCGCTGGAGCGTTTGTCAGACCAAATGGCATGACTAGATATTCAAAATGGCCCAACGGGGTTTTGAACGCTGTTTTCCATTCGTCCCCTTCGCGGATGCGCACAAGATGGTAAGCATTTCGTAAATCCAGTTTAGTGAACACTGTGGCGCCCTGAACCGGTTCAAAAGCTGACGTGAGGAGGGGAAGAGGATACTTATTTTTAACTGTGATCTGATTAAGGCACTTGTAATCAATGCATGGTCTGAGTGAGCCGTCTTTCTTGGATACAAAAAAAAATCCCGCCCCTAACGGAGACGTAGAGGGGCGGATGATGCCTGCAGCCCGTGACTCATTGATATATTTTAGCATACTCTCCCTCTCCGGTTTAGAGATGTTATACAACCGACTGGAGGGCAGCGGAGCGCCCGGAAGAAGATCAATAGCGCAGTCGTAGGGGCGGTGGGGGGGAAGTGAAAGCGCTTTATTTTTTTTAAACACCATTTTCAAATCATGATATTCGGGGGGCACTTTGGACAGATCCTGGGCGTCATCTTCGTCCTCCTGGGTGGTGTCCAGTTTTGGATTCGTCAAGGCCGACAGCAGGCAGGTTGCGTGGCAGGTTCGGCTCCATGACTCCACTCTTCCCTCATACCAGTTAAGGTGAGGATTATGTTGTCTCAACCAGGGAATACCCAGCACCAAAGGGCTCTGTGGTGAGGGAAACACATAGAAAGTGAGAAACTCTCGGTGATTGCCTGAAACCAGAAGTTCGACAGGTTTAGTTTGATATGAAATTGCATGCAGAACTCCTCCATCCAGGGCGGAAACTTGGATTGGAGCGGGGAGGGAAATCGTAGGTATATTAAGGTTCTTAACCAGTTCTTTATCGATCAGGTTTTGTTCACATCCTGAATCGATTAGTGCCGAGAGGTTAACTGACCTTTGATTGATGCAAAGCGAGGCAGGAAGAGAGAATCGGGAGATCAAACTGGAACATCCACCCACCAGGACTCCCGTGTTCACTGGTGGGCTCTCCCTTTTAACCGAGCGGGACATGCAGCGACAAAATGGCCAGTCAGACCGCAGTAGAAGCAGGCTCGAGCTTCTAGCCTTCGTTGCCTTTCTGTGGGGGAAATCCTGGTGCGGCCAATCTGCATGGGCTCCTCGGGAGGAAGAGCGCTCGGTACGGTTTCCATGGCAACCTCGGAAGCGAAACTGTCCGGAAAAAACACAGGTTTAGATCCCTTCCTTTCTCGGGACCTCCCTCGAAGTCTGTTATCAATCTTAATAGCCAAGGATATTAAAGCCTCCAAATTGGGCGGTTCGTCCCTGTAGACCAGTTCATCCTTCAGATTCTCATTTAGACCCTGGATGAAAGCCCCTTTTAGAGCTTCGTCATTCCACCCAGACGTAGCTGCAAGGGTGCGAAAATCTATTGCGAATTCAGCTGCAGAACGGGATCCTTGTTTCAAGTTCCAAAGCTGATGCGTGATTTCTGAGCTAGACTCTGCATAGCCGAATGTTTGTTTTAACTCACTTAGAAAGGTTACAAATGGCGTTTGAGAAAGAGATGCCAGGTTATATTTAGCTTCTGCCCATCGCAGGGCTTTTCCTTTCAATAACCCGATCATGTACGCTATTTTAGCAGTGTCATCTGGAAAAGAGTCTGGAGCTCTGCAAAATACGATGGAGCATTGCATGATGAATCCTCCACACTTTCCAATCTCTCCAGAATAGTGATCCGGTGTCGGAAGTGAAACCTCACGACCCCGGTGCGTCCCAGCTGGGGTTGACTGCATTGGAGACCCCGCACTGGGTGGAGGAGCGACGGCAGCGGCTGCTGCACCGGCTGTATTAGGAGGCGGAGGATTTTGTTCCAGTCTATCTGTCAGTTCTGAGACTGACGTCCTCAATTGATTCATTATCTGCCCCTGGAAATTTTGCTGATCCAATAGAGTACGCAGCATGGCGTCGTGACGGGCTAGGAGTTCAGCTGAGCTTAGAGCGGGTCTTGTGTGAGAACTTGCTGGGTCTACTTGGCTCGATGGTTCTGTCATGTTGGATTTCAGTTTCTTGACCCACATGCAAGTTCACACGACAATACTCGGGATCACTGTTCAATGAGAGTTTTAATAAGTTTCAAAGCACGGTTAGATAGTGCTCCGGAAGATCTGAAGGCAGGTCAGCTCTGGTTCTGTTCAGAGAAGGGAGAGGTTAGTAGGGACCGGAGAGGAGAGATCTGGATGGGTTCAGAGGGGGGGACCGCTTACTGTTGTTTCGGATGGTGGTTGCAGGGAGGGAAGGGCTTGGATCCGGGAGCGTTCCAAGGATCAGAGATGGAGAGGGGAGGAGAGCGGCAGGCGGTGAGGTTCGATCCTGGCAGATCTCAGAATTCAGGCTTGATTTAGGCAGCTCAGCGTTTCCTGGGGAAAGACACAGTGTTACATGAAGTCTCAAACAATAGCTTTGACATGAACTCTGGTTAAGCTCTGACCAACGAGTGGGACCATCGAGCGTTGACTGGCTGCTCCACTGCTTCTTAAAAAGGCCTTCCAGGCAATCACTGGAATCAGCCACCGGTGCGCCAACCTGTCAGAATTCTCCCCCGAAGATCCTCTATAGGAAAGATCGCTCACACTAACCCGAATCCTAACAAACTTTGTGGATAATGTTGGTAAAAGACAATTTTGCAATTGCAGTGTTTTCATTAAATAAGAAATTAAATTAAAATCACACATGATTATGTTTGTTCACATGATAAGTCATTTAAAACATGCCACACTCATCCTCCAACTACTGCCTCTTTTTGTTTTCATGGTTTATGCCAGTGGCAAAAATATATAATTTTTTTTTTAAAACAAATCTGCAATTTTTTTCACTTGTAACATAGAAAATATATCTTATTATAAGAGAACTTGTAAAATTTCATAAATTTTTACAAATTATTGAATTAAAACAAGCTATTTTACTTTGCCAACACATTGCTTTTAAGTTAGTTTTGGCTTAATTCAAATATCTTAAGATGTTGTACTAAAAATGAGACCGAAGTATGTGGTAAGAGTTTTTGTTTTTGCAGTACCTGTTTTCCGTACGTCCCACTTAAACACCAGGGGTTTGTGTATGGGTCGCCAAAGCAAGCTCATTTCAACAGGGTATTTTATAAATTACTTCCTCATTTGAGTCTTACATCACTTCAGAGTTTATACTTTTACACAAGTGTATTTTTACTTCATGCTTTCATTTCTCTCTGCTCTATTTTTCCAATCAGAAAGTCCCGTCCACATCCGACCTTGTATTTTATAATTTTCCATGTCTTCTTTTTTCCAATCAGGGTCATAACCAGTAAAGTTTGCAGCGAATTCCCACACATATGGGTAATTTACAACATAGGTGGTTTTAGGTGAGATGAAACCAGGATAAACAGAGATGTTGGACGTTGGTAGGAAAATGTAGACTCCACATGGTCAGCCTGTGTTTGTGATTCAAACCTGTAACCTTCCCTGCTGTAAAGCATCGGGGGCAAACCGAGTTCTTGCTTTATAACAATAACAAATGTTGAGCTCGCCAGAAATGTCTCGCCTCGGCTCACTGTGTTCCATACTCCCATCAGATGATTCAAACCATTAAATGCTACACCAGAAGATGCCTGCGAGGAACGCTTTGCTCAAAACCGAGGGATCATGTTCTTCCATCCTCCTTTTTTTGTCTTATCTAAAAAGAGTGTCTGTATTATTACTTTCAAAAGGGGACATGCTGTTCTACACACTGTGTCTCCCCGCTCCAAGGTTTTAATTGTTATGGAGAACATCCAGTTTTTCGATGTGAGGGTACCGGGAAGGGACTGACTGTCTGACTGACGGCTGTGTTTGAGGGAAAAGCAGAAATGATTTGAAATAATCAGGAACAGCTATGGTTTTACAACAGAGAGCATCTGTTGTATAAGTGTAGCAGAAACAAGGACGAGACATTGTTTTGTAGTCATGACAAATTAGCATTTGACTTTTGGAGCTGGTTTCTGTCAGCCTCGGAAACACAGCTTGTATTTTGAAGTCTTCCAATGGAGGAAACAAAACATTGTTTAGATGTGCAACATGCTATGACAGATATTATTAGTTTGTACTGCTAGCAGTAGTTAGCCTGGTCCTACTGGTGTTTCCACATGTAAAAATTTGTTTTAATATCAGTTGTAAATTAGAGAGAAATTAACACAGCATGGAGCTCGGAGAAAAGGTATTTGCCTTCATGTTTTCAGTTTAGCTTTTTTTTTCCTATAACCCAGACCCGATTCCTGCAAGATCTGTAAAACCAAGAATTTCCTTAAATAGAACCGGTTTGACAACATGAAGTAGACCTCCTTCCAAAGAACAGAGAAAAATCCAAGTCATTGCCAATGCACACAAAACCTTGTTGATATTCCACTAATGTCAAAAAAATGAAAACTTCTCAGTTAAATTAGAAATATAGTTAAAATCACATAAGTAAAGTGGTCACATCATAAGTCATTAAAAACAGTCAGGCAGTCAGTCCCTTCCCGATGCCCTCACATGGAAAACTCCTTTTACTACTTCCTGTTGTTTTCCTTGTTTTTTTAAAGCAGTAACATCTGATTGTTGACTACATATTTTTTGTGTGATGTCGAAGAAGTGTTTCCTCTAAAATAAGCTACCCACCCCTCCCCCAACCCTCCCGCCGACACACAAGATACTTTGCGGTATTCTGATTTATCATATTAGCTGTGTTACCACCCCCACACCACTAGAGGCAGTAGCAACCCCAAAAAGATGCGACTAAGGAGCAGATTTAGACAATAGAATTTGCTCCTCAGCAGCACTGATTAACTGATCCTCTGCAGCAAGTGATGGCAAAGCGGGGCGTCATCGCGACTTTACACAAGTGTGTTTTTACCTCCACGGCAGAGGCTTCGCCGAACCCCTGAGACCGACTCACCAAACCCTGGGGTTTGATCAAACCCAGGTTAAGAACCACTGCCCAAGACCTATCAGCGTTGGATCTACCCTCGTTTCGGCCAATCATCGTTCGAGCTCCAGTTGAAAAGGACCTCCTGGCCATGGCCTCCTCCACTTACCAGCTGCAATCAACTCACCTCCACCCCATCTCCACCTTCTGCTCCCGGCTCTCAGGCCACATCCTTCTTCGACCGCCGCCACCAGCACATGCCCTGGGGCGATTACATTCCTATGCAGCATCAGGAATGTTTATCGAACTTATCGAAGTTCCAGCTCGACATCCCCGGCTGGGGCCTGAACGCCAAAGGACTTTATTTGTTTGTCATTAAACTTTCTTTAATTGCTTTCTTTCTCTGTCTGAGTCTCTCCAGATTGAATGAAATGTCTGCTATGACCACTGATACTTTTGACAGCATTTTCTCTTTGGAATCTGATGTGGATTGTTGTTGTTGGTTGAAATGACCCACATTTTGTCTACGCAAATTGTGTTCGCAGGAGCTGGGTTAAAGCATGTCCTAATTAGGTTTTCAGTTTGTGTAGCAGAGACTATGTGAAATCGTGCATGCATCCTTCTGTTGTCTTATCCTTGCATGCTATCGCCATCAATCATTGGGCAAGAGGTGCAGTACATACCTGAAGGCAATTTATAGAAACCAATTAATCAAACAATCAGAGAACTGGGTGATTGTTCTCAGAGTACCTGGTGAGAACCTAAACATGAATGGGGAAAAATCTGCAAACTCTGTGCAGAAAGACCCCAGAGCTCTGGTTCAAACCCAGGACCTTAGTGCTAACAGCTAGTGCTAACAGCTGCTCCACCCTGCACGCATGTGTGGGATCAGTAAACCGCTTTAGCTGAAGCTGTCGCCAGCAGATCTTCTGCTTCATCCATCTGATGTTATATTTGTAGACAGATGATCAGTAGCTGCAAAAGCAGCTCATTCCACTGGGATTTTTAGGTACTAGTTGAGCCGATACAGCCATCCCCACCTGCCTGCACAGGATTCCTGTTTAAGAACTACTGACATGACAATGCATGACTGATGGCTCACAAGGAAATGTTTGGAATCTGTCCGAGCAAAGAGTTATGAAACGCTTGGGTGCGGCTCATGTCAAACCTTTCCTACAAGGTGAATAAAGGTAAACAGAAGCATCACTGAATGGCCCTCAGCCAGGAGCAAGACGAGGCCTCGCTCATGAGAACTGCACCAAAAACCTGTCTTTCCACCACACCCAGAGGACAATACCTGTTGGCTAAAATCATAAATGTCACACTTGTCAGGAATACTGATTGAGCTGCGGCACTGCCGGAACAAAGAAGCCCAAGTGGAAAAGTTATAAAATATGGGGTTGATGAATGAGCTTGTGTAAAAGCATTATAGAGATATGTGTGCAGACAGAAAGATGAGTGAGCTCTGACAAGAACCAAAATAAACTGTGACTTACACCAGGAGGGGTCCTTGAATGACTAAAGAGAGGGGCTTTAGTTAAGCTTGAAGTTTCATTATGGGGATCTCTGGGGATCTCAGAGGTTGACGTGTGCAGGTGTCTCAGGTTGCAAGCCTTACTTTAGCAGATACTTCTCTGATGAGGCCCTCCGGTTTACTTAGTACTGGCCTACTGAGTTTCCAACGGAACTCTTTTTCTGCACCTTGTAAAAGTATTTACACCCCTTTAACTCGCAACCAAGATGTTAAAGACCAACAAGATTTTTTGTAGGGTAAACAAAGACAAATGGATTTATTTTATTTTTATTGTAAAGCTTGACTTGGCTTTGTATTCCTGAGCCTCTCTGTCAGTGCTGCAGGAAAGTTTCCTTATAGGATGGTGCCACCACCGCCTTGTGTCAGTAGAGTTGGAATTTTCCATGGCTTTCAAAACCATTCATACTCTGAATTGCCCTTACTTATTAATGTGCGTGGTTGTTTATTGTGTGTGTCACTTTATACCCTGCCTCGTCCCATTGATTGCCCCTTCAAACCAAAAAGAATAAGGGGATGTAAAGGATGGATTGATGGATGCGCCACATTCCAACCCTAGTGACTGAAAGAGATTGCCTACACAACTGGGTGAAATGAATTTCCTCCACAGGGCATCTGGGTTCTCTTAGCACTGGCCTACTGAGTTTCTAGTAGGCCAGTTACCTTACGTACTCTGACGTACTTCACCCTACGGAGGCACGCACATACTCGAGGCGAATTTATAGCGGATGTCCATGCAAAGGTACATTTTTACAACAGCATACACCTACTTGGTGTTGCACAGCAAGCAACTCAGCAGGAAATCAAACTGTTTTATGGCTGAACAGGCGGAGAAGAAACTGAGCTAGGAGTCCAAAAAAATCATCAAACCTGCTGGTATCTGTTTTGACTGTGGCAAATGAAGGAATTTTTTACTAGATATGGGCATCTGGTTAGGACGCCTCCCTGTTGAGGTGTTCCAGGCACTGGAAGGAGACCCAGAAGAAGACCCAGAAAACCATGGTGAGATCTTTTTATTAAACTGGGATCGCCTTAGGATTTGCCGGAGGAGCTGAAATAAGAGGCTGGAGATAGGGACGTCTGGGATGGATGGATGGATGGATGGATGGATGGATGGATGGATGGATGGATGGATGGATGGATGGATGGATGGATCTTTTTCCCCGTGTGTCATCTCTGTTCTTCATGTGACATTCTTTCCTCTTCATTGCTTATTCCTCACTGCTCTCTCTGCTTCAACATTTCCTTCCTCCTGTTTGCTGAAGATGTAGCAAACATCCCTGATGACACATTCATCCCCCTCCTCCCCCCCAGGTAGGTAAACACGACTTTCCCGCATGGCCTCTGTTGATCCACCAGGCCCCTTCGCTCACTACTGACGTCAGGGCTGGAGAATGTAAACAAAGGCTGGGTTCTCCAGAGCGAGCCTCTCCCACGTTCCTTCCCATCAGCCGCTGTTTACAGCAGGGTTCCCTGTGCACATGCAGCAGCGGCGGCAGCAGGGTGTGACTGGTGTAGGAAAGGGAAAGTTACACATCCGCGTGTGTCGTTGAGATCTGGCTGTCCGGTGGCTCTTGTTTGGCCTGTCCACAATGAGAAGGGTTGGGAGTTTGACAGGGAGTCATTTGCTGAAGGAAAGTAAACAACTGCTGTGACGTGCAATAAAGGTCACTTTCCTGGTAGGATAATTATTACTTTACACAAGCACCCTCATATATTGGCATAGAGCTTATTGCTTATAGCAATTTAACATAATTTGTTTTATACTAAGATATTTGTTTTAGCAATACAAAGCCTGGCCACAAAATAGAGGGTCATTTCAGCAGCTTGATTCCATTTCCTCATCATTTAGGTCTTCGTCTTTATCACACCACTATGGGTGGGCAAAGAGAGCTCAGAGTAAACCTATGGCTTTGCTGCTATCTGATTGGAATGCATCCAGGACTCCTCACTTTGGTTTTCCCAGGATGACCCAGGATCAACCTTAGTACTCAATGGTTCTCTGGAAAAGCCCTGAAGTTGTCCAGGAAAACTGAAAAGCAGGAAGACAATGTGTACCTGTTACTGCCAGAGCTGACAGGATGCATGGATGATTACTAAATACTGCTGTCATTATAAAGTCAAACAATTATCAAGTGTTCAGTTAATGAATTATATAACTAAAATGTGTAGATTGTTTTCTTCTGAATTTAGTAAAATTACATTCTCAAGTCCATGTTGATAACTTTCCTACGGCCATGAAACCTGGAAAGCACAAGATCACATCATCTTTGATGCTGCTGTACAACTGATGCAAAATTTTAAACTTTATTTCATACTTGGTAAAACAAGGAAGGCAAGCAGGAAGGAAGAAATTAAGAAAAAATGAATGAAAGAACGAAGGAAGGAGAGAAGAAAGGAAGGGAAGGAAAGGATAAAACATTTAATAGTTTGATCTGTGTTATCAGACCCTCTGCATGCTAGATGCACAAACAAATTTCTGTTGCAGTTTTTACATGTGGGACATCATTTTTTATTATTTTCTTCATCATGATAAAGAAAGTAATGATAAAGATACACATTTAATTTGAATTAATTCATCTGTTTTATTTGGCATTACAAAGAGCATGTTTTTTTTCCAAATAAATAAAATTTCTGGAACTTTCCCATCTCATGCCAAGTGTTGAATAATTCACTCATTCAGGAAGAGCTTTACTGATATCTGAGCAGCATCACCAGAGTTCCCCCCTCCGCTGACCCTCAGTGTCACCAGGAACAGGCGGTACATGGAGAGACACTGCAGCAAACCCTGCATCTAAAAACAGTTTGTCTCCATGAGGCCGGATGCTAAAATCTTTGAACGTTTGATCCAGAGAAAAAGAGGAAAAAAAACAGAAAGGAGCCTGATCAACATGTCCTTTGAGCCCGGCCACTAATTAAGCCGAAACGTTTATGTCCAGTGATAAAGTGGGTGGCTTTATTCATTCACTCTTATCACAAAGGAAACATCAAATGAGAAGAATGCAACGTCCGCCTTATCCTGTAATGGCACATTGACAGGAAGTGATAAGTGCAGAAGAGGAGACATGGGAGGACGGAGGTGAGGAGTGAAGACATTCTTCTGCGTTCCTGCCCCTCCCGCAGCCTGACGACTCCACATTCTGAACGCCATGGCAAACACACACCCAGCGACATGCATTCAGCTCACACACACGTCAATGCAAAGGTATACATAATCACACAACTCGCACACATTACGTTCACAGCAGGCTTTCAGAAGCAAATCCGCTCATTGGGAATGAGAATAGTAAAGTAGATGCAAAACTCCATCTCTGTTTCAAAGTAAACGAGTCAGGAGAATCATCATTTACATTGTTGAATGCTCATTTTCACCCGGAGGTGTTGCAGCTGGAAAACAGAACATTCATCACTGCTGACCAGAGTGTCAATCAGAGCTCAGAAATTGAAATTCTCTGCCATTTATAATACTGATTGATCCTGTTCTATACTTTTCTATACTTTTTAACAATGTTAGTAATCAAGCTACAATTACAATATTTCTTGTGTGACCTTTGCTCTGTTTTCTGTGACTGTGTGGGTAGAGTGGTTATCTTGCAATTGGAAGGTTGTAGGTTCAATTCCAGCTTCCTCCTGCCATGTGATGCCCTTGGGCAAGGCACTTAACCCCAAATTGCCTACCAATTTGTGTATTAGTGTATAAATGTGAGTGTGACTCTAGTGTAAAGCACTTTGAGTGGTCAAAAATTATTAGAAAAGAGCTATATACGTTCAGTCCATTTACCATTACCATCAGAGTCACCCATGAATAATAAAAATACATAAATTAGTCAGAACCCATCTTAAACTGACAATTTTATCAGCCATACTGGCATAAATTCTGTTTCTTATAAATAGCCACCAGACTTTTGGCTTTTTCATGATTTATTTGGACCACTTCCTTTTTGCTTGGTAACGCAATATAAAAATTCAGTAACTTTGAAATGATGCAAAAGTTTGACAGAAAATCGTATCACAATATAAGCATTTCACGTCAGCCAATATCAATAATTACTGATTGTTTTTTGTATAGCTGAAATATTATTAAACTGTTTTATCCACAGTTTCCTATTGGACTCATTTCCATCCCACCCAATCTTTTTTATTTTTAAGCAGTAATGAGACGAAATATGAAACTGCTGCTGTGCATGTTGCACAACAGGTTGTTGCTAGGTAACCATAGATTGAGTTGGTCGAGATCATCCATCCAGCTTAGTTAGAGTTGAGTGGCTAAAGTCTTTCATCTGCCTACATCCTCCACAATCCTGTGCAGTTCTGGATTAGACTTCAGTGAAATTATTGAATATTCTATTCAAAGTATCTTCTATTGCTATTGATCACAAGTCTATTGTGATCAATAGCTACTGATTTATTTCCCAGCCCTACTTCCATCCATCCATCCATCCATTTTCCTACACCCTTGTCCCTTAATGGGGTCGGGAGGTGCCTATCTCCGGCTGGGGTTCCGGGCGGGAGGCGGGGTACGCCCTGGGCAGGTCGCCAGTCTGTCGCAGGGCAACACAGAGACACACACAGGACAAACAACCATGCACACACACACTCACACCTAGGGGCAATTTAGACAGACCAATTAACCTGACAGTCATGTTTTTGGACTGTGGGAGGAAACCGGAGTACCCGGAGAAAACCCACCATGCACAGGGAGAACATGCAAACTCCATGCAGAAAGACCGGGAATCGAACCCAGAACCTTCTTGCTGCAAGGCAACAGCTCTACCAACTGCGCCACTGTGCAGCTCAGCCCTACTTTATTACTTAATTTATTTTTTAATTATTTGTATGAAGGGTTAAAAGTCTTGGGTCACTGACCTGGAGGGTCCAAGGTCAAGATCTGACCCAAGCTCAGATGCTGCACAACCAGCAACCACAGTGAAGTGATCCTAACATCAACATCACCAGACACAGCTGTCCACATGGACGAGGCAAACACCTTCTGGAAAAACATTTCATCATCATATGAGATAAAGATGGAGTCATTTGGCCCCCAACAAATGCTGGAGTCAAGGTTTCAAGCCCTAACATGAAAGCAGACTGTCCTGACTCCTAAGCATGGCGGTGGTGGCAGCATGCTGAGAGTTTTGTGCATTGCACAAAGGGGATGGAATAATGAAGTACAAACGAGTGAATGATCACTGCTAGAGTTTATGACAGCCTGAAGGCGAATGACCCAATAAATCGGCAATAGTGATTCCTCTGCAGGAATTTTTACAGCCGATCTTGCAAAGGCCAGTTAATTTGAGTTCAGTAAGTTTAAGTTGGCTACCTCCACCAGCAGAAGGATGGGAACCTAATCAGAAACCTCAGTTCTTTCCAAGCTACCCTGCTAGAACAATCAAGGGGAGAGAAGAGGAGGGGAACAGAGGGGTGGGTGTCTGGATTTCCTGATATGGGGTTTCCATGGAAACAGCTTTGAGCGCTTTCTGGGACATGACATCACCGGCAGCAACACAGAGGTGTTTTGATTCAGCCGGATGAGAGGGAGAAACTGGTGGGAAACCCCCCTCTGCCAGCACCACGACAACAAAAACTGCTCACCCCTTCTTCCCAGGACACGATGCAAATCGACTGTAAACATGAGACGGTGGGCGGGAGCTGAGAGAGCGAAAGAAAGAAAAGGAAAGTTAGAGCTGAAACTAGAGTGTGGTACATAACAAAACCTTATGTGTGGCAACCTTTAAATGCTTAAGCAGGACTAAACTTTACCTCCCTCGTGGGGATTTCGTTCAGTGTCCCACAACAGAGTAGACTATTAATAGGTGGAATCAGTTCAACCTGCCTGTAACCAGGTGTTTGTTTGTTTCTGACTTTTTTTTTTCTCAGGACATTGCTGAAAATAAAAACAGAACAGCTGATTACCGAACAGAAAGGAAAGCAGAAACTCCCCTCTCTCTCTCTCTCTCTCTCTCTCTCTGTCTCTCTCCCTGTGTCCCTGTGGGAAGTTTGAGATAATCCCACAGGGCGCATTCCTCAGCAGTGACACTGGGTTGTTTGTGACGCCAGTTTAATATGTCACCGGTGCCGGTTTCCCACGTGGATGAATGCGCACGGGCCGCACTCAACAACAACCCCCACCGCCAGCCCCTCTCCCCTCCTCAGCCGCCGTGGGAAGGTGACAACAGAGATCTTTCTTCCTGGTTCAGCATATTTTCCACAGAGGAACGTGGCCTCAGAGTCTCCCCCTCCACCACCACCTTCCACTGGTTCTGACTGTAACAACATTACAGCGGAGGAGCTGGAAATGATGCACCAGGCGTTCATCATCATTATCATCAGCAGCAGCAGCAGCTCTAATACCACAAGTTGTGGTGTGGTGACTCCAGTCCTGTGGTTTCTAACAACAGCAGCTGCATGTTTCTATTATTAGTATATGTCTTCATAGTGATGTGTGGCATATTTTGTCAGGTTGAAACTCCAAACTTCCATGTATTTTATTGGGGTTCAAAGTGACAGACCAACACAAATCTGCAAGTAAATGAGAAAACAAAGGAAAAGAGTGGACCCCTGGTGTTCAAGGTGGTTAGGGTGAGGAACCACAGCTATCCAGCAAACACTTCAGACCCCCTCTAAAGACGCCTATAACTGACTATTTTAATTGTTCAAGCACCACCTACACCTTAAAATGCATTAAAGGTGACATATGCAAAATCCACCTTTTTAGCCCTTAAATTCGTTGTGTGGTGTACCTGGAGCCAACTGGAGAGCACAACACTTGAAGCTAGTCTGGTGTAGATATGTTAATTTGCTGTCTGGGTAATCTTTTCCAATCTGTCACAGTGGTGGCATATCTGGAAACTTTTAAAAGGGGGTCAACAGAGTGGACCTCCTCAGTGAAGAATCTGAAAACGCTCCAAAAAGAGACAACAAAATGTCCACAAAAACTGTGTATACGCTCTTCGTCATTCAGTTATTTCATGTCTTTTTTTACTTTTATTTTTTTTATTATGTTGTGTTTCAATGTACAGCACTTTGTATCAGCTGTGGTTGTTTTAAAGTGCTTTATAAATAAAGTTGGTTTGGTTTGGCTTATATTATGTTATGTTATGCTATAACAGCAGAATTTGCAAGTAACTTTGAGTCACTGCTAAATTTTAAATCTGCTGTAAAGGTCAGATAGTTCCTCATTTTCTCAGCAGCCTCTTTCTGACATTTACTTAAGTAATTTCTTGGATGTCAACACTTTATTTTTATTTGAGTAAAAAGTAAAAAGTGCTTTACCTTTATGGGTAGAAAGCCAAATACAATTTTTGGGCTATCCCTCTTATGCCAGTTTGACATAGCAAGTTTATCAAACCCACTGACTTTCAAATTATAATTATACATATAAATTTTGTTTTTCCTGAATTAATATTTAATTTGAAGGCTATAAGAAATTTTTAACAAAAAGATAATTTAGTTTTTATAAGTGGAACTGTTAAACAAGGTCATTGACCTCTAGTTTACCAATATTTACAATCCTCCATTTTTCTTTCTCACAGCAATTTTGTCATCTGAGTTCAAGGATGCCAAAGTTTCAAGTGTACACTTCATAATGTTGAGTTGGGTGTATTAATCCTGGGATTCATGGCCCCATCCCCAGCATCAGGTTTCTGGAGCATTCGACCTTTAAGTAATTCAGGTAATCAAACAGAACTTTAAACTGTGTGGGGACATTTCCAAAAATAAGTCTCACTTAATCAGGCACTTCGAAAAGGTTCTCTGCAAATATCAAAAAGATTTGGAAGACTTAGTCTGTTTGAAGGCTCAGTTCATTTTGTCTATGAAAACGACGGACTCCGCAAACCAGTGAGCTGCAAATAAAATAATGCTAAAATGACAACAAACTTTATTTTTGACATTAATTTATTGTGTGTTGATACAATGTCCTGACTGTTGTTTTGATAGAAGTGCCATCTTGCCTCGTCATGTTAGCAGATTGTCAAAAATTAGGAAAGTCTTACACTGGAACCAGGCATATCACGTAATAAACTGAAGATGAAGTACAAACTGAGCTGAAAAAAAGATCTAAATGATTGTCTAAAATAAGAGGCATTACAACTTTTAGAAATGGTAAAATTATTCTAAATGAAAATAGAAACCAAGCAAAGAACAGATAAGATTATCAAATAAGACAAACACATTACTAAATTAACACAAAAATATATAATGCTAAGTGAACTGAAAAAACACCAGAGATGATTAGTTTTAACTCTACCAAACACGTTTCTATGGATTTTGACCCAACAGGGAGACTTCTACATGCTTCCTAGGTATGAGCTGCTCAAGTTCTTAAATGTCAACAACATTTGGGCAAATCCGTAACTTGCTCATAATTACGGTCGAATACCATTGAGCTACGTCTCTCTGCAAGATGGTAATATTTTCTGTTTTTCTGCTTTTCAAGGATAGAGGATAATCCTTTCTGTCAACAGCGTCATTATCCCGACGGAATTCCCGGGATAAAGTAGGAAATGTTATTTCCTACCATCTAAACCCCACAACAGACACATCTGAAGCTGACAACAACCTCGTCATTGTAACCAGTGGCAACTTTGAAAGCACCCTGCCTTATTTCACACACCGATTATCTACCACTTCCCCTTTAACGTGCACAACAATGGCTGTAAACAAACCATAAATAGTCTCTCTTCGGTAATCAACTTCTTTAACTGGGGCAAGTGGGGCTAATTCCTCAGAGGAACAGTCTGAGTGGCGCTACACAGGTATGCCAATAACCTCTGACCCTAGACAAGGCCTGTGATGACATGAAAGTTGACCTCTGGTCTTAGGGGTAAGCTGCAAACCTTGCGTGGGGGCTTTTCCCACAAAGGTCTAAGTTTGATGTCAGTCAGAGAGTTTTCTCATGGCCCTGTCGGTCAGGGCTGTTGATGAGGAGGGGGGCAGGAAGCTACCTGAGGAGAGGTTGACCACACCGCAGCAGCTCCGTCTTCCTTTAACTGACCCCTAAAAATAATTTCTCCTTTCCTCCTACCTCCCACACACACACACACACACACACACATGTCAGCCTGTAACACATGCGGAAGCTGTCCTTATTTGGAGACGATTAAAAACACTCTGCAGCTAAATAGGAAGTGTGACAGATGATGTTTCATCATTTGTTTATTTGTGGGGTTTTAATCCTGGAAGACAAGGACATAGAAAAACATTTAAAAAAACAAAAAAGTTCAACCTTACATGTGAATTTGTAGGAGTACTTTGGAGTTTAACAAAAAATATACACTGAAAAAATACCCTTCTCAAAATATGTTTAAAAACATATGGAAAACAAGGTGTTTTTCTCCTTTACAAGTGAAAAACTTACCAATGGAAACAGATTTTATCAATATTAAGGAATTATTGAAGCTCATATAGCCTGAGAAAAATTATTTGAAAGTTAGTTCTGTAACTGCACTAGAAATTTGTGTAAATTTGTATTTATATAAATCTAATACATATTGTATGTTTTTCTTTGTTTTGATACCTAAGAACAGAAACAAAATGATTCTTCTTTTTTTTAAAAAAAGCTGTAGCGTATATCCAAGTTGTTTTTTTCACAAAAGGTTATATAAGATTTGTGGCTCTCAACAAGCTTTAATTAGCCGGACTGAGGGCAGAATCGGCTCTTCGGTTTGTAAGGGTTGCGGACCCCTGGATCAGAAGGCAAGGAAGAGGCAGTGTGGTCAGAAAGCTGTACATCAGAGCCTCCTCTTACTTTAACTTTAAATTCCTTGCTGTCAAATCCAAAGTGGTTCGAAACGACATCCCTGAGGGCTTCATTGTCTAGCAAGCTGATGGGGGTAAATGACACGGCCTGGCTGTGTTTGTGTGAGGGAGTGGATGCTGCTCTTCCTGCTGGGCTGTGGGGCAGCTTTATGACCACCCTGTAATTATGTGCTAATCTTTGTCAATCGTGAAAAAACAGCATGAAGCACCTCACTTTGTTCTAGATCTGCAGCCCCCCCGCCCCCAGCCACAGCCACCGTCCACTGCGTCCCCAAGACGGTCCAGCTTTAGATCTGCTTGTCGTTCAAAGAGCTGCTGCAGGAATAGCTGTCGGGTGAAAATATACTGGCCTCCACTTAAACTCCTGCTGTTTGTCCTGACTCGTGTAGAGTGGGAGCAGATGGGATTTGTAGCGGCAGCTGAAGACGTGATTGACTCGTCATGATGACGTCTGAGCAAAACAAGTTCTCTGAGCCGAGCCAGCTGACTGGACCTGTTAGCTGAGATGAGGACAGGAATACAGAAACATTTTTCACATTCTTTATGGGGGCGGGGCGAAGGGGGCGGGTTAAACACAGAACTCTGATTTATTTAATTTCATCTCTCTTTAGTCTGATCCAGTACATGCAACTGCCTTCAAAATTCAGCAAATTAGTAAATAGAGTAAATACAACCCACTGATACAACCTTAATTTAAAAGGTGGTGGGATCGATCTAAAATATCGATAATATCAATATCAAGCCAGCATCAGTATTGTATCGATAATAGCGTGGTATTGATACAATACGGATACCAGCTTGATATCAATATTTCAAGCCGTCAAACATCATTTTTGTATTGCAATTGCAGTTTCTCAACTTAACTGAAAAAAGATTTTGGTTTGATTAGTTCTCACACGATGATGTTTTTACTCTTAGGGGAAAAAAATCACATACATTTGTTCTGTTTTTCTCAACATTCTGTTAACATGTTATTAAAGTATTTTGTACACACCCATAAACTTTGTCCAAATTCTGTCCCAGGTTTTAAAAAGTAATTCAAAGACAAAACACAAAAAGATCTGAGGGTCAGAAGTTTGTTGATAAGATCAAACTTAAAAATTAAACGTGTCGGCATTTTACCAGGATTGTATTGGCATCAGCAATACTGGACATGTGTTTACTCAACATCAAATCATTACCAAAATATGCAGAAGCCATATCACACACCTCTACTGAACCTGCAGCCACACATACAATCATATTCAATAACATAGAATATGTGTTCATATGAGGCCGGTTTGTATCTTCTGAAATTAAGCAGATTTAAAATACAAGATTCATTAAGCACACGTTTCTGTTTTCTTTAGACAGTGTCTTTTATTGGTCTGATGTAATATTCTAATTCTAAATGTAATTCTTTAATTACTTGCAAGTGGAAAATCATCATAATTAACAAAAATGAAGGTTTTCAAACATCTATAAGAATATAATTAATCTAATTAAAGCATTTCACTTATAGTCTGAAATAAATAGACTTTTCAGTAATATTTGAATTTATTGAGTAGACCTGTAGCAGCTGCAGCACTATCCTGTGGAATTGTTTTTGTGCTAATCGCTATAAGGTAGTTGAGACAGGGGTGGAGTTTCGGTTTCTAGTAAATACAACGACCCTGACCACACAGCTGAAGATTCAGTGGAACAGTTCAGATCAAACAATATTCATTTTCTAGAGTGGCCTACTCAAAGTCCAAACCCATATTCAATTGAAACTCTGTTGGAAGACTTGAAATTTTATTTTCCAAATTAACCTGAGTTTGATTTATTTATATAAAAAAGAATGGGCAAAAATATGAATCAGAGGTCATATTTGAAAGAAAATCACTTTTTATTATCTTTCTGCTTCACAAACTTGTACCAATTCACACCGAATTTATAAAACCATAAGACTTGTTGAGCTCTGTGGCCGTAGCGTGACAAAATACAATAAAAGTATAAGAGGTGTGAATACTTTTGCGAGGAACCGTGAAATGAAAAGACATAAAGAGGCTAAATGTAATTTTCCCTTAGTTAATGTGTCAGTCAGGAAGTATCGTAACTTTCTGAATCAGGCTGAGGGTGGAGCGCCAGGTCAAGGATGCCTTGAAAGGACGCAGAGATAAGGGAAGTTATGGGAAGCTCCAAGTTTGTAGTCAGTAAGGATACAACATTGCATAAGTTTACAGTATCAAGATGAGGTGGAACATGTGCTGCTTCAGGTCGATACCGTGTAGCGTCCTCTGCAGAAGATTTACAGCAGAATGAAAGAAATGTTTGTTTCTTCATGGATTTGAATATTTTTTTTAAAAAAAAACTTCATTTCTTGCAATCCTAGGGCCAAAGCATTCAAAATCTGACATATCTGAAATATAAATACTTGTATTATAATGTAATAAAAAATGCAATATGAAAAGGAAATATCAAAGAACTGTGCATATTTTTCATGTATTTGAATATAAAGAAAAACTTCATTTTTTGCAATTTGAGAGCAAAATCATTCCAACTTTGAAATGTAAATATATGTTTTTTTTAAATAGGTAGCAACTAAGATGTTGGTTTTTAATAATAATGTGATTTAAAAAAGCAATTTGGAAAAAGAAATATCAAAGACTTCTGCACATCTTTTTGTGAAGAAACATAATCTGGTGTTGTGCAACGTTCCTCTAGGTTTCTCTTTCTCTAGAAAGAGGAAGTAATTCATAGAAATACAGCGATTGCGTATGCAAACCAAATAATCAGCCACTGCGCTGTTATTTTCCACTCATGGTCTGTAGAGTTCCAGCATACAGAGGACGTCGCTGTTAATTACCATATAGGCAAAATTTAGAGATGATCAAGTGCGTCGCCACATAGATATGTCAGTCCTGATTTACTGTATGAACCTGCTGCCGTGGCAACCTCAGTAACTGAGACTTCCAGATATTGGTGTGAGCAGCTGGTCCCAAACTAATAATATGTCCTTCTGACGGATGGGGTTGGATGGCTGTCATTTGAACCCTGCTGATCCATGCAGGCAGGAATATCTGCAGCACACACCCCCCCCCAAAAAAAAACACCAATGTGGTCACTGGTGACGTTTTTACGTCACCGGTCATCTCCGTTTACACACACCTCTTCAGGACCTCTGGTTCAACATGAACTCACAGCAACTTCACCACCACTTCAACATGAGGATGCAGATAAAATCATTTTAACAATGCAGAATTGTTTGATGCCTTGACAGAAAATCAGTGGCCTGCTAAGATATCCATGCTACTTGACAATTTTCACATTTTGTCACATCACACTTGAAACGGTATATGAGTGTGAGTATTTCAGCAAAATATTCCACATGTGGACTCAAGGAGCTAACTTGGCCAAGATGTTTCCTTTTTGGCTGTTGAAGATAACAAAAAAATAATAAAACTGAAAAAAAATAGAATTAATTTCTTATAAATTCAAGATGGCGGCCATTTTTCCAGATGGCTACCATGGTCACCAAGGCAAATTTAATATTTGATAAATATTTGCCACCAAATCCAGAAAAATCATGTTTACTGATACGTTTTAGTTTTGTCAAGATGGCTATCAAAGTTATCATAAAAAATAAATTTTTTGACTTACTGAATATTTCAGACATATCTTTCAAATTCCGTACAAGAATCTAACTGGGCGCTGTTAGTTAGATTTCTTTGAAAATGGAAAAAAAATTTAAAAAATAATGATAGCTACAGAAAAATTCTAGATGGCGGCCATTTTTCAAGATGGCCGACGTGGTCATCGAGGAAAATGTATTTTTGCTCTGCATATGTCAATTTCACAGATTAAATTGACAAATGACATGGTGTCAAGTTTGACATAATTGGGTCCATATAAACCACGTTTAATGATAATTGTTAGATTTCTCAAGATGGCTGCCATAGTGAAGTAAATGTTTGTACTAAAATTGGCAATCAAATTACTGTATTTGGTCTCAAATTCAAAATGGAAATCTAAAAACAATCCTGTGCCTATATATTCAGTCCACCTGAATCCAAAACACAGTAGCATAATCAGGCCAGGATAACAGTTTGCACTGGATTTTTATAAATCAGATTAAAGGGGCCTTAATACAAGTCTTGAAGCAGTTGTTTAGTAAATTTTTTGAAACTATGAATGAAATCATGTTGAAAACATACACACTGCACAGGAGAGAAAAAGGCAGTATTTAGAATAGATTAATCATGAAATAAGTAAGCACTAAATATTAGGAGATTATCTACGAAAAGCCAGAGATTAGAGTGAGCCTAAAGTACTCAAGCAGATCATCCCAAATTTCAATCTGGATTCAGAATCAGCAAGACGCCTCTTTGTCTCAGGACGTCATGCTGGATGCAGGCTGGTGACGAGGAAGCTCTGAATGTAGGACCTCTGCTTTTTTTTTTTTTTTTTTTTTACTGAAAGGAAAAGAGGGGGAAATAAAGAGCTGTGATTTTGCTCAAAAATGAAACAAGGCAACAAAAAAAAGAAAGAAAAAAGAAAAAATCGTATTAAACATGCAGAGTGGAAATTCCACGTTATTTATTTGCGGCATGCTGAAAGCCTCCCAAACACAAGCCGAGCAGCGCAAGAGATGATTTGCATATAAGCTACTTTTCAACTCTCACACTTTCAGAAGCTATCTGAGGAATTTGCCCCGGGGGTTTTTTGTTCAAACTCGAGCAAAGTTTCATTCCACACCCAGAATCACCTGCAGACATCCAGAGAAACGATCCACCGACTTTTCACATTCATTTCATGACGCACGTGGCTGGATGGGAATATTTTTAATAGGATTATTGCCTAATAACGCTTAAAGATTAGAATTTATTTGAGTCTGATTTCGCAATTTGTACAAATGCACTAAAATAAAAAAAAAATCCAAGGAAAACAAAAGGTGAGTTGAAGCGGGAGGCGCGAGCCGGTTCAGACAATGACATGTGCAGCGCGGGAAAAGCAGGGAGGGGAAGCGAGGGGGAGGGGGGGAGGGGGGGGGAGGGGGGTACATGGAAGTCTTTTTATCTCCAGTTTCCCACATCCTGTGAACGACCCACAAACGCGGCCACCCAATTTGAAAGAATGAGCGGAATGCGCCTTTTCTCCTCCTGCGCCTCTTTGATGCGCGGCGGCGCAGTTTGGGGGGGGGGGGAGGGGGGGGGGGGGGGAGGCTCCGCTGCAGCCACTCAACTATTTTGTTTCAATGCGAAAGCGATTAGGGTAAATGACGGCTGGAGTAGATGAAACCCGCAATGATGAACTGCTTTCGGGCTGTGTGCGCCTCTTTTGTGTGAAAACAACTCTGGGTCGGTTTGAGTTGCAGCTCCAATCCGAGCAGAACAAAAAAACAAAAACAACTAAACATTACAGAGCAAACTAAGCCTGAAGCCATTATTATTGATCAAGACTTTAAAGTCTGTTTATTTTCAAGAACTTTATTTCAAATAAAAGTTATGTTGTATTCATGTACAAAGTTTCAAATTATTATTATTATTATTATTATTATTATTATCAAACTATTCTAAGAATTTATATTACTTCACATTTATAATTAAGTAAATATCTAGATTTAATAAAGTCACATAAAAATATGAAATAAAGCACTTTAGTGATACTATTTGCAATATTTCATGTGTTGAAGGAGGCAGAAGTTTTCGGCTTTTGAATTTGCATCTCCCTCCAACATGAATCCCTAATCAGACATTATTCCAGGCCTTTTTGGCGCGTTTTGATTCCCGCCACGTCTGTCTGGCCCCGTCGGTTACGAGGCTGTCTCTATTTTCATCCTGTGATTGACGTGCGTGTCTGCGTCCTCATTGGCTCAGGGAGGCAAAGGGGGCGGTGCTCTGAAAGACTAAGGCGCTTTTCGCTACGCCTTCTACTACCGCCTTATAAACGTCCTACCCCCCGCTTTTTGTTTCCAGAAGCCGGTGTCTGGCGGAGGCGTTGCTGTTTCCACTTTCTGTGATCCGTCTCGTCGTTACTCCTCTGTTTACAAATATCACGGGGAACAACTGCGCTTTCGCGTCGGTTTCCTTTTAAAGAGAACACATCTGTACATCGAGTTGTTGCTTTTGTCTTTTGGGGTTTTTTTTACTTTCCTTGGACCACAGACGGATTTTGCCTTCTGTCTGGATGAGAGGATCCTTGCCGCATTTATTTTTTTGTTCCTGCAACGTGGACACGCAGCCCCAACAAGCAGCGACGGGAGGCTCCTGATATCGGAATAAAACATTTACAAACCGTGTTCGCCGACCTTCGCCGTGCTGGATTTGATTTAAGGAATGCTGCTGTCCAAACTGAATTCTCTGGCTCACATCTCTGCCGTGGATATGCCGGCGAAAATGCAGCTGCAAGTTCAGCAAGGTTAGACGCCCTGTTTTGTTTTGTTTCTGTTTTTTTTTTTGTATCGCTCTGCGTTACTGCGCTGTCCATGGAGTGGCGGAGGGTTACAGCAATGGCTGGCCGCCCATTTCCAAAGCTTCGCTTGCTAATTAACAGGGACGCGTCGAGCTTTTGGCCCGCTCTGGTTCTCACCGGCTATGTTTCTGTGTTACAGTGAAGGAGAAAGAAGCTTTCGAGAAGCTTTATCAGGTCGGCGCAGTGCTGGGGAGCGGCGGCTTCGGCACCGTCTATTCCGGCACGAGGACATCCGACGGAGCTCCGGTTAGTTCACTTCTCACCTTTTATATTTACTTATTGTCATTTTAAAATGGCGGTTTTCCACATTTTGTTGTTGTGTACGTCTTCTAAAGCCGTCTCCTCTTTGCCATGCTAGGTTGCTGTCAAACATGTAGCCAAGGACAGAGTGACTGAGTGGGCAGAACTGGTGAGAAACTATTCATATTATTCCGAAGCTTTTCCTTCTGTCACATAATTTTTATTTTTTTTATCTAATTATTATTTTTTATTATTATTATTATCGGTGTTTGTTCAGGCTAACGGCTCGCGCGTGCCGCTGGAAATAGTGCTCCTGAAGAAGGTCGGCACTGGCTTCCGCGGCGTCATCAAGATGCTGGACTGGTTCGAGCGGCCCGACAGCTTCATCATAGTCATGGAGAGACCGGAGACCGTCAAGGACCTGTTCGATTTCATCACCGAGAAAGGCGCCCTGCCCGAGGAGCTGGCGCGGAGCTTCTTCCGCCAGGTGCTGGAGGCCGTGCGGCACTGCCACAGCTGCGGCGTGGTTCACCGGGACATCAAGGACGAGAACATCCTCATTGACCTCCGCACCGGCGAGATGAAGCTCATCGACTTCGGCTCCGGGGCTCTGCTCAAAGACACCGTCTACACTGACTTTGACGGTATGTCGATTTAAAAAAAAAAAAAAAAAGGCTGTTTCTGCCCCCTGGAGAAAGGTTACATAGCATGTAGACTTAAGAGTCATGTAGCAGAAATTCCTGGGTTGTGTCATCGTCCGCCGCTCGCTGCAGGGCTGCAGCCTTGTCGCCCCCTATCGGGGGGAAGCGGTATTTTTACAACTCAAAGTTTGTAAACAAAGTCACGTGTCTGCTCACTCCCTCCCTCCCTCACGCGCTGCTGTCTAAACACAAACACAGCAAGTCACGCTGCCTGGCAGCTGAGCTCTGATAAAGACTTTATAAAAAAAAAAAACAGGTTTAGCTGGAACTCCTAAATGCTTTCATTTTCAGTATTATAACATAAAAAAATTAGCTTAAGGATGTTTTGTATCTTATTTTAATTACATTCTTGTGCTTCTAATTGTAATACTAATAAGCTTGATTGCTTTTTTTGTCTAACAGGCACAAGAGTGTACAGTCCACCAGAGTGGATCAAGTATCACCGCTATCACGGCCGCTCAGCCACCGTTTGGTCCCTGGGCGTCCTGCTGTACGACATGGTGTGTGGAGACATCCCGTTTGAACACGACGAGGAGATCACCAAGGCGCAGGTTCTGTTCCGGAGGAAAATCTCCACAGGTGAGCGCGCGTGCCTGAGCAACGCTCACGAGTTGGTGCCGACGGTCATCTAAACAGCTCACCCTCCTCTTCTCTTCCTCCAGAGTGCCAGCAGCTGATCAAGTGGTGCTTATGCCCGAGGCCGGCTGACCGGCCGTCCCTAGAGGACATCATCAATCACTCGTGGATGCAGAACACGTCGCCGTCGGTGGTGCCCTCCACGGTGCAGACGGAGAAGTCGCCTGCCGAGATCAGGCTGCACAGCATTGCCCACGAGCCCGCCGCCTTCATGGCCACCGCCGCGGCCCGGTGATGGGGCTCGCCCGGTCCCGACCGAGCCAAGCTGAACTGAACTGACACGCAAAGGCTTCGCACGACAAAGCGACCGCGGAGGCACTCCGCCGAGCCTCAGCGCAGGCGTCCAGGAGGGCGAGCTGAGCGGCACGCGGACAGCCCGAGTTGCGCTAGCTCTCACAGCACTCCGCTGGTTTTCCTCCATAAAACCAAGAGCAGAAGCGTTGGCGGCAAGTTCCGAAGAGAAAAAAACAAAGTGCCTTATGTGAGATTGTTTTAGGCAACGAGAGCCTGAAAATACTTGAATTTCTAAACACAAACAGAAAAAAGAAACCTTTTTGTTTACTTCCTCTTTACAAGGCTTGTTTTGGTTTCCCCTCTCATAGGCCTAGATCAGTAAAGCCTGTGTAATTTCTTTATTTTACAACCACTACTATCACCACTACTCCAATGTCATTAGCAACCAGATGACCTCATAGCGCCGGCAGCAACTTGTGCAAACAAAATCAAGAGAAGAAGAAAAAACACTGGACTTACCTCAGTCTGTTTACTTCAACATCCACCTCTACTCCACCTTCCTCCTCATCCTCTTCTTCTACTTCCTGTGTTGTACTGTATACAAACACAGGGCTTAACTCAAAGTGTTGAGTCTCTTCAACCTGAACGCACACAACAATGCAACGCAACACACACCGAGATACAAACATCTTCTGCTCTTTAAATGCTCATATTTGTTTTGTTTTTTTGTTTGTTTTTTTTTTTCAAAAGAAAGAAAGAATGTGCCTCACACAGGTCTTAAAAATTCGTTGGGGACAAAAAAATTGTAAATAAGATATTTATTATTGTTGTGACAGCTCTCCCATGCCTAATGAGCTTTTTTTTTTCTTTCATGGCAGAATTTATTTATTTATTTATGAGAGAATTTCGGCTGTCTATGAATGTATATATTTCATTCCACAGTCACTGAAGGGCCCACGGATTATTTAAGAGAAAAAAGCAAAGATGGAGTTTTTTTTTGTTTTTGACCATATTTATTATGGCTTGAAATATTCAAAGAGCAGATTTGTGTGTGTGTGTGTGTAAATAAAGTGTAAATAATCCTGAAAAGCACTTCCATTTTTAATGTATGTAAACGTTCAATGTCTACTGATGGTAACCAGTGTCCAACACACGCTGGTGTTTGAGTGAATGATGTGTGTGTGTGTGTGTGTGTGTGTATGTATGAGAAAACTTAGATTGTTTTTTTTCACCCACTTGATTTAGAATTGTAAATTATGTTAGAAGCTATTTTTATATGATTTCAATAAATATTTTTTTTAACTACGACTCTCGACTCTGCATCATTTTTAACTGTCGCCACACGCGTGTTTGTTGTGAACGCCCACACTAGTTTAGTAGGTTAGAAGGTTATACAACTTCCTGTTTGACACTTTTGTCAAAAAACAGTCGGTGCGGGAAGCTGATGGGGAGATAAGAGGCAGATGGCGGCGAAAAAGGCCTGGAGTGTTTATGCGGTCGCCAAGATGTGAAAACAAACTTTATTACTGGGTTTGTTGACACTGAGGTGTAAAAACCAGCTTCAGTGTCTTGAGCTTCTTCATTTAGTTGTATTCACAGCTGTAGGGGTGTGCTCCTGACTTTATTGCACAGTTTCTCTGCATTTCTTGGTTTTGCCTCATAAACAATATTTGATTTTCACCTTACAAGTTGTCTGGATTAACCTGTTAATTATACAACTAGAGTCCCATTCACATATCTTTTGTTGTAAATCAAGTCAAGCATATTTGTCTAGCGCATTCCAGCAACAACGCAGTTCAAAGAGCTTTACATAATGAATAAATAACCAATTATGTAGGGAAAAACAAACAAGCAAACATTTATTGAATCTTAAAGTATTTAATGTCAAGAAACCAAACTTGCACAAACATAATAATGTACAACATGGGACAGACAATCTACTTCTACTGACCAGAACACAAAGGTCATAAAATGAGAACATTTACCAAATAATAATTTAACCAGTCATGCTCTACAAGCTCTAAGATCTTTAGCAGATTATTTTGTCAAACCTCCATGTGGAAAACTTCTTCTTTCCCTGATTTATAGTCGTCTGTACAAGAACGGGAACGAGAGGGCAGACAGAAAAAAGAGGTTCAGTTCCTGTTCAGTGGACACCTGCTGTCCTTCAGTCTCACTGTGGTCGGAAACAAACGGGGTCCAACCTTTGATTCTGAAGACGTCAGCCTTTCAGGTCACCCACAGACACCAAACCTCCTTCTCTTAAAGTCTGGGAATATTGGCACAGAGTCCTTTGGGTTGGCCTTGGAGATCAGGTCATTTCTCTCAGCACAGGTATGTAACCGTCCAGGCAGCAGGTTTCTCTCTGGGATGGCAGTAATGAGAAGTAAAAAACCAACAAAAAGCAAATTTTCCATGGTGGCATATTGGGTGGTAGCACGATGGTGTTCCTCTGAGATGCTAGCTCTGATTTGTTCTTGTTGACATTTATTTATAGCTTCTTTGGTCGACACGTAGCATGCTTGGACAATTATTTCCTTTGGAGTGTGGATGCTTTTTTTAAAAAAAACATTCGGACAGTTGCTACGATGAGAAAATGTGGCAACAATGAATTGATTTTACAACTGGAAGCAGCTGATTAGATCAAATAATACCTGGCCCCAGATCCCAGAGGAGTTGAGAAAAAGAGGATTCATGGATATAGAACAGGAGCAAGGAGCAAAGAGAGAGAAGAAGAAACTTCAAACCATAGATCATGATGTCTCCAACTCCAAAGTCTCTCTACCCAACTTTCTAACCATATGGTTAGATAGATTTAAAGGGACAGTGCTAAATAAAATAAACCTTTTTGAGCTTTACATCATGTTATAATGTTATTCCCTCATCAAAACCATACCTAGATTCTTGCCTTGATTCTCTCATGCATGTTTGAGAAATCCTTTAATCTCCCATGGCAACCATTAAGCTGTACAGAACGCCTGGGTGGACCAAGCTCCGCCTTCGAGGCAAGAAGCTCCTCCTCTGAGCTGCAGTTTCTAAACTTCCCCCTCACTGAGTACCCCTCTCCCACTCAGCTCCTTCAAACTAGCTAGCAGCAATTAGCAAACACCAGGTGGAACTGCACATATTCTGAGCTCATTATAGGAGATACTTCTCAGTGAAACTCTGGTAAAAACATTGTAAAAGGGTGAATAAAGGAGCCATGACTTCCTGAAGGCAGAGTTTCATAAAGAGCAGAGGTTTTGAAAGAAACTGAAGCCCAATTTCAAGGTGTTAAATCACAAATTAAAATATCTTTTTAAGTCATATTTGATTCATATAGCATTTTTATAACAAAATGCAATATACTGCCTCTTTAAAGACAAACAACAAAAGCAAAAGAAGTGGATTAGCTGAGCAACAACTGATGATATCACCCAGGAAATGTTACTGTGGAATATCATCTCTGCAACAGTCTTCAGTCAGAGGTCTCTTCAGATTCCTTGCAACATGACAGCAACACAACAATTCTCAAAGGTACTTGGGTGATGAGTAAAAATGATACTTAACTTCCCTTTGGGATAAACAAAGCATTTTTTAAACAAATGTGATTGAATCTTGGGGCTTTCTTATGCTGGTGACTCATATAACATCCGGAAGTATGCAAAAAGTTCATGTCAGTTTATTGTTTTCCCTGTGAGTCAGTTGGTCCGGGTGACATAACGTCCAGTGGTCCAAAAATCTCCTGTGGTATCTGCGGTGGAGCTTTGTGGCATTACAGCAGTTATGCATACTGTTTATGTTTATGTGAGAAAATAAAAGAGGAGGAAAATAAAAGAGGTTACTCAAGTGTTTCCTTTTGATGCATTAAATAACTGTTACATGCCTGCCAGGCTGTCTGTTTCTCCTTCCCCTCCCCGTTTTGTTTGTCTCCACAGGTAGTATGGAAGTAAGGAAAGCTGGCGTCAATCTCCCCTAATTGGTCCCCATCAACCATGGCCCAATCAGCATCTAGGGAGGCTGTATATAAGAAGCCCAGCTGGGAAGCTGAGGAGATCCCTCTCTCTCCAACTGGCTCTGTTACACTGACACACGTCTTGTTGTTTGGTTGAAGGTTTGTGGTGGGAGATAGTGGGCGAGGTAAGTTTGGGGTACCCTGTACATTTTCTCACGTAGGTGTTTTCTGTTAGATACACTAGGTAAGCAGGTGGTGCCACCCATGTAAAGTTTTGCTGAAAACCTTTGTTAGATTAGATAGGCAGGGTTTTTGTTTTCTATTTCTTTTCTTTAGAATGGATGGTAGTTAGGCCCTGTTTTGTTTTATTACTTTCTTTGATTTGGCACCACCTAACCGTCCCTTTCTCCCCCACAGTGGGTATAAGGCTTCTGGGATTTTTTTTGTTAATAAATCCTCTTTTTTCTTTTAAAACATTCACCTGGACTCTGTCAGTTTTTGTGGTTGTCGCGTTACCCCTCCTCCTCACTAAGGGGGGGGGCGTAACAATAACTATATTAAAAAAACTTAGTTCTCTACCTTTCTTTAGCCTAAAAGCAAATAATTTCAACAATCTAAACAGTGCATAATAATTCTTTGCCATTTTGAAAGACGATTCAACTGCATGTTTCCTCAAACCTCCAAACGGGCTGCAGCTTTTCGCACAGATTAATCTGGACACCAGGGTGGTGATGTTGACCTACAGGCTCTGACCCATCAGGGCTCCTGTTGTCTTGGATTGATAAGAGTTGTGGCTTTAATCAGTTGTGAGGGTCCTTTAAGGGGGACAGGGGACGGTTCCTGGGCTCGGTGCTAATCTCTGGAGACAGCGATGGACCCAAACTACAGCCAGGAAAAGATTTACAGCCTCAGCAAATGAGGCTGGGTGAAAAAAAAAAAAAACATGCTGTTCCCATCAGTCCCAGTTAGTGTCTGTCAGGATGAGACAATGTGTGTTTACCTGCTGGGGTCTGAGGAGATGGAGGGGCAAGCGGGGTAATAAAAAAAGTGGAAAAGACTCCACGAGTTTACAAACTGCTTCAGCAACCTTAAGGACACGCTTTCATTTGTGTCACAAGAAAACAGCACTCATTCAGGAAGGTTAATATTTTATGAAATATTCTGAGATGCTTGGATATATAATTCTATCTGAGCATCTACCTGATATACCAGTAGACTGGGTTGGACTGGGGACCAAAGTTGCAACACTTGTTACATTTTCAGCTGCCTTGTCTCACTTTCACACTGCACTGTCTCAAAATAAATGCTTTAACGGACTTGTTCCCCTGTTCGCCTGTGGGGGCGCTGCACCAAGAACAACTAAAGGAAACAACACGAAAACCTCTGAAGAAGACACTGAGCCACAAAATGTGAACAAAAATGGAGAGGCGACAGATTTTAGCAGTTGTAGGATTTCTCTTTTGTCTTTGGTAAAAGACCACGAGTCATTTCTCCCGCTAAAACTAGAACATTTTTTTTGGTGGTGGTTTTTACCCAGAATGCCTTGCACTATCATCTGATTCCTGCTTTTGGAGTACCATCTACTAAAACTCTGAAGAATTTTTTTGAACAAGTATCAGTTACAACATTTAATTTACGTTTGGGGTCAATAAAGTATTTTTGAATTGAATTAAACCAAATTGAATAAAAAGACAGAAAAAAGCTGAAACTAAAGTCCAAAAACACCAGTGGATCATAATGAATTAAGATAATAGACTACAGTTATTTTTCTCTTGTTTCAGTTGCCATTATCATATATTTAAAGTCTAATGTGTTTATTAGTTAGATTTGGAGCCATTCATTTTAGATCAGCATTTAAACTGGGCAAACTGTTGTTTTTTTTTTTTTTTCCAAACTTCACTTTACTTCTAGTATCACTTGGATGTAAATGAGTTGCTATGACGATGCTGCTGTCTTTGCACCATTTACTTAGAATTTGTCTCTGATTTTTGACCTAACCTGTGGCAAAAGTGTTTCCTGTTCATTTTGTGCTTTTTAAGAACAGCAGCACAAGCAAAAAAGTTACAATCTAAGAAAGTCTTTATTTTCACGTGAACTAAAAAGCAATCTTCCATTTATCTACTTTCAGCAGGAAAAGACAATTACATCTCAGTAATGTTTGTTTTATGACACAGAATTTCTGAAGAGAGCAGGTAATGCCTCTAGGGCTTTTCTAATGCTCCCCCCCATTGTGTCCTAAATTACAGACCAAGTAAGGCTGCAAACTCAAAACTCACACGGAAACCTCTAATCTGTGGTTTATCAGTTCTGTTTAGTCTCACATCAGCTCATGCAAAGCTTTTAGCTTTTAGTTTAGTTAGTATGTCTGCCCATTTCCCTTCGGATTCAAAAGTCTCTCTGCATGGATTTTTTTTAAATCGGTTAAATATAGACGGAGATCACACACACCAGAAATACAAGCTAAAAATAATATCCCATCTTTAGCATGAAAACAAAATGTCGAATCTTTTGATCTGCTGCAGTTTTCTTCTGTCAAAGTAGTGTGAAAAACACACACATAGCATTTCTCTGAAAGAGACCACAGCTAGCTTTCCACGAATGACACCGCTGATGGCTTCCCCTGTCATTCTGAGAACCGCCTGCTTATTGGGTGCCTGTTCGTCAGTTAGCGCCACTCTCAACATCTGAAAATTGCCGCCAAAAGAAAAGAGTTCTGCTTTCCTTACTGAAGAGGCCAGTGGACTGCAGAGTGGACACTATACAAACATTCATCCTCCTTGGTTTAGCATGATAGAACACAGAGCAGAGGAATACAGCAAGGTGGAAGGAAAAAATGATACAAACGATTGTCTATTAAAGTCAGTTTTTAGGTTTTGCAACAGATTCTTGATTGGATTTAGATCTGGACTTTGACTGGACCATTGGAACACATTAATACTAAGTGGTGGCATTCGATTTAAATGTTTTAATTGTATTAATTGCTGGGTCTGTAGTTAATTAATCACAATTAGTGACATTTTAATCAAAAAAGAATATATCTCATAACAAACAATTCAAAAACCGCCTTTGCTGCGAGAGTATTAAATATATAGACAAATGAGCTCAACAACAAAGATACTGATTGTTTTTCATTTGTTGTTTAGGTTACTCCACAATCAGACATTAGCAATGTGGACCTTAGCTTTGGGAAAGACTGTGCTGATGCATCATGCTTAGCATCGAGATGCTTTGTTAGACTAACTCCTTTAGCACAATTTGAACACAATGCTAATCGTTTCCGGTGTCCCATCGGATTGTTTTTTGAAAGAGAAATGAACCCCATGGCTTCGTCTTCGATCGCTGTCTGTTGCTTCTGCGTCAGATTTACAGAGCTACCACAATTAAAAATTAGCACAATTAATTGTGTTAAAAAATTTTACATGTTAAAACCTGTTTTATTAGTTAATCAAAATTAATTATGGCCCTAATGAATGTGCTTCGTTTTTGTTTTTCTGTTGTTTTTTTTGGGTAGGTCTCTCAAACATTTACACCTCCAGATATAAAACAGTTACCCATTATTCTTGGATAGAAAGCAAATGTGAACAACCTTCCCTGTCTTTGCATGATGCTGCCACTGCCATGTTTCATCTTGGGGATGATGTGTTCAGAGTTAGTTTTTTTCCACACAGCCTTTTGCATGCATTCCACATTTAATGGGTTCCTGCAGGACTTCTTCTATGTAGAATAGCAGAAGTCTTGTTACAGGCTAACTCGTATTCTTTTTTCTTAATTTTTTTTAACCTGTCTGACCTCATTGAGTCAGCAGCGAGTGACCAACATCTCTAAATATCTTCCTATTTCTTCAAAATGTCAAGCTAGTTTATGCAGAATGTTCTCTGTGTCTGCATGCACATCTGCATACCTCTTCTGTGGTATTGTTCGTTTAAAGGACTATCAAATGCAAATCCCCCTGAGTTAGAAACAGAGACCAGAGCCGGATATTTGCATGGTGAGTCATTGTTACCCTGCAGAGTTCATTTGACTGCCTCAGTCCAGCACTGAGTCACCGCGAAACTCGGGTCTGCAGCGTGAGCTAGCTTTCACATCTACACAGCAGCAGCACCACGTTTAGAAAAAGACACTTTCGATAACATGTTTTGTTTTTTTTTTCTTGCCCACAAGAAGACCCCATGTGTGATAATGAGTCAGTGTCATTTCTTCTAAATGCAGCTCAGTGGCAGGAACGCCACTGGCCCACTCGCGGCCGAAAGCTGATTGGCTTGTCTTCGACTCGTTCCCGTAAGTCGAGAGCCGCGGCCTCGTTTGTGTGATAAAGAAACAGAAATCAGAAGGGTTGTGTAATCGGCCCCCTGCGCTTGTTCCACTTGCCGGACGCAGATCTCTCGGCTATTACTGCCAGGAACTCACTCTCTCTGTCACTGTCTCCATCTGTACAGGCTTGTCTTCTCCTTATCTGCCTGTTATAGATGCAGGCCCACATTCCTGTTCACACTTACCGGAAGGATGAACTGGAACTCATGGACGCGCTGGTTAGGCCTGTTACTTATGCTTTTGAGAAACCCAAACAATTTAGATTTATCAGCTATAAAATGTGGTCAAAGCATTATGCTTTGAACAATGTATTAGATAATAACCTGGACAGATACTTTTGAGGTAGTTCCAACTTCATAGTTACAGTATAAAGTTAATAATTTATGTTTAAATGAATCCGAATTGCTTAAAAGATTACAAGCTGAATCAACCGTATTTGTAAATAAAGTCTTCTAAGTATTAAGCTGTTGACTTACTTTACGTTTTAATTACATTATTGCCTATATCCAATCAGAATAGTCCATGCAAACAGTGGTGTTAATTGTTTTAAAAAGTCTGAGTAAATATCACAGGTGTATCTCAGTACACCACCACTGGTGTTCTTTGATCGGATGAGGCGAAGATGAACTGAAAGTTTGTAGAAACATGCTATTGGCGCCAAGCTAATGGCATGTTAGAGTAGATTTCTGCCATGTTGCAACAGTGTCAGTCTGTTGTAACTGTAAAGTAGTTATTTACTTTCACTGGACATGCTTAACATCTTCCCCCTTAATGTGTTTCACATGTAGCAGTATTTCAACTCACTGTAGATTATTACTGGTTTCCATGTGACAAGACACTGATTTTAGAACACACATGTAACCATTGTGTGTGTGTGTGTGTGTGTGTGTGTGTGTTTGTGTGTGTGTGTATTGTCCTGCATGTTGTGTGAATTGGTTGGGAAACAGGCCCAGAACCATTGTGTGATATTAATGTTTAGTGCATCAATAAGACTTTGTGGATGCACTAATATGGCCCTTTACTGAGCTTTCCCTAATCAAATAAAGGTTTCATAAATCCCAAAATACATCTTGTGCATTTAGTGTGGAATAAATTAGTTCATGTTCATGTTCATTGAAGATTTAAAGCTAGGGCAAATTAAAGATGCTCAAGATAGTAAACAATTTGATAGAAATTCCCTTTAGCCAAATCAGAAGTCAACTTTAGCTCTGTAATATTTATGCATGATGTCACGTTGGTTTATGGTAAACTTTGTCAAAAGAACATATTTCAATAATGTTTGATACTTACAGATATTGTATGCCAACCATTTTTCTTGATAATAAAGTTTTCTTTAAAGAAAAAGTATGAGTCAAGGCTCCAAAGCTGATACCAGCATGTTCAAGGGTAATGTTAACTTATCAATGCTAATGGACAGCAGAGGAATTATGCAATCCAGTAGATGGCCAGTTTAGGAATGTTAGCTGTTAGCCAGTCCAAGGCTAATGCTAACATATCCAAGTTTAATGTTAGCCTATACATGCTAATGGACAGCAGAGGAAGTAGACAATCCAGTGGATGACCAGCCTTCTCCAAAGCTAATGTGAGTAGTATTCTTTTAATTTACTAGCGTCAACAGCTCAGGAAGCGGTGCTGGAATGTCATTAGTCAGTAGCTAGCTTCAGAATGGATAAAGCATCATGTGACAAGGAAGCAGCCACTGGGAGCACGATAGTCTTAATCTTAGCACTTAAACCACGCCATACACCATAACCAAGAGCTAAGTCTAATATTAAGGCTTAGTTCAGAGTAGCAGACAAATATTTCCAATTTCTTCTTTGATGCACCAAGACATTTCTATATCTGAATAAATTTATGCTGATAGTGCTCTAAGTTTCCACATGTCTGAGAAGTGAGTATCACGTTATCACAACTTCCGAATAAGTTAAAAGACTTTAAAAATATATACGCAAATGCATCAGTACCAGAAATGGTATACACAGTTGAATCAGATAATACATAACTAAAATAAACAAACACCTACTGCAGGGCTTCGCTTTTTTCCTCCTTATGCGCAACAGTAGGTATTTTAGGGAAGCTGTTTTTCAACAGAGCAGCATTAGATGGGTCAATTGCATTGTTTTTCAGTAACCCTGGTTTAAAATCAAGATTTATCAACCATGCATCTTCTCAAAGCTTATCTGAAACATCCAAGTGATTCATATCTGAGCTTTAATACCCCAAAATAAAATAAAAGCAGGTCTCCGTGTTGAAAAAACAAACAGAATTGCCACAATCCTCAGCAAGCTGTCAGTTCAAATTAAAAGCATCAGTTTCCTCCATAATTTCTCTCTCAGCAAGGTCGGTTCAACCTCATAAAAGGAACACACAGGTGCACACACACACAGGTATTGGCGGCTGATGTTGCTGGTCAGTAGTCGTATCACTCGGTCCAACAGAACCGAGGGTATGATGCTCCAGAAAGGTCGAGATGAACTGCCTCCTCATAAAGTTATACCGTGTTCCTGATGTCCCTGCTCAGCTTCAGTCCGTCTCTTCCTCATTGTTTGTCCAACTGATGATTCATCCTCTATATGTGTGTGTGGGGCGTTGGAGGTGAGGAGGGGGGTCACGCTGACCTGCCAGCGATAGTCATTCACATTTTAGGAGTAAATGTCAGATTGAGAAACTTTCTACCAATCAAAACGTTTACCAAGTATTCAGTTAAAGGAGTATCAGTCTAACTAGGGGAGAATTTTTTTTTATCTTATTTGTAGCTCAGTACTTGAGGACTTGCATATTTGAGGATTTTTCTGTGAAATTATTTTTGCCTGTATTCTATTTTTTCCAGAATTCTTTGTAAAGCTTATCTAAGATATTCAAAAAAGAAAATGTTCAGCTATTTACCTCTCTGTTTATTTTACAATTAACACGCTACTTTGCGTCGAAGTAAAAACTTAAATACATCAAAGTTTGTAAAGTGTGAAAATATAACCGCTACAAAATACTTTACACGTTGACGTGAATTTGACACCACATGTATTAAAAAATAATAACTGAGCAAGGAAAATACCTGCAGGTGTCAAAATTAAAACCTTGTGTGGTGATGCATACAGACAATTAAAGGTGGATAAATAGAAAATGAGTGCACATGTTTTGACCAGACACGGTGGGATGTAATGTTTGGGCAGGTGCACAAAGCTGTTGCAGTTTCAAAACTGGATTTCTCAACAGCACATAGACCTAACATGTCTGGTTCAGTTTCGCCTCAGTGATGAAATGCAGCTTGGTCCCATCCTACATAGCTTCGTTTTACACTGTCACGCCTCAAACAGCTTCCAGTTATGCTGTGACACTGGTCAGGATAAAGTGGTAGTAGTTAATTAAATCATCAAGAAATGTTTCTCAAATGAACACATTTTACGCATTCATCTGGTATTTGTCGTTGAGGCAAACCGTTCCATATTTGGATATGGATTAAACACCTTCCTTCCACCGTTCTCTGCTTGATCTGATTACCTCTGTCATCTATAGCTGCATATTAAAGTGACTGGTTTTATTATGCCTCATTATACCAAATGTGCCCGAACACATTTGGTATAATGTGTTCGGGCACATTATACACAAATTCAACAATCAACAACAAAAAAGGTTGAAAACAAAACAAAATTGTCATTGAGCAGCTGACCGCTAGCTACTGACGATGCTAAAGTTAGCGTTTGTGTTTTATTGAGTCTGCACTGCATTTACAGTTCAAAATTCATACTGATTCTATGAAAATTTCGAATTTTCTTTTCATAAATAGTTTTTGTGCTAGAATGTTACTGTCTTCTTTGTCCTTCTTGACAAAGAGACAGGCTCCACCAGGTCGCTCACAGCAACACAGTTCATAAAAAGTTGTGTCTTTCCAACATGTTGAATCCATCGCTCTTCTGTCACTCTCAGGTATAGGGGGCTTGCCACTCCAACACCTGAATAATGACATAGATGATGAGAGCTAGCAGCACGGCTGGGATATTAATATATTTGAATACAACTCTCTGATTGAATTTTGACTGATCTGCCATAATTTTAATGACTTATTGGATGAACAAGCTTATTAACGTGTGATTTGAATTTCATTTTTTATATAATGGAAACACTGCAACTGCAATTTTTTTTTCAGTGTAGTAATCTAGACAAAGACTTGTGCACATTTGTAATGGATACACAGCTGGTAACCGGATAGCGTCATACTTGACAATGAAAAGATGTCTTATGAGGTACAACTACAAACCAATGCATCTCAGTCCAGCCTTGGTTTCTCTGTATAGAATATTTATTGTCCTGCACACTTTTTACATACACTGTCAGAGAAACGAAAGTAACACAACAATACACTGCAGTTTCACTGAGCCTCACCCATAGCTAACTGAAAAACCAAAACAAAAACAACTTATAATTGAAAGTAATCATTCTTTTATAAGTATTGCTTCTTTTGTTGCAGTGTTAATGATAGACATCCAAAAATAGAGCTTTGTTAGAGTAACTCCAGTTTTTACCAACTATATTTGTCCTGCAAAAAAAAAGGAAAGCAGCAGAGCATAAACTGTACTAATAAAATGATTCACACCTTTTCTTCATGAGCAGCTTTGCTTCACTGAATGGGAATGCTTTCCTGTGTTTTCATGTGTGAGTAAATCCATCTGTCATTCTTACTCAGCTTACAGTCCCACGAAGGCCGTTCTGTTGTTGACTTTGTTTTCACATTTTTGTGAATGACTCAGCTGTGTAATGGGAGAGGGAGGGCGAGGCAGGGCAGCTTTCTGCCCCACCTCAGCGCTCTCTCAACAGTCAGAGCGGATCCCACGGTTCCGTGGCCTTCCATGGTCACATCGCTCCTGCAAGCCTGAGCAGAACGAGACAACGAGGCCTGTGTAAACAGAGTACCACCATGTTGGGCAACTGAACCTGGTGCAATTTTTGTTTCCCACATAGATCACTCATTGCTGATAAAAGACATTACTGCGTAAATAACTGTCATTTTGAACATTCTACTCCTAAAATGAAAGCAAATCAAAACATTTTTTTGCAAAAGGTTTTAATTGCTGTTGTTACTGTTTCAGTGGTAAAATATAATACCAGACAAATGGAAGTTCTGACAATGAATAAGTAATTAATTTGGCAGGTTTCAAGCCTTTATATGTGAATTGTGACATCAACTTGAAAGAAAAATTCCCAAACAGAAAATAAGTATCAGGTAACAAGTTTACATAAACCAGCAGTTTGATCAACAACTGTCCTTATTTGTCTTAAGCTACATTAGTCATAGCAGTAAAACAAAATCACCATTATTCCTTCTCCTAACAGGTTTTGACGAACTTTGCGGTCTCATAAAATCTTTACTACTTCTTCCGAATGCAGGACAAGAAAGAAATAATTTATATTTGGTTTGTTTTTCTTTGTTGTAACAATGTTTCATGGCAACCAATCTAAGGCAGAAAAGCTACTCTAATTCTCTTTAAATGGTGCCACGTTTGTAAAGAGACGTTTATGGGTTCAGCGAGACAGTTTCATTAAGGGCTGTGTCTCGTGGAAGACCCATTTCCCCTCTCTGTGGGACTGTTTGAGATGTCGTATCTCGCCCCTACCTACAGGACTTTGGATTGGTGAGGATGGCTTAATCTGCTCTTCCAGCCTGGGACTGCTGTTAAATCAAATGCTAGTTAGGTACCTTTGCCAGTATCACTTTTTTTTCTTCAGAACTGCATTCATTTTTCATGGCATAGATTCAACATGGTGTCAGAAACTTTCCACGTTGTCTTCATAGTATCACGCTGTTCTCCCAATCCATGAAATCTCAAAGACACTTCAATGTGAAGATGATTCAAGCTCTGTCCAATGGCAAATGATCCTGCTGGAAGTAACCATCAGCAGATGGGTCATAAAGGGATGGACATGTTTAGCAACAGTATTCCGGTAGGCAGTAGGTTTTAATTGAAGCCTAACTGTTGCTAAGTAACTCAAAGTGTGCCAAGAACATCTCATTCCACACCAGTTTACCACCAGCAGCAGCCTGAGCCAGTTATACAAAGCCGGATAGATCCATGCTTTGATGTTCTTTGGACCAGATTCTGTCCTTCTAAATGTTGAAGCTGAGAATGAGACTCATCAGACCAGCTAATGTTTTCCACTTGTTTTGCTGTGCCTGTTTGAATTGTAGCCTTAGTTTCCTTGGATTCGCTGACGGGAGTGGTATCCGTTGTGGTCTCCTGCTGCTGCAGCCCATCTGCGTCGAGGTTTGATGGTATTCTCCACACTTTGGTTGTAGTAAATGTTTTTTTTTTTTGAACTAGGGTTACCTTCCAATCATCTCAGACCTGCCTAGCCATTCTCATCTGACCTCTACAACTCACTAAAAAATTGATTGGTCAGAGTTATGGAAGACAGCCTTAATTTTATCACTACTTAAAGGTGTGTACAATGCATTTTTCATAGTACCCACCTTTTTAGCCATTTAGGCAATTTTAGCACAATCAAGTAATTGTGTTATCTTCAGTGGTCATGAAAATGCTGTAGAGATTTGATTTTGCGTCATATCCATATCTGACACTTTGAAATCTGCCTCTGTCTCTTTAAGAACATCCTACTAACCGCGTGTGCTGCAAACAACCCAATGGTGAATAAGCCCACCACGTCTATGCCAGCAATAAAATGTCTTAAACGTTTCTCTCTCTGACTTTATTGCTCACTATCTGGAGGCGTGGCTAACACAGTCTGAATTGACATTGTTCACTTCTTCCTCTGCAATTGCCAAACTACAGCCATAGGCAGGTTGCAAATCTAAAACATTACAGAATGTTGACATTATTGTTCACAACTCCTTCTGTTCACTGAATGAAATTCAACTTGAGAAATTGAGCTCCATGGGAGACGGAGGAGTGAGGAGAGATGAGAATCAAGCAGAATTGCCCAGAAAGGTAATGGCTTGGCTACCTAGCTGCCAACAAAGACAAATGTGTTGTGAGGGTAGAAGGAAAAGAACTAGAAAAACATTTCAGCCATGTCTCTAGAACAGTGAACAAGTGCTGAGGAAATGTTGATTCAAATTCTCAATGAGTTTAAAACCAGGAGCTTTTCCTGCACTCGTAGGCAGCCATCCAAACTGCAGTGTGAACGGGCTTCATTTGGATCCAGGCCAGATTATCTCAAAGCCCTTGAGAAACACAGATGACCACAGTTCTCTGCTTTCTGCCAGAGGAAAACAAATAAAAAGGAACATTCAAACCCAGAATGAAATGAGGACTTTTATGACTGGAGCTTTTCATCAAACACCCTCCAACATCCTCTTCTCAGTTATTTGTCTTTGTTATTTTCAGTGAGTATTTTTCCCAGGCCGGGCTGGGAACTGTGGGAGTCCAAAACCTGACCGTGGTTACTCAGCGGCTCAGTGTTTGTCTCCAGGATGCTTGCTGGGTTTCCAGGGTAGTGGGAGTAACTTGTCTGCACCAGGGGGTGACCCTGACTTTCTCTGTGATGGTTCCCTGAGCAGCTGATAGGCTGCGGAAGGGGGAGGCAGCGGATCCTTGAAACTGAAAGGTTATGGGAAGGGAAGGTTTATGGGGTTCAAATGAGTGGTTCCGGACAGAATTACCCCCAAAAAGGTTCTACTCGCTATTGTGGATGGTTTGTTTTTAGCTCATGTTGTGTCTCTGGGTTTTCATAGCAAATGTTCATTTATCTCACTGTTACCAAAGAGTTTGAGAAATGTTTTCAATCTGGAATTGTTCATTGTGAAAAGGGGCAGTATATATTTTTGAGCTTTCCATCATGTTATAATGTTATCTAGCCACTAAAAGAACATACCAGGAATGTTGCCTAATTTCTTTCATGCATGTGTGAGAAATCCTTTAATCTTCATGGCAACCATTAAGCTATACAAAACACCTGGATGGACCTAGCGCCGCCTTCAAGCTTCTACCTCATGAAGCAGCTCTTCTCCACTCAGCTCCTTCAGACTAGCCAGCAGTAATTAGCAAACACCCGGTGGAACTGTGTCTGCTGAGCTCATCTTACAAGCTACTTCTCAGAGCAATGCTGGTAAAAATGTTGTTAAATGGTTAATAGAGGAGTTATGTTGTTAGGACTTCCTGAAGGCAGCGTTTCAGAAAGAGCAGAAGCTCCTTAAAGAGACAGAGACTTAATTTCAAGGTGTTAAATCAATTTCTTTTAAGACTTCTTTGACATATACTGTGTTTTAATAAGTGAAGGTAACAGAGTGTCTTGATTGTGCTAGAAAATTGGACTAAATGCCTGAAAAAAACATAATACTGACCCTTTAAGGTACATGTGATGTTTGAACTTTTAAACAGGAAGCCATCTGCATTTTTAGAGGGGATCTCAACATGTCATGGATTTTTTTCTGTGAATACTGATCATCATACCATTTACTTCCTCTTCACAACTAAAAGCTACTCTGTGTTTGTCTATTAAATAAACATCCAATAAAACAATGAGTACTGCATACATTGGAAGGATTGGTCTGCCTGGAACAACATTTGAGAAACTCCTGTGTTTTATTCTAGTACAAGAGTCTAATAAGTAGCTTCAGATCTAGAAGGGAACATTTAATTCTGATGAGACAGAACCACAAATAACTTAGGACCACATCAAATGCATTCAGGTATGTCAGATCTGAGGAATAGTCAATAACCTAAGGGCTGAACCTCCCACCAGGGGGAAACGGCCAGACTGGGTCAGCAGGGGGGATTTTTTTTTTTTGGAACCCAGTCAGGATTTAGGCGTTAAACCAGATGGGATTAGGAAGAGAAATCTTGTGCAGGTCAGCCCCTCTTGCAGCGTCCATCCCTCTGTGAGAACCGTGCTGGATGCTGTGGGAGTGTTGCATTCCTCCCAACCTGACTCACCACGCTGCACACCGCGCCGGCTTCTGCCAAGATCTGTTAGCCAAGGGACACTAGCATGCTCCCACTCCCTGTCATCTGAGGACAAACAGTCCCAGCCAGAAGAGGATCTGGACTTGAAGGGGAAATAAAAGTGACTATAAAGGGGAGGAGAACATGCAGACTGGATCAATAATTTGCTCCAGGAAGGGTGAACTGTGATCAGGCCTCTGTGTGTTCTCCATGTGGTGATATTTGTCAGTTCTACTGAAAAGTGGAACATGTTTTCTTTTGATGGCATTGTGAAACGGAACACGGTGTATTATTGCCTCCAGCTACAGTAATTCCTACTCTGTACAGTTCCAGGCTTTTGCCAAATAGAATTACTTTCACAATAAGCAGTTGTTATTGCCTTGCCAAGAGCTTGCAAGTAGCAACAGCGACAATGATGATGATGGCGGTGATGAAAAGGCTGGGTGGGTGGACCAACGGCACGGTGAGCAAGATGAGAAATGCGATTAGCCAGGCTCAAATGTAATTAAATCTTTCCACCTTTTGCACAGTTTTTTTTCCCCGTTTGTTTTCTCTTCGTCCAGCTCTTCCTGTGTGTCATAACAAATATTTGTCATAACCTCTCACCCACGTGCATTCCCACTCGCCCCTCCCTCCCAGCCTGGCTGGCTTCCCGTAAAGACGCTGCCTCTCACACTTCCTCATTCCTGAAAACCCAATAAAGAGCAGTGGTGTGGCAACGCTCAAGCTTCTGCCTGCAACCGCCGCCTGCAGGGGCAATGATCTCCAACGTCTGGAGATGAGCTACTTGGGAAAGACGGATGACGAGCCGGAGGCTTTTTCAAGTTGTTTTCTGTTTATCATCGAGCTGATTGATGATTTACGGTCGTCCACGCAGTGTGCAGAGAAAAAAAAAAAGATACAGGTCCAATAAACAGGTTTCACATGAGCAAGTGTGTTATAATCCCCTTTATGAATCACGTAGAACAACACAGGCAGGTGCAATCTTGTTTCAGAGTAACAGAAAACCTATAGGAACACAACTATCGCTTTCTTTTCCATGGAATCCCACAATTCCATTTGGATGACATTCCCACGATTCTCTGTTTTAACGGTTCCAGCATTTCTAAGGAACACACAAGGTAGAAATTGGCATTTGTTCAATTCAGTTGATCTATATAGTTCCAACTAAATTAAATAACATCTTGTTCAAGCACATTCAGGTTTTTTTTTTTTTTAATCAGCTCTAGTGGCCTTTATTTGATAATTAGTTGACAGGAATGTGGGTAATGAGAGAAGGGGAAGACATGCAGCAACTGTCGCCAGGCCAGGAATCGAACCTGTGGACTGTGCTTGACCCATGCACACTCATGTTTGTATTTCTACCCATGTTAAGACTTTGCATTGACCTCCATTCATTTTAGTAACTGCATTTATGCCTAAAACAGACATTTACCTTAACCTTAAACATTACTAGTCTATTCATAACCTTAACTAAAACGGAATTCACACCTTACCTCTAAATCTGACCGGCCATTGGTTTTCATAAGGCCCATCGGTCTTCAGAAGGTTTGTAAATATGCCAGAAATAGTCCTAAGTAAAATACTGTAGTTACAGAAGTAAACCCACTCATACACAGTTCTCAATGTATGAAAACTTGCAGGGACTTTCCATTGACTTTAATTCATTAAATTATTCCTCACCCTAACCTCAGTTCAAGTTGTGGAGTCTTTGGTCTCCATGTGTTAGAAAAATGGTCCTTGTAATGTATCAAATACCACTGATCACCCACATACAGACACACACACTGTGGATATAAAAAGTTAAGCACTTTAGTAGAAACGTCAATTTTGTGACATTTAAGACAATGATTGCCTTAGACCTTTTATGTGACCCATCTACATTCATTTGAAAAGAAAACATTTTTAAAAAATGGGAAAAAGCTGTGGTGTCCTGTTTACATTAATGTGCACAACCTTAAACTAATAAGTTACTGTGATGAAGCACCTTTTGGTTTTTTTCTAGCGTCGAGTTGTTGAGCAGACTCACACCTGCCTTCAGTTCAGCTGCCCAAGAGGGACTTTCCTGAATATCTGCTCATTTGCCACAACTGTAAAGTTACAAGTAGTCGCAAAAATCCTATCTCTGCTTGCGAAAAAAGCAAAAACAATTCTATTGTAAAAACTAAATACTCAAAATTTAAATGTATGCAAAAAATGTGGTCAATAGCTTTTATTGTTGCTTAAATTTTTCATTTTAAGATCACTTTAATTTCCTTTATTTATGTTCTTATCAGTGCTAATGTCCTTTTCATTTGTTTTAAAGATATATCACCATCAGGCTGGTGAAATAAATCTGTGCCATTCTTGAATTGTGCAGTAGGCCCAAATTAAATCATTCCAAGGGCCACATATTGTCCCAGGGCCTGCACTTTGGACACCCCTGAGTTTAATAAGTTTCTCTATTTCGTCCAGGATGTCCAGTTGGAGAAATGTCCATATATTTCCATAAGGAAGTTGCAAATCAAAATCACGTATATGGGTGAATTCAAGTTCTATGAATAACAGTAATTGAAGAAGATCACTTCAAACTCTGCAAAATATATCTGGTGACACTCCTACGTTTATTTATTCACGGATGGATGGATGGGATGGATGGATGGATGGATGTTTAATCAAATTGAGCTTGAGTGATGTGGTTTTTGTGTTTTTGCTCTTTTATACTAGAGTTCCTGTTTTCATCTAAATGAAAGGGAGCTTTTGATTTAGAAATTGATGACCTTTTAGCGGTTTTAACTGTTTCAAAAAGAACCCTCATTTCTGGCCTTTTTTTCTAGGACTCATTTCCACAGAACTGGCCTCACTTTTCTTAGACTTACAGGAAGTGACAACAACTCCAGGAAGCAGCGACAAAAATGTAACAAGAAGCTGCTTATGCAAAACCTATATTTATCTTTAAACTTACAAATAAACTGCATACTATTTTTTATTTGCATATTTCTATTTACTATTTTACTGATTCATTGTGTCCTAGTCTTTAGAAGAGTGGGTTTTTGATGTGACCCTTTATCATTTAGTCTGATGTAAGAAAATGGATAAAACTGTAGTGATCTCAACCAATCTAAACTAGAAATGAAGAACAGGTTTTAATTCATAATTCTGTTTTAAATTCTGAGTGTTTCAGTTTGACTAATACTAAAACTTCCTTTTGTCAGGAATTTTGTCATTCTTGAAAAACAAGCTAATTTAGCTCTATTTTGACATGAACGTCTATTCAGTAGATTTGTTTGCAATGTTTCATTCTTTTGTTTTTGTGTTGAATAAAAATGAAAAGTTTAACAAAAATATTGCACAAATGTAAGAATGTCTGTTACCATTATATGAGTAAATCTTTGTAGATATTCTTCTAATGTCAGAAAGACAAATTCCACACAAAGTGGAATTCATTTCACTTTGTGTATGAATTTTAATTCATACACAAAGTGAATGAATGAAAATGTTATTAAAATCCCATGTAGATAAGTTGGTACATGCAATAAATGGCTAAAAATCATAGCAGAGTTGGATGTAAACAGATACATAGGACTTACAGTATAATTCATGCATGCTGCTGGCACTCATCCAACAGAGAATGACAAGCCGTTTATACTTGGCAGTGGATACGTGTCAGTTGTTTTAAGAAATTGTAGTCAGCGATTTTACAGAAAGCTACAGATTCAACATGTTCAATTAAAACATACAATTCTCAAAAAATTCTCCTAAAACCAAACCACCATCCTACTACTTCCTGTTGCCTTCTTGGTCATTTCTGCCAACGGTAATGTCCAGTTGTTGATCATGTGACTTGTATGATGTGAAGTAATTGTTTCCATTGCCGTTGTGTGAAATAAATCTCAATACAGCTGAAAAACCACCTTATCGTAGCGCAAAACCTTTTTATTGTACACCGTGAGTTTTTTTGTTTTTTTTTCCTGAAATTGCTGTTTCCATTAAGCAAATTTATTTCAATTTGTGCAATTCCATGGTTAATGGAAATGCAGCTAGTGTCTGCATTGATATGTTTTGAATATTAGAAGCATACAATAATCATTTTATAACTGATTATATGTCAATATTGATCATTTTGACAACTCAAGGACCTGCTGAGCACAAAGCATGAGTTCAAGCCACATTCTCCCCGAGTGACCACTTCAGTCAGAATATTAACGACTTAAATAAACTTGCAACCTGGAAAACCAGAAATAACTTGCACCCTTTTCTCGAACTTATTTTTCACACTTCTGCATTCTCACTGCTGCTTTTATACTTCCTGGCAGTAAATGAAAACAATGTGATGGATTTCCTGCTGACACGCTGCCGGACAAACAGACTTTCCGGCTTCAGGCCTGATAGTAACGGCTGAGTACGGACAAGGCTGTCGATGGATGCCGACCGTCAGTTATACACAAACCCCCGTCTCTTCACCCCTGACTGTACTCCATGAACTTTCCACCGAGCTGTTTGTGAATCGGTCGTTTTCAGCACAGGAAACTGGGGATTATGAGACTGGCGATTAAACACTAATAAAGAACTGGAGAAGGTACAAAAACAGGAACCGACCTTGACTCTTCCTGTGGGGCTGATTTTTTTATGCTTGCCAGTGCAGAGGAACATTTTTGCTTCCTCCCTCAGCCTGTTCAGGTGGACAATGCTTGTGCTGTATCTGGAATGTACATGGCAGCTCTGCTGTGTTGACAGTGTCTGTCGGTCTCTGGAGTGTTCCTGGAATCCTTCAGAGCGGGAGGACATGAACATTACAGAGTGCTGACACACTAGGAGGCGATTATCATCTTCATACCAAGCAAACATGGCCCAGCAACGCTATCAACACGCGTGACCGTCTCCAGACGGCTCAGATTTTTAACTCGGAATGCAAACAGAAACACAAAACAGTGCCAAAGAGACGGATTAAAGACAAACAAAGCAACTGATAGACCAGAAACAGTTTTCCAGCAACACAGTCATTCAGAAAGTTCATGCATGGGGGTCACTAATGTGAAAATGAAACGGGGAACTAAGCTGTCTGTCTGGATGTGACTAAAATAAAGGTCACAGAGTTACAGTGACTCTTTGAGTCTTGTTTTATTTGCTGTTTGGCTTTCAGGGCCACGTTTGCTTTGCAGACTTGACCCTGGCAGAGTAACGGCGAGGTTCAGCTGTAAGGACGGGTTTGTGTTGAGTTACATAATAAGTGTGTTTCAGTTCAATGTGAACAACAGTCAGAGACCCTGCTCCCTGTGTGGTGGTTGATATGCACAAAGGAGTCAGATTAATACTCACATTAAATTATCGCAATTTTTTAATAGAATAGAATATACATTTTTGATCCCCAGGGGAAAACAGCTTATTCGTTGGCAAGTTACTCCATCTAAGGTATTAAATATTAATAATACCAATATAACTATGAGATCAAGTTTATTTAAAAAAATTTATATATATATATAAAAAAAAAAAAAAAAAATTCCCTTCTCACCCTCCGCAGGTGGTCTCTCTCTCTCTCTCTTTCATCCTCTGAGCTCGGGTCCTCTACCAGAGGCCTGGGAGCTTGAGGGTTCTGCGCAGTATCTTGGCTGTGCCTAGTACTGCACATTTCTGGACTGAGATGTCTGATGTTGTTCCTGGGATCTGTTTTAGCCACTGCTCCAGTTTGGGGTTGACTGCCCTGAGGGCCCCGATGACCACAGGCACCACTGTGGTCTTCACCTTCCAGTTCTTTTCCTGTTCCTCCCTGAGGCCCTGGTATGTCTCCAGTTTCTCATGCTCCTTTTTCCTGATGTTGTAGTCACTTGGTATAGCTACATCCACCACAACGGCTTTCCTCTGTTCTTTATCCACCACCACAATGTCCGGTTGGTTCGCCATTGCCATCTTGTCTGTCTGGATCTGGAAGTCCCACAGGATCTTAGCTCGGTCATTCTCCACCACCTTTGGGGGTGTTTCCCACTTCGATCTCGGGGCTTCCAGTCCATATTCTGCACAGATGTTCCTGTACACTATGCCCGCCACCTGGTTATGTCGTTCCAGGTACGCTTTCCCTGCCAGCATCTTGCACCCTGCTGTTATGTGCTGGACTGTCTCAGGGGCCTCCTTGCACAACCTACACCTTGGGTCTTGTCTGGTGTGGTAGATCTGAGCCTCTATTGCTCTGGTGTTTATCTGGTATCTATCTGATCTCTAAACACCAGATATATATATATATATAAAGCGTGATTTAAGTAATCCATCCATCCATTTTCTTTACATCCTTGTCCCTAGGGTCAGGAGGGTTGCTGGTGCCGATCTCCAGCTAAGGTTCCGGGCGAGAGGCGGGGGTCACCATGGACAGGTCAACAGTCTGTTGCAGTTAAGTAATTCAATATGCCTGAAATAAATGAGTAAATAAATAAATAGCAAGCATGCGTTAATATAAAAATAATCTATAATATATAATAATATATATATGGTTTTCAAGATGGCGCCTGTGTGTGTTCAGGCTGCCGCTCGCCTGCTGGAATGTTGCTTTTTTGTTATTTGCCCGCTTGTGTTTCCTGCCATATCAACTTTGACGGACAACGTCTGCGTGAGTGCAATAAGGACTTATAATCGTGACTCTCTTTTCGACATTAAAGAGTCAATGGAGAGACCCTGCCACGACTGGGACAGCTACAAGCAAACTTTTCCTCCTCCGTTTGTGTGTCCCCCAACCTCCCGTGAGTACCTGGTGTTGTGGCGACGTCCAGGAAATCCAAAAAGGAGGAGAAGAGGCTGCCGAGCGGGTGTCCGGGTTCGGATCGGCGTATGGTCCATGCTAATCAGAGCTACAGGTGGCTGCGTCAGATCCCGCTCGAATGTGGCCTTAAGCTGAAAGTGCTACACCATCTTCACATCTCGCCACTCATTCGGGAATGAGATACCAGCCTCGCCGGTACCGCTGTCTGCAAAGTGACCGTGGGAGATATCAGCCTATCCCGATGTGCCCAGCCGACTGGACTCCTGATCTGACTTCTGTGTCATCGCCTAATCGGATTGGATTACTGAATGCTCGCTCAATTTCCAATAAAACGTTCTCTATTAATGAACTCACTGTTCAAAAAAACTTGGACTTCCTTTTCCTAACAGAGACGTGGCAGAGGGAAAATGAATTTGTCCATTTGAAAGAGCTCTGTCCGGCTGGTTGCCTGGCAATAGGTAAGACTGGCTGCTGTACACCGTGACTGGTCAACATGCAGACTGTCAGATACAAGCCACATTATCTCTTTTGAAATCCTCATGATGGAAGTTGGTTCCTCAGATACATTTTATGCTATTTTGATATACCGCCCCCCGGGCCCTGCTGGGACTTTTCTTCAGGAATTTGCAGATTTTTTATCTTCCATAATTAGATTGGGAAAGGCTTTGATTGTTGGTGATTTTAATTTACAGATTGATGATGTTACTTCTGTTTCAGCAAGGGATCTTATATCGCTGACAGAGGCGTTTAACTTTACACAGTATGTCTCAGGTCCCACACACAACAAGGGTCATACGTTAGACCTAGTATTTGCACTGGGTTTGCAAATTACTAATGTGTGTGTGGAGGATGTATTTCTGAGTGACCATTACTGTGTTTTCTTTGACTTGATGGTGCCGTCTGAGCCTCGGCCGGTACTTACTGAGGTAAAGAGGAGAATTATCACAGAGGAGACAGCTATGCTTTTCTGTGATAAGTTTGATCCTTCTCTTCTTAATAATCTCACTGAAACTGACTGTTTTGTAAATGGTTTTCAGAGCCAATGTGCTGATATTTTGGATCAAGTTGCGCCAATTAAGGCCAGGAAGACAACACAGGAAAGCTTATGTCCATGGATAAATGATGAAATTAAGTCTGAGGAGAACATTCCGCCAGACCGAACGATTATGGAAGTCTACTAAATTGGAGGTCCATAGGCTGCATTTAAAGGACTTAATATTGTGTATCAACAGGAGGATAGAGAAAGCCAGGGAAACTTATTTCAAATGCCTAATTGCCTCAAATAAAGGGAACCCTAGAGTATTCTTTGACACTATCAGCTCCCTCGTGTCACCTATCGCTGGAAATCCACATAATTCTGCAATTAGTTGTGGGGAGTTCCTTGGTTACTTCATTGATAAGGTTAAGGTAATAAAGGACAGTTTGCCACCTTCTTATGGTTCCCAGCATTTCGACCCTCCCACTCAGAACTGGGCCTCATTTCAGTCTGTTACTGTGGAAGACATCTTCACCATCGTTAAGGACATGAAACCATCCTCCGGTACTTTCGATGTCCTACCTTTTAAACTGTTTATGAGGGTTTTTGATTTTATTGGGCCCTATATTACAAAAATGTTTAACATGTCTTTGCTTAGTGGTGTGTTTCCTTGTCTTTTCAAACATGCCATTGTGGAGCCAAGTTAAAGAAAGCGGGCTTGGACTCTCTTGAACTCAAGAACTTCCGGCCAATATCAAAAACCCCTTTCTTAGCTAAAGTCCTGGAAAAGGTGGTTTGCATCCAACTTAGATCATTTTTGCAGGTAAATGACATTTATGACACTTTTCAGTCAGGGTATCGTGAGTTTCATTCCACTGAAACAGCCCTGTTGAAGGTGTTTAGTGATATTATGGTAGCAGCTGACACCGGTAAATGTTCTGTGCTAGTTTTATTGGATCTGTCATCGGCGTTTGACACAGTGGACCATGGCATCCTGATAAACAGGCTCCAACATTTGGTTGGAATGTCGGGTAGTGTTTTGGAATGGTTCGTCTCCTACCTGGTTGGCAGAACTTTTAGTGTGTCAGTGGGGAATGCAGTGTCTAATTCTGCAGAGCTTTTGTGGGGTGTGCCGCAGGGATCGGTCTTGGGACCTGTTCTTTTCCTGCTGTACCTACTTCCTCTAAGTAGGGTCATTCAGGAGTTCAGTGAGGTATCCTACCAACTGTACGCCGTTGATCTGCAACTGTACTTCTCTTTTAAGCCTAGTGAGCCACATAAACTTCGCACTCTCACCGATTGCTTGGCCGAAGTGACAAAATGGCTCACTGGAAATAGCCTTTTATTGAACCCCAGTAAGACTGAAACCCTGATTGTTGCTCCAGATAGTGCCGTGCCAGGAATTAAACAGTATCTTGGAAACTTGAGCTGCACAGTTAAAAGCCACGTGCGTAATTTGGGGGTTTTTATGGATGGAACAATGTCTTTGGAGCAGCACATAAATCAGCTTGTTAGGAATTGTTCTTTACAAATTCGGAACATTTCAAAACTTCGTAAAATGGTGACTTATGGTGAGCTTGAAATGATCGTTCATGCTTTTGTCTCATCGAGACTGGACTACTGTAACAGTCTGTTCACATGTCTCAACAAGAAAAAGTTAATGCGTCTGCAGGTAGTACAAAACTCTGCTGCACGCTTGCTCACCCGTGCCCACAGGAGGGAACATATCAAACCCATCCTTAAAAACTTGCACTGGCTACCAGTATCTTACAGGATGCACTACAAAATCCTGGTACTGACTTTTAAAGCCCTTCATGGCCAAGCGCCAGATTACATTAAAAACCTTATCCAGCCTTTTTTTCCGACTAGGAGCCTCAGGTCGTCCAATTTGAACTTGTTGATGGTCCCTCAGACCTTGTACAAGACTAGGGGACACAAATCTTTTAAAGCTGTGGCGCCTCGTCTGTGGAATGAGCTACCTTGCACCATTCGATCTCTAAATTGTATTGACACTTTTAGGAAACAACTTAAGACCCACTTTTTAAAAATTGCTTTTTAATGTAACACTGTTTTATTGCTTATTGTTTGTGTGATGTTTTAAATTATTTTGTTTTTACATTGTGCAGCACTTTGTGACCTTGGTCTGTGAAAAGTGCTATAGAAATAAAGCTTACTTTATAAAGTGCAGAGGAAGTTTGAATTAAGCTGCTCTCTGGCATAATAATACTGATATTACTGATAAATACTGATAATACTGATATTCACAAAATCTTGTTCTTATTAAAAGCTGGGAACTGGTTTTCTTTGCAGATTATTTGATTAAAAGATCATTCAGACTTTTCAAGGGGGGTTCTTTTAAATGTTAGCA